>CM034149.1:76142436-76847426 GCA_019776745.2 Taxus chinensis
AATAACACA
Source organism: Taxus chinensis (assembly GCA_019776745.2). Lineage (NCBI taxonomy): Eukaryota > Viridiplantae > Streptophyta > Pinopsida > Cupressales > Taxaceae > Taxus > Taxus chinensis. The sequence continues at coordinate 76,142,446 of CM034149.1, forward strand.
GAGATCGGTATCATTCGGGTGACCGATGCTGGTATAGGAATGAAACTGACGATAGTAAGGTAAACTGACGTTAGTAGGGGCAATGGGTGATGAATTAATATAAATGGCTTTTTAGAGTCTATATGATTGCACAGAGAGTGAGGCAGGTGTGGTTAGGCTTGTAATATCACAAATAAGACTCAAGAATTCAGAGGAAGAGGTTAAGAAAGGTGGAAAGACTTGAAATGGTTGGGTAGGTGGATTGGTGGGAAGATGGAGATATTCAGGTAATAACATATATGGGAATACTAAAAGAAGTAAAAGACCTACAGTAAATTAAGCATAGCTGATGAAAACCATGTTACATACTTGTTTCTATCAAGATCTCATGAATGAAGGTGATTAGTGGTTGATAGACGAGGTGATGGTTGGTTCAGTGTCATAGCAGTGCAACTTGTGTGTTCCCGTAGATACTTCAACACTTTGGAAGAGAACATGTTACTTGTGTTGCACTCTGGTGGTGTGTCATCATCGTTTGGATGCAGGAATGGATTTAAGACTCACACTTGATTGTAATAGAATTCCCAAACTGAATGACCAACTTGTGTAAAGAATTGTAAAATTGTATATAAAGGAACCGATGGTGGTTTAGGTGACCGAGGTTGGCCGAGGATAAACCAACATCGGTTAGGGTGAATTAGTCCAAGTTACTAAAAGTAGCCTAATCTTTACTATGTTTGGCATGATCTTGATTGCTCATTTGGGTCTCAAGTGAGGGTTGGTGCTTAGATAAGTGTGAGTGATGCTCAAGAAGGAATATGACTTTAATTTTAGGGTTTGAAAGAGTCCCAATTGGTTAAGATAAGTAAACACTCAGTCTTAATTAATTAATAGGCTAGGAATAAGTCCATGGTGAGGTGTCTAGGTGGGGTGCAAATTAACTTAATTAAAGTAATTAAGTTAAATAATAATGTGAGGATGAATACTAATTCAATTGTAAGTAAATTAATATAAATGCGGGGTAGGGGTCGTGGATAGGAAAATATGTTACGTTAATTAATTAAAGGGGACTAAGGGGAGTGTGACCCAAATTTGGTGTCTAAATTTTCCCATTTTATCTCATAGCTTGTATTAATAAGTGATGCTGACAAAAATATGAAGTCATTACCCCAAGTGTGACTGAAGGTTAGGTTGCCCCAAGTATGGGTGGAGGTGATCCCCCTTAAACCAGGAACTGATGAGGTGTTAAACAGATTTTGTGAGTGGTTTGATAAATAGGTAAGTGATAAAAATGAGGGTAGGTGGGTTTTAGGTAAGGGTGATTTCAATTTGAGTAATAGGTAGTGGTATTCTAATGTAGGAACACATATAGAATGGGATATGGTACCAGGTTAAAGAGCTTGCCAACATTACTTTGTCAAAGGTGGATAGTTTTATCCAAACAAGGTTGAAGTGGTTCAGGAATCCAAGGTATAGGATATGGTCCTGAAACACAACTAGGAAAGGTGTAACAACCAGTAATAGGTGTGTTCTAGGGAACCAAAGGTGAGGTCAGGATAAACAACATAACATTAGGCAAGGTAAGGTCATGAGGCTAAACAACACAAGTAGCATCATCGCAAGGTATATTAAGTAATAAAATTCGAGTGTCACAATGGGCAAGGTTGGGTTGGGTGATTTAGGAAAGGTCGTAGGTAAAACTACGTTAGGGGGGAAAACATGCCCCAACTGAGAAAATGTGGTGATAAATAGGTGTACGTACTCAAACAGGCTAATCGATACTGGTTAGGGAAAACTGATGTTGGTCAAGAGTAACTGACCATGGTTTACTAGCGCACATGACTGATATCAGTCGAGCGAAACCAACATCGGTCAGGTCAGGGGTTGGGTTAAAAGTAAAAATATGTATGTTATAGATTCATTTTAACCCTTTCCCCTTATAGAAAATGACATGGTGAAGAGCTTTTAGCATTTTCCATGGAGAAAAGGAAAAGGATTTGTACCAAACTGAGTTGGAGGTATCTGAGTGGTTGGAGGAGTTAGGTAAATGGGTCCACAAGATCATTCAGAGTGATTTGATTGGCCGGAGGACTGAGATTTCAATTGGAGGCATGGCTATAGGAGGAGGATGTTTTAGAGGTCTACTAGTTCAGAGACTAGAGATCTCAGGGAGGAGGAGGTAGCGTGTTGAGGTAGGAATCAATCCATATTGTGTACTATTAATTGATATTTGTGGTAAAATGAACAAATGTGGTGGAAAATTGAAATTTTGAAATGAGGTTAAAAATCAATGAAATTGGGTACTGGGAGGGTGCAATGTAGATTAATTAGGTGAGTAAATGAATTGTGGTGGGGTTTAGGTGGGATTAGGGTAGATATTAGGTTTTTTTTCAATTTTTTCAAAAACATTAGCGTGGAGATTCGACATTAGGGCCGATCTAGAGACCAACACCGGTGAGGCATCGACTGATGCTGGTTTGGCATACTATAATCAGTGGTTGAGATAGGTGATCAGTACCTGTTAGAGTGATTGGTGTTGGTTACGATGGCCGACACTAGCCACTGTGAAAAGTGACCTACTTTATAAAAGGCTAAGTTATGGGTAAACATGAACTTATAAGATAGAAAGGTGAGTATTGTTAGAGAAATAGCAGGCAGAGTAGAATAAAAGTAGGTGGTTTGAAGATATATATAGCTATAAATAGGTGGGTATGGGTTAAGTCAAATATCGAAGGAGAGAAAGTGATGAAATAGAACATGGGGACTTGTGTAGGCTAGATAAAATGGATGATGGGTTAGTGAAATAGTTAGGAAATAGATAGGTAGGTAGAGTAATATGGGTGTGAGGAGGGGGGTAGCTAGGGGTGAAGCAATGAGTAAAGTTGGTAAGTATTTTACATGGTTGAATTTCATGGATGTAGGAACAACATCAGTTGACAATGCAGAACAAGGTCCCACCATTATTGGGGACGATGTGACCTAGTGTCATAGAGGACAAGTGGACTCATATGTGATAGGTTGGATTGGTCCAGATCAGGTGGTATAGGTGGATCTGATAGGATCACATTCTTATTGTCACTCTGATTAATAGATGGGATGTAGTAACTAACACATTTCATCCACCCACTGGCGAGATGACGATCACACTAGAGGATGTATACTAGATTCTAAAATTATTGATTATTGGGGACTCGATTTATTCATTATCAGCAGATGAGGCTTTTGAGGATATTATTACATTATTTGGGGAGATGGTGAGTGACATGACTGAGCATAATGTCATTCTTGTATATGGGGCTCTGTATGGTGCGCACCCATAGGAGACTTAGTTAGTAATACTAATGATTTTAGTAGTGGGATGTTATGTACTCCCTGACTAAGAGGGTGTCCAATTTCCCAAGAGATTGAAGGGATTTATACGAGATATGATTTATTATTGTTTCTATTTTACGTGGGTTCCTACATATCTAGCATAGTTATACAGGGATCTGTTGAACTATCAGAGGATGTGATGGTATGGCATCTGTTGTACATTCCTATTACATTGTTGGGCATATGAGAACATAGTGATTGTGCTCCCATAGGGACTACACATAGTTGATTGGCAGCATGGTGGTCAGAGGGCTTGATACAAGATATGGGTGGTAGTAGGTGATCATCCACAAGTGCAGGAGGTAGTGCATGACATGGATTACTATAGATTTCAGTTGGAGGTTTTGTATGCCATGGACATAGTTTGGAGACCCTATGTTGTTGTTACCACATATATAGGGATGGCCCTGGAGTTATAGGGGTTACATCTACTCAGGTGGATACATGGAAGGCATGTTGGCGAGCACAATATCATTTTTGTGGATAGAGTCTAATGCCAGTTCAAACTACATCAGGATGTGCCACCACCATTCCCACATTACCGCAAAGATGATGTGGAGAGAACATTATCTCCACCCCATCCTATAGATCCTGCAAGATAGGAGGAGGTGTCAGTTGATATCAAGGTGGATGACATAGGGACCACTATGGCATATAGAGAGTGGTGACCAACAGAGTTACAGGAACTACCACCACATCCAGGTTATTCAAATTTAGCAACAATGATTGTGAAGAAAGATGCACTATATGGATAGGTGACTTCTTTAGGTGTACGATTAACATTAGTATAGGAACATGTGGCCACCTTAACAGGGAAGGTGACTACTTTACTAGGTAAGGTGGTAGCTTCTCAGGCTTAGGTAAAGGTTTGTGAACAGGATCTCACAGGGGATGGAGCACAAGTAATGACTCTGCATGCATAGGTCACTGGATTACAGGGTCAGCTGACAACCACTCAGGCACAAGTTATAGCCTTACAGGCATAGGTAGCCACATAGGCACCAGCACAGGCATTGGGACATGGTCATATTTTATAGGCACTAGCACCAGGACATTGTCCCTTAGTAAAAGTAGGAGGAAAAGGGCCATGATTGTTGGGGCAGGGTTCACAGGTTGGAGCTAGGCAGATGGTGCCACCCTAAACTATATTTTTTATTAGGTTTAGGGATTCCCTGAATGAGGATCATTATTATTAAGATCAGTTGAACGTAACTAGTATTTATGTCCCATCATATGCTGAGCATAGGGCTCTGTAGTAAGCCAATGAGAGGTCCAAGTCTATGACTCAAAAATTAGGTAGCACAAGGGGTCATCGGCCCCAGAGATAGGTTCAGGGTGAGGCTACCATCTATCATAAGCCAATCCCAAATGATGACAAGGAGGAGGATATGGTGGGAATATAGAGACTAGTAGAGGGTACAATCAAGGGTGGAAAGATGTTGGCAGGGTAGTTGACAAGGTGAGAGGAGGAGAAAGGTGAGAGTGGAGAGAAGGGTCTCAGATGGGGATGAGATATTTATAAGACGTGGCATTGTATTTTGAATTTGATATATATACTGACCTACGTGCCAAATATTGTGAGATTGTAGATGAGATTTGTTTAGATACTTAGATTATTTATCCCTGTGTATATATGTATTGATACACAAACACTCCCTTTTATATAGTTGATGATGATTATTAGACTGACGATGTGTTGGTTTCCATTTCCATTGTTATTGTTATATTATGGAAAATAGGTGAGTTAGGCAGGTTGAGTCTAGGTTATTTAGTAATGGTTGAGTTAGGTGTATGCATGGTTGAGTCAGGTATATGAATGGTGGAGTCAAGTGTAGGCATGGTTGAGTCTAGGTGTAGGCATGATGGAGTTTGAAAATTTCCAAGTTATTGATTTTATGGAAATGATGTGTTGTAAGTGTGTTACATTTAAATTTCCAAGTAATTTATATTATGGAAATGTTAAATGATTGATGTATGATATGGTTGACATTATAAAATGGTAGGTATAATGAAACAATGTATGATTTTGTGATATATTAATCTCCAAGTTATTATGTAAATGGAAACTAACTAGGTTAGAAATTGAATGTAAAGGGAAAAAATAGTTAGGGGTAAAAGTGGATGAGTTAACCTCCAAGGGCCCCATGCGCTACGAGTGATGCCTACATAGCCCCAGCAAAAAGGGGCCTTAGGCTGATGCAGTTCTCGTATAAGCTAGGGAAGAATATGATGGGGTAGATGAATGGGTCGGTAGGTTTTAGGCATGATTCAGTCTAGGTCATTAAGGCATGGTTGAGTTTATGTTGTTTTAGGCATGGTTCAGTTTAGATTAAATATGCATGGTTAACAGAGAATAAATCCTAGAATGTAGGTGTCGAAGGTCTATTCATATGTAGCAGAATTAATAAGTAAGAAAAGAGACGAACGGTAAAATATTTGGAATGCTCCTGAAGTGGCAAGGACCATAATGAACATACTGAGGATGGTTTGACGAGCTTAAACCCCTAATGGTAGTGCATGATTGACTATTCTAAGGGTGAATGAAGTTACATGATCACAAAATGTCGCATTTGCGGCACATCCCTTGAGTAGGTAGAACATAAGAAAGGAAGGAAGATGAGGTGAAATGGGATTTTTAATGTAATATTGTTGTGAGATAACATGCCTCTTCTCCAAGATACCCAAAACTGAAATAGGCAAGTCCAAGATGAAAAATTTGTACTTCTCTTGATTTTTGTATTTTCTTTTTCTTTTTATTTGATAGATTGATTGATGTAGGAATTCTATGTGGGATGAATAGAATTACTCCTTGAGATCTTCATGAAGCTGATCGATGCAGGAAGCTTCATAATATTTTATTTTTATTTTGTAGAAATAGTCTTATTTTTTAATAGACTACGTATAGTATGGCTAGCTTTTTATAGTTTTCCTTCGAGGGAGCCATCTATTTATAGTAGCAAGATAGAAAGATATATTTCCTTTTGGAGGGATTCATCTATTTTCCAAAATTTTGACTCAAGGAGTTGAATTTGAAAATCCCATTTATTACTTTTGAATTTTTTTAGACTTTTAGGTCATGAACAAGACTATAAAGGAGTATAAGCTTCTTTTATAAAGGTAGACCATAGCACGTAGACCTTAGCTATAAAATAAAGGTTTTAAGTGAGAAATGGACATGGGATTCCATTTTGAAAAGGATGAAAATTATTCATGAGAATCATGCCATGAGTAGAGTCATGGTACTCATATTGAAGATAAGGCTAAAAGGTGGCAGATAATCACATTATTCTTGTTTAGTCATTGATCCTTAAAATAGGTACGTGGAAGGTGAAGGTTTCTCAAGGGATGAGCGTTTAATAGATAGAAGGTGATATGGGAATAGATTTAAAAATAGAATGGTCGAAGATGCAAGGCATTAAGGGGCTCAGGTTTTGGTTTACCTTCTAGGGAATATAAATGATAAGAACTTGATCCGTAGGTATGAGTAATGATATAGGGTCCAAGATAGTTAAGAGTGAACTTTCCCCGTTTACTTTTCTCAAAAAAAGTTACATGTTGATTTTCCTTTAGGATAAGATCACCGACCTTGAAGGTTTATTCTTGAACACGTTTATCATAGGCACATTTGATACGTTTTTGGTAGATATGAAGGTGATCGAGAGCATTTATACAATGTTCATCTAATAACTCAAGCTGCGCCAAACGGTCTTGGCAAAAATCGTCATTGTTGAGCATATCTTTAAGTGAGATACGAAGAGATGGAATTTGGACTTCAAGAGGAAAGAAAACCTCTATACCATAAACCACAGAGAAATTTTTGGTAGTAGTTAAGGTGCAAATACTAGTGTGATAAGCCCATAAGGCAAAAGGAATGTGCGTGTGCTGATCCTTACCAGTATCTTCAACCACTTTCATAAGAAATTTTTTTAGTGTTTTTTTAGTCGATTCAACTTGGCCATTTTTTTAAGGATAATAAGGTGAAAAAAAACTGAGTTGAATGCCAAAGGTGTCATAGAGTTTCCGTAGGGTTGTGTTTTTGAATTATTTTTTGTTATCACTGATGAGGCAGTGAGGAACACCAAAGTGACAAATGATGTGATGGTTGATGAATTGACATATTTTCTCAGCTTTTGTAGAAATGAGAGGTAGAGCTTCCACCCATTTAGTGTAATATTTGGTAGCTGTAATAGTCCATTGATGACATTGGGAAGAATGAGGGTTAATCTCTTCAACAAGATCCAAACCCCATTAAGAGACAGGCCAAAGGTCTTGTTCGACCTGTAAGGTTAAACTAGGGTGTGATGGAGATTATCATGTTGATGAAATTTCACATAATGTTTGACATAGTCACAACAGTCTTGGTTTAGGGTTGGCCAGTAATAGCTGAGGTGAAGGATGCACTTAGCGATAAGCAAAGCCAAGTAAATGACCTTCTCAAATCCTAGCTTGAACTTCCTTAATGGTGTATGGGATTTCAGAACTTGTAAAGCATCATAAGAGGATACTGTCAAAGCCATGTTTATAGAGAATACCACCCATGATGACATACCGAGAGACACTTTTGAGGAAGGCTTGTTTTCGATTACAAGTAAGATCTAGAGGTAAAATTGAAAGGGAAAGGTAGTCAACAAACTGCTTATACCAAAGGTCACATGGGTCTGTTTCAATGTTTCCTATAAATTTAATGTCTCAAAATAGATAAGAAGGTGATTGCAACCTTTTTATTGTGACAAATATTTTTGAGTTGGAGGGCGAAGCGAGTATTTGAGAAGAAAAACATGCCATGGTGTCTGTAATTTTTTTAGTGGAACGTGGGGTGGTTTGAATTTCATAACAGTCAAAGGTAGTCAAAAACATGTCAACATGATGTTTATACTTTTGAAGTATCTCATTACAACATTGGTATATACTATTGACTTGGTTCACAACTAGTTGATATTTGCCAAAGATATTAATTGATTTAACATCTAAGGATATGATGGTTTAAAGACCAAACATGAGTGCTTCGTATTCGGTGATGTTAGTACAATAAAAATCTAGTTTGAAAGATAATGGCATAGTCTCACCATCAATATGAATGAGGATAACTCCTGCACCACCCCCACATTGACATTTGGAATCATCGAATGATAAGTTCATTTGGTAAATGGTATTATCCAAGAAGATGGTGGCAATGGATTCATCAGGGAAGTCTAAGTTAGAATATTGGTTTCCAGAGAGAGGTGCGTCTATGAGTTGGTTAGCAATGGTTTGTCCTTTGACAAAACTTTTGTGAATGAATTCGAGATCTATGTCTACAAGAAGCATGAGCCAACGTGCAGCACATTGATGTTGGTAATATAAGGGGTCAGTATTGGTGAAAATGAAGGTTTTGTGGTTGAGTAGGTAATGGAGAATTTTAGTGCCGACAAATACTAAGGCTAGGAAGTTTTTTTCAGCATGAGTATATCTAGTCTCGTATTCTAAAAGCATACAACGTATATAATAAAATTCTTGCTCCCTATGTTTCCCATCATGATGAGCGAGTATGACACTCAGGGAATGATCAGTGGTAGAAATGTAAAGGTAAAATGTTTGGTCATCCTTAGGTGGAATGAGTACAGGTGGTTGGAGAAGGTATTGTTTTAAGGCGTCAAAGAATGTAAGAGGGTACAAAAACCTACAAGTGAGGATCACGAGGGACAACGTGCACATCAAAGGATGTGCAAATGACAGCATGAATAGATCTCAGGAGGAGCAAGCATCAACCGAATGTGCATGAAAAGATTCAAAACATGGGCAGAACCTCGTTACAATCCACAAACTCTCCTCTATCTCATAGATCTAAAGGGGTGTACATATAGGAGGTGTTGAGTAACCCCCAATGTTGCAATCATGAAAACTCAAGTGGAGAGGGGGAGTTACATTCCCAGAATAGAAGTGTAACTCCCAATGATGCATATGACACACTGATGCACTGACGCATAAGAGAATATCATAATGACCCCTAAATGACACATGGACCTACGATCTCACCTAAGTGAGATGACTCACCTAATGATGTGGAAAATAATACACACTAACACCCCCCCTTCATCGTAACTTAGGATGTGGCGGTAAGTCAGAAATGAGAAATGGGACCCAGCACAAAGCCTGATGAGGTACCCATGCACAAGAAAAAGGTCCCAAGAAGTGAAGGAAAACCTAGTGGGAAAAACATCCACCATAAGAGAACAAAACACTCTCTAATCTAAGAAATATGCCAAATATGGGTCCCAGCTCTAGACGATCCTGAAAAGGTACCCATTTACAAAGAGGTAATCTCTCGAAAAGAAGAAGAAGAAGAGGGAGACGGGAGGAATGCTGAAGATGCCATGGACGGATCTAAACTCTACAACTCTAGGAGGTCTCTCAAAATAATTTCGATGACGATATCCTCTACCTCTGGAATGAAGAAGAGCCACCCACATTGAACTATGTGCCTGCCCTTAGGAAGGACATAAATGGAGTGCTAGAATTCTGCCCACTCCACAAAGGAAACCGAAGGTAGTAGCACAAAGAAGTCTAAGTCTGGTCCACCAAAGTGTGACATAGGTCTAGCGAGTGAGTGCTAAAAAACTGAAGGTAATGCCACTTGTGTAGAAATGTCAGAGTGAAAAGGAGGAACACCCGTAGAAAGGATTTCCAAGTGATGTGAAGGGAATAAAACATCCTCCACAATAGAAAAGGGATCCACAACTGAGGGTGGATCAATGAAGGTCTCTGGAAAAATGGAAGTGGTAAGAGTCCCAAAAGGGGCACTCCCAAGAACAAAGATGATGAACTCCTTTGAAAAACCTGTAGATGGATGATGAACCTATGATACATCACAAGTGTACTATGTGAAAAGACGACTAAGGTCAGGTAGATACTCGTCCCAATGAGGGGGCTCAACAAATAAAAGAGAAATGTCACACAGGTATAAGTCATGTAATGAAGGTAGAGGAGTGGAAGGGGCCTCAAACACTAAAGGTGGAAAAGAGGTAGGTGTAATGACTGTATGAGACTGTATAGGAGACTGCTCAATATCTGATGAGATGTGGGATGTGTCAACACTCTCGGGAATAGTGAGAGAAAGAGGAGAGAATTCCTCTGCAGTACTATTGACATCAGAACTGGATGCACAATCCTCATCATCAGAAGTAGAACCAAGTGAGCCTGTGTCAGTAGAACTATCATCACACAAAGAAATATAAGATACTACTAAATCAATAGTAGTAACAATGGCGGTAGTATGTGAAGGGTCTCTATTGAGGGACTAAAGAATGCTCCAGACATGGTGGGGTGGATCTGAGTCTACCATGTGAAACTAGAGATATATAGAGACATGCATCATCATGTGACCAAAGACATGGTCGCAAGTGTCAAGAAATTCCTCTAGATGATGATGATCAGTGGGTGCAGGAACTAGCCCAAGCAAGAAGGGTAAGAGACCCTCGTGGGTGAAGTAACATTCTATGGAAGCACGCCAAGCCGAATAGTTCCCTCTCTCGGTGAGAAGTGGCGGAGGTTGTAAGTCGATCCTATGATGCTCAAGTCTATAAAGAGCACTCTCCATGATGCGGAATCAAAAGTGCAAGGTGCACAAAAGCAAGACGTCGGACTCGGCCAATAATGCGTCTATGTGTGAAAACCCAAGAGTACTAGTCAACCCCCCAAAAATGTGGAACTTTATAAAGTATTTAGTTTACAAAACTAACAATGTTATCACGTAAAGTGTGAGAAATCATACAAATTTGGCCAAGGAAGTTCTCAAAAATGAGTTGCGAGTCAAAAGTTATGGCATTATTACGATTCCTGTAACTGATGGAAAATGTCAATTGGTCCTGCAAATGGATTAAAAAAGAGTGCAAAATGGGTGAAAAGGGTGTTGTGTGGGTACTCATTGAAAATGGCATCAAATTTTAGGCATGGTTTGTTTTTCTTATGAGGGGGGATTAGCCTCCTACCAACCCCGAACCTCGCCCTTCGTCTTCGACACATGTAGGAAGGGCATACTTAACAAGCAAAATGAAGCCTTAAAATTATTACAATGCCAAAATAAGAATGTTTTTGCCTTAAAACATTAAAAAAAAGTTCTTTTTAACGTCAAACAAGTTCTAAAAGGGATGGATTAGAAGTGGTTGTTGGCTGAGCTAAGGGGTCTTTGACTGAGCTAGTGTGTGCACAAGCAGAGTTAAGGTCGAGCTGGAGCTAACATTAGACGGGCTGAGTTGTGCAATACCACTAATTTGAGCATGCCAAATCCCATGTTATCCATAAGATCAGAGTTAACAAGGCTCTCTTGACTGAGCTATGGTTGTATTACACAATCTTTCCATGGTCTGGCAGAGATCCCACGAGTAATCAAGTAGTGCACATGGAAAAACACAACGCAGGAGTTGAAGGAGTGACTCAAAGCCGAGCTGAGTGTTGTAACTGATGTGACATATAGAGTCCACTTGCCTGAAGATCCTAACATAGGAGGTAGTTAAGGGACTGAGCTAAGTCCACGTGCAATGCCGCAGGAGGGTGAGCAGGTCTACATGGCTGACAACGTGCTTTATAACCATCAAAGGATGAGTGAACCACCTAAAACCATTTGCAAAGTTTCTAACTACTGTGAGTAACCATCGAGCAGGGTAACAGACATGCTGGAGATCCTAGGTGAGTAAAATGGTCAAGTAGACTGACCACAGTGGTAACAGTTGTGTGGCAGTATTCCTTTGAGCTTCGAACATGAAACCAACGCACAAGCTGGGGAAAGCTGGCAACCAAACACTTAGGTATAGTAGAGTTACCCATGAGCTGATGAAGTAGGAGCTTGAGTCGGTCACTGCAAGTCCAAGTTCAAAGCAAGCATGAGCGGCCAAAGGCAAGGGGGGTTGGCACACGAGCAGACCAGAAACACGAGTTTGCTATCTCAAGGCACGAGCACACTACAACAAACAAAATCTGATCCTGTTTAACTAATGCATGGGTCAAAAAGAACCATAGGAAGAGATTCTAATGTAGACTACGTTCACGTAGAGGCAAAATTGAGCCAAGGGTAAATAGCGAGAGGGTTGAGCCGATCAAGAGCTGATGGTTGACTAGGCACTAAACTAGAGGCAGTGTTTGCAGGCTCGAGTTGAGTGAGAGCAACGTGTAGGTTTGGTTCGAACAAAGGCCGAGGTGCCACGAAAAATGCAAGAGAAAAACCGTGAGTTGAAGGAAAAAGGCCAAGAAAAACATGAACTATTGCAAAAATGTTGTAGAACCAAAACCCAAGCCGAGTTAAAGACCAAGGAAGACCCATGGCATAGACATGCATAGACCATCCTGATCATGTAGGCCCGAGCCAGGAGAAGAGTTCACAGAGTCAAACTCGAGCAGGGGTGTGAGTCTGAGGAGCCAAGGTGGATGCACGGGCATGGAGAGCTGCATTGAATTGTAAAAGACCAATAACCACTAAACTTGAAACCACGAATAAGCCACCATGAACACTCAAGAACCGAATAGAGGTAAATAATCCCTGAATCAAAGCACTGAAGCACACAATAGAATATCCATTATGACACACGCAACAAGAAATGGATATCACACTGGAAGCCAGAAAATGCAAGAGCAATGCCAAAGAGTGCACTGATCCACAAGATCTGATCTGATACCATGTAAGAGGGTACAAAAAACCTGCAAGCAAGGATCATGAGGGATGATGTGCACATCAACGAATGTGTGAATGGCAGCGTAAAGAGATCTCAGAAGAAGTGATCATCAACCGAATGTGCATGCAAAGATTCGAAACATGGGTAGAACCTCGTTACAATCCACAAACTCTCCTCTATCTCATAGATCCAAAGGGGTGTACATATAGGAGGTTCTGAGTAACCCCCAATGCTGCAATCATGACAACTTGAGTGGAGAGGGGGAGTTACATTCCCATAATAGAAGTGTAACTCCCAATGATGCATATGATGCACTGACGCACTAATGTACTGACGCGTAAGAGAATATCATAATGACCCCTAAATGACACGTGGACATACGATCTCACCTAAGTGAGATGATCACCTAATGATGTGGAAAATAATACACACCAACAAAGGCTTTGTGGCATTCATCATCCCATTTGAAAGAGACATCATTTTTCAAAAGATGATGATATGGATGACAGTGATCGGAAAGCTGAGAAATAAAGTGATGAATAGATTGCAACTTTCTTTGAAAACTATGAAGTTGACAAAGGTTATTATGTGGAGGCATCTCAATAATATCAAGGTTGAAGGTGAATGTGAAGACACACTTCTTAGGTTGAAGGCAAATGTATTATTTGATGAGATGGTTAAGGACAACCTTAAGGACTTCAAGGTTTTTATCCTGATGTTTGGATTTGGCAAGAAGATCATCAACGTAATCTTCCAATATGATATGCATGATGTCATAAAAGATATAATTCATAGTCCGCTGATATGAAGCACCAGTGTTTTTAAGGCCAAAGGGCATGACACAATAGCAGAAGGTCCCCCAAGGAGTGATGAAGGTGGTTTTTTGGTTATCTTTCGAGGTGAGTAGTATTTGGTTATAACCCAAGAAACTGTTGGGACCCCAAATTATTGGCTAAGTACAAAAAGGCACATAGATGCGTAAGGCCTAGTTAAAGAAGGGCGTGCAGGGAGAAGGTGCGCAGGACAAGGTTTAAGGAAGGGTTTAAGAAAACTTGTGGCATGCATGCGGATAGAGCCAAGGTTTCAAGACTTAGCCATATTGGGCATTTTGGGTAGGACATGAGAAAAGTGTAACCCGACTGCGCATGTGGAGTGGATAAGGTGCCAACCTGGCAATGTGATGCCCACGAAAGGAATATGCCCTGCAATAGAAGGTTCTAGAAGACATCATGACAGAAAGTTGAGAGCTCAGGCTTGAAGGAGCATGCTCCTATGAAGGACCACATTCATACACTTGGCACTGGATCTAAAGTTACAGAAGGATGAGTTAGCACTTTGGGATGCTTATATATGTGAGTCACCTATAGGAGAAAAAGATATATATATATATATATATATAGATCAACTAGAAAAGAGAGGAGAATATAGAGAGTAGAGTTTTGTAAAAATACTGCGAGAACTCTATGGGATTGGGTAGAGGCCATATAAGGAAGTAATGTATTAAGGGGCTAAGATATATAAATTTTTCTTTGTATGGATGAAGGACATGATCCCTGCTGTGATATATGACTTTGGTCTGACCAAGCTGTGGTAGTCTACTGGATCCATTAAATGTAATGAGGTTACAAACACGAATGAGTATGGATGTAATTAATTCAGTTCATATCTATATATTTTCATTTATGCTCATGGATTCTATGGAATAGATGCAAATTCTTATGTATTTTCCTTTCTGCTGTAGTTCTATATGTTATCTATAAGTACTCTCTATTTGGAATGAATACATTTGTCTAGAGGCCGTTCTGAGCCCTATGATGATTGTATGTTTCATTTCCACTTTTATTCATTAGGTTCCTAATATAGATGATGGTTTCCCACTTAACTCACATAAAAGAGAGACTCAGTGCCCATGCATGCCTTGGGTGAGTGCCTACCACCCACTGGGTGATAGGCCGATGCACATGGGACTCCCTTGTTCTTTGGTGGCTGTAAAAATGACTACATCTTGGTTCTCGTTGTTGGGAACTCTTTTCCAAGTTGTAGTGGGAAATGAAAATACATCATGATCTGTGTAATGAGTGATGACAGAGTGTCTAACTCTGGAAAGTGTTGAATCATGGCTTCAGGAGCACAGAGGACAATTTTTCTCAGATATTCAACACTGGGCCCGAGTTTTATGCACGAAGATGCGTGGAAGAGAATCTTTACCATGATTTGTATGAGAAGTGTTTTATGTTGCTTCCTAATAGAGATGTATAAATGGATTTTAATGTACGCATGAAAAACAAGCTAGTATTATAGAACATGCATGTGTGGACCTAATAAGACTGTTAGAGGCTACTAGATACAAATCTGACTGTGGAATCCTACCATGTGGATCCAGTGGTGGAAGAGGAGTGTTGGCTAGCTACACTATGTAGTATGCCATTTCTACATATTCTTTCCCTGAAGTTGCTGAGTTTGAATTTATAAAAGAGCCCAGGGGATCATTCTCTGCATGTTCTATCCCTTTGGTAATGAAAATGTTGATTGTCACTTTGATTTTAGAGGTATTTCCCATGAGCCGACTAAACTCCTCTGAGCACTAGGTGAGGAAACTAGGGTGGAGGAAGATGGCAGATAGTTACGGTTGAATAGAGAGAGGTAGGAGAGACGAATCAGGTATGGTGAATCTCATGTGAGAAGGGAGATGGCTAGACAATGTGAGATTACACGTACGATGGATTTATGGAGGAAAATGTTGCGAGAGGGACGTTGAAAATCACATGGAGGACTTTGGAATCTGAGCAGTCTATGCTACCCTATCTTGGAAAGTGTGTGAGAGAGATCCCTTTGACTTGTGATGAGAGTTTTTTTAATGTGGTGAGAGGAGAGTCAGTCCGAACGCATTTGAACCCACATAGCGACCGACCCCTAGGTACTTGGTTTTCTATATCAAGTTAGAAGTCTCGTTAACATAGTTAGCATCAGAGGAAGTTGACATATATATGCCTAGAAGGTAAAATTTCTTCATTTGGGACCTCTATAGTTGCTACACACTATTCCTATGTATTTGGAGGAATTTTTGGACAAGGAGAAAGTACACGTGCCTTCGGTATCACATTTAGAAGTGGCATGGGGTAAACATAGTGGTAGTGGAGAAATCTATCACAACTTTAGTTAGCACATAATTCAATGGGAAGATGTTGGGGACACTAGGAATGACCACTACAGGACCTGGTGGATCTGGTGGGTCAGGAGGAATAGGACCTAGTGGATCCAAAGGATATAGTGGCTCAAAAGGCACAGGACCTGGTGGATCTAGAGGATCTGGTGGCTCAGGTTGCACAGGACTTGGTGGATCTGGTGGTGGAGGAAACACTAGAGGGAACTAGGGCTCTGACTGAGGAGGACAAGGGCCACAACCACCGCCTCAAGTTTTCTTTGATATGTCTATACATTTTGCTAGATTATCAGGGGCATTAAATATGTTGCAGACCATGTGCACAAGTGTGAGCTACTGTGGCGCGTGAATGGAATCACTACCATGGAAGCGAAAGGCTGAGTAATTTTGCAACTACATTACAGGGATGTGAGTACATAATTAGTATAGGAAAGTATGATCCCTCATCAGATGGTGGTGTATTATATTACCTTGAAGAACATGCCTTTTTGGCAAGAATTCCACATCCCAGATTTTAAATAGAAAAGCATTAGCCCCTTGAACAGAGATCCAACAAGGAATGGACAGAGAGTGTGTGGGAATATGACACATGGTTCAAAACTCTAATATCAAAGTTTTCCTATGACATCCACCCATCATAGCATGCCCAATGGTTTGTTGGTGGGTTGCTAATGCACCTTTTAGAATAGCTCTGTCACATAAGACATTGACTAGACCCATGCGTGAGGTGCTAAAAGACGCTCTGGACGCACCAAAGCAGTGGGGAAGTGTGGACACTGGGGCTAATTCCTTTCTCTGGAGGCCTCAGAGCATTGCTGATATGGATAAGTAGGTGGAGAAGTTGTCTAGCTAATATCAGTGCATGAAACCCGTATCATGGCATCTGGTGCGTGGACATATTGTGAAATCAGAAGTGCATACCAAGGACATTTTCCCACGAAAGTCAGTACGTGCCGTATGGTTATAGATTATGAGATTTGTCATGGAGACTATGATGCAAGTAGTTGTCCCTTGCTAAAACATGCAATTTGGAAAAATGTGTCATGCTATTGCAAGATCTACACATCTACAACCTATGACACTAAGGACTATAGACTTATCGACCAAATATATGAGGCCATTGATCATGGGGTGTGCACCAGACTAGACATTTCTAGTAGCTCAAAGGAATGATGGCTACCGCTATGAAGGAGTGCACATGGATGGAGGCAACCCACGTAGAAGGGGTTTTCGTGGAGGATTCCATGGCTGCAATGGTAACCACGGAGGGGTGAAGAAGAGAGTTTCCTAAGAGGCACCTGTTATAACTGTGGGTTTAACAGAGTACTACAGACATGAGTGTCTAGACCTGTTACAATGCTCATGGTGCGAGTAAGAAGCATAAATATGAAGAGTGCCCCGAGTTATTCGAGCAGCATGAACCAGCATCACCAAAAGGACAAGGGTGCTGCAGGATGGTAAGCATTAAGATACACGTGGATATACAATGGATGTCGTGAGTGGTAACATGTGGTGTGGGACTTAGAACCTATCTATGGTCACCACGTGGGTAGAGGCTATGCTGTGCACAAAGGAATTGCCCGGGAAGAGGATCTTAGTTTCAAGAGAAGAATTCATGCATGGGAAGTATCCAGACCCTACGAATCAAAAGGAGGTATATCAAGATACCATGGACATCATTCAGGATTTTACAAGGGGAGATCCAGTGTCTAAAGGAGCAATTCCAGGAGGAAAGAGTAAGGAAGGAAGTGTTGAGACTCCATAGAGATGACTTGGATGCGGTTAAGGAGGTATGCAACATGTTGAGGATAAAAAAACATCATTCCCTCTGCTAGGAGCATGGCTTCAGAGAGAAGGTTCCACACTCCGGAGCAGAGTGCTGAAAGATAGGTGTTGTATGTAAACATCCCTCCGCATAGCCTTGATTATGACAAGGAGATTACGCTGAATGCAGTCATGGATAGATGGCTGCTCAACAATATCCTTGATTGACATAGGTAGCTGAGGTCAACGTATTAACATCAGATGCATTGCATCAAATGGGAAGGCATACATTACAGACCATCTTCAAATGTGTTATATTTGGAAAAAAAATGAAGACCATGCCCATTAGGTGTCATGAAGGATGCAACAATCAAAATTCACGGGAGCCAAGTTTACTGGGGATTTCAAAGTCTTGGCGCTTGCCGAGGCAGGATAATTTTCAAGCATTATTTGGGTGCCCATGGTGCTACAAGAATAATTCTAGACCTACAGTTCAACAAGGGGTATATCAGCTTTGAGAATAAGGAGGAGACATGTCATCATCCCCCTTAGTAGATGGAAAGTCAACACCCCTATACTGAATCTTTAGGAGAAGAGGTCCTTGATAGGAATATATGTGTGCTCCATCAAAGACCCTGAGGTTATTCATCCCTACAGACAGAGTGATCTAGTTTTAAGATGCTTAATCCTGTAAGTGACAACACTAGCATAGCATGCGATAATTGGGTGCATGGGACCTATGAGTTGGTTGATGCGACCATTTGAAAGGACTTAGTCACCAAGAGTGAGCTAAGGCGTGCTCACTCAGGTACGATGCCTAGAAGGAAAGAAGCTGCCTAAGTATTCTAGGAGGATCCTACCCTGAGAAGTCTTTTTGCAAGAAGATGAAGGCCCAGTGGAGGAATGAGAATGAAATGAAGAGGGATGCTAAGCTACTTCTTACTCAGGAACTGTTGCACAATGGTGGGTGACACATCCGCGAGAGCCTCTTAGAATGACATGATAGTGAGAATTACCTTCTTTATTCATGGTTCTCCAAAAGCAACATGCCCATCGCCATCAAAGAATATCATGGTAAGGAGCCCACCACTTTCCATATCCAAGCTTGTGAAAGAGCCTCGAGGGAGGGTGCGGAAGCCTTGCCACCATCCCTCTGGGTACACAAACTGTATTCTACACTACTAGGTTATGCGTGTGCATGGTACATCCCCTCTAAGACATGCCGCCATATAGGGAATTGGAAAGAACTAGTGGTTGATATAGTACAAGCATTTGAGTATCGAAGCACAGATCCATCGGTGGATGAGGCACTGCAGGTGGTCAAGCACCTAATGATGGGGGATAGTGCAATGACGGAAGACAGGCTATTGGATCTGTTAGGGGATCCAAGATTGGAGGGACGTTTTGATAAGGAAGAATCTGAGGCAGTGCAGTTTGCCGCGTGTGTGGAAAAAGAAAAAGGAAAGATAGTCTACGCCATAGATGGTGAAGAGATGGAGAATTTGGAGGTTAACCACTCTGTAGGCTTGTGTAAGGTGATAGATAGTGATGAAGAGAAGATGTGCACCTACCACGAGTCGTTGAAAATAAAGAAGGTTAACATTGGGATAGAAGAAAAACCCAAGGAGGCTATCATTGGAGACTAGTATTCGGAAAAGGAAGTCTCTAAAATCATTGATCTGTTACGTGATTTTCAAGATTTGTTTCCACGTGGGTATCATGAGCTCAAAGGCATCCAACATTCCTTAGGTGAGATGAGGATAAAGCTGAAGGAAGGTGCGCGCTCAATCAGGAAAAGACCATATAGGATGAACCCCAATCTACACGTAAAGGTCAAGGAGGAGATAAACAAGATGATAGCATCAAGTATCATTGAAGTGGTGGAAGAATCAGAATGGATAAGTCTAATGGTAATTAGTATTAAGAATGACGGGATGATAAGGACATGTGTTGATTATAGGAATTTTAATGTAGTATGTGTCATTGATCCTTTCCCAACTACATTCACTAAAGAAATCTTAGAGGGAGTAACAGGGCACGAATTCTACTCCTTCATGGATGGGTTCTCAAGCTATCACTAGGTGAGAATTGCAAAGGAAGACTAGAGGAAGAAAATTTTCACCACCGAGTGGGGAATTTTTTCCTATATGGTCATGCCTTTTGGATTAAAAAATGTGTCTATTGTATTCTCACGCATTATGGTGCAGGACTTCAAGGACTTCATCCATAATTTTCTTCAGGTTTATTTGGATGATTGGACCATGTATGGACTAGTCAAGGACCATTGTGACAACTTAAGGCTGATGTTTGAATGGTGTTGGCAGTTAAGGATATCCCTCAACATCAAGAAGTGTGTCTTTGCTACCCCGTTTAGGACCCTTTTGGGACACATCATATGTAAAGAAGGCTTGTTAGTAGATCCTACCAAAGTTACAGTTATTATGGGATTGGAGGAACCTACTATTCAAAGCACAGTGTGTGGTTTTCTTGGCACAGGCTACTATAGAAAGTTCATCAAGGGTTATGCCAAGATTGTTTTGCCTTTAGAGGAATTTCTTAGACATAAAAATTCCTTCCATTGGGGAGAGGTGCAGCAGAAGGCATTCAAAACTTTAAAGGATAGGCTTGTCACCGCACCTATATTATGTTTCCCCTCTTGGGGTAAGTCTTTCCATGTTCATGTGGATGCCTCAGGAACAGCCATTGGAGCAGTGCTTACACGGCCTGGTGAGGGGATTGTTGATCATCCCCTATGATTCACAAGCAGGAAATTAACACCAGCATATCAGAACTATACCACAACTGAGCACAAGGAACTATCAATGATCTACGCACTTTGTAAGTTCAGGAAGTATCATCTTGTAACTCCCTTTATCTTTTACATAGATCACATGGCATTGAAATATTTGGTGAACAATTCCAAGATTTTGAGTTCACCGTAGTTGTCAAACCAGGAAAGAGTAATTCTAGACTTGACCATTTGTCTAGAATTGATTCAGGGGAGGACAGGCAAAGCATTGAAGATACCATGCAAGATGCGCAGCTATTTAGGTTTTAGCGTAAACCCTCAGACTTGGAGGATATTTTTTTGTTCCTCAAAACATGTATGGCACCAGAAGGGATGAAGACATTAGAGAAAAAGCAACTAGCCATACGTACCGCGACCTACATGTTTATTAGTGGGGACTTATACAAACTATGGCGTGATGAAGTTTTACATAGGTGTGTACTAGAGAATGAGTTCTTCATCATCATAGAGGAAGCACATGGAGGAAGTGCAGGTGTAAATTATATAGGTGACACCACCACACAAAAAATATTAATGGCAGGGTTTTGGTGGGAAACTCTGTATAAGAATTGCAAGGAGTATTGTAAAGTGTGTGACCATTTTTAGTGC
Organism: Taxus chinensis; assembly: GCA_019776745.2. Taxonomy (NCBI): domain Eukaryota; kingdom Viridiplantae; phylum Streptophyta; class Pinopsida; order Cupressales; family Taxaceae; genus Taxus; species Taxus chinensis. The sequence continues at coordinate 76,163,765 of CM034149.1, forward strand.
ATTAGCAAGCCAGGAAGGAGATATGAAATGCCTTTCCACCATATCCCTAGTGCTAAACCTTTTGAGAAATGGGCAATAGATTTCGTAGGCCCTATTTCACCAGCATCACGTAGGAATGGATCACGCTGTGTAATCACTTGCATGGACTATTTGACAAGGTGGGTAGAGGCAGCCCCAACTAAATACTGTACAATAGCTACAGCAGCAAGAATTTTGTGGGATAACATTATCACAAGGTATGGATGCCCTTTAATTTTAACCAGTGATAGGGGTACACATTTCTTGAATGAGACCTTGAGGATCCTGTTAGTAGAGTTCATTGTGGCTCATCACAAAACTACTCTTTATCACCCACAAGCAAATGGAACCTCGGAAGCATTTAACAAAATACTGAGTCATACCCTGACAAGTATGTGTGATGTCGGAAGAAAATATTGGGATTACAAGGTATCATCCATATTATGGGCTTATAGGACAACTTATAAAAGGTTAAATAAAGACACACCATCTCAATTAGTGTTTGGTGTGGAAGCTATCATGCCGGTTGAGTTCATATTACCTTCTCTACAAATAACACGCATAGGAGGGATGGCTGATGAACAAGCACTGGAAGAAAGGATTGATAAATTAATGAAGATGGATAAAAGATAATCACTTGCCAGGTAGAGCCAAACAACAAAAAAATAAAAGTGAAAAGCATGGCATGATCGCCACATTAGGAACAATAAGTTTGAGGTTGTCCAGATGGTCTTACTGTATGATTCTAAGTTTTTGCGCCATCATGGGAAGTTAAAAGTGCATTGGTTGGGTCCATACACCATCTCATACATCCTTGATTCAGGAATGTGCCAGTTACAAGTGTTAGATGGGATGATATTTTTAGGACACTTCAATGGGAGTAGGCTGAAGCCCTACTATAAATAAGTCTTCTTGGTGTTTGTAAATAAGGTAGTATTGGCAATTAGTTTAGGATTTTTATTTAATGCATTTTCCTTTCTTGTGTTTCCCTTTCTCATTGTTGTTTTATGTTGCACCTTGGGCACCGGTAATCTCATTACTTTTTGAAAGTTGTAACTTTGTAGAGGACCATGCATCATTTTAGTGTGGGGTGGAGTAAGGTGGAAGAAATTGAAGTATGAAGTGCCAGGAAGGATTGCATTGGAAATCCTGGTTGAATGGCCCTATGAAGAAATTACATGCAAGGAAAGGTGAAAAAGGATGGTTGGTGTCAGGATAAGGCTACATTGGGGATCCATGTATAAGAGAAGAAGAAGCCCATAAGCAACATAAGCTAGGTGAGAAAAAAGATCATGACAAAATAAGTTCCTTCGGTGCTAGTTACACACGCACAAGAAGATTGGAGAATTATCCGCACAAGGTTCGGTGTGTGAGTTAAAGTACTAAAGTCAGGTTTGTTTGAAAAATTCACATTAAGTGTTAAATTATGGTGGTAGGTAAGGTAGCATTTAATGTTACAAAGCAGGAAAAAACTATAAATAGAGGGTCGAGGCCTTTCATTATTTACTTTGCGTATACAAAGAAAGAAGCACTTTTGCATCATTGCAAACTAGGGCCTCCAGAACCGATCCGTGTCAAGAAAAATCTGAAGAGTTTGAGCATCAGTAACTAGTTTGGATTTTCAAACCAAAAGGAAGGGATTTCACGAGCGTAAGAGAAGTTGTGAGAAGGCATCATCTTGTGAAGTAATTATCCCAGTTAGGTTTTGAAGAACTAGGGCATGGGTTTAATAGGTTTTCTTCACAAGTTTTAGATTTAAGGTTGGAAGGAGTGGAAGAGCAAAGTTTTAAAAAGAGATTAAAGTCATAAGAGGACCTAGACAATGGCACCCAAGAAACCAATCATGTCACCCAAGAAGCCAAAGGGCAAGGGCAAGGGCAGAGAGCCAGCAGCAACCACCACAAGCATGAATGAAGAGTGTTATGTAGAAATGTAGTACCCGGATGGGGTTTTTCTTGGGAAGGAGTAGGAATCCCATTTGAGAAAGATGGTGGTGAGTGATTATAACCATCACACAAGCACAACAGAGAAGGAAATGGTGTTGTAGTTAGTGCACCTGATGAACAAAAGGACACCAAAGGGTTTGCCCATCTATAGCGATGAGGTAAAAGTGAAATTGGAGAAGGCAAGGTTATTGCAACTCTATGAGTTTCCCTACTTTGGAAAGCATGGGCCCCTCAATCAGTGGCTGATGTCACGCATTCATGAGGATCACTTTTACTTGGCGGGGGGCAAGAAGCGGTCAAGATATTTTGATATTGCGGAAATCCCAGAGCCCATCATCAGAATGGTTGTGTGCCTGGTCACAAAGTTAAATGATGAAGAAAGGTGGACGCATGTAAATAAGGCATGGTTGAATGTATGTAGAAAAATATCAGAGGGAATAATCTATAATTTATCATCTTTCATTGCAGATGAGATAATCAGCAGTGCTCATGAAGGAAACAAGATACTCTTTTGAAATGTCCTCCTGACAATTGTATTTTCAGAGATAGGAGTACCTAACGTGGAAGACAAGTTTTTTTGGGAGTATCCAGCTGAAGATACCTCACCCGCGAAAATATTTTCAAAGTATACATGTGAAACAATGATATCCTCCCACAAGGCATGCTTGGAAAAGTGGTATAAGCATTTAAGGGATGCATTCAGGGTAGAGTGGAGAATCCCATAGCAACTATCGGTGCTTACAACAGGAGAGGCTGAGTTTTTTGTGTACTAACACTTTTGTATAGGAAAATTCATGATGGTGGATGAAACCATGAGCCGATGGTGTAAACTCCCATTCTCCTTCACCACCCAGTACTTCCAAGAAGGAGTTAACAGGTTCAAAGAAGCAAAGAGACTAAGGTTTGATGTTAGTGAAGTTATTCAGGACCACAGGGAGATGCGTATGACACTATTCTACCCCAATAAGCACACGTACATGGAAAAGTACATAGCATATGAAATCAGAATGATGAAACCCCTAACTCTAACAATTATAAGAAGTTCTGCAATGCGTGTATATATCTACATTAGGCCAAAATTTGATAAAGTCACATACCTAGAGAATGATGTCTCCATACCTGAAGATCCCATGGGTAGAAGAAATCCCATGCTCAAAAAAATGGAGAGAGAAGAAGAAAATTCACTAAGTTTGCAGACTTCCTAGCCAGTAAGCGTGCTGGTGGAAAGCACCAAACCTAGCACCTACACGCGCAGGAATAAATCCTTGATACATGAGAAGACCCCAGAAGAAGAGGCACTAAAGCAACCCCTCACCAAGGAGAAGTCGTCAGAGGAAGCACAAAAGGTTGGATCCCCTACTAAAGAGTCATCTCTCAAAAAGAAGCAGAGGATAGAAGAGGAAGATGACTCAAAGGAGACGGAGAGCTTGGAAATATACATAGGTGAAAAGGATGATGATGATGAATAAGATGATCTTAAAAGAGATCAAGAGCCACCTATCTTCAGTGTGCACAATTTAGAAGAAGATGGTAGAGAAGAAGAACATGGATTCCTTTTCATGCGGCACAAGGGTAGCTAGGATGAGGAAGGCACCTAGGACATGGGAATAAGCGAGGAGGTTGGAGCGCAGAAGAAGGAAACTATAAGCCTTACGCAGGAGCAAGTAAATGATGCAGCAGAAAGAGAAGAAATGAAAATAATCAAGGCCTTGGTAGAATAGGAATTGGCATGTAACACATACATAGTGATGGAAGAGGGTAAGGAAGAAAGCATTGAGAAATAACAATTTAGTGTGGGAGGAGGTCCCAGTCTAACAGTGTGTTTCCCAAAATCCACACACTCAGGAAGGAAGAGCCTTGATACAGAATGAGGACAGGTCATGTGCTATGTTGATGACCAAAGGAAGGTGTTACGCGTGCATTTCTAGAGAATTGTACCCACAGAAGAACTTCTAGCTATGGATTCATTTGACGAGGAGGGAACGTACCCCAGGACAAGGAAGATGTTCTCTTAAGTGTTTGAGTCCCATATTGACAAGCCGGAGTTTGAAGTATATAAAGGGGAAATCATGCCAGTACCAGAGTCCAAGGGAACTAACCCCTTGGTAAATTCCCAGCAGTTCTCGGATGAGTATTTATGTAATGCGCTGAATAAGGTCATGGTAGAGACTAAGGCTAGGCTCTTTGGAAGAAATGACAGAGTCATATTTCTAGAGGAAAAGCTAGAAAAGAAGGAAGAGGAGTTGGCTGAGAAGACTAAGGGCTTGAAACAAGAAGAGTTGATCAGCGTGCAGCTGAAGTGCAAACTAAGGGATGAGAAGGTGAAGGTGCATGAAATACACAAAAATATGGAGTCTATCACAAGTGCCATTATGTTAAAGCATCCAGACCTAACACCTCCCGTGTAGAAGTATGAATCCACTCTTGAATGATTAGAATATCTCACACGCATCCTCACTATGGATAAAAAACTATTGGCCTTGGATTTCGTAGAAAAAGTGGCAGCACGCTTGGTGAAGGAGGAAAAATTGAAATTGGTAGCAATCATTGCTGAGTATAACAAGGTACTTGCAAATGTCAAGATTGCTACCTAATCTAATGAGGCCATGTACGATAATTCCGCAGACAAGGATATAGTGGTGAGCATCTTGTTCACCACTCATGAGGTAGAGCTGAAGGAGTTTCAAGAGAAGAATAATGGAAATAGGGCAGAAAGGGACATAATCCTTTCTAAGGTCAAAATGAAATCTGAGGCCATTGAAACCTTAAGGGGTTCAATCAAAAAATGGTTAAAGGAACTATACCCACATATTACTAGAAGGATGGATGCACTTGAAGACATGAACAAGGAGTTGGAGAAAATTGTTGACACTATGAATGCTCAAGGAGATGGACTAAGTTTTAGGGAGGTAATCACCCTAATCTGTGACCTTTTTCAGAGAGCGTAGAATGTATTCGATGCCTAGAACAAGTTAGAAGCCAACTTGTAAAAATATTTTCCTAGCTTGTTGAAATAATTCCATCACTTCCCCATTCTTTCTTCTTTCCCAAATTCTTCATCCCCTTATTATTTTTCCAAGACGTAAGTCTACTGTATTCTTTACTCATTGGATAAGTGTTCCTGCGGATGGAGAATAGGCATAGTGTGGGGTTATGTTGGGACCCTAAATTATTGGCTATGTACAAAAAGGTGTGTAAGCACGTAAGGCCTAGTTAAAGAAGGGCACGTAAGGAGAAAACATGCAGGATGGGGTTTAAGGAAGGGTTTAAGAAAACCCATGGCACACACGTAGATAGAGCCAAGGTTTCAGGACTTAGCCATATTGGGCATTTCGGGCAGGACACGAGAAAAGCGTGAACCGACTGTGCATGCGGAGTGGATAAGGTGCTAGCCTGGAAATGTGATGCCCATGAAAGGAATATGCCCTGTGATAGAAGGTTCTAGAAGAAATCATGGAAAAAAGTGGAGAACTCAATCCTGGAGGAGCATTCTCCCACAGAGGACCACATTCAGACACTTGGCATCAGATCTGAGGCCATAGAAGGATGATTTGGCACTTTGGGATGCCTATATATGTGAGCACCCACAGGAGAAATAGATATATATATATATATATATCAGATGGAAAAGAGAGGAGAATATAGAGAGCAGAGTTCTACAGAAATACTGTGAGAACTCTGTGGGATTGGGTAGAGGCCATATAAGAAAGTAATGTATTAAGGGGCTGGGATATTTAAATTTTTCTTTGTATGGATGAAGGGCATGATCTCTGCTGTGATGTATGACTCTGGTCTGATCAAGTTGTGGTATTCTAATGGGTCCATTGAATGTAACGAGGTTATAAACATGAATGATTATGAATGTAATTGATTTGGTTTATATCTATATATTTTCATTTCTGCTCATGGATGTCATGGAATAGATGTAAATCCTTATGCATTTTCCTTTCTGTTGTAGTTCTATTTGTTATCTGTAAGTACTCTCTGTTTGTAATGAATACATTTATCTAGAGGCCTTTCTAAGCCCTATGATGAATGTATGTCTCATTTCCACATTTATTCATTAAGTTCCTAACATAGATGATGGTTTCCCACTTAACTCACATAAAAGAGAGATTCGACACCTTTGTTTGCCTTGAGTTAGCACCCAAAACCCACTGGGTGATAGGCCAGAGCGCATGGGATTCCCTTGTTCTTTGGTGGGTGTAAACATGACTACAGAAACCATCCATGAGTGATAGCATCTCATGGATGGTAGTGAGATCAACTATTTAGTCAATACTAGGTAGAGGAAATTCAACTTTGGGGCAATCCAGGTTAAGGTCATGGAAATCTATGTAAATGTGGAGTCCCCTTGTCTCTTTTGTGATATGAACAATGTTAAAGATCCATTGGGGATAATCAATGGGTAGAATGAAGGAAATAGAAAGGAGGCATTGGAGTTCTTCTTTGACAAGAAGGGAAATACGAGGATGAATTTTTCACATCTTTTATTTCACGAGTTTTGCATCAAGAATGGTTACAATATTGTGGACCACAATATTTAGGTCAATACTAGGAATATTGACGTAGGACCAAGCAAAATCGTTGTTATTATCCTGGAGGAAAGAAGTGAAAGCTTCTTGTTCAGTAGCATCTAAAGATTTTCCTATTTTTAGAATGTGTGGGCCTTCTTAAGTGTGAATGTTTATTTTGATGGTCGATTCATTCAACATGGTTTGTGTCTCAGAAGCTAACGACCAGTGAATATAAGAATATTCCACACCAAGGTAGGTGATAATAGACTCGTCGTCCTAACATTGAATGGATTTAATAGAAGGCATATCATCATCGATCATGTCAAGATACAGGAAAGAAAGAGAAGAGGGAGCCTCGCCATCGAGTTGATAAGTCAAAGGTCCTAGGGAAACAATGTTCATGAATAAAAAAATTAGGAATGGATTTTGGATCCATAGACTCTGTAGTTGAAGGTGGTGAAGTAGGTGAATGGGGTGGGGAAGGTTTATCATCCTCAATGAGTTCTACTCGGGCATTCTTAGAAGGTGGTTCAGAAAATATAATACCACTACGGTCTTTATGCTTAAGAGTGGTGCAAGGAATAACAAGTAAGGCATCCTTGTTCATAGAAACCAAATCTAAAGCCCTTCCAAGTGCAGTGATGGAGGAAGGTGTGGGCGAAGTGGTGGTCAGTGAGAGATTGAAGGTTGGAGGAAAATGGTTGAGTTTGGCAAGGTGGCTTGGGCGAGTAGGTAGAAGAGTTAGGTCCCCTGTACGTTAAGTTGGTACGAAGGTGGGGAGGACCATAGGGGAAAATTTTTCCTATGCAGTTATTATAACAGGGAGGTTGGTGAAGGTTATCATACTCTTGAGGAGTAAGGAATGTTTCAATGTTATAAATGTGGTACTCCCCTAGGAGTGAGGTATTGAAAAACACCTTCTAAGGGATAAATAGTTGGCATGTGGGTAGTGGGAATGGATGAATCACTAGATTGTTGGGAAGAAGAAGCATTGGATGTTTTAGAAGTAGATGGGTTGGCTGATGGATCAGTTACAGAAGCCGCGATAACAGTGTGAACAGGGGATTCGTTTGTGGAAGATGTAGCAGAGAAGTGGTGGATGAGGTAGTGGATGAAGAAGAGGCATCAACAACGGTAGATGGGATAGTGGCTAAAGAACAATCGATAATGGTGGTAAATGCCTTAATTAGGATAAGGACATCATTAGGTTAGTAGAGAATGTTACTGGTTTTAACTGGTGAAGGATCGATCAGGATGGTTTATTCATGTCCTTCATGTTCAAATTTTTTAAAAGTGGTGTAAGGTTGAAGGGACACAACCCATGGCATGAATCTAGGGTCATCCAAGTATCATGTTGTACTGGAATTCCCCCCCTAAGACATAGAATAATTCAGGAATATTACGGGGGCCCACGCAGATGTGGAGAATGATAGTGCCAAGGGTGAAAGTTATGGCATTGTTAAACAAATGTAGCATAACTAGGTTGTTGTGTAGGAAATTAGAAGGGATTTGCATTTCTTGATACACATGGGAGGAAATGATGTTGATACTAGAAAATCCATCTATCATAACACGTCAAACACGTATATTATCAATGTAGATAGAAATGAATAGGGCAGGGTCAAGATCATTTGATTGGGGAGGTACAATCTCATCATCAGAGAAACTAAGAGTGACTACTTGATGAGTGGTAGCGGGAGTAGAGGAAGGTGGAAAAGTGGTGAGAGAGGCAATGTGGTTAGGAGTGATAATGGATGCAATAGGAATAGGTTCATTAGGTAGAAGCTCAATAGATTAAAAGACCTAAATGAGGGCCTAACGATAAGACTCAGAGGTTTGGACAAGGTCATATAAATACATTTGAGAGGAGACTGGTGCAATTGTTTAAGCATTGTACGATGGGAAACCCCATCAGAAATAGGGTATATAAGTCCACGAATGGTGATTTTTGATGCAGGTGCAGATGGAATGTTGGGTAAACAAGTAGTGGACGAGCTGGTTTTTTCTCCTTTCCTTTTTCCTTCTAGGATCAACTGGAAACTTGAACCATATTTATCTATAGTGAAGGAGAAGGTGAGTTGTGAAAGGTGTAGCAACAGGATGGGAATAAAAGTTGTGAGGGAGGTTTGGATAGATCTCTTATGCGGATCATATTGATCTCAAATGTTGGAGGAGGATAAAAGGGTTGTGGAGGTGGAGATGGAGGTCACTGAATAGGTATGGGATGAGGTTGTGTGGTGATAGGTGCAGGTGGAATAGGGTCCTCATCTAAAATATCATCATCGTCAAAGTTTTGTTTTAGAGGAAATAGTTGGAGAAGAATATTTTTAAGAGCCTTAAATTTTTCCACATCATGCCCTAGCACACGATGGTAAGCACAAATTTTGGTATCATCAAAACCTTCTAGTTTAGGTTTGAGTGGGTCGTAAGGTCTAAGCGGTGGAAATGTGATGAAAAATATTTTGAAAAGGTTAGATAAAATGTTGTGTAAGACCCTACCAATGGATCACAATGTGAAGTAAGTGTTGTTTTTGATGCAAGTGTGGGTGAATTTGGTTGGAGAGGCATCATTGGAGATAGAATCAGAGGTTGAATAATTTTGACTACTTATTTGGTAGATAGTGTGGTTTCGGGTTTGGGTTGCAGCTTATTAGGTAAAGGTGTAGTAGGTGAACTAGTCATTGGATGCGGTGTAGTTTTAACTACCTCTTTAGAAGGTAGTGGGGTTTTGGGATTAGGTTGAACCTTCTTGGATAAAGGTGAAGAAGGAGTGTGTGATGTAGAAGGGACTGGTTGAGGAGAATGGAATGACATGGGTAATGATGAGGAGACAAGAAGTGGTGTAGGTATAAGAGGTAGAAAGGATGTAGGTAATGGTGAAGGCATAGGCTATGTAGGTATTTTGGGTGGAATAGAGGATAGTTATGAGGAGGTGGGTTGTTGCATTTTTGGTTTACCTTAGGTATGAGGATTCTTAACGAAGGTTGATTAGTGGGGACCTATGATAGATGGAAGTGGTGAAGATGAAAGAGGGGTAGTCAGCGAAGCTGGTGTATGTGGCCTAATGTTTTGGTCTTCCTCTTAGGTAGGGGAATAGTATTTACGACATTTTTGAGGATGTGGATAAATCCAATTTGACAAGAGGATGGACTAGGATTGATGTCGGCATGACTCCCAATGTGGTAATGGGTCTAAAAATGAAGGAATATATAGGTGTAGGTAGGTTTTTGGAAACAGGAAAAATTTTGTTTGATGGTAAAGTTTTAGGTATGGGTGAGGTTGATGAATAAGGGGTAGATTCAAATGACATGGGCATGTGGGATTTGTTGTCTAAAACACCTTTGGATAGATCATGGAAGTGTCAGTGGACAACATTTACATTTGAGTTGAGGTAACTAGTCAAAGGCGTCCCCAAAGCATGAAATTGTCAACATAATCCAAGTGGTTGGACAAACATGAGAATGGCACCAATTTAGAGGAGGAGGATGTTAATTTGGTAGTAATCCCTCTAAATAATGTCTATGAGACAAGGAAATGGTTGGCTTCAGACTCTATGAGTAGAATAGATGGGAGTGGATCAATAGGATCCTTGAAAGCTAGTGGAGAATTGTCACCAATAAGAAAGGACGCTACTAATGGATCCCATGTGGGTAGGGGAGTAGGAAATTTGGATGAGGTAGGTTATTCTTCTGGTGAAGAAGGTAAGCATGATTCTCCCACTAGAATATTAAGTATTGCAGGTTGTTCATCAGGTTGAGAGGTTAGTGAGGCAACTACATTGGCATATATGGTGGACTCCTCTATGGGTGGAGGAGAAGATAAGGGAGACTCCTTCATGGGTAGAGGAGTGTATGAAACAGATAGCTCTGTGGATGAATGAGCTCATGTAATAATCTCCTTAATAGATGGAATGGGAGGAAATTGAGAAGAAGGATATGGTATGATGTCGAAAATGGCATGAACCTCACGAATTTTTTTGTCACTGGTCAAAGTTTTACCAATTTGATTAGATGATGGGGTGTGATTTGGGAACGACTTCTTGAAGATTTGAAGGTTCTGATTAGCCGGTGCATTAGGGTTATTCAAGACAATATCTCCAATATCTAATATTTCTTGGATGATAATTTTGAAAGTTATATAATTACTGTCACTATGACCTATAACGCGATTATAGCTGCAGTAATAATTTTATTTGTATCATGCATACATAGGACAAGAAGGGTCAAAACCAGTATGTGGTTTGATAGGTGGAAGAGTGAATGATCCGACATTTAGAAGTTTTTCTAAAACTAAAGAGTAGGGTTCTCCTATGGGAATATATTTTCGTTGCTTCCTCTTGAACTGAAAATCCTTAATAAGAGAAAGGTTTGAAGAAGGTTTTGATTGGTTGGATGGATGAGATGGGTCGGATTTCAAAACTACTACGTTGGCATATCCTTTTTCTTTAGAATAACTATTTTTTGGTTTGCAAGAAGAAGAGGTATCGTTTTATTTAAATGCAAAATTCTGGTTACACAATTGTATCTTCTCTTCTTCAATGACACAAATTTCAAGTGTCTGAGCCATGGTGAATGCCTCATCAACTATGCAAAGGGTTTGAACTTGGAGAGTTGGTGAGAAGTTTCTAGCACAAGCTCTGGTGAACAACTCTATCAAATCCGTCTAAGGTAATTGTAATGTGAGTTGGTTGATCAAGCTCTACCAACGAGTGAAAAAATATGTGATAGATTCATCTTCATATTGATGTGTCACGTACAAGTCAGTCATGGTAACCTTCCTGACAATGTTGATAGAAAATTGGTCTAGAAATGCCTGATCTACCTAATTAAAAGAAAATATGGAGTTTCTGGGTAGAGCACTATACCAATCTAAATTTGGTCCCATCAAGAACATTAGGAATGTCCGCAAGAGCAAAGTGTCATCGTGAGTGATGAGATAACACAAATGTTTAAAATACCACAAGTGTTGTTGCGGGTCTTCTTTACAATTGAATCAAGTGAATTTAGTCATTTTCCAATTTACAGGGTATGGATGAATTAGAATGGACAGGTGAATGGGTTCATTGTAAATCTCACCATATGTCAGAGAGTTACATGAGCCAAAGATAGATTCTTCTAATGTCTACATATTTTCCATCATCATTTTGATAAGATCATTTGGGATGTGATGATGGAGCACCCCCTGTAGTATAAGGATGGAGATAAGATGGGTATGATGTGAATGACACTCTAGTATGTGGTGGTTCCGAGTACTAAAATTGTGATGAAAGAACATAGGATGGAATACATGTGGAGGGCAAGTACCTTGGGTAAGCGGTAGATAAAATAAGGGTTTGTTGGTGATAGTTGTAGATAGGTGGGGTGGATGTAAAGACTCTCATTGAAATTGGAAGAAGATACTACCGAATGGAGAGGAAAATGTTTTGGAAGGGAGTATGGGTTGTCAACACCAGTGGTGGCTGAGATGAAATAGGTACATGAGAAGTGGAGGATGCAGATAAACCTATACTAAGGGTGGTTGATGAAGGCATGGTGGACACTGTAGGGGCTTGTTGGTCCGAAAAATTGTCGGTTAGGTAGGTCATGGGGAAACAGGCCAATAGTGTGTAGGAAATAGCCCCTCTTTGAGACAACAAAGTGAAAATGGTTTATTGCTAATCTATAAAGCAAGAATTTGTGCAAATCTACACTATTATAACTTCAAGGGGTTTGGGATCTCATCCCAGTAGAGGTAGTTCCAACTATGAACAAGAAAGGTTAGGAAAGAAGGAACAAAGGTAGGGTAGATTTGAAGGAAGAAAAGAAATGAATTCTAAGATAGAAAGGTCAAAAGGTTTATGATTTGGACTTGGTAGTAAATAGAGCCAAACTTACTTTGCATAAACAATTAAAGCAATACTAATGAAAATATGACAATAGTAGGAATGAATCTAACAGAATAAAAAACATAGATCTAACTTAAGAAAGATCTGATGCAAATAACACACACATTAAGCAAAAAGTCTGAATATGTGTATTAATATTTATTTTGTTGCAAGAAAACACAAAGTCTTCCTCTCCTCACTTCTCTTTTCATACAAAAAAATTTCCACCTTGAATACAACAAGTATTCAAGTATTTATAGAAGGAGAGAAGGAAAGAAGAAAAAAGTAAGCCAACTACTTACAAAATATCTTACAAGATATTTACAAAAGATCTAGAAAATATTTAAAAAGTGAACAGTTGACTTTGGCAAGTTTTTGGATGGCAACATCCCAAAGTGCAACATGGATGAGGTCATCGTGTATGCCAACATGCTTTTTAAATATTTTACAAAAAAGATCAACAGATCCGATAAAGAAGAAACTACTCCGCCCTTTGTGAAAGGGTGCACTTTTCTGCACATCGACACAACAAATATTACCCTTTGTAAAATGGAGAAACTTTCTGCACGTCGACATGAACAAAAATTCCCCTTTGTAAAATGGCGTAACTTTGTACATGTCGACACAAAAAAAATTCCCCTTTGTAAAATGGCGCAACTTTCTGCACATCGACACGACAAAAATTCCCCTTTGTAAAAGGGTGCATGTTTCTGCACGTCGACATGAAAAAAATTCCCCTTTGTAAAATGGCACAAATTTCTGCACGTCGATATGACAAAAATTCCCCTTTATAAAATGGCGCAACTTTCTGCACGTCGGCACGACAAAAATTCCCCTTTGTAAAATGGTGCAACTTTTTGCACGTTGACACAACAAAATTTCCCCTTTGTAAAATGGCACAACTTTCTACATGTTGACATGACAAAAATTCCCCTTTGTAAAATGGCACAACTTTCTACAGGTCAACATAAAAAAATTCCCCTTTGTAAAATGGTGCAACTTTCTTCACATCGACATGAAAAAAATTCCCCTTTGTAAAATGGGTAAAAGTGGCTAAGTCTTAAAACAACTTGATTTCTGAAAGGGAGTTTTGGGCTACTTCGAACATTGTTACCTGTAAATTACCCTTATCAATTTTTGGTATGGTTACCTGTAAATTGCCCTTGTCAATTTTGCAGGCTAACAGCTGGCTCTTTATAGGGACTATTTTTGAGTGAAACTTAAGGGTAGAGAATCCTAGATTTTCATGTGCCCATCCATTGGGTTACAGAGAGTCAAAAACAAGGGCGATGAAAAAGAAAAAGGAAGGGAACACACAACAACAGAAAGAAAACACACAACGAAAGCAAACTATACAAAGAAGAGAGCAAGCTCTACTTTCTGAAGATCTTCAGGTGCTGCCCGTTATAGGGAAGTGGGAGCTCGGTTCTATCTAGATATGATAGATAGAAAATATTCCCTTCATTGAGTTGCTTGATTTTGTATGGCCCTCTATAAAGAGAGTCAAACTTCCCATGCATACCTTTCCATTCTCTTTATTTGTACCACAGAAGAACAAGATCTCCCACTTCTAAATCTCTCTACTTAGCTTTCTTGTTGAAAAGCCTCTTAACTTTATTTTGATGTTCAGTGATCTTTTCGAGAAATTTCACTCACTTTTCTTCAAGTTCCGTCAGGTACATAATCCTCTTTTCAAGAGAATTCTGAAATTTTTCATCTTCAATTGCTCGAGCCAAGCGCAGAGGAGGAAGTTCTGCGGAGATAGGGATTTCATCATCAATCCCATATAACACCTAGAAAGGTGACATGCCAAGAGACCTCTTTAGAGTGATAAGATCTTTCCACAAAGCATCATCTAATGATTTGTGCTAGGACCACTGATTTTCATCAACTAGCTTCCATATGATAGTCATCAGGTTCTTATTGATGGATTCTGCTTGACCATTTCCCTGAGGATAATAATTAGAAGCATGAGCCAAGGTTATTCCGTATCCATAAAAAAAAAAAAACTTCCCGTGAAGAGAAGTTGGAAGCGTTGTCAGCAATGATTTTGTGTGGAATGCCAAATCTCACAATAATATTCTCCTTGATGAAGTTACAAACAACTTCAAAAGTGGCATGCTTCATAGGTATGTCCTCCACCCATTTCATGTGAATTAATCCATTTTTTTTAGAACGTAAATATTTCCATCACTTGATTAAAGATTGAGTGCTCCAATGAAATCAATTCCCCATTGTCTGAATGGTTTTTCAATGATGACAAGCCTGAGGGGAAACGCAGCCAGCTTTGGTTTGCCAACGAACTGTTGGAAAAGTTCACATTTCGCTACCCAGGTGGCTGTATCTTGAAATAGCGTCGGCCAGTAGTACCTAGCCCAAATGATTTTATGTGCTGTCATGGATGAGGAGAATTTACCACCATAGGATGGAGTCATGAAAACTCTCCAAAAATTTTACCTATTGTGGCTTGTCAACAACATCGTAGAAAAAACGCCATCAATTCCACATTTGTACAATCCATTGTCCCATATGACATATCTTGTGGCTCTGAGCTTCACCGTTCACTTATCCTTAGTGGTTAGGTGAGTTGGGAACTTGCCATAGGTGAGAAAGAATACGATGTCAGAATACCATTCCTCCATTAGTTGCGACAAACAAAACCATGGGAAAATAATCTACTTTCTTCTAGTTCATTTTTGTTCTCCATCAATGTGATTAGATCTCTCTTCATGTACCTTTGAGCCTTTATTTTCAGCCATTAGCTGACATAAGCCCTCTACCCTCTTACCAACTTGGTTGGTTTGATGTCTAGGTCCTATTATTGTACCTTTGCGATCCCATTCCCTCATAAGCTCCGTAACTCCTGTTGAGTCAGGATAGACTTAACAGCCGTGTCCAGGAACCAACACTACTGTATGAGAATTCAAAATGTAGTAGCGGAAATTTTTGACTGCTTTTACCATGGAAAAGGCATGCTTTTCCAATTACGACATCTTCAGTTCATGAGGCTTAAGAGGAGAGCTCATGAAAGAAATCAGGGACTCAATATCCTCGGAGTTCTTTTGCATCAAGATAGCTGATAAAGAATGTGCAGATGCATAATTGTACATGATGAAGTCCTTGCTTGAGTCAGGAAACACCAAAACAGGAGCGTGAGTGATGGAGGTTTTTACGTCTTCAAATGATGTCTTGCCTTCCTCATTCCATAATAATGTTTGGGACCCTTTCATCATATTATATATATGACAAGTCTTCTCAGCAAAATCAAGAACAAAGCGTCTAAGGAAATTTACGTTTCTGAAGAAAGAGTGAACACCAGTCTTGCTTGTAGGAAAAGTAAGGCTCTTAATAGCCTTGACCCTTTTGACATCTATCTTAGTTCCTTCTTTGTTGATGACATGTCCTAGCAAATTTCCTTCAGTGACCTCAAAAATTGACTTCTTGGGATTTAGTGAAATTCCATGCTCTCAACATCTAATCAAGACTTGTTCCAAATGATTGTAGTGATCACTTTATCTCTTGGAGAACACGGTCAGGTCATCTAGGTAAACTACGATGACTTTTTCGATCATACCTTTGAATGCAAAGTCCATTGCTCATTGGAAGGTAGACACCGATATTGATCAAACCGAACGGAATTTTTTTTGTAGGTGAAGGTACCCCAAGGAGTGGTGAATGTTTTCTTGAACTGATCTTCAGGTGTGACTTGAATTTTATTTTGACCTGAAAAACCGTCAAGCATGGACAACATTTCTGAACCGGTTACCGCCTGTAGCACTCGATCCATTATCAGAAGTGGATAGTTATCTTTTAAGGCTGACTGGTTCAAGTTATGAAAGTCCATGCATATGCGTATCTCACCATTCTTCTTCTGCATGCATGCACAATATTTGTAACCCAGGTACTGTGATGAATTGGAAAAATTATTCTTGCATCTAACATCTTTTGAATTTCAGCCTAGATGGTACCTAATATTTTGGGGTTGTAATGTCTTTGATTTTGATGGAAAGTCTTGACGTCATCCTTGAGAGGAATGTCATGCCGAATGTCCTTTTGCTTGAAAGACGTCAGATCAGCATAAGAACATGCTAACACATCCATGTATTTTTTTTTAGCAACTTAACGATTTTTTTCTTTTCCTTGGGTGCACAACACTTCCCGATATTCACAGAATAAGGATGTTCCGTAGTACCCACATTGAATGGAGTCTATTTCCAGGGTAGAGGAAGGATCATCCTGTCACTTTTTTCTTGACAAAATGGCCATGATTATAAAATAATCATTGTAAGGAGACCATACCTTTCAGGAATATTATTTCCTTTGAGTTTTATTACTGTGTCATTGTTTAGATTCATGTGCTTGACCGGTGAGAGACTCACGACACGTATAAGTTGTTCCATAAAAATGAAGTTGCTTGAAATTGTCATCTTTCTCCAAAAAAGTGATAATTTGGTTGTCATCATTGAACACTTGCCAGTGCTGTGAATTATCTGGCACACTTGGGTGAAAAACCACCTCTATGGTATATGTATCTATTTTTAACCCTAGGTGAGGGAGCATGAGAGAGGCTGAGACAGCCAATGAATTAGCCATGTCATTTTGGGCTCGTGGAACTTATTTGATTGAGAAAGCATCAAGATCTTCGATGTTATCCCATACGGCATTACGGTAGTGTCTGAGTCGGTCATTTTTTACTTGATATATCCCTTTTACCTAATTGAAAATTAGCTCAACATCACCTTGCACTCTTAGATTCTTGAATCCTTTCTCTTTTGTAGCTTGCATTCCAAGTAACAAGGATTCATACTCAGCAGTATTATTCATATTGAAGAACTGAAACTTGAAAGAAAAAAGGGAAAATCTCCTCTTCAGGAGATATTAGAACAACCCTAGCATCGCATCCACTTGTCACACAACTGCCAACAAACTGAAATGTCCATACTTTTTTGAGATCCTCATTTTGGATGAGAACATCCATTCTATCAGAGTCGGTGGATAGGAAGTAGTTCCCCATCCTTGATGATTCAAAAATGAATCTAAGCCTTACGGTCATCGGAGTTGGTGACTAGATATTTTCCTTTGTGACTCTGGTTCCAATGTCTACATCACCCTTCTTTGACAGGAATTCCAATGGTGAAGGTGGACCAGTACATATGGAATTTCTGCCACCAACTTAGATTTACAAAAGATACTCCCTAGCAATATCTTGGTATGCTACTAGAATATCACCTACAAGAATGGTCATTTTTACCCTTTTCTCAAGGAAATGCCACGAAGGTTGCAAAACTACGCATCCTTGATCTTAACCATATCAATGGTACCTATTTGGTTTCCATGGAGTAGCATTTGCCAAAAGGTTTAGTAAGTGTGAGGCCAAAATCATGGGTGACCTTTGCTAGCATTACATTTTCAGAAGCTCCAGAATCAATTATATAGTTACTTAATTTATGACCATTCATCAGGAGAGATAGGTATAAATGTTTGATTTTCCCCAATGTGGAAGTCGAGGCAACATTTACGTGAGACATAGGAGTGGGAAGAATTCCTTTTTGGGGAAATAGGAGGAGGGACGGCAGCCTAGTTTTGGATATACTTAGTTAATCTTATAAGCTTCTCTGGGTTGGACTGAAGGTACTCAACTTCAGACATTTGGATCTTTGTCTTTTTGGACTGATCGATTATATCGAATGCGACCAAGGGTTGCTCTAATGAAGGAATGAGTCCTTCAGTTTCACATTTGTGGAGGAGGATTACTGGTCTTTATGGGATTGGAGGAAGGCTGAATTAGAGGAGAAACCAGAGGAAAAGATTTATTTACAAAAGGTTTAACAGGAGGTTGATTAGGAAGGGGATTACCTCTTTTAGCGATCGTTGGAGGAGTTTACCACAGCACTTTTCCTTTTGCTTTTTTCAGCAAAAGTATTTTGCTTATTTTCCTTGTGAGCGAGTGAAAACCATGTATGATTTTCTACTCGCATAATTGCTTGGGTACCCTCTTCTTCATCAGATTCCTTGTTCTTCAAATTCCATATACCCAATAGTAGAGTTCCCTAGTCAGTTCACCGACATCTTGATCATCTTTCACCTTGCGACGAAGGTTCTTCGTAATTTGGATCATCTTCTTCGATTTCAACCAAAGCATTAACTCAGAAGGGACTTCAATTGTTAACCTTGGAGAAGTAGCAGGTAAAATTTAACACCTTTAGGGGGCATTGTTGGGAGTGAAGCTCTTCCGTGGGATACCCCGGTATGGAGTGGTAGATGATGGTTTGAGCCAATTGTTTCTTTAATGAGAGCTTTGCTCATTTGCCATCTTCTGGAATGTTGGATTTTGATCAGGTAGCCTGAGAAGAAGTTGAGGCTCCTTTGATTTTGAAGGCTCTCGTCTTAAACTCCCTAAATATAGGAAGGTTGTCTTCTATTTTGAATGGTCGTAGTCTTGAGCAAGGGCCAAGGTGGGTATTTATTCTTGTCTAAAGTAGGAATGCTTACTTTTGAACTCATGGTACTTTGGCAAGAAGAAAACACTGGTTTTGATGTTTGTCTAATGTTGAAGCATCATGGCAAGTGGCAACATGGTTGATCAGTGAATTGAATTGGAAAATAAAATCATGCATGGTTTTCATTGGTCTCCTTCTTCATGTGAGCAAATGATTCGTAATCAATAACTTCCAAATGTGTCTTCTGAAGTGTTTGTATCTATCTTCAAATGTAGTCCACAATGTGTTCCAATTGGTGATGGATCCAGCTGGTAAGTGTTGTAAACCACTCTGTTGCATGTCCTTGCAAGGTCTCCAGAAAGAGATGTATTCATGACGTCCTCATGAGTCACATCCAGAATGTTTACATGACATAATAACACGCAAGCTATATGTGCATATGCTTTGATTTCCACTCCCATCAAAATTTTAGGAAAATTTTTTATGATTTCTCATGAGGGAGGGGGTTGACTGGATGCATTTAGTGCTAGAAGGACCCATGGCATTTCCCCATGGTACATTTGGATAGATTTTCTGCCATTTGAAAAATTAGGAAAATAAACACGAGTAGGGAGTGTGGTTCCACTTAGTAAAAGAGCACTGCAAGTTGATGTCATAGGCACCCTATGAAATCTGACTCTTTTCGTAGAGGCGAGGCACTTCTTGATGAAATATGATCTGCTAAGATTAGTGATGCATGAATCATGTTGGAGTGATGCTGAAAATTGTGCCTTTAAAGTAGGTCAAAAAATTGGATCAACTTCCCAACAAAGCTCTTCTGCTACGGGAAGTAAAATGGTTTCACCCCGCCAGCATATCCATTCAGATCTGCAAACAATTAGGAGCAGATTTGCAACAATCATTTTTGTTTATACTTGTTGATTTTTCTTATTTTTTCTTGTAAAAAATCAGTTGACATGTATTTATTTTTCAATATTTAATTTTACCCTTTTAAATAGCCAACCGATTGCAGTTTTTCTGAACAAAGATTAATAAGGATAAAAAAGTGGGTCAATTTAGTGGGCTGATTTTCAGATCTTTGACCTGAATTTTGTAAGGTTTTTGAAAATGCCCATTAAATATCAGAATCTCAAAATCTACTGAAATATACAAGTTTTTGTAAAAAACTCAGCTGAATGAAAAATTTTTCTATCTGGTCCAGATCTATGGATTTTTCACTAAGGAAATTTTTTAGTTTTTGATCACTTATGCAAAAAAATTGATTTTTTAACAAAGGGTTAAAATTTGTAACACCCTGGTAGTGATTTTTACAATTTTTTTATTTATTTCCTTAGTTCGATACCCTAGTAGAGTCAAAAAGTTGTTGGTTTGAAAAAACTATTGGTTAGACAGGTCATGGGGAAACAGGCCAACAGTGTGTAAGGCATAGCTCCTCTTTGAGACAGCAAAGCAAAACTAGTTTATTGCTAATCTATCAAGCAGGAATTTGTGCAAATTTACACTATTCTAACTTCAAGGGGTTTGGGATCTCAACCCAGTAGAGGTAGTTCCAACCGTACGAACTAGAAAGGTAGGAGGGAAGGAACGGAGGAGGGTAGATCTAAAGGAAGAAAAAGAAATGAATTCCAAGACGGAAGGGTCAGGAGGGTTTATGCTTTGAGTTAGTAATAAAATAGAGTCAAAACTTACTTGCATAAAACAAACAAAGTAATATTGATGAAACATATGACAATAAAAAAAATGAATCCAATAGAATAAGAAACACAGATCTAACTTAAGAATGATCTGATGCAAAACAACACATACATTAACCAAAAATTTTTTAACATATATATTAAAATCTCTTATGTTATAAGAAAGGCACAAAGTCTTTCTCTCCTCACCTCTCTTTTCATACAAAAAATTGTCCACACTTTGAATACAACAAGTATCCCGGTATTTTATAGAAGAAGAGTAGAGAAGAATACAAAAAGCAAAGCAATAACTACAAAATATCTTACAAAATATCTACAAAATATGTCAAAGTCAATCTTTGACTTTGGAGAAAAGTTTTAGGATGGCACAACATCCCATTGTGCAACATGGATGATGTCATCGTGTATGCCAACATGATTTTTTAAATATTTAAAAAAAAAATGATCAATGGATCCCAAAAAGAAGAAAACAAACTCTGCCCAGTGTAAAAGGGTACACTTTTCTGCATGTCGACACAACAAAAATTCCCCTTTGTAAAAATGGCGCAACTTTTCTACACGTCGACATGACGAAAATTCCCCTTTGTAAAATGGCACAAATTTCTGTACTTCGACACAACAAAAATTCCCCTTTGTAAAATGGCGCAACTTTCTACACGTCAACACGACAAAAATTCCCCTTTGTAAATGGGCTAACAATGGCTAAGTCTTGAAACAACTTGATCTCTGAAAGGGAGTTTTGGGCTATTTCGAACATTGTCAAACTTCCTTGGGGGCCAAAACAGAATTTTTGGTATGGTTACTTGCAAATCACCCTTGTCAATTTTGTAAGATAACAGGGCTACATATGCTGAAGACGTGATATATTCCATAAGTACAACATATATCGATGATGTAGGGTCAAGCTAGGATACCACATGTGGTCAGGTGGAAGAGGCTAAGGCTACGCTGGTAGTATGTGATATAGTAGTGGATGTGAGAGTAGGAGGAATGGACATAGGCATGTCATATACAAGCTTCCCTGATGAATCATAGGTAGATGAATGAGCAATGTAATACTGTAAAGAGGTGGGGTTTTGATCAAGGAGTCTCACAAACTCCTCATCACCAGTGGGTGTGGTAACAGATTGATTGGGGTCCATAGGTGATGAGATGGAAGGGGGCGATGGGCTAGGTGGAAGAGGCTGATAGCTAGCATGAAACACAAGAGCGTTGGTTTGTCTATGATTTAAAACCATGTGAATAACAATAGAACTGGTGATCTGAGCTTTGTTGATGATGCAGAAACACAGAAAAGTGGAGAAAAATGGATCTATAAGGTAGGATTTGATCATTTTTTATTCCAAAATCATAACAGAGAGACCAATGTCAATTGTGTAACCAATGTCGGTATGAAAGGGTAACCACCACTGGTTAGACCGATTCTATTTACTAGGGAGAAATGAAAGGTTTGAAAATATGGTAGTAAATGATGAAAATGAAGTGAAACTAGATTTTTAAGGTGATATCAAAGACTCAGAATTATATTGAAGTGACGGAGGAAGTCACAAAAGGTGATAGGTGTGAACAAAACAATGTTTAGGAAAATGACCAAAATAGCTCTGAACTAACTGAAGTCAGTAAACCAATGGTGGTATGATGATATAACCGATGACGGTAGCTGGAACAATACCGGTTACTATGAAATCTATGAAAAGATGGAAAAAGTGATTTTTTTATTTAGATCAAATAAAAGGACCAACTCAGAAGCTGAGTATGACAATGATTAATCCCAACACACTCAGAAACAATCAGAATACACCAAATATGATTGTGGAGTATCTAGGTAGATAAAATGGAGAAAATGAACTCACACCTCAAAACCCAAATCAAGCAAAAGCTAGCAAACATGAAATCCTATGATGTAGATTTGATGTTGTGGCTTATGCCATTTATACTGACTTGTGAATATAATAGATTTTTGGTTACCGAAGGTTCCCTACAAAAACTGGAAACTATGGTTGGTTTCAGGTAAATTTTGGTGTGGTGTCCCTAATATATACTTTGCATTACATGAGGCACTACTTTAATATGATGACTGTCTAGAAAACCAGTTGGAGATGACTATCAATCCTCTAATCGTGTGATCATTAATAGCTTCTTCCAAGAAATATTTTGTTTAAGAAATGTGTAGTTTGTTTTCTATGGTTTGGTATAAAGAGTTAATGTGCAAAATGTGAGCTATAATTCAATTTTTCAGCCATCATGTGTTCGTGACTTCTACAATATAGGTTTCCCATAATTTAAATGAGCTACAATGAAGCATATAGAAATGAGATGCAAAGATTTTAAACCGAAATCCACAATGAAATTTGATGAGAGAAATAATGAATAGGGAAGAGTATGTCTTTCACTAATACAATACAGAATAAAAAGAAGTGTTCTTTTTAATCCAAACTACAAGTTTCACTGAGACAAGTAGGAGATGAAGAATGTTTCCAAGGGAGAATATTTAATGTGAACTCTATTTTAAAAATAAATAAACACACAATGATTCCCTAAGAATTCACAATGCAAAGAACCCAAATGGGTCCCACCGGGTGTGCCAAAATGTTTCACCAATAAGTTGAAACTTTCTAGGATGAAACAAATAGAAGGTAAGTGATTAAGGAGGAATAACTATGAAGCAAAGGTGGAAGGTAGAATGTGCGTCTTGTTGACATTATCCAAGCTGGTCGTAGAGAGTTCCTTTTTGTCTAGGAAGGACTACTTGTAAATACAAAATAAGACCACAAAATAGCATTAAATAGCATATGATACTGGATTGCCTAACGTATGCTAGATCCAAAAAGCATGATGCTTCATATAGAGGTTGTTAATCTAATATTTAATTTAACGTAAATAGGAAACTGAAATACAAAGGTCCTATTGTAATGTAATGATTTATGTTTCTTAATACAAAATAATATGCTATATTTAATGTTAAATATGGAATGTATCACTAATTCTAATGAAACCAAAGGTTTATTCGGGTTGGGAAGGTTTGTCATAGGTTTGGTAAAGGTCTGGGATTGATTAGGTGAGGTCTGGGATGGTTTTGGTTGAATAGAAGGCTTTTTGGTCTGAGGGTGTGAAATACCACAGAGATCGGTATTGGTCGGGTGACTGATGTCAATATAGGGATGAAACTAATGGCAGTAAGGTAAACCCACATTGGTAGGGGAAATGGGTGATAAATTAATTTTAAAAATGGATTAGTAGCCCCTCTGTGATTACACAGAGAGTGAGGAAGGTGTGGTTAGGCTCACAATATAGATAAGAAGACTTAGGAATGCAGAGGAAGAGGTTAAGAAAGGTGGAAAGACTTTAAATGGTTTGGTAGGTGGATTGGTGGAAAGATGGAGATATACAAGTAATAGCAAAAATTGAAATACTGAAAGAAGTAAAATATCTACAGTAAAGTAAGCACATTTGATGAAAACCATGTTACTTGTTGTTATGAAGATATCATGAATGAAGGTGTCTGGTGGTTGATAGGTGAGGTGATGGCTGGTTTAGTTTCGCGGCACTGTAACCTATGTGTTTCCGTGGATACTCCAATGCTCTGGATGAGAACTGGTTGCTTGTGTTGTACTCTGGTGGTGTGTCATCATCATTTGGATGTAGGAATGGCTTTGAGACTTGTGTTTTATTGCAATAGAATTCCCTAAAATAAATGACCAACCTGTGTAAAGAATTGTAAAATTGTCTATAAAGGAACCGATGGCGGTTTAGGTGATCGACGTCGTCCGAGGATAAACCGGAATTGGTTAGGGTGAATTATTCCAAGTTACCAAAACTATCCTAATATTTACTATGTTTGGCAAGATCTTGATTACTAATCCAGATCTCAAGTGAGGGTTGGCACTTAGATAAGTGGGAGTTTTGTTGGAGAATGAATGAGACTTTAATTTTAGGGTTTGAAAGAGTCCTAATTGGTTAAGATAAGTAAATAATTAGTCTTAACTAATTAATAGGCTAGGATTAAGTCCATGATGAGGTTTCTAGGTGATGTGGCTAGGTGAGGTGTAAATTAACTTAATTAAAGTAATTAAGTTAATTAATAATGTGAGGATGAATATTAATTCAATTTTAAGTAATTAAATTAATATGAATGCGTGGTAGGGGGTCATGGTTAGGTGAATATGTTATGTTAATTAATTAAAGGGGACTAAGGGGAGTGTGACTCAAATTTGGTGTCTAAATTTTCCACTTTTTTCATGTAGATTTTATTAATAAGCGATGCTGACAAAAAAAGGAATTTAGTACCCCAGATGTGAGTGAATTTTAGGTTGCCCCAAGTATGGGTGGAGGTGATCCCCCTCAAAACAGGAATTGATGAGGTGTTAAATAGAGTCGGTGAGTATTTTGATAAATAGGTTAAGTGATGAAAAAAAGGGTAGGTGGGTTTTAGGTAAGGCTGATTTCAATTCAAGTAATAGGTAGTGGCAGTCTAATGCAGACACATGTATAGAATGTGATATGGTACCATGTTAAAGAGTTTGCAAACTCTGCTTCGTCAAAGGTCGATAGTTTTATCCAAACAAGGTTGAAGTGGTTCAGGTATCCAAGGTATAGGATATGGTCCTAAAACACAACTAGGCAAGGTGCAAGAATGGGCAATAGGTGTGTTCTAGGGAACCAAAGGTAAGGTCAAGATAAAAATCATGGCATTAGGCAAGGTAAGGTCATGACGTTGAACAACACTAGTAGCATCATCGCAAGGTATAGTGAGTAAGCAAATTCTAGTGTCACAATGGGCAAGGTTGGGTTGGGTGATTTAGGTAGGGACATAGGTAAAGTTACATTAGGGGTGAAAACATACCCTAACTGAGAAAATGTGGTGATAAATAGGTGTAGGTACTCAAACAGGATAATTGATACCTGTTAGGGAAAACTGATTCCGGCCAAGAGTAATCGACCGTGGTACACTAAGGAGCATGACCGATACCAGTCAAGAAAAATTGATGTCAGTCAAGTTAGGGGTTTGGTAAAAAGTAAAAATTTATCTTTTACAGATTCATTTAAACCCTTTCCCCTTATATAAAATTATAGAGTGAAGATATTTTAGCATTTTCTGTGGACAAAAGGATAAGGCACTATACCAGGTTAAGTTGGAAGTATATTAGTGGATAGAGGAGCTAGGTAAATAGGTCCATGAGATCATTTAGAAAGACTTGATTGTCCAAAGAACCAAGATTTCAATTGGAGGCATGACTACAGTAGGAGGAGGTGCTAGAGGTCCACTAGTTTAGAGACTGGAGGTGCCAGCGAGGAGGAGGCAAGGTGTTGAGGTAGGAATCAATCCATATTATGTATTGTTAATTGATAGTTTTGGTAAATTGAACAAATGGGGTGGGAAATTGAAATTTTGAAATGAGGTTAAAAATGAATGAAATTGGGTACTGGGAGGGTGAAATGTATATTAATTAGGTGAGTAAATGAATTGGGGTGGGATTTAGGTCGGATTGGGGTAGATTTTTGGTTGTTTTTTCAATTTTTTCAAAATTTGGGGCATGGGAGTTAGGATTTAGGGACGATCTAGAGACCGATGTTGGTGAGGCATCAACCGATGTCGATTTGGCATACTAGCATCGGTTGTTGAGATAGGTGACCGGTACCAGTTAGAGTGACCAGTGCCAATCATAATGATCGACACTGGTTAGTGTGAAAATTGACCTAGTTTATAAAAGGTTAAGTTATGGGGAAAGATGAACTTATAAGATAGAGAGGTAAGTATTGTTAGAAAAATGGGAGGAAAATTTTAATTAAATTGGGTGAGTTGAAGATATATATCTATAAATAGGCGGGTATGGGTTAGGTCAAATATCGAAGGAGAGAAAGTGATGAAATAGAACATGGGGACTTTTGTAGGCTAGATAAAATGGATGATAGGTTAGATAAATCGTTAGGAAATAGATAGGTAGGTAAAGTAATGTGGGTGTGGGGTGGGGGTAGCTAGGGGTGAAGCAATGAGTAAATTAGGTGAGTACTTGACATGGTTGATATTCAAGGATGCATGCATGGCATCAATTGACGATGCAGGATAGGGTCCAACCATTATTGGGGGCAATGCAACCCAACATCATGGAGGAAGAGTGGACTCATAGGCAAGAGGTTGGATTTTTTAGGATCAATTGGTATAGGTAGACTTGAGGGGATCGCAGTCTTATGGTTACTCTCATCGATAGATGGGATGCAAGGACCAACACATTCAATTTACCCACTAGCGAGATGACGATCACGCTAGAGGATGTACACTGGATTTTTTGGTTACTGATTGTTGGGGAGCCTATTTATTTAGTGTCAGCAAATGAGGATTTTGAGGATATGATTACAGTATTTAGGGAGATGGAGAGCGACCTGGCTGAGCACAGTGTCAGTCTTGTAAATGGCTCTTTGTATGTTACACACCCACAGGAGACTCGACTAGTAGTGATGATGGTAACATTGTGATGTTATGCACTCCGTCACTTAGAGGGAGGCCTATTTCCGAGGGGATTGATGGGATTTCTATGAGATATGATTGATGATCATGTATGTTTTGCGTGGGCAGCTATATATATAGCATAGTTATATAAGGAGTTATGGGCCTATCAAAGGATGTGACAGTACGACATCTTTTCTACATTCCTACTAAAATGTCAGGTGTATGAGCATATAGTGATTATGCACCCAAAGGGACTTTCGATGGCATATGGGCATCATGGTGGTTAGAGGGTTGGATACAAGATATGGGTGGTAGTAGGTGGTCATCCATGAGTGTAAGAGGAAGCACACAATGTGGATTACTATAAACGTTAGCTAGAGGGTTTGTATGGCATAGACATAGTTTGGATACCCTATGTTGGTTTTCCCTCATATAGAGGGATGATAAGAGAGTTACAGGGGTTACAGCTACTGAGGTGGATACAGGGAAGATGTTCTGGTAAGCATGAGATGATTCTGGTGGATAGAGTCCAACACCAGTTCAGACTACATCAGGATGTGCTGCCACCATTCCCACAATACCATAGAGATGATGTGGAGATACCATTGTCTCCTCCCCATCCTATAGATCCCACATCACATGAGGAGGTGGAGGTTGATATAAGTTTGTATGATGTAGGGACCACAATGGCATATAATTAGTGGTAGGTAGCAGAGTTACATGCAGCACCACCACATCCAAGTTAGCCAGATTTAGCCACTGTGATGGTGTAGAGAAATACACTACAGGGACAGGTGACTACTCTAGGTGTATATTTAATAGCAGCACAGGTGCAGGTGGCCACCTTGACAGGGCATGTGACTACTACACAGGGTCAGCTGGTAGCTTCTTAGGCATAGTCACAGGTTTTTACATAGGATCCCGTAAGGGATGGAGCATAGGTAGCAACTCTATAAACACATGTCAATAGATTACAAGGTGATTTGGTAGCCACTCAGGCATAGCTTGTGGCCTTACATGCCCAATAGCCATGTAAGTACCAGCATAGGCACTGGGACAGGGTCATTTTTTATAGGCAACAGCATCGGGACATGGTCCCTTAGTTCAATTAGGAGGACAAGTGCCACTATTATTAAAGTAGGGTTCACAGGTTGCAGCTAGGCCGATGGCGCCACCCAAGACTGTATCTATGGCTAGGTTCAGGGATGTCCTGAATGAGACTTGTTATTATTAGGATCAACTGACCATAGCTAGTATTGATGTCCCATCATATGTTGAGCATAGGGCCCAGTAGGTAGCCAGTGAGAGGACCAAGTCCAAGACTCACAGCTTAGGTAGCACAAGGGTTCGTAGGCCCTAGAGACAGGGTCAAGGTGATTTTACCATCTCTCATAGGTCATGCCTAGATGATGGCAAGGAAGAGGAGATTGTTGGAAGATAGAGACCAGTAGAGATTAAGGGTGAGGGTGGAGAGATGTTGGCAAGGTGGTTAATAGGCAGAGAGGAGGAGACAGGTGAGAGTAGAGAGGAGAGCCTCAGATGGGGATGAGATATTTATGAGATGTGGCATTCTATTTGGATTTTGATATATTTACTGGCCATCGTGCCAAAGATTGCAATATTTTAGATGATATTTTATGAGATACTTTGATTATTTATCCCTATATACATATATATATATATATATATATATATATATATATATATATATATATATGTATGTATGTATGTATGTATGTATGTATGTATGTATATATTGATACATAGACACTCCCTTTTATATAGTTGATGATGATTATTGGACCTATGATGTATTGGTTTTAATTTCCATTGTTATTGTTATACTATGGAAACTAGGTGAGTTAGGCATGGTTGAGTTTGGTATAGGCATGGTGGAGTCATGTGTAGGCATGGTTGAGTCTATGTGTAGGCATGATGGAGTTTGTTACTGATTTTATGGAAATGATGTGGTGTAAGTATGTTGTGTTTAAATTTCCAAGTAATTGATATCATGGAAATGTTAAATGATTGATGTATGATATGGTTGACGTTATAAAATGGTATGTATGATGAAACAATGTATGACTTTTTGATATATTAATCTCCAAGTTATTGTGTAAATGGAAACTAACTAGGTTTAAATATGAATGTAAAGGGCGAAAAATGGTTTGGGGTAAAATTGGCTGAGCTAACCTCCAAGGGACCCATGCCCTAAGTGTTTTGCCTAAATAGCCCTGATGAAAAGGAGCCTCATGTTTATGTAGTTCTCCCATTATCTAGGGAAGAATATGATGGGGTAGATGAATGGGTTGGTAGGTTTTAGGTACTATTGAGTCTAGGTCATTGAGGCATGGTTGAGTGTAGGTTGTTTTAGGTATGGTTGAGGTTAGGTTTAATAGGCATGGTTGAAGGAGAAGAAATCCCAGAATGTAGGTGTTAAAGTTCTAGTCTTGTGTATTAGAATCAATAAGTAAGAAAAGAGACAAATGGTAAAAGAGGTGGAATGCTCCAAAAGTACCAAGGACCATAATAAGCATATTGAGGATAGGTTGATGAACTTAAACCCCTAAAGGCACTACATGATTGACTGTTATAAGGGTGAAGGAAGTTACATGATCACAAAATGTCACATTTTTGGAATGTCCCTTGAGTAGGTAGAAGATAAGAAATAAAGGAAGATGAGCTGAAATAGGTTGTTTAACATTACCTTGTTGTGAGACAACATGCCTCTTCTGCAAGATACCCAAAACAGAAATAGGCAAGTCCATGATAAAAAATTTGTACTTCTCTTTATTTTTGTATTTTCTTTTTGCTTTTGTTTGATAGATTGATCGATGTGAGAAGTTTATGTGGGATGAATAGAATGAATCCTTGAGGTTTTTTTGAAGCTGATCGATGCGGGAAGCTTTAGAATATTTAATTTTTATTTTGCAAAAATAGCCTTCTTTTTTGATAGACTATGTACAGTGTGGCTAGATTTGTATAGTTTTCCTTAGAGTAAGTAGTCTATTTATAACAGTAAGATCGAAAGATAGATTTCCTTTTTGAGGGAGTCATCTATTTTCCATAAATTTGACTCAAGGAGTTTAATTTCAAAATCCCATACATTACTTTTGATCCTTTTTGGACTTTTAGGTCAATAACAAGAGTATAAAGGAGTATAGGCTTATTTTATGAAGGCAAACCATAGCATGCAAAGGTTAGCTATAAAATAAAGGTTTTAAGTGACGAACGAACATGGGATTCCATCCTGAAAAGGATGAAAATTATCCATGAGAATCATGTCATGAGTAGAGTCGTGGTACTCATATTGAAGATAAGGCTGAAAGGTGACGAATAATCACATGATTTTTGTTTAGTCATTGATCCTTAAAATAGGTAAGTGGAAGGTGAATTTTTCTCAAGGGATGAGTGTTTAATAAATAGAAGGGGATATAGGAATTGATTCAGTAATAAAATGGTCAAATATGCAAGGCATTTAGGGGTTCAGGTTTGGGTTTACCATCAAGGGAAGATAAGCGATAAGCACCCAATCTATAGGCATGAGTAACGATATAAGATCCGAGCCAGTTAGAAGTGAACTTGCCTCATTTACATTTCTCATCTTTAGTTACATTTTTATTTTCCTTCGAGAGAGGATCACCAACCTTGAAGGTTTGTTCTTGGACACATTTATCCTAGGAACATTTGATATGGTTTTGGTATATTTTAAGGTGATTGATACCATTTAGTTTACGTTCATCTAATAACTCAAGTTGCGTCAAACGGTCTTGGAAAAAATTATCATCATTGAGCATATATTTGAGTGAGATATGAAGATATGGAATTTGGAATTTGAGAGGCAAGACAACCTCTATACTGAGACCAAAGAGAAATGTGTGGCAGCAATTGAGGTGAGAATACTAGTGCGATAAGCCCATAAGGAAAAAGGAATGTGTGTGTGCCAATAATTACCAATATCGTAAACAACTTTCATAAAAAAATTCTTTAGGGTTTATTTAGTCAATTCATCTTGGCCATTTGTTGAGGATAATAAGATGAAGAAAAATTGAGTTCATTTTCGAAGGCGTCATAAAGTTTCCGTAGGGCTATGTTTTTAAAAAAAATCATTATAAAAAAGATTCAAGACTCCAGAAGATGTTCATTCCCCCCTTGCTCAACTTACTCAGATGAAGAGCAAACCATAAGAATCCATGAGATTTTTTTTTTTTTAAATTAACAAGTTGATCAAAAATATTCCCACCGATGCTTGCCCTACTGTGGATAATTACAAAATTTTCTTCGTGAATTCCTAGTTTCTTGAAGTTATCTCCATACTATGGAGAACGCAACTAAAAAAATTGGATAGTTCTCAAGAACTTTCCATTTATGTGGAAGATGACCTCATTGTGTAAGGAAAAATCAAGAACCATAGAATGAAAGATAAGGCCTAGAGTTTCAAAGATGAAAGATTCAATCCATTGCTACAAAATTTGGTCAATGACTTGACTTCATTAAAGAAGGAAATTTCTCAATGGGCCTCGCATTAAAATAGGAACATGAATCAGATTGTAATATAACCCTGAAGGATTTCCTTAGAAGATCAATCATTTAATGAAATATGTGAGAATAGTGAAGATTGAGGGGAAGAAATTGTTGAATCATAAATTAAAGGAGAAGAAAAAGATGGATGTGCTAGAGTTGGGTATTTTGAATACTCACTGGATTAAGATTCTAAAGAATCCATAGCTGATATGGATAGACAATCATATATAGTGTTCACTTGATCACAAATGGATAAATAATCTCTTCTTCCACTACCTAAGCTAATAATTTGGATCCTTTAATGGAGACTGTTAGTGCAAACAAGTAGCACCCTCAAATTCATGTAATGCAAAACCCTACTTTTGACTAACATGGGTCTATCTCGAGGTGTGGGACTTGTGCGACTAAAATAGGCTTGTAGAGAAGGATGGTTCCTCTTCCTAACCCTAATGCTAACACTACTCCTAGAAAGGAAAAAGGTGTCTACCCTATAGCTAACCTAGACTTTCAAGGGACCAAGGAAGAGAGAGAAGGGCAAAAAAAGTAAATCCTAAGCTAATGAGGGAGATAACACCAAGAAAAGGGGTCAAGAGTTTCCTAATGAGTGAAAACATGGGGGAAATGAGGTAAGAGAGGGCATATAGAGGTTCCATAGTCTAAAACCACACTCAAGTCTCCATTCTTGTGAAACACAACAGATCCAGTCCCTGCAAATAACAAGACATGCATAAGATATCTACAAATATAATGGAAAATAAAAAGAACACAATATAAATGAATAAAGGATGAGAATGGCCACAAAACATCAATTTTATTGATTAAAATGGTGCATAATCCATTACAATGCAATCAAGAGGCAAGAATCCTTTGTAAAATGCCCAGATTTGATGTTTTACAGCTCATAGAAAAAGTTTCACAGAGTTTCTCTACAAATTCTCCAAAAATCTCCCCAAAAAATAAGGGGTTTGAGTACATTTTATAGCCATTGAAACCTTAACGTTTCCCTACTTTTCATTAAATTCCTGAAAGTTAGTTGAAAAACTACAACCACCACCATTAATTCTCTTTTCATAGCCTTGGTTGTTGAGATGTCTTTTTGCAATCAGATTCCTGACAAGTAGCATTAATTATCTATCAAATCACATTAAACAACCTGATAGGTAGCATTAATTATCTGTCAAGTCACATTAAATAACCTGACAAGTAGCTGGACTATATTTTCATGCTTTTCCTCACCTGTGATCCATGAACCACCCCTCTTGAGCTGCTCCATTTTTGAGACCGTGAACCATCCAACAAGGTTGGCTTGGACATTGTCCAAACGCACTGGATCATACAACTACATCTGGTGACCATTCGTCCAATCCAGTGACCCGTTCAACCAATGGAGGTGGGAATCTATCACACCCATGGTCATACGCTTATGTTAGAAAATGGCCCATATAACTATGCCACCCATCCAAATTGCTCTGATGTCTAACATGTTTTCTATATGATGTGTCCAACATAGTTTGAATGCCATCCATATACGCCAGTGAGCCACCCAACCAACCTTATGAATCGACTATTCTCTTTCTATATGATGACTGGGCTAACCAACTTGGTGAACTGACCAACTCGAAGGGGTTGGATGCCATCCAACCCATCATCTATCTCTACCCACTATCTAACCAATGGAGATGAGATGGTTGTCTGACCTCACGCCATCTAACCCAATTGAATGGTTGTATTTTACCTTGAATACCAAGCCTTCTAAACTATTCTTATGCCTCACACCACCACCTGACCAACCCATCTGACCAATTGAGGCATCTAACCTATCTGTCCAAGCCAACCATCCAACCCAAGTGTCCAACCTAGCCATCTAACTGATTCGTCCAACCTAGGCGTCCAACTCAACCATACAACTTGTTAAAATTTTCAAATTCTTCGATGGGCCTGACCACCAACTCAGAAATTCACCATGA
The DNA here is from genome assembly GCA_019776745.2 of Taxus chinensis. Taxonomy (NCBI): domain Eukaryota; kingdom Viridiplantae; phylum Streptophyta; class Pinopsida; order Cupressales; family Taxaceae; genus Taxus; species Taxus chinensis. The sequence goes on from CM034149.1 coordinate 76,197,182, forward strand.
TGAGCCAGCTTGCTACCAGTTAAGACCAACTCAACCAAGTCAAATTAAGCATTGTCTTTCTCTATGAGCTAGGGTTGAATTTTATAGATTCCCACACATCACAATCTTGTACTCCAAATCTGAATAGGTTATCCAAATCTGCAAGGGTAAAAATTTAGGATAACAGTTTGGCAACCTCCAAGGGACATCTATTTGCTAGATGGAGAGACCAGCTACCTCTAAACATCCATTGGGCATGGAGTCATTATACAACCTGAATTATTCTGTAATTGAAAATTTTACATTGAATTAATCTGAAGTACTTCCTGGACTGATGCTGAGTGATATATCTTTGAAAGCATCCCCCAAAATCTTATTTTCACCATTAACATTTCCATCTAAAATGCATTGTGTAAGAGAAAACATGAAAAAAACTATATACAAAGATACAAAATCATACACATTCTAAGCGGAAACATGTAGAGTGTGTACAAGCACTTATCACAAATAAAACCTAAACTAAAATAGAGCAATGTGCTACAAGCACTTAGAGGAATTACAAATTCTAAACTAATATGTACAAGGGTGAGGATTTTCCCTTCAATAGCAGTGTTTGAGGTAAATTACATTGACTTGAATCGGAAGTTCTTCTCCGTCTAACTTGAATAGTTGGAAAGCATTGCTATTTTTGCATTTATGACCATGTAGGGGTCACTCCATATGGTGTCAAATTTGGAATGTCTACTTGGTTTTTCCTGATCTGTACCCCACTTTAGAACTAGGTCACCCTCCTGGAAGTTTCTTGCTTTGGCATTTTTTCAAATGACCTCTTGATTAAGGTCTGATATTTTTCCAAGGTCTACACTGTATGTTCTCTTTTCTCCCATCTCCATGATTTCTGCATACCTGGCCTCCATGGGCTCAAATTCGGACAACTCTAGCTACTTCAAGAGCTCCAATGGCAGAAGCTCCAGTGAAATGGGTAGCATTTCTTCTCTCCCATAGACTAGCTTGTAAGGTGAATTTCCTGTTGACCAATTCGGTGTTATCCTATCCACCCATAAGGATGATTTGAGCTTTGTATACCACATCCTTTGATTTTCATCAAAATTCCTCCTGATGATCTTTAGTGGATTATTATTTTTGGATTATTCCTTATCATTACCTTGGGGGTATTAATTTGAGGAGGTGCTCAAATAAATCTCGTTTCTAACAGCTCGTTCTGTGATCTTTGAGCCTAATAACGCCAAAGAATTATCTGATATAATAGTGATCGGGACTCCAAATCTTATCACTATTCCTTCATAGAAGTCCAGTATGCTAGACTCGCTCACCTCCTTAAGTGCTATCATCTCAGTCCACTTGGTGAAATAATCTATTTTTGATATAATCCATTTATGACCTTTTCTGGAATTTGGATTGATGACTCTGATTAATTCTAATCTCCATTACATGAAAGGTTGTTTGACTAAGATAGGACACCAAACTTTTTGCAAGCTTCTCCTTGTTAGTGAAGAATGCACACTTTTTACACCTCTTGACCCAAGGGTAGCAGTCACTAAATACCATAGGCCAATAGTATCTCACCTTCATTTTTTTTAGAGTTATCACTCATGGAGAGAAATGACCTCCAGCCTCTCCATCATGAAATTCATGCACCACTCTTTCAAATTTATTTGTTTTGATGGACCTTATGAGAACTCCGTTCGTATCCCTCTTGAATAAAACATCATTAATGAGGACGTATAGGTGGCTTGTAGTCAAAAATACCTTCTCTTTACCCTGCTCAATTTTGGAGGACATAAACATGTTTGAAGGAATCGTAACATATTCTGAGTCCAATAAGGGATGGATATATTTTTTGCAGCCTATTCTTGAACTTCCTGTAATACTAAAATAGTATGTCATTTATCCCTTGTTTCCACATGTCGACAAGAATCCAGTTGCTCACACATTCCTTTTCCACGAACTAACTTAGTGACCTTAAACTTAATATCATATTCCATTACTCGAGTGATCCAACCTTCCCATTTTTCATTCAAATCCCTATTCAAAAGCAGGGAAAATTTTAAGGGTCCCTCCAAAAAAAATCCTTAGAAAATATTTGGTGAATTTGGGAAAATTAGCTTTTGCACGAATGGAAAATATCAAAACATCATGGAATCACTATTAAATGGTAACAAATGGTAGCTTTTTTATATGCTACTGGTCAATAGCATATTTTTATGCTATCAGCCAACATCATATAGTATGTTGTCGGTCGGTAGCATAAAATTACTACGGGCCAACAACATATAGTTATGTTATTGTCTAGTAGCATAAAAATGCTTTTGGCCAGTAACATTTTTTATACTACCATCCGACAACATATTATATGTTGTCGAGCGGTAGCATAGAAATATGCTACCGACTGACTATATTCAAGTGAATTTTGTGAATTTCTATTTCCTGATAATGGTGAATTGACCCCTATAATTAACTTGTACCCAGAAACGTATGGTGAATTAGTCCTAGGTTGTACCCTAAATATTCACCAATTTAACATTTCCAAAACTGGAATATTCATGAATTAATGAATATTCACCACTAAAATTTTCCCTTTTCAAAAAGAAATCCTTAACTCCCCCGTGGCATACTAGCAACTCAATTCTATTATTTGAGATTAGATACTTGACCTTCTTTATACTCCTAATAATAGCAAGAACATGTTTTTTAATGGAGTACCTCACCTCATAATCTTCTAGGATTTGACTAAATAAAGTGACTGACTACTCGGATCCTTCCTTATTTTGCTACACCAGAATTGTGGAAATGGTGTCCGAATCTCCAAAGGCATAGAGCATGAAGTCATTGGAAAAGTATGGATTGACGAGATTCATGAGATGAAATATAGCATTCTTTACGGCATCAAAACTAGCCTTTCCCTCTGCAGTCCCCCTAAATGTCATGCTCTTTTTCAGCATCATACTTATCAGCTTAATGAGAGCAGAAAAATCTGGCATAAATCTTCAAACAAATTTTATTCTTCCCAAGAATATTTGGAGAGAATTCTTGTGACTTGGCAGCTAAAATGCTCGAATAGCTTCTACCCTCTCTAGATCAATGGCCAATCCCTCCTTTGACACAATGTGGCCTATGAGTTTTCCCTCGTGGGCCAGAAATATGCATTTCTTTAGGTTCAAAGATACTCTAAATATTTTACACGTTTGAAAGACCTTCCTGAGATGAAAGAGGTGGTCTACTACATTTTTAGAGAACACGGTGATATTATCTAGATACACTAGCACTATTTTTTTGATCAACCCTTAAAACACCATATTCGTTGCCCTTTGGAAAGTGGCTTCAGAATTTGACAATCCAAATGACATCTTCTAGTACGCATATGTGCCCCATTTTGTAGTGATAATAATTTTGAATTGGTCCTCCTCTTTTACCATGACCTAATTATAACCCAAATATCCATCCAAGAGAGAGAAATGGGTAGTGTTCTTTAAGAGATTCCCTATTTAGGTCAAATGGGTAGTGTTCTTTAAGAGATTCCCTATTTAGGTCCTAAAAGTCCATGCACAACCTGATTCCTCCATTCTTCTACCTGACTGGCACCAATTTTGTAACCCATCTTGAGTGTTTGATTGGAAATATAATGCTCGCCTCTATCATCTTGTTCATCTCTTTCTTCATAAGAGGCTTAATGTGTGGATTGACTGGCCTTTGCTTCTACCTGATGGGCTTGGCCTCTAGATTTATCTCAATTATGTGTTTTCTACCTTTGAATTAAACCCTCTCAAGTATTCATAGTTCAAAGAAAAGAAATCAAGGAATTCCTGACAAAGCTGCACAAAATCAGACTTCTCATTCTCAATACTGACTTTTCCAATTTGCAACACTTTACCTTCTCCAACCAGAATGGGCTCTAAGTCTTATTTTCTAACCTAGATGTTCACCTTTTATTTTCTAAACATGTCATTTGGGTTAAAAATGAACTCTAGGGTCACTAACCCCTTAGGCATTTTTTTCATCCGCAACTACACAACCTAATCTCTATACTCCTGCTCTAACTTTTCCTAATTTTTTGTTGAGAATTCAGCCTCCTCCTGTGATAAATTGATGATATTTTGATCATTCTCACAAACCTACTAACTTGTGTTATTATCTGGAACCACTAGTCTCACAATGATGTGGATATGTGGTTGTGTTTTGTCTCTCTTAATGTTTTCCACCACATTAAAATTTTCTCTAACTGCTACGAGCCTGTCCACAACTTCGTTCTTCTTCCTAGGTATGGAATCAATGTTGAATGCTTTGAAGTTTTCAATTAGGTCCCATACCCTAATTTTTATAACTCCTGAGAAGATCTTTCCTTATTACATAATTCCCTTTTACTTGATTCACAATCAACTTATTATCCCCAAACACCTACAAATTATTTATGCCTTGTTTCCTGGCCCAATGAAGTCCATGGATCAAAGCTTCATATTTTGTTGTGTTGTTTGATAATGAAAATTGGAAATAGAAATTTGAATAGTACTTGATATTTTTTGGAGACGCCAACATTGCACCTCCTCCAGCACCTTGTATGCTTCTTGAACCATCAAAAAATAACTGTCAGACCTCATTTTTATCCTTGTTGTCTAGATTTTTGATGCTAAGAAGAGGCTTATTTTCCTCATGCAAGCAGTATACACCTAGCTCTGCCTCCTCCATTTCCCTATATGGATCAACATTGTGCCTTTTATGTGCCCATTCATTCAATGTCAAATCTAGAATTCCTTTGACTTTAGTACCTTTTTCTGGGGTGCCTAGACAATCCTCTTGGTCAAAAGATGAGCAGTTGGCATTGATCAAATTCAGCACATGAGGCTTGATGTGGAAATTGGAAATTGGTTCCAATCTGATTGTAGATTTTTCTCCATATCTCATCCTAAATATCATGTGATCCCAATCTTCTTAAAAATAGCCTCCGATCTTAGCCGTGAAATCCCTTGATAGGAAAAGGGAAAAGAGTGGTGGCAAATCAATAACTAACACATCTTGCAAGACCATTATATTAGGACATGCTTGTAGAGTTAGATTCAAATCCCTGATGACTCCCATTGTTCATGTTGCTATTTCATCCAATTATACTACTCCTTTGGAGACCAATTCATACTTTAGGCCCAGCTAATCTGCAATCTACTTTGGTATCACCGAACTACTTTCTCCTAAATTGATCATGAAATTGTACACAAGGCTATCCCCAATGATTAAATACACATAAAATGGTGGATGTTTTGAATTTTTACTTGGTTTACCTCCATCTTGCTACACTGAATTTATGAGAACCTTCTCCTAAATTTTGGATGGCTCATTCGAGATGGACTAATTCGCCATTGCTACATATAATAAGTCTCGATGTCCTAGAATCACCAATGATTCCCACATGGAAATGTTCACATGTGTCCTCTTCATTTGTTCTATGATGTTGAATGGATGTGGACTCTCCTTCTGTTGCCCCTTGTTTAGCACCATATTGTCTAGAACTTGAGTTGGTACATGAGCTTCTACGACAGGTGCCTTGGGTTGACTTTGCACATTTGGGGTTGTTCTTGCATTTTTCACTCCCTATTGTGTGGGAGTAGGATGAGAAGTACCTACATGTGATGATTTCCCCTCATGTATGTTCCTCTTCTTTGATATTTTATTTTCTACTACACCTTGAAAAGGAGACTAATTTTCTCTACAAAAATATTCTTCCTGCCAGTTCACCAATGTGGTCTCAGATTGAGATGTTTCTTGTGAACTCGCTTGCTGCAGACTTTCCTCTTGGTTCACCTCTTGAGGCACATCTACCATCTACACCATCAAGGCTTGATTTAGATCAACATTAAAGCATGATGCTTGGTTGTGAGGTTGATTGCAAGGAAAACACCAATTGTATTCTTGTGCAATGTTATTATACAGTAGAACCAAAGCCTTAGATTTTGAAGTTGTGTTAGAATTGTATGGCTGAAATGGCTTAGCAGCTTGAGGTTGACCTGGATTTTGAATTTTACTTTCAAACTTGAGCTAAAGACCTATTTGGATGATACAGAGGCCTATTTGACTAAGCTTGAGGCTGGTATGGTCTATAATTTTGAGCATGTTTCCTCTTGATAGTCACCAACTCATTCCCCAAATTCTACAGTTGCTTCATCACCTATTGTATTTCCTTAGATGTGCTAGAAGAACTGGGGGATTCATTACTGCTTTGATTTCTAGGAGCTGGAATTAGATTCAACTCAAGCATCTGGATGGTATCCAGATTCCCCATATCTAGATAGAGGGGAATAGCATGCTTGGGTGCAAGTTTTCTGGCATGGATCAAGCAGTTCTCTACTCTGATTGCAATGGCATATGCTCCACATAGAGTCACTCCTCCCATATACTGAACCATCACAGATATATCTAAATTTAGAGGCTTCAAGTAATAAAGGAATACACCTTCTGTTTCTAGTCTCATAGCCATTGGGATCCTGTCTCATGTCCTTTGAAACCTAAAGTTAAAGTCAGTCATCTACTCATTAGGATCTCTCTTGATTATAGTCAGTTTCTCCAAAAGTGACAATTTGTCTGCCATTTCTCCAAACTGGCTACATAAGGCTGAATACAAGGCATCCTAGTCTATAATAGACTATTTTGTTAAGCTTATAAACCATTTCAACACCTTACCCTTAAGAGAAGAAACAAGGATACTAACTACAACATCCATCCCATTGATCTTGTGAATGGTGCAGACATTTGCAATGTCCTGAATATGATCAATAGGGGTCATGTGATTCTCCCTAGTGAAGTAGGGAATGTTCTTCAGTGCTGCCACCGGAATGGGATTCTATACATTAAGGGTGTACATATTTCTTCATGTGTAATGAAAAAATGGATTTTCTAGTGGTGGTGGTGGTGGTTGTTGATGTGCCATCGTGATTGGCTTGAGGACCCTAGTTGATTGGTAAAATGGCCTACCAAGTGTAGGCATGGATAAGGTCCTGTCTGGTGGAGATGGATACCTCTAAACTCACCTTCCCTTCCTTTCTCTCCCTAGGGATAGCTGCAAATACTCAAATATTTTTTTCTCTCTTGATCTGGATCAAGTATGGATCCTTCTCATATGCTTGAGGAACTTGTACTACTACACCACTGAATTCTTCTTGAGAGTCATCATGTGTGCTGCAAAAAACCTACAGAGGTTGTAAATCAAAACAAGAGCACACCATTCTTGTTGTAATGAAATATTTAGATCAGATGTTATGTAATAACAACTGAAAAATGACCTTTATCCCATCAAGCATGCCAAAACTGTTAGTGCAAAAAATTATTACCCTTGGATTCATGCAATGCAAAACCCTACTTTTAACTAATGTGGACTTGTCTCAAGGTATGGGACCCATGCAACTGAAACATGCCCTTAGAGAAGGTTGGTTCCTCTTCCTAACCCTAATTCTAACACTAATCCTAGAAAGGAAAAATGCATTTACCCTATAGCTAACTTATACTTCCAAGGGAATAAAGAAGAGAGAGAAGCGTAGAAAATGTAAATCCTAAGCTAATGGGGGTGATAACACTAAGAAAAGGGGTAGAGAGTTTCTTAGTGAGTGAAAATAGGGGGAAAATGAGATGAGAGAGGGAATACAAAGGTGCCATAGTCTAAAACCACACTCAATACTCCATTCTTGTGAAACACAATAGATCTAGACCTTGCAAAGAACAAGGCATACACAATATACCTACAAATATAATGGAAAAGCAAAAGAACACAATATAACTGAAGAAAGGGAGAGAATGGCCACAAAACATCACCTTTATTGCTTAAAAAGGGGCACAATCTATTACAATGCAAGGAGGAGGCAATAATCCTTCACAAAATGTCTAGGTTTAAGGCTTTATAGCTCATAGAAAAAAAATTATCTGCAAATTCTCCAAAAATCTCCCCAAAAAATTAGGGGTTGGAGTACATTTTATTATCATTGAAACCCTAATTTTTCCCTAATTTTCATTAAATTCCTGACAAGTAGTTGATGAACTGGAACCACCGCCATTAATTCTCTTTTCGTAGCCTTGGTCGTTGAGTTATCTTTTTGCAATTAGATTCCCAACATGTAGCATTAATTATCTGTCAAATCATATTAAACAACCTAACATGTAGTATTAATTATCTGTCAAGTCACATTAAATAACCTAACAAGTAGATGGACTATATTTTCATATCTTTCCTCACCTGTAATCTATGAACCACCCCTATTGAGTTGTTCCATATTCTATACTGTGAGTCATGTCATCCAACAAGGTTGGATTAGACGTCGTCCGAATGCATCAGGTTGTACAACTGTATCTGGTGATCATTCATCCAATCCAGTGACATGTTCAACCAAGTGGAGGTGGGCATATATCTAACCCAAGGCCATATGCCAATGTCAGTAAATGACCTATCTAACTATGCCAACCATCTAACTTTCTCAAAGTTTTAACCTCTTGTCTGTACGATGTGTCCAACATAGGTTGGACATCCTCCATATGCCCCAGCAAGCCACTTGACCAACCTTGTGACTCGGCTATTCTCTTTTTGTATGATGAATGGGCTGAAAAACTTGGTGACTTAACCAACCTAAAGGATTTGGATGTCATCCAACCCATCGTCTATCTCTCCTTGCCATCCAACCAATGGAGGTGAGATGATCATATGACCTCACGTAATCCAACCTAGTTGGTCATTTGTATGTTGCCTAGAATACTGAGCCCACTAAATTACTCCTCTGCCTCACACCTTTGACCAACCAACTTGGCCAACTAGCTGATGTGTCTAACCCATGTATCCAACCCATACGTCTAACCCATGCATCCAACCTAGCCATCCAACATAGCCATCCAACCCACGTATCCAACCCAGATGTCCAACCCGTTAAACTTTTCCAATTCTTCTATGGGCTTGACTGCCAACTCAAATATTCACCACGACAAGATATCTCACTGTAAGTTAATACCAACTTGACTGAGTAAAATTAAGCATTTTCTTCCTCTTCAAGATAGGGTTTAATTTTATGGCTACCCACTCATCACAAGCATGTACTCCAAATTTGAATAGGTTATCCAAATCTATAGGGGTGCAAATTTGGGATAACAGAGACTTTGCAAAAACAACAAAAGGAGGATCATCACTATGTGTTTCTATGGTGTCAGCCAAGAAGAATCCTAAGACTACCTTAGCCAAGAATCCATCCACATCTTCAAGTAAGTATCTTTCATCTCCTCTTTACGATTAGATTTTAACTTCCATTACTACTAAGAATAAAAATCTTTCTCATGCCAAAATATCTCATAGTTCCCTATGTTCTTACAACTTCTACACCTTTTTACATCATTGATCATTGCAAGAAAGCCAAAAATTTAGAATTATGAGTCTAAGTACTTGAGAACTCATCCCAAGAAATTTTATAGGATTTTCGATTTCATCAGAGAAAGTATTCAAGTTCATGTTAAAAAATTCGACTTCTAAATAATTGGTTCCCACTCCTCATACCATGACTTCTCGGAACTTTTTCTCTTCCACACCCTCCACCTCTAGGAAATTAGAATCTTTCTATCTTTCCTTACTGTTCAATGGATATAAACTGAATAATTACATTATCGACTCTGGTGCATCTAAGAATTTCATTCCTATAAGAGTTGCTAAATCCCTCAATCTCTCTCTCTCTCATTCCCACTATTGGCCATTTCTACTCCATGGAAACCAAATAAGTACATATTTTTAGATAGGTCAAGGATGCTTAAGTGGAATTTATAGAATTTCCTAATAAGAAGATCAAGATGAAAATTCTTGTAGAAGATATGCCATCCTATAATGGCATGTTGTTGAGCCAAAGTTTCTGTAGGGAATTTGACAAAGATATATAGATGTATTGGTTGCATGCCACCATTCCGGTCAATGGTAAGATGAAAAATATACTTATTATCAGAAAATGAAATACACCATTCAAATAATAGATGACCTAAGGGATGATATCATATTGCAATATAAAAGGCATTACAACTTCTCATAGCTTTAGAGGAAGATGATGAGATGCCCATGTTGATGGAGTATCCAATTATGATAGAGCTATTTGAGAATCATCATGGTGATTTGATGGAATCAAAATTTGAAAGCATGTACTTTCCACTGAATGTGATCAAGAACACCATTTCCCTACTGGGTGGTGAAGATGGTAATGAAAACATTGACTTACAAAGAATCAATCTTGAAGTGGTGAACAGTGTGGATCATGAATGTAAAATGCTACTAAACAATTTCTTGGTAGGTAAGCCCTAAATTTCTAATAATGTTCTTAAAATTCATCATGAATATTTTTTCAATAATTATGGTTGTGAATACAAAGATTTCTCCTTACCACCAGGAGAGAATGATGAGGAATTCATGAATGAAAAAATTCTTCAACTTATTAAAGATGACTCTACTCAAGGAGAGGATGAATTTATCATGGAGATGGAATCCCTAGTTCATGGTGTTCGAGATTAGTAAAATCAAAATTTGGATATTTTAGCCCCAACCTTGTACTCATTCCCCTTCCATGAAGATGGAAACCTTATCAATAAAGGAAGAATAGATGAGATGGTGCTTGACTCCCCAAAGTTTGATTTTATTTAAGATGAAAACCTTCTCAGAAAGGGATATGTGAACAAGAATACTCTTGAATCTTTTTAGGAAGAATCCAATCAAGGAAATGAGAATTTTATTATGAAGATAGGTTATGAAGCTCAAAATGGCCAAGATGGAGAAGGTGATGTTTTTCATTCTTCATATGTGACCTTGTGCCAATTTTCATTTCAAGAGGATAAGGCATTATACAAGTCACATCATAATAAGTAGTATGACAAGAAAATTCCAATGTGCTTGAAATAATAATGTTTAGAGAAATTAAGAATCATATAACATTAAGAGGCTTTTGATGGTGTTGAAGCTCCTAAAATATCTCCTAAGAATCAAATCATAGAAATAATGGTTATGAAGTGTTATCCTGCAAAATTGACAAGGGAAATTTGCAGGTAACCATACCAAAAAAAATTGTTTTGGCCCAAAGGAAGTTTGACAACGTTTGATCTACTCGAAAGGTACACTTTTCAGTATTTACAGCACAATTCGCATCACTGAGCCAGGGATGATATCAACAAGACGGCCTCGCTCACGAAAGAGCTAGACTGTTTGAGGGTGTTTGTTGCCTTACGACATTCGACAGCTTTTGGAATTGAAGGTTTTGGGTCTGTTAGTTGTTTTGGGACACGTTATTTTAGTGGAACCACACTCCCTGCTCGTGTCCTTTTTCCTACTTTTCAATTGGCAGCAAATCTACCTATACCATGGGGAAATGCCATGGTCCCTCTAGTACTGCCGCACCCAGTCAACCCCCTCCCTCACGGAAATCACAAAAAAATCTTGAAATTTGATGGGAGCATAAATCAAAGCATGGATGTGCATATAGCTACATTTATTACATCATGCAGCCTTCTGGACGTGGCTCATGAGAATGTATCAGTATGTCTCTTTCTGGAGACCTTGCAAGGGCCAGCAGTAGAATGGTTCTAGCATTTACCAGTCAAATCCATCACCAGTTGGGCCACATTGCGAACTATTTTTGAAGACAGACACAAACCTTTAGAAGATGCATTTGCATTATTATTGTAAATCACTCACATGAAGAAGGAGACCAATGAAACCATGTGTTATTTTATCACCCGATTCAATTCACTGATCAATCATGTGTCGCTTGCCATGATGCCAACATTAGAGAATCAAAAGTGTTTCTTCTTGAACGCCATGAGTTCAAAAGTAAGTTTCTTACTTTTATAGGAATAGATACCCACCTTGGCTCTTGCTCAAGCTATGTCCATTTGGATGGAGGAAAACCTTTTTATATCCAATGAGTTAAGATGAGAGATGTCAAAATCAAAGGCTTCATCTTCTTCTCAGGCTACCTCATCAGATCCAGGATTCTAGAAGAAGGTGAATGACTTTCTCTCATTAAATAAGTAATTGGCTCAAACATTATCTACTACTCTATACCGGGATATGCCACAGAGGAACTTCACTCCTAACAACACCACCCAAAGGATGCATTTTCCTACTACTTCTCCAAGGTTAGCGATTGAAGCCCCTCTGGTTAATGCTTTGGTTGAAACCAAAGAAGATGATCCAAATTACGAAGAACCTTTGTCGCAAGGTGAAGATGACTAAGATGTCGGTGAATCAATTAACGAATCTACTATTGGGTATATGGAATTTGAATACGAGGAATTTTATGAAGAAGAGGGTACCCAAGGGCATGTGAGTGGACAATCATACTTAGTTTTCACTCACTCACAAGGAAAAGAAAAAAAGATTGCTACTGAAAAACAAAAGGAAAAGGCTGTGGTAACTCCATCGCCAATGATCGCTAAAAGAGGTAATCCCCTTCCTACTCAACCTCCTATTAAAAATTTTGTGAAGAAATATTTCTTCCTCTCGTTTCTCCTCCAATTCAACCTTCCTCAATTCCCATAAAGACTAGTAATCCCCCTCCAAAAACGTGAAATAAATGAATCATTCCTTCGTTAGCTCAACCCTTGGTTGCATTTGATATAATTTTTCACGCTAAAAAAACCAAGATCCAGATGTCTAAAGTTGAGTACCTTCAGTCCAATCTAGAGAAGCTTATAAGATTAACTGAGTATATCCAAAGCCAAGCTGTCATCCCCCCTCCTGTTTCCCCAAAAGGAATTCTTCCCACTCCTCCTACGTATCACGTAAACGTTGCCTCGACTTCCACATCAGGGAAAATTGAACCTTTTTACCTATCTCTCCTGATCAATGGTCATAAACTAAGCAACTTTATAATTTATTCTGGGGCTTCTGACAATGTTATGCCAGCAAAGGTCACCCATGTTTTGGGCCTCACACTTACTAAATGTTTTGGTAGATGTTACTCCATGGAAACCAAATAGGTACCATTGATTGGTTAGATCAAGGATGTGCAGTTTGCATTTGTGGCATTTCCTAAGAAAAGGGTAAAAATGACTATTCTCGTAGCTAATATTCTAGCAACATACGGGATATTGCTAGGGAGGAGCTTTTATAAAGAAGTTGGTGGGGAAATTCATATGGATTGGTCCAAAGCCAAGATCCCTATCAAAGGGGCGATGCAGATGTTGGAACCAAAATCAAAAAATAAATATCTAGTCACCAATTCTGATGACCCTAAGGCTTAGATTCTTTTCAAATCATCAGGGATGGGAAATTACTTCCTGTCCATTAAATTAGATAGAATGGACATTCTCGTCTAAAAGGAGGACCTCAAAAAAGTGTGGAAATTACAGTTTGATGGCAGTTACACAACAAGTGGATGCGGTGTTAGAGTTGTTCTTGTATCTCTTGAAGAGGAGATTTTCCCTTTTTCTTTCAAGTTGTAGTTCTTCAATACTAATAACACCACCAAGTATGAATCCTTATTGCTTGGTATGCAAGTTGCAAAAGAGAAAGGAATCAAAAATCTAAAAGTGCAAGGTGATGCTAAGCTAATTGTCAATTAGGTGAAAGGGATATATCAAGTAAAAAATGACCAGCTCAGACACTACTGCAATGCAGTATGGGATAACATCGAAGAGTTTGATTCTTTCTCAATCAAAGTAGTTCCGAGAGCTCAAAATGACATGGATGATTCATTGGCCATCTCAGCCTCTCTCATGCTCCCTCACCCAGGGTTAAAAATAGATACATATACCATTGAGGTGGTTTTTCACCCAAGTGTACCAGATAATTCACAACACTGGCAAGTGTTCAATGATGAAAACCAACTTATCACTTTTTTGGAGAAAGTTGACAATTTAAAATAACTTCATTTCGACGGATCAACTTCTACGTGTCGTGGGTCTCTCACCGGTCAAGCACATGAATCTGAAAAAGATAAAGTGATATAGCTCAAAGGAAATGATTTCGAAAGGTTTGGATTCCTTGGAACGATTATTTGATAATCATGACCATTTTGTCAAGAAAAAGTGACAGGATGATCCTTGCTCTTCTCTGGAAACTGAATCCGTCAATCTGGGTACTATGGAACATCCTCGTTCCATGAATATTGGGAAGTTTTGTACGCCCGAGGAAAAGTGAAAATTCGTTAAGTTGCTGAAAATGTACATGGATGTATTAACATGGTCTTATACTGATCTAAAGTCTTTCAAGCCAAAGGACATTCGGCATGAAATTCCCCTTGAGGATGATGTCAAGCCTTTCCATCAAAAGCAAAGGCATTACAACCCCAAAATATCAGGTACCATCCAGGCTAAAATTCAGAAGATGTTGGATGCAAGAATTATTTTTCCAATTCATCACAGTACCTGGGTTACAAATATTGTGCCTGTGCGGAAGAAGAATGGTGAGATACGCATATGTGTGGACTTTCGTAACTTGAACCAGTCATCCTTAAAAGATAACTATCCACTACCAATAATGGATCAAGTGCTACAGGCAGTAACTGGTTTGGAAATGCTGTCAATGCTTGATGGTTTCTCAGGTTACAATCAAATTCAAGTCACACCTGAAGATTAGTTCAAGACAACATTCACCACTCCTTGGGGTACCTTTGCCACATCAGAATGCCGTTTGGTTTTATCAACGCCGGCGCTACCTTCCAACGAGCAATGGACTTTGCATTCAAAGGTCTGATGGGAAAAGTCATTGTAGTTTACCTAGATGACCTGACTGTTTTCTCAAAGAGATGGAGTGATCACTGTGATCATTTGGAACAAGTCTTGATCAGATGCCAAGAGCACGGAATTTCACTAAATCCCAAGAATTCAGTTTTTGTGGTCACTGAAGGAAAGCTGCTAGGACATGTCGTCAACAGAGAGGGAACTAAAATAGATGTCGAAAGGGTCAAGGCTATTCAGAGCCTTACTTTTCCTACAAGCAAGACTGGCGTTCACTCTTTTTTCCGAAAGGTAAATTTTCTTAGGTGTTTTGTCCCTGATTTTGCTGAGAAGACTCGTCATATATCTAATATGATGAAAGGGTCCCAAACATTCTGATGGAGTGACGAAGGTAGGACATCATTTGAAGACATAAAAACCTTCGTCACTCATGCTCCTATTCTAGTGTGTCCTGACTTCAGCAAAGACTTCATCATGTACAGTTATGCGTATGCACATACTGTATCAGCTATCTTGATGCAAAATAATTCTGAAGATATTGAATCCTCGATTACTTTCATAAGCTCTCCTCTTAAGCCTCATGAACTGAAAATATCACAATTAGAAAAGCATGCCTTTGCTATGAGAAAAGCATGCCTTTGCTTTGGTAAAAGCAGTCAAAAGTTTCTACTACTATATTTTGAATTCTCATACAGTAGTGATGGTCCCTGACACATCTGTTAAGTCTATCCTGACTCAACAAGAGTTAGGGAGCTTACGAGGGAATTAGATCACAAAGGTCCAAGAATACGATCTAAACATCCGACCAACCAAGTTGGTAAGAGGTAAAGGCATGTGTCAGCTAATGGCTTAAAATAAAGACTCAGGGGTACCTGAAGAAAGCACTGATCACATTGATGGAAAACAAAATAAACTGGAGAAAGTGGATTCTTTGCCCATGGTTCTATTTTTCGCGACCAACGATGAATGGTATTTTGAAATCACGTTCTTTCTCACCTATGGCAAGCACCCAACTCACCTAACCATAAAAGAGAAGCGAACGGCGAAGCTTAGAGCCGCAAGATATGTCATATGGGATGATGGATTGTACAAACACGGAATTGACGACATTTTTCTACGATGTGTTGACAAGCCGCAATAGGTAAAATTATTGGAGAGTTTCCACGACTCAACATGCGGTGGTCATTTCTCCTCATCCGTAACAGCAAATAAAATCATTCAGGCTAGGTACTACTGGCCAATGTTGTTTCAGGATATAGCCACCTGGGTAGTGAATTGTGAACTTTGCCAACAGTTTGTTGGAAAACCAAAACTGGCTGTGTTTCCCCTCAGGCCCGTCATTATTGACGAACCATTCAGGAAATGGGGAATTGATTTCATTGGAGCACTCAATCCTCAATCAAGTACTGGGCATAGTTATGTCCTAACAGTAACATGGATTACTTCACGAAATGGGTGGAGGCCATACTTGTCAAGCATGCCACTTCTGAAGTTGTTTGCAACTTCATCAAGGAAAATATTATTGTGAGATTTGGAATTCCACACAAAATCGTTGTTGACAACGCTTCCAACTTCTCTTCATGAGAAGTTATTGGTTTTTTTTATGAATACAGAATAACCTTGGCTCACGCCTCCAATTATTATCCTCAAGGAAATGGTTAGGTAGACTCCAGCAACAAGAACCTAGTAACTATCATACGGAAGCTGGTTGTTGAAAACTAGCGGTCCTGGCACAAGTCATTGTACGATGCTTTGTGGGTAGATCGTATCACTCCAAATAGGTCTCTCGTCATGTCACCTTTCCAGGTGTTGTATGGGATTGATGCTGAAATCCCTATCTCCGCAGAACTTCCTACTCTGCGCTTGGCTCGAGTAATTGAAGATGAAACTTTTCACAATTCTCTTGAAAAGAGGATTATGTACCTGATGGAACTTAAAGAAAACCAAGTGAAAGTGCTCGACAAGATTACTGAACATCAGAATCAAGTTAAGAGGTTGTTCGACAAGAAAGCTAAGAAAAGAGATTTCCAAGTGGGAGATCTTGTTCTTCTGTGGAACAAACAAAGAGAACCGAAAGGTATGCACAGGAAGTTTGACTCTCTTTGGAGAGGGCCATACAAAATCAAGCAACTCAATGGAGAGAATAGTTTCTATCTCTCATATCTGGATGGAACCGAGCTCCTGCTTCCCTATAGCGGGCAGCACCTGAAGATCTTCAGGAAGTAGAGCTTGCTCTCTTCTTTGTACAATTTTCTTTTGTTGTGTGTTTTCTTTTTGTTGTTGTGTGTTCCCTTTCTTTTCCTTTTTGTTCACTCTCTGGTCTCCCTTGTTTTTGACTCTCTGTAACCTAATGGATAGGCACATGAAAATCTCAGGATTCTCTACCCTTAAGTTTCACTCAAAGATAGTCCCCAGAAAGAGCCAGTTGTTATCCTGCACAATTGAGAAGGGAAATTTGTAGGTAACCATGCCAAAAAAATTATTTTGGCCTAAAGGAAGTTTGACGATGTTCGAAATAGCTCAAAGCTCCCTTTTAGAAATCAATTTGTTTCAGGACTTAGCCATTTTTGTGCCCATTTACAAAGGGGAGAAATCAATGTGTTAACATGCAAAAATTTGCGCCATTTTAAAAAGGGGAATTTTTGTCGTGTCGATGTGCAGAAAGTTGCGCCATTTTACAAAGGGGAATTTTCGTCGTGTCGATGTATAGAAAGTTGCGCCATTTTACAAAGGGGAATTTTTGTCATGTCGACGTGTAGAAAGTTGTGCCATTTTACAAAGGGGAATTTTTGTCGTGTCGATGTGTAGAAAGTTGCGCCATTTTACAAAAGGGAATTTTTGTTGTGTCAACATGCAGAAAGTTGCACCATTTTACAAAGGGGAATTTTTGTCATGTCGACGTGTAGAAAAGTGTGCCCTTTTGCACTGGGCAGAGTTGTTTCTTCTTTCTAGGATCCATTGATCATTTTTGTAAAATATCTAAAAATTATGTTGGCATACACGATGACATCATCCATATTGCACCATGGGATGTTGCCATCCAAATACTTTCCCAAGTCAACTGTTGACTTTTTAGATATTTTGTAAGTTGTGGGTTTGATTTTGTCTTCTTTCCTCCTCTCCTATAAATACTATAATACTTCTTGTATTTTGGGTGGACATTTTTTGTATGAAAAGAGAAGTGAGGAGAGAAATAATTTGTGTTTTCTTGTAACAGAAGAAATATTAATAAACATATTCAGACTTTGTGCTTAATGTGTGTGTTATTTGCATCAGATCTTTCTTAAGTTAGATCTATTTTTTTTATTCTATTAGATTCATTCCTATTATTGTCATATGTTCATCAGTATTGCTTTAATTGTTTATGCAAGTAAGTTTGGCTTTGTTTACTACCGACTCAAAGCATAAACCTTCTAACCTTTCTATCTTGGAATTCATTTCTTTTCTTCCTTCAGATCTTCCCTCCTCCATTCCTTCCCTCCTACTTTTCTGTTCGTTGTTGGAACTACCTCTACTAGGATGAGATCCCAAACCCCCTGAAGTTAGAATAGTGTAGATTTGCATAGATTCCTACTTGATAGATTAGCAATAAACCAATTTCACTTTGTTATCTCAAAGAGGGGCTATGCCCTGCACACTGTTGGCATGTTTCCCCATGACCTGCCTAACCAACAGATTTTCAGACCAACATGAAGCAGATGAAAAGTGAAGGGAAAATGTTCATCATAGATCATGAGCCTTAGTGTGAAGACAACAAACAACACAAAGAATGAAATGACTCAGTGGACCCTTAATTTCAAGAAAATTCATGTAAACTTTCTTAATAAATTAAGAAAGCGGTCATATTTCAGTGAGCCCATCAATGGGTTTGTTGAAGAAAGGCATTCGGTGATACCCGTGTATGAGTAAACATTCAGTATGAATTAGTGCTTCAGTAAAATAGGGTTGTCCCATGCATGTAACATAAGTGATTTAGGATTTTTGTAATGTTTTCCCTTTTTTTGTGTGTTTACCTTCATGTATTGTGTTTCTTCTCCCTATCATATGTTGGTCATAGCAGTTTCTTGGTTGTGTTTATAGCTTTTCTTATTGATCGATGTAATGAATCTATAACACAATGGACAAAGAATTAATCTACTACCCCATGAGATTTATGAGGTTCTCCATTTCCCCTTATATTCTAAGCTCCCCAAGCTAGTGCTAATTTTTTTCATGTAAAATGTATAACATGAAAATTTGAGTCTTTAAGCATGACAACTAAGCCCACAATTGAAACTTTCACTTCTTAGTCATTTTGTATCCTTCCTCTAGCCATCCTACCCTCATCCAAGATTAAAGGAAAGTGTTAAAATTTTCATTAAGTTTAATTTAGTGTGCAAGAATAATAACCAAGGTGATATGCGAATTTAGTCAGATTCGATGAAAGACTAATTCCTCTAGAGGCCTAAAAAAGGCCATTTTTGTCCATTTTGAAGCTGGTAAACACTCTCTGAGAAAGTTTAGGGAAAATTAAAAAACATCTAGAGGTGATTTTTGTGAGGATTAAATGTGTATATGGTAGTTAAGGAATGTTTAGGAAATAAAATCTCACTCAGGAGTAATCTCTTCAAGACTGGGTTTCTAGGTGTAGGGAATGCATGCTCCTCGATAAAAGGATAGCTTATCTAGATGATTATGGGAGTTATAGAATGAGATATGATGTAATCAAATAGGAATTTTCAAGCTATAGAAATCATCTATGAGGTGTTATCATCAAATTTTATTCAAGACTTATTTTTCCTGAGATTGTTCAAAACTCTATAGTTGCCCCTCTTAGTCCCCAATGAAATAGGCCCTAAATTTTGAGTTTCAGGAAGAATTTTATTTTGGGAATACTTCCATTGATCTTAAAATGTGATTTTGAGTCAAAATATATAATATTTTACCCCAAACCATTTTCCTAATCTCTTAAGGTGAAATTTTCAAGTTTGATGTCTAAAAATAGACATCTGAGGCAAAAAATGACTTTCTAGATGAGGTAACCACACTTTGTTTCCTCTAAGGTATAAGTGGTACAAAACAGTGTGACCCAAGGCATCCATGTAGCCCCATTACCCCATGTGATTCTCTCCAGCTCCTATGGTGCATTTTTCCAAGACCACATCTCATCCACCACACACCATAGGCTACCACATGTCACCATCTTGCTCTAAGTCACCCTTTTCTATCCTATTTATCCCTTTTATACCCTAAGTGACAAGTGGGACACAAAATTGTGACCCAGCTTAATGCATGTAGCCTTTGGTCACTTTATTGGCTCTTTCTAACTCCACATGACCCCATTTAAGCCTCCAAACCTCATTACTCAAGGTGCCACATGTCACCATATTTCTCCAAGTCACACTTTTATGTCCCCTCTATCCCTTATTTCCCCCAAAGGATAATGGCGACATAAAAGTGAAACCCAAGTCTTCTATACAACTGCCAGGATTAAAATGTGGTCAAAAGTTACACAAAAACACATGAAAACTTCATTAGATCTTCACCTCACAAAAATTAGTGGGGTTTCATGAAAATTTCTATTGAAACCTCTCTAACCTCCATAAATGGATGTCATGTCATGATATAAAAATAATTTTTCATTTCTACAGAGATCCAACAGGCAAAATCCTCTGAAACTTGGAACTAATGTTCCTTAAAAAAGCTACTTTCATATGATTCATTTTTTACATGATGAGGTGGCTGATTTCTTGAGTATTGAGGATTGAGCTCTTCTTATTATTCCCTCCTTAATGAAAATATAATTTTCCCACTCATCCGGATGAAGGAATCATCTAAAAATTGGAGCAGGGAATCTTGGAATAAAACCTAGAATTTCAAGAATTTTTTCGTTGCAATCTGACACCTATAAGTGTACTTACTAAAATTAGAATTTTTTAATGTTGGGTAATGTCTAAAATTATCAAGTTTTTAAAAAAATTAAATTCTCAGCTTCTGCAACCTCAGCCAGGATAGAAACATAAAAAGAAGAAAATTGTGAAAACTTGTTAAACGTATCAGTCATGGATAGGACCTGTTAAAAGTAGTAGGTATTGTAATTGAGCCTATAAATCCATGGAAACTCCCATGATCCTTATATCACTTATTTTTTCCACCATCAAAAGGCCAGGAATTTGTCTCATGGTCTAAACAAGATCAGAGAACAATCCACAGGATCCTGAAGCACCATTCCATAGATATGTCTGCATATCACCATTTGATGAAAAAACTCTTTGATCTAACTCTTTTATATAAATGGAGTCATCCTAATTGAATATATTAATCATAGGTACACCACATGGATCACATTGTGTCAAGGAATAATTCAGAGATAATCAATTGACAACAAGCGAAATATGGAACATATTAAGGTCTTTGCAGGATCTTATATATCAATATCTCTATTGGAATTCAAATTCATCAATGGAATGATCATCATGAGAATGATGGGATGATCTCACCATGAGTGATGATGGTGGTCATCTCAAGTAATGCATACCTCATGAAGTGTTTCTAAAAACTTGGTCCATGCTTGATAATGAGCTTACATCTTGTAATTCAGGGAGGTGGTGTTATCAAGTGTTTCAGTGCAATTTGGAGGTTAAGAAAATAGAAATCATTGTAAGATATTCTGTCAAGTTCCATTCAAGCATCAATCCTACTATCTGGATGAGAAAACCTATCTCCACGAGGAGAAATTAAGTAAGAGGGTATTCAAACACCATAAGGAAGTTTCCACTCATGGTCAGGAAAGTGAGTAGTGAAGAGGTCATCATGATCATAGGTAAAGCATGAGGCTTAGGAGTGAGGAAATGATCATCATATCCTGACTCTACTATCATGTCCAAAATATCTTTGAGGAACAAGTTAAGATGAGCTAGTCTGGATACCAAGGCATCCATGACCTTCATGTGTGAAGGATCAAGAAGTCACTTATTCCCACGAGAGGAATATAAGTAAGAAATTACATGAGCATTCTAAGGATGATTCCCTTTAAAGAAGGTTTCGGAGCTAGGAAGGGTAAGAGGATGATCCTTGATGCCATTCGCTTGATAATGTTCTTAAACACTCATTCAATAAATTCTAGTGTGATCATATATAAAACGAGGATCTATTTTGGGGAATGAAATACAACCATTAAGAGGTTTGAGAATCATATAGTTTATTTGTGATCACTGGGGTCAATTGTGAAATCCTAAGAAGAAATAAAGTGATCCTCACTCTCACTGTGAGATCATGAGATAACCATCATGAGTGATGCCAATAGTCATCCTAGGTTAACATTGCAATTTCTCGCAACCATGTTTCTAAACACTCATTCAGTACTCTGGAGTGTTATTTCATCTCCCATGAGGAAGTATATACAATGCCATTGTTTTAGTTCAACAAGTGGTGAGAGTTCAAGAATATAATTTATGAAGCATTTCCTCATAAGTCCCATCATAAGGCTTCATCTTCATCAGATATTATATAATTATTCACTAAGAATGCACTTTTTCCCTATTTTTTCCTATTCACTTAAGTGAATCTTGATTCAACATTGTAAGAGTCCTTTTTCATCAATAAGAAAAAAAATCATTTTTCATTCCTAGAAATGTATAAGGTCATAAGCGACGAAGGAAGGTGAAAATTCATGTGGAGGAAAATGAAAGAACAGTTTGTAACGTTGTAAATTGGGATGGCTTCTCCAGTATAAGGGGTCGGAAATTGTTAGTTTATTTTATGTTGATATTTACCACTACTACATTAGGCAATAAAAGTTTCATTTCTTCTATTTATATTCTTATGTTCCTCTCCCTCTCTCTTTTCTCTCCAAATTTGTAGGCTTGGTGATCTTGCATAACCAAGAAGGAACTTTGTGTCCTTGATTGATGAATTTGTAGAACTATGTATGTCAAGTTTTTTAATCTTATTGTTTTCTTTCTCTGTTGTATTCTTCTAATTTAATTTTTACCTACTTTGGTTGATGTATGTGAATTATATAAGCCTACTCACAACATTAACCTTCTCTCCTTATTTCTCCAACTCCCCTTTACCTATCATCACCGCAACTCCTCCCTTGTATATTATACAAACACTTTGTCATAGGTTTAGTGGAGTATTTTTGTGTGATCATCGGCCTAATGACCACCCCACAACTTAAGTTAGTTTACATTCAATATTGGGATCCTCCCCCATACACAAGAACGAGGGGCTTAGCCCCATGAATGTTGTTGGAAACCAATAATATGCACAGCAAAAAAATATTTCACCAACAATATTGTAACTACACCTTATTTTAACATTATTTCCTAGATTATAACATTAATATCATAAAACTTGCTATTTTTAATTCTTACGAGATTAAATCTTGGGTTAGGAACATTTGGATGGCTCATCATAGTAGTGGCAAGATTTCAATTGATCCATTTTGCAACATCATTCTCTTTTCTTGCAACATGTTTAGAAGATTAATTAAATCTATTAACAAAATATTTCCATCTACAATAATTTCTTCATCCATCATTTTATCCACGATCATTTTCCTTAAAAGTAAGAAATCTGGTGTAATCAGTACTGATAATGAATTTGTTAAATGCATAATCTTCACAGAGAAATTTTCTAAACATTTCTTGACAACATAGATTTCTTTGAGATTCATTTCTTAATGTCATCGATAAATAATACACCTATAAATTCATAGACATGTTATTTTCCATCTTCTATACAAAAATAACCATACCCCATGTATTTTTAGAAGCATATGTATGCAAAAGATACTTTTCAATATTTGGAACATTCAGAGTGGGGAGATTTGAAACTTTTTCTTTGATCTTATAAACACAATGAGTATGTTTTTGATTCCAAACAAACTTGGATTTATTTTTAGTAAATATTCGATTACTTTCCTATCATTCCCAAAATTTGGATAGAACTATTGACAAAACTCAACATTCCGTAGAAATCTTGTAACATCTTATCCATCTAATCAAGAATCTCAACAATTTTATCTTTGATATGAGGTTACACTTCTGATTTTGAATTTTCTACTTCAATACCAAGGAATTTACAATTTTGTTGGTATAGTTACAATTTAGTACAAGAAAGTACCAAACCTAATTTTTTTTATATCATAAAATCTTCTAGTATCCTTAAAGATCATGTCTATGTGGGCTTGGAAATATAAGGGTGTATTCTTGAGTCCAAATGGTGTGATTGTCTATTGATAATGTTCAGAGGGACAACTGAAAGCAGTTTTATCTTGATAAAAATCCTTGAATCTAATATGATAAAATTCAAATTTACAATCAAACTAGCTGAAATATTTACATTTTACAAATTTTTGTAATAAAATATGATTTATCAAATATGGAATATGGATAAGGATTAGTAATGACATGTAATGGTATGTAATTAATGACCATTATTTTATTTTCACTTTTTTAATCTGAATGTTTATTCGCCATGAAGACATAACAACAAAAAGGATAGGTTGAAGAACAAAAAAAAAAACTTTTGTAATTCCATATCCTTATAATTACAAACAAGAATGTGTATTTTCTTACCTATTTTAATATATTTTCTTGGATTGAGATTTATCTCCAACTTAGGCATGTGTTTTTTCTATAATTTTTATGGATCATCTTAACATACTTCTTCCCTTATTTTGTCCTAATTTTACAATTTATTCTAGGAAAATATTTAAGGGCTATTGAATCATATATTTTGGATATTGTTCAAAGGCATATATCAACCGAGAGGATTTTATTATTTCTCCATGTAAGGTAAAAAGAACATGTTTAGGTTTGCTTCCATATAGAAAATAATAATCAATAAATGTGCCACAGAGAAAAAATATCAACATGAATATTGTTATGCATGAAATAATCACAATGGAATGTCCTACCTTATATTACCATGGGTTTTTGATGTTTTTATTTTTTGCAAATAAACATATTTCTTTGAACATCAACTGATTCATAAATCTGATTTTTCTCCAACTTTTTCCATTTTTTATAACTAGACCTTTGAAAAAAGAGATTTAAGCTCCAGTATCTACTTCAGAATCTACAATTTTTACATTAATATCAACAAAATTGAATTTAGAAAATCATCCATTAATTAATTGTGTCAAATATACTGGCATTGGATAGGTAGGAACAAGAAAAAAGTACATACCAATCTACACTTGGTAGGATCTTATATATGATGTATTTATAGTGTTATTTTTGTTTCTTCTTTCTGCTCTTGAGATTTAATCCATTCTTCTCCTTTTGGATGAATGTTGCATCATTGATTTATCAAAGAACATATATCATCTTATTTTTTCTAATCAAAACAATCAGTATCATCCATATCTACATCAAGATCTTCTATAAAAATCATTCACTTCAAGTAATTTTATAATTATTTAGGCCATGGTTGTATTATTTATTTATTTTCATCTTCCTTTTTGGGAAAATAGATAAATTAATTTTTTATACATATTTTCATCCTTCATAACACTTTGAAACTCGATAGGTTTTGGCACTAGTCTTGGCATTGTAGGAAGCATATAATGATAACCAAGTTGATTTATATGTGTATATCCTCTTTCTCTACATTTGAAACATTTACTATTGGATTGTTAATTTTTTTGTTTAGGTATCCCACTTCCTCTTTGCATTATTTCCATTATATTTTCTATTAATTCATCAACCAATTTATCTAATGCTACAAGATCATCTTCATAGTCTGAAGTATCACCATATTTAGAGTCTTTATTTCTAGTTCATAAATATTTTCATCCGAATATAGATCTTCATCTTCATCTACTACATCCCACCATGTTGTTGCATTTTTGGAATAAACCAATTTTACTAAACAATGATTACATGATCAATTAGGATCTATATGATTGGGTTTATTGTAGATGTAGAAAATGTTTGTAGAGGTTTGGGGATGTAGAGTATGATTCCTATGAATATATTGATGTTTGGGAGCATAAAAATGGCGATGTGGAAACATGTGGCATTTTAAGTAGAGGTGTTTGTGGTTTTTCTTTAGTTTGGAGATAGAGGATTGACAACCAAAAGGACTAGTTTTAGGAAACTTTGATGCAATATGGACAGCTTGAGTTTCTGCATGGCTTTAGTTTTAGAGACAAGTTGCATGTCTTGTTGGCTAGCAAAATTAATAATAACAGTGACATACATTGTTGTAATAGAAAATCTTATAAAATCAAAGAATTCCAAATATTTATCATCAATATTATATGGAAGAGCATCACGAAATTTCATTTTGATTGTATCAGAAGTGTGGGAGCATCCTTCATATGCTAATTTTATGAATTGCATGGAAAAATTTTATATTTACAAATACATTTACAAGGATATGAAATAGAGTTCTCATGGGATCAATTTTATTATATAATCTTGCATTTTGTACTTGTTGAGATATAATCTTCCACTATTTTAATATTATTTCCTAGAAATATATTACAACAAACACGGCTACAGATTTATTATCTAGTCTGGAAGCCAAACCTATGGTTTGCATACAATTGCACCATGAGTTTCTTTCATCAAGGGGATTGAGGTGGTCATTTATGTTCACGTACCAAGGATGTATGGTTACTTTATATATTTTCATGAATGAATAAGGTATGTGACTTTTTCCTTCTTTAGGAGATGTATCAGGAGTAAACATCAAACCAAAATCTATTAAAGTGAGAGTTTGAATTTTTTTTTTGTTAATACATGATATATTTTCTTATTAGCTTTTCTAGATTATTTTTTTGATATAATCATCCTTATCTCTCTATTCTATCCATTCTAAACTAGTTTCTAAATTAGAACATTTTCAATCTAAGCAAGATAATTGATCACCAATATGATGCATCATGTGTTAGGGTTGTTCTATTTTAGTATACATATTACTGTAGGTATTACCTACAAAATTTATAATATCATTTATATGATAAATAGTATTTATATTATTCTTTATGGTATTTATATGGTCAGACATAACAAATACTTGCAATAGACTTTATCTAATTATCTGAACATCTTGAAAAAGATCATCAAAGTTATCAATAAATGATAATTTTACCAAGATATATAATTTTGTTTCTTGTAATTAAGAGAGGGTTCCCTTTGTGTTGATGTTGCTAGCTAGAATGCTTAACAAAAATAAGTGACTTGTCCTTCAAATTACTTATAATGAACCTTATATGAAGGCTATCTTCTTTCATTGTAAAAGATATTTCCATTTTCTTTATGGATTTATAGGGTGTTTTCTCTTAGTAGTGAGGATGAAGAAGTAATGGGGAATGGTTTTGTACCCTTATTGATTTTTTCATCTTATAATTCACTAAAATTATTATATTTTCTAGTAGATCTCCGGGATGCTGAATAAAAACTAGATATAGGTGATTCAAACTATGTGGATCAGGGTAGAATATGAAAAATGTTCACCTTGATCCTATGTACATGTTTTTTTTATTATTCATATTTGGGGAAAAAGTATTGATCCAGTATAATTTCCATTATTTAGGAACATCTATGAAATTTATAATTCTTTTCTAGACTTTTACTATGCCAACTATTTGTTTTACATAAGGAAAGTCTTCTAGAATCTTAGGATGGTTACTATTTGTCATAGAATACATAACCTCAATATTCACATAGGCATACTGATCTGAAAATAAACCAAAAAAAAATTCTCGACCCCAAACCCTTATAGGGTTTAAATTCTTTACCAAAATTATCCCATTATTATCAATTTAAAGCAATACAAAAATTAAAAACACACTACACACATGTTGATAATGGAGTTCGGTAGAATGCATGCGTCTCCATGTTCATTAATAGAACCGATTTATTATCTACTTTAATGACTGCAATTCTAATACAAAATTACAATCAAAGCATGATAATTACCAAATATAAAAGGAAAAGAACCTTTATCACAACCACCGAGTGGATACCCCAGCTTATGAAGCAGATTTGATCCAGTATTCTCCTCCATGGTACAATGCTCTATGGCTCCCCAATCGGTCTTCCAGACACTTGACGATGTCCTATAGCTCCCCAAGTCAGTCTTCCAGACATTTCACACTATGAGGATGTGGCTCAATAAGCATGAAGAAAAAGAACCTCCTCCACGACCACCGAGTGATAATATCCTGACTTATGCAACAGATCTGATCTCCTTAGCAAAATACCCTATGCTTCTAAATTCCAGGCTCCGCAATAGTCTCCCATGAGTTGATAATGACTCCGGTAATAATGAATACCTCAATGCCTTCGTTGCATGGTGCTAAGTCTTCTTCCAGAAACCTCCACGCTCCGTGTTGTGCAGTGCTAAGTCTCCAGATGTCAGCATACTACAATTATTGCCAATGAGCTCAATAATGAATGATGACCCTCCTCTGAAGCCAACGATCTGACAATACATCCAACGTACTAAGGCTCTAAGATCTACTGCTTCTCTGTGATTCTTCACGTCCCTCGGCTCCATGGAATCTCTGGGCTCCAACTTGAGAAGTCTCTTGATCGGTGAGTTAAAAATAATAACTCCTAAACCATTACAATGTGCCTATTAAATAATAGGACTTAATATCATCTTGCCAATAATAATAATCGGTCCTTAATGAAGATGATGAAAATGCCTATATTAGTATGATATAGGTCTTAGTCATGCCCATACTATTACAATATAGGCCATCATGCTTATATTAATACGATATAAGCCTTTTTATCTCTCCATAATGCCTATAATATAATAGGACTTACATCTCCATAACGTCGCCATGAACATGCCTTCGAACTTCACCAGTTGTCCTCCTCGACTCGGGCTTGGAGTACTTCTTCTTAGAGAGAATGGAGCTTCGTCGCCTATAGGACTTATTCAAATGCCTATAATAGGCCTTTATATATTTCTATCAAAAATGGCTTATCTTCCTCCATATGAGGCCTTCATATTTTTCTAAGGCCTCATATTAATCCCCCTACCTTCATTGCCTCAGTTTTTCCTTAGGCCTCGAGGCTTGCTTCGGGAGTAGAGATAACTTGAGTGAGCTTTAATCTCGGAAAAGTGATACTTGTTTAGAATGGAGTGTAGGAGGGCCTTATATAGGCTTTACTCGGGCTGCTAAGATCATATGTGGCTATATAGCATATCGTTCCAACATATCCCAACCAACTCGTTGGCTGAGTTGGTTGGGCCACTGTGACATCGTGGGGGAGGTCGCAGGGTCAACTCCCCTGCCCCCCTCCATTTTTTTGGTTAGTTTATACAACCAACCACTGACCTTCTGTCATACAGATCCACATGCCACGTTTTGTGACCTCTATACTACCATGTCATGTGCTCTATTGCCTGCACCGCCACATGTCTCTCCTGCCGCATGCCCACTCGACCTCCATTCCCTTGTTGCTCCGCCAACACTGTCACCGTCTGCCACATTACCCTTGGGGGGAGTCGTCAACCATCCCACCAAGTCCTTATCCACTCCAATATTTTTGTTGTGGATTATCCCACATGTGAGTGGGAGTGGAGTTAGATAGGGATTTATATAGCCCATGGTGGATAAGGTTTGTTGTGGCTTAGGCCATGTATCATTGCATTTTTCCAGGCCATGCAAAATAGAATAGCTCACCGAGTCGATGAGAATGAACTGCATCAACTCACCCCTAAAATATGAACTTCCAATAGCTCACTGCTAACTCTGCATGAGCTCAGTCCGTTGCACAATTGAGCTCGGCCCATGCATAACTCAACCACTTATCTCAATCGAGTTGACTTGGAGAGAAGTGGTGGCAGGCCACGTGGTGGCCTGTAGATCCACCACATGGCAAAAAATTTTTTGATCTGCCAATGAAGATACCAATATCGAGTGTCGAAGACCAGAGGTCCACCCAAACTTATCACCTATGCCTGATTTGAATTTGCCACTTTTTCGTGACTCACCAGTTGACCCTGTCCTACCCTAGGGTTGACTTCAACTTTGACTAGCCACCATTTGCATGTACGAGCTCCATTTTCCATGTTTAGATAGTCACCAAAAAGCTCTTAGAGTCATCTTCCGTACTGTAGCACCCTAGGGAGATTTAGGAAACATATATCCTCTGTAATGTCCTCTAGATCACACCTCCCCAATGGGAAGGATTTTTGTCCCAAAAAGCTTATATCTTCCTCTCCTGAATCATGAACCTTGTCACTATCTATGAAGAGATCTCTGCAGCTGATACCGTAGTCTCTGAACTACTACTTCTTCAATATGACACTTGGTTTGATCTCTGGGACCTATGGCACTTGGGCTCACTGCCTCCTGTTGTGCCACTTTGATATCTTCATAAGACCTCCACACCTCCGTTGTATGGTGCTAAGTCTCTTTTCAGAAACCTCAATGCTCCTGTTGTGCGGTGCTAAGTCTCCAGATATCTGACAACAATGATCCTCTTTCACTCTACAACACATCTCCTAGCCCCAAGATGATTCCACATAATCTGAACTGGTCCTAAGGAAACTACATGCTATGCAAAGCTATGAGTGATCCAATGTCTATTATGGATGATGACTTGTTAGGTACCACTCTACTATACAGAATGAAGATCCGACCTGATGCCAAGTCCATGATGATTAGTTACCATTCTACTACTTGGTCACAATTCCTCTACACAGAATGACGATCTGATCTGACACCAGTGAGCTCAACTATCTGCACCAACAGTTAAAAAATCTCCAAGCTTATAGATATGAGTATCCAACTGTAACAGACACTCAAAAGATGATTAGGAGATATAATGGAGTAATCCAAATGTAAATGTGATAAAAATACTAAGTATGATAAACATGTCCCTCAGCCTATCCCACCTATCTGGACTCCAAAAGCACAAGCCAATGCCATCATTATCAAATTAGCCTGCCCTAATCAACCTTCTCAGAGAATAGCAGGTTCTCCAGCAAGAACAACTAGCTCTGATACCAACATGATCCAAAAATCAACCAATTTTTTTTCAACCACGGACCCCTATAGGATTTAAATTCTTCACCAAAATTACCCCATTAATATCAACTTAAAGCAATAAAAGAATTAAAAACACATTGTACACAGGTTGATAACGGAGTTCAGTAAAATGGTTGTCTTCAGGTTCATTAATAGAATCGATTTATTATCCACTTTAATGACTGCAATTCTAATACAAAATTACAATCAAATCATGATAATTACTTAATACAAAAAAACAAGAACCTTTATCACAACCACCGAGTAGTTACCCCGGCTTATGAAGCAGATTTGATCTAGTATTCTCCTTCATGGTACAATGCCTTATGGCTCCTCGATCGTTCTTCCAGACACTTGAAAACATCCTATGGCTCCCCAGGTCAGTCTTCCTAGAAATTTCACACTATGAAGGTGTGGCTCAATAAGCCTGAAGAACAAGAACCTCCTCCATGACCACCGAGTGACAATATCCCAGCTTATGCAGCAGATCTGATCTTCTTTGTAGAATACCCTATGGCTCCAAATTCGAAGATCCACAATATCTAGAATGAGTTTATGATGACTCCGATAATAATGAAGACCTCAATGCCTCCATTGCATAGTTATAAGTCTTCTTCCAAAAACCTCCACATGCTCCAATTGTGCGGTGCTAAGTCTCCAGATGTCAGTAGACAACCTACAATTGTCACCAACTGAGCTCAATAATGAATCATGACCCTCCTCTGAAACCAACAATCTGACGATACATCCAACATACTGAGGCTTTGAGCTCTTCTTCTTATTTATGCTTCTTCATGTCCCTCGGCTCCATGGTGTCTCTGGGCTCCAGCTTGAGAAGTCTCTTGATTGGTGAGTTAAAAATAATAACTCTCAAACCATTATAATGTGCCTATTAAATAATAGGACTTAATATCACCTTAGTATGATATAGGTCTTATATCGGTCCTTAATTGATGAAAATGCCTATATTAGTATGATATAGGTCTTAGTCATGCCCATATTATTACGATATAGGCCATCATGCTTATATTAATATGATATAAGCCTCTTTATCTCTCCATAATGCCTATAATAAAATAGGACTTACATCTCCATAACATTGCCACGAACATGCCTTCAAACTTCACCAGTCATCCTCCTCAGCTCGTGCTTGGATTACTTTTTCTTAGAGACAATTAAGCATCATCACCTATAGGACTTATTCAATTCCTATAATAGGCCTCTATATATTCTTAGCTCCCATTGAGGCCTTATAGGGCTTATCTTTTTTCACTAAGGCCTCATAATATTCTCTCACCTTTCTTCATTCCTCGGCCTCCTAATGAGGCTTTCTTGGGAGCTCATGAAGAGCTTGTGAGATTAAGCTCAAATGAATGAGCTTGTTTAGAATGGAGTGGGAGGGCATTTTTATATAGGCCTTAAGTGCGTCCCACAAATTTATGTTATATATGCATATCGCTCCAACATATCACCAACCAACTGGTTGGCCGAGTTGGTTTGGCTGCTTGCAATGATCGAGGGGAGGTTGCGGTTTCAACTCCCCTGCTCCCTCCCACATTGTCAATTTTATGGTTGACTAACCACCAAGCATGTCATGTTGTATCGTACCACGTGTGCCGTTCCTGCCGCTACTACCACATCCATTCACCACATCCCGTTATCTAGCTACTGTCCACTTCCATGTTGTTCGACCTACCACATGTCCTCTGTCCATTCACTTTCACCATGCCTGAACCCCGACCATGTTGGCCCACATCCCTGAGCCTTCGGTTGAGTTTTTTTTTCACTGGCCTTATCCACTCCAATGTGGATTATCCCACATGATGTGGGAGTGGAGTGCAGATAAGGATTTATATAGCCCATTGAGTGGATAAGTTGTTGTGGCTTGGGCCACGTAGACTTACTGCTTTTTTCCGGCCCATACAATATAAACAGCTCGCCATAGATTCGTGAGCTGAATGATCAACTCGCCCCAAACTCGCTCTTCTACTCACCAATGCTAACTCACCATCAAGCTCAGCTCCCATTGTAGCAATAATGGCCCTAATGCTCGGTCTAACTTAGTTGACCGAGTTGATGTGGTGGCAGGCCAAAGTGGTGGCCTAAGGACCCACCACATGGAAAAAAAATTTGATCACCAATGAAGATGTTGATATCGAGTGTCAAAGACTGGAGGTCCACCCAAACTTGTCACCTACACCCGATTCAAATTTTCCACTTTTTCGTGACTCGCCAGTTGACCTGTCCTGCCATAGGGTTGACTTCAACTTTGACTAGCCACC
The DNA here is from genome assembly GCA_019776745.2 of Taxus chinensis. Lineage (NCBI taxonomy): Eukaryota > Viridiplantae > Streptophyta > Pinopsida > Cupressales > Taxaceae > Taxus > Taxus chinensis. Next base: position 76,230,113 of record CM034149.1, read on the forward strand.
ATTTTCACATACGGGCTCCATTTTCCACGTTCAAATAGTCGTCGGAAATCTCTCGAAGTCATCTTTCGTATTCTAGCAACCTTGTGAGATTTAGGGAACATATTTCCTCTGTACTATCCTCCAGATCACATTTTTAATGGGTCCAAATATTTATAATCCATATACTAATGAAAATATACCCTAACAATATAAAGATCCATGTTATTCTCCCTTACATTGTTTGTCTCTAGCACTCAAATATATTGTTATAATATTTATAAAATATATGGTCATCATTCAATATAGATAGTGAAGACAGTTGAAAAGCAAGTTTAAATTTCATTTCTCTTTTGTCATAAAGGAAAACCTATGACACGAGTTTGATGAATTCATGAATTAATGGCTTTATTTAGACCCCAATGATTCCAAAGTGAACAAAGTTCACATCTTCAAGTATTTTGATATATTTTATATTAAACTATGGTAACAAAGGTAACAATTTAGTTCAGTAAGAGTTTCCAAGTTGATATTTAAGAGTAATTTCAAGTGACTTATCTAAGGACAAACAAAGGTTTTGAAAGTAGATTTGTACAAAACTTTGTTAAATAGAATTTTATTTTCTAATTCAGAATTATTACAAACATGACTGGGTTTTAGAGGAGTATAGTTTATGATAGAACCTGAGATTTCCTATATTGGCTTGATCTGTTGCATACTTGATTATATTTATCCCTTCTCAAATATTGGTTGAGTAATCTCCTAATATTATTCTTCATAGAGACATTCCACTTTTGCTTCATTGATGAATTCATATGTTGAGGCATCTTAGATGGATTTGAGAAATTCTACCATGGGATCTTATTTTAGGCATGAGACTTAGGTCTAAGAGATCTAATGGGAATCCTTTTTTAGAGCATAAAATTGATAACTTGGTTACATAAACTATTATTAAATATCAATTCTCAATTAGGAATAGTATGATTTAGGGAACTAATTTTCTCAATTTCCTTACTTTAAAGGTATAGAAAACATATATAAGTACAAGCTCTGATACCAACTCTACAGACTTCTCTAGGATCTTGGCCTATATATAAAGTAAAAAATGATGAAAACTGATGGATGATTAGTTACAAATTCAATATTAGATAGCCATATTAATACAAGGGGAATTATAATATCTTTAAATTTGTGATATCCCAATTTGTACTCAGTGCAAGGATAAAGCATACTCTTTTAGGATGAATCTTATAATCTCTTGCTTATAAAGGGTTCTAAAGATGGATTATCAAGAAAAGGCTGACCCATAGGGAGTAAAGGACCCATCAAAGAATTTGGAATTGAAAAAAATATTGAGGATATGTTGGTACAAAACCATAATAAAATGTTAGGACTAGATATAAAAATCTTGACTAAATTGGATGGCCTTGACCGGGAGTGAAAAACATGCTAAATGTGGTTTGCATCATGTCAAGCTGACTTAGTCTATGATTTTTTTGAATTGTATTCTTATAATGTGTCAGAATATTAATGTGCAAGGATAAAAAATTTGGAGAAGAGACCTCAGAATATACTGAGGATGGAAAAAAACATTTATATTAGTAAGATTGCACTGTCAAAACCACTAGTATCAAAGAGAATTACTAAATATGAGAGTCTACAAGAAATTGTATGAGTTAGTCTAGACTACAACCTATTATAAGTCCCAATTCCATGATCCAAGGACCACTGATAACATCACATTTTCATTTTGATAGTAAATATACTTCTTTACTAATGTAGGCCCACTTTTCTCTATAGATAACATTCAACATTCAAAAATATATAAAGAGATCGGTGGATGATGACTTCATTGTTGTGATCTCCATAAGGTATTCTACTAAATAATGATTTTATTTAACTAAACTACTTTGTTTATCTTACTATTGAGGTGCATATAATTTTTCTACAATCTTCCACTATGGTTTTTCATTATGCTATATATACTTGTCAATGAACATTTTCAATTTCCTTTTTATCTTTTTACATTGCAAAATTCCAATTTACAACCATCAAATTGATTAACTATTAAATTGTTGACATTTTTTTACATAATGCTTCCCAATTTTCAATTTTTGGTCATGGGAAGCCTTTTCTTTAATTGAGTTATAAATTACATCTATTATTCATGTTATTTTAATACATATATTATGTCCATACAATTAATGTAGTACAAGTACATCCTAAAACATTTATTTCATGGAATTTCAAAATATATTGTAAGTAAATTAAGAATGGATTAAATAGTTATAAGTTTTGGACCCATACCCATTCACTGAATTCTATTAATTGAAGAACACAGAAAAATTTTAATCTTATTTCCCAATAATATATGAGATTGGGGATAATATATCGAGACCTACCTAGGGATATTTATTGTTGAAGTTTAGTATTACTATTAAAATTCTATATAAATATGTAACTCTCCCCCTTTATGCTCTTGTGAAATAGGTCTATTTTTCACCTCAACTGAAATTGAAACTAGACTCTATTTATTTTTTGTTTATTACAATAATACATTTCGAGGAAAGAAAACTTGATAATGTTTTATTTTTATACATGCAAATGGGAATAAACATGAAAAAAGTATATTTGATGAACAATTGGACAATTCTTTGAAGATATGGCACTATGGCGTGAAGAAAAACCTAAGGCATAAGAAGAGAAAATCAAACATGGGTAATGATAATTTTACAAATGAAAGTGTAAACACTACTCCAACTAAGGGATCTGCATTCAAAACAACAAAATAATGTAAAATGTTCCAATATCCTCTACAACCACTCATTCTTAACCTTATTATAATACATAATAGGTTGATAAAATTGAAATTAAGGAATAAAAATCCAACATAAACCTACCCGCAAAATTAGATTCTTGGAGAGATAACCAAGACAATTGAGACTTGGTGAAATAACAGGAGACAAACTCCAAAGAAGGTGAAATACCCAAAAAATAGGGAAACATATAATGAAATAAAAATGAATGCACACATTTCCATCATACTTCGCTCCCTTCATAACATTCTAACAATCAAGACCAACTTATGTTGAATTAACCAAGGGACACCAAGTCACCACCCACCCATACACTTCATAATGAGATATTTCCTCGAAATGGCTCTCTTTAAAATTTTCCATAGGTTGTTTTGAATCCCACCAAACAAATTCAATATGGAATAATGAAATCCCCACCACACCTCCAAGGGACCCACAAAAATATAAGCATGTCAAAATCATATTTGGTAGAGGATGAGATAAATAAGCCACTGAGAAAGGGGGAGATAGATCAATCAAGAGAGTGAAAATTATCCATATTGACTCTATCCCCAATACTCCATCCCACACACTGGCCAAAGAATAGCATAGGCCATGTTTTGGAGAATTTGGAAAAAAAATGATATGAAAGGAACATCACACCAAGGAATCTCTCATTATAAAATGATTCAAAAAGACTAGCAAAAATTTTCTATCGATTTTGACCCCAAAAATTACTTCTTCCCTCAGAGAAAACTCAGTGACATCCCAAAATAGGATTAAACCATAACCATAATCCTCATAATATTCCAATAAAGGATAGGTAATAATTACACTGAGAAAAGGGCCATGTCATGAAAGTAAATTACATCCCTCACCCAGGATCTAACCATCAGTGAAACTAGAAAAACAAGGCTCCCATCCATGCGCAATCGAGGATCTTAAAGTTGTGTCTTCTCTCTAGTCCACCTCCACATTTATGCCCACATCCCCCACCATATTATTTGTTTCTATATACTGAGTTAGGGAAATAGAGACAAGGGTAGGGACATATCTAATCTCGTACTCAAATAGATATATGGCCTTATATATTTCACTATAACCATCCCTTATATCATTTTTTGTGCGTAGTAGGGTTTGAGAGAAGAAATACCCTTACTTTGGAAACCATTTTTGTGAAATAATTTATGTGGCTTCTCCAATAATATTTACTCTAGGTTCATTCCATTTTCACTCATGCTTTTAGAATCGATTTCCACTAGGGAAATCCCCTAATAATTCATCCATTTCCATTTCTTTTCTTTTGTTCATGTGATCTAGCTCCAGTGTTATTTCATTTCTTCTCCATTTCACTCTCTATCATACTTGTCTCTAGGGAAAATATGAATTCTAGTATAGTGTAACGCATAAATATAGAAAAATAAATAGAGACACTATGTGCAAGCTATTATTTCAACATTTTTATTTTTTATTTTTAAATAACTATTTTCATTTGAATTCTATTGTTTTATATTCTATCCATTTTAATCTTATTATTTGTTTTTTTTATAAATGATATTAAATATATTTATGTATATGTATTTATAATTTAAAATTTGTTAACTTCATTTTAGATTTAAACACACACACACACACACACACACACACACACACACACACAACAAAATTAATGTAATATAATTATTTGATATAAAAAATAATTATATTACATTTTTTTAATTTATCAAATGAATTTTTTGTCACTTTTAATGCACTTGATATTAATTTATTAAATGAAATGAGTGCCATAAGTATAGTGTAGATGTGGCACAAAATGTGACATATTTCATGCAAACATATATGTGGCTTCTCTAACAATATTTACTCCTAGAGGTCTATTATGGTGTCATCCTGCTTTTGGGATCAATTCTCACTATGGGAATTGTTGAGCCCTCATAGATACTATACACCTAAAGTGTGCACTGAAGTAACTTTGAGATAAGCACGGAGGTTTGCGCCCAATCAAAACAGACTCAAGGATTATCCATATTGTGGACCACAGTTGAAGTTATAGTAAGGGACACATGGAGATGTGACCAAGCTTGGTTATGGATAAGGTTGAGGAATGGAAACTTTCAGCCCAAGGAAGGAATATTCAGAGATATGGTGATCATGACATGATCAAGGGATGTAAAGTGGAGTTAGTTATGGATTAGTTGGTGGTTGCATGCTAAGGATACTTGAGTATGGAAAGGCGTGATGACACTTGGCATGTGGTTCCCACTTGAATGATGAGTAGGGGGTGAGGAGAAGATTCCCAACAACCCCCATGATATGTATTGATTTGCACGGCTAAGAAGTGGAGGTGATAGAAAAAAGAGAGCGAGAATGGAAGTAAGGGTTTGATAGAGAAAGATTAGGTTGAATGAATGTGTGATTCATGTGTATTAAAGAGTAGAGGAAACTAGATGAGATATGTTTTGGACACTATTGTAACTCCTATAATGGATCCATTCTAGAGAAGTATTGAGATCCTGTGAATGTATCTAGTCTAGTTATGAGTCACTTGATGTATTTAGTTACTGTAAACAATTATGAATCAATATATAATGGATTTTTCTATACATATATTTTTATGGGTTCAAAATTCTTCGTTCTTTATATTTCTATAGTTCAGATCTGATTCATGTATGATGTTGTGATGTTTACTTCCATGCTTTGGTGCATTTGTGCTCAAGTCTAGTTCTTTATCTATATTCTAGGGATGGATGCATGTATCTTTTGTCTGTGTAAACATTTTTCCAGTAATGGTAAGAATTATTACAAATATCACATAAAAGAGGGGATTGGCACATGCGTGCACCTCGGGTGAGCATCCAGTCAAGGTTGGGTGATAGGATGACACACCTAGGGTTTAAAGTGAGATTAGAGGGTAAAATGAGACTACATTTTGGTTCCGTTTCCAGGACCTCTTTTGAATTTGTTTTAAGAATGGTGTGTGATGATAGAATGCTTGACCTTGGAAAAGATCGATACTTGGCTTAAAAACATAGAGGATGACTTTGCGTAGAGATTCGGTACTGGATCTGAGTTTGATGCACATAAATGGGTAGAGGAGCACTTGTATCTTAAACTCTATGAAACATTCTATTTTTATTTCCCACTAGATTTGTATGAATGGTTTTCAACATATGCATCAAGGAATATTTGGTATTATAGACCTTATGTTTGGACCTAAGAAGAGTATCATAGGTTGCATGATGTTGATCGATAGCGGAGTGGAGTGTTGACTAGCTATACCTTGGAATAAACAGTTTCTATGTATTATTTCCTAGAGATAGTTGAGTTTGAGTTCTTATGGGATCTAAGAGGATCATTCTTGTGTGCTATATCATTATCCATTAAGATCCTGATCATCACTATGAGTATGGAGGAATTTCCTATGGTTGGCTATCTTCCCACTAGGCCTGGGGCATGGAAGCTAGTGTGGTGAAAGATGGCGGATCCTATGGTGGAAATAGAGAGAGAAGAGGTGGAACAAGTATAATGAAGTGTAAGAAAGGGATTTGGTGAGATGGCGTGAAGTTTTAGGATTGATGGACTTATGGAGGTAGACGTTGTGGGAAGGATTTGAAATTCACGTAGAGAACATGGAACCTGAGCAGTTTTTGTTACCCCATCTTGGGAAGCACGGGAGAGAAACCCCCTAGGCTTCTAGTGAGATCTCACATATGGAGAAAGGAGGAGATCCGTAGGCATGCATCTTAGCCTACCTGGTGACCAAACCCTGGCCCTTAGTTTTCTAGTTCCTAAGATAAGTGTGGTTAACCCAGTTTGTGTTGGTATTGGTAGTGGAGCAACACCTTGTAGACGTAATTTTTCATTTAGTTCATCTATAGAAGCACATACATTTCTTATGTTTGGAGGCATCCTATGTGGCACATCATTTTGGCAAGGTAAGGGCACACAAAGTTTTAGTATCACATCTGGAAGTAGTTCAACGCCACAGACTGTTAGTGTGCAATTTAGTGTGATAGTGGGTACGTAGAGTATAACTGTGTCATTCCCCTTACCTATGATGGGAGGAGGATTTGGTGGATCAGGAGGAATAGGAGGTAGTGTATCTAGTGGATCTTTTGGTGGATGAAACACATGAGGGAATCAAGGTTCTAGATCTGGCGGAAAAGAACCTCAACCACCTCAACAGCTGTTTTATGAGATGTCTCTACATTTACGTAATTACAAGGGTATTGAGGATGCGGCAGAGTTTGTACACAAATAAGAATTTTTATGGTGTACTAAGGGTATCACTTCCCCGGAGAAGAAAGTAAGCCAGTTTTCAACTACGTTGCAAAGGCATGCACATAGCTTGTACCGGAAGTATGACCCACATCAGATGGTGGTGGATTATATTGTGTTACATGATGCCTTTTTGGTGGAATTCCACACTCCTAAGTTTTATCAAAAGAGCATCAGCATGTTCAAAAAAATTCAACAAGGTATGGAAAAAAGTGTGTGGGAGTATGATGTGCACTTTAAGAATCTTTTGTCATATTTGTCTTATGATATCCATCCCTCACAGCATGCTCAGTGGTTCATTAGGGGATTGACAACACCTTTCAGATGATCACTTTCCCATAAAACTTTCACAAACCCACGCAAGGCCTTGGAGGTTGCTCTATGCACTGAGGCTGTTATAAGCATTGACACTAGAGAAAGCCCATTCCTAGAAGCAAAAATTACTACCATGGCAAAGTAGCTAGAAAAATTATCAACGAACTCAACTCATGAGACTCACAATGGAGTATGGTACACAAATTATGAAGTAGAAGAACACATAAAGGATAGTTTCCCATTAAATTTGATGTGTACTATGTCATTGGATTGTGAAATTTGTCACGAAGATCATGATCCAAGTATATGCCCATTGATGTAAAGCACGCTCCGTAAGAATGTGTCTTATTATTGTAATATTTTCTCATCTACAACTCATGATACAAAGGACTACTGATTGATAGACCAAATCCATGATGTCATTGATATTGTTGTGTGCCAGACTAGCATTGGAAGTAGTTCTAAGGACAAAGGTCATCAGTATGAAGGAGGTGGAGATGGAAGAGGTCGAGGAAGAGGTTTTTGTAGAGGATTCAAAGGTCGTGGTGGTTAAGGAGGTAGGAGTGAATTTCCCCGTGGAACTTGTTACAATTGTGGATTGACTGAACACTACAAGCGTGATTGTCTAGATTTTCTACAATGCTCATGGTGCAAGAAGAAGCATAAGTATGAGTTCCCTAATTTCTATGAGGACATGAGCCAGAACCAGAGGAAGGATAAGGGTGTAGGGATGGTGAGTTTGAAGTGAGCTGATCCGTAGTGGATGCTTAGGGTAGCACATAACCCCAAATTAGAACATGTCTTAGTAACTACGTTGGCGGAAGCCACGCTCACCAGGGAAGAACCAAAGAAAATGCCTCTCATTACAAGAGAAGAGGTATTACATGGGAAATATCCTGATCCAACTCATCTGAAAGAGGTCTACCAAGAGACCATGGAGGTGATTAGAAACCTGTAAGGAGAGATTCAGTGTTTTAAAGAGCAATCAAGGAAGTTGGAGTAGGAAAAGAAGAGCGTTGAGGTCCCTCAAAAGGACATGGATGAGGTCAGAGAAGTTTATAGGATATTGCGCTAGGAGAATATTATCCCTTTGTTATGATAATGGCTAAGAGAAAAAGTATTGTGCATTGGAGGCAATCTTGGGAGGCAAGTATTGCATACTAATATGCCCCCTCACAATATTGATTATGAAAAAGAAATCACATTGAATGTAGTTGTGGGTGGATGGTTCTTGAGAAAAATTCTTATTGACATGGGTGTAAAGGTCAATCTTCTCACTTTAGATGCATGGAATCATATGGGGGATCCCCTGTTACATCCATCTTCAAATGTGTTGTATATGGTGAATAGGATAAAGGCTATTTCCATAAGAGTGTTGAAGGATACATCCATAACCATCCAAGGAGCAGAGTTTGTTGGAGATTTTGAAGTCTTAGTGCTTGCTGAGGTGGATAAATTTCTAGACTTACTTGGACACCCCTTGTGTTATAAGAATAATGTTGACTTCCATTTTAACAAAGGGTATATAAGTTTCAAGAATAAAGAGGAGCGCATCATTATTCCAGTGATAGATGGGAAGTCTACTCCCTATGTAGAACCTTCAGGAAAAGAGGACCTAGATAGAATCTATGTGTGCACCATTAGAGACCCAGAGGTTATCCATCAATCAAGAGAAGGATTCATTCAATGGTATTATAGTCAGTCCATGAGTGATACAACTAGCGTTGCATATGACAATTGGGTGCACGAGACCTATGAGTTGCTCGGAAGACAACTGAAGGGTATTGTGACGTGCATCGCCAGGGCACACTCAATTAGGTTATTATGAGGAAGGAAGTTAGCCAATTACACTGGAGAGGGTAACCCTAATTTTTTGTGTATGATGGAGTTACAGTGGACATTTCAAATAGAAAGGATGAATATGCTTACTTATACCTTGTGTGGAACAACAACATGTTGGTGGGTGACCCATCGAAACAATATTCTAGAGTAGAATAAAGTGAGAATCACATTCTCTGTCAAGTTTCTCTGAAACAATGCACCTTCTCTTTTGATCACCCTTTGTTTTTTTCAAGTAGAAAATTAACTCCAACTGAGCATAGTTACACAAAAACAGAGCACGAAGCATTATTTATGATTTATGCGCTACACAAGTTCAAGAAATAGTTATTGGCTTCTTCCTCTATCTTTTACATAGATTATATGGCACTCAAGTACTTGGTAAACAAGCATGTTTTACAAGGGCACATATGTCAGTGGATCTTGATGTTTCAGGAGTTTGACTTTTCAGTTGTTGTAAAACCAGGGAAAAGTAATTTAGGACCTGACCATCTATCGAGGGTTAACTCAGGCGAGGATGTGCAAAACATTGAGGATATAATGTCAAATACATATTTGCTTAGATTTCAGTGTGTGCCCTCTGATTTGGAGGATAAATTTGTTTTCTTACGAATGGGTATGGTGCCTGAAGGAATGAAGGCCTTAGAGAAAAACTAGTTAGATATACGTGTCGCACCCTATATGTTAATTATCAGAGACCTATAAAAACTAGTTTGAGATGAGTTTTTGCACCGGTGTGTGTTGGAACATAATCATACTGTAATCATGGAAGAATCTCGTGGTGGCATTACAGGAGGAAACTATACAGGGAATGTGATCATGCGCAAGATCCTATTAGCAGGTCTTTAGTGGGAGATGGTTTATAAGGATTGTATAGAGTATTGTAAGTCCTATGACCATTGTCAGTGCCTTGGTAAGCTAGGGAAAAGAGATGAAATGCCATTAAGACATATTGCTAGTGCAGATCCTTTTAAAAAATGGGTAGTGACTTTGTGGGCCCTGTTTCCCCAGCCACGCGTAGGACAGGTTTTCACTATATTATCAATGGTATAGACTATCTTATGAGATGGTAAGAAGCAGTTCCTATGAAGGATTTCATGGTGGCTATAGTAGTTAGGTTCTTATGGGAGAATATAATCAGCGGGTATGGATGCCCTTTGAGTTTAAAAAGTGATAGGGGTACTCACTTTTTGAATGAAATTGTTAGAATATTATTGGCACAATTTATGGTGGCCCATCACAAAACTACGCCCTATCACCCTTATTCTAATGGAACTATTGAGGCATTTAATAAGATATTGAGCCACACATTAACTAAGATTTATGACGTCAGAAGAAGGGACTAGGATGATAAAGTCTTTGTAGTACTATGAGCATATCAGACAACTTATAAAAGATTGAACAAAGTCACTCCTTTTCAATTGGTATTTTGTGCAGAGGTGGTTTTTCCTATGCAATTCATGTTAACATCCATGTGTATGCAGGATGATTAGCTGATGAACAAGCACTTGAGGAGCACATAGATAAACTAATGCAGTTAGATGAGAGACGTGATAGAGCCCGATGGAGACAACGAATGGAGAAAGCTAGGTAGAAGGCATGGCATGATTGGCATATTAAAAACAAGAAGTTTGAGGTTGGGTGGATGGTTATTCTATATGATTCAAAGATTTTGTGCCATCCTAGGAAACTCAAAGTACATTGGTTGGGACCGTATGTTATATCTTATATACTTGATTCAGGCACTTTCTAGTTACAAGCGCTAGATGGAACACTGTTTCCCAGTTATTTTAACGAGATTATGTTGAATCCCTACTATAAATAATTCTTCTATGTGTTTATAAATAAGGTATTATTTCCTTTTAGCTTAGGATTTCCCTTAATGCAATTTCCTTTATATGTGTTTCCTTTCATCATTGCTATATTTTTCCTTTTTGTTTGGTGTTGTGTCTACGTTGGCACATTAGTAGCTAATTACATTTGAATTGATTACATGTGCAGAGGACTGCACATACTTTTAGTGTGGGGTGTATTGGCATCTAAATTCATAAAATCATTAGCGTGGAAGGAAGAAGAATGGTTTGTGTAGTGAAAAAGGTGTTCGAATTTGTGTTTTTATAAAGGTGTCTTGAAGGAGAATTGAGTTGAGTCGAGTATAGACCACATAGGGGAGAAAAAAATATTACACGTTGTAACATGAGATAGGAAGAAGCATGGAGATTACTTAGTGGAAGGCGTAGAGGTTGAGTACTTCGGTGCAGTAAGGCGCGGGGAGGAGGTCTATGACAGGGAAGTAATGGTAATACGCTAGAAGGTTACGACTGCAGCGCGTGAAGTGAAGTCATAGAAGTTGACTTAAGTGGACAAAGTGCTTTATTAAAAAGTGAAGTTAAGACACGTGGTCAAAGGGTTATTAAGGCGTTGAAAAATTATAAATAGGGGGTGAGGGTAGTCATTATAACTACCTTTCCCTCATAAATTTTAATTTTTGTGCTCCCGAGTGATTGAAGAAGGGTGAGGGTTTGAGAAGGAAGTGAGGTACTTGTCACGAACTAGTGGAGTTATGTGAATTGTAGAAAAATATTGTGGTGTAGCAAGCGGGAAAGAAAATAGTAGGCCAGCAGGGGGTTACATGAAAGTGAATACATTGAATTCAGAAAACGTGGATAGACACGGAAGGATTGAAACACCTAGGGCACGGAATTAAGAAATAGATATGGAACCTAAGAAGGCACAGAATAAGAAAATAGTGGTGGAAAAGGAGGAGCTCATGGAGGTTTACTCAGAAATTTAGTATCCCCCAGGAGAGGTTAAGGTGGAAAAGTGGAGCTTGAATTTGTATAGGTGTAAGATCAATGAGTTCAATCAGAGAAAAACTGATTATGACAAGTCAGTGTGGGAGGACCTGGTTAAGGAGATCCCATGGTTAGATGAGTAAGGAAACTATAGGGTGGATGACTCAATAATGAAGGAATTACATAAAACTAGGGTTTTGCAACTATGGGATTTGTCATTCTTTACCAAAACCACACCGCTCTTCAGGTGGTTGATGTCGCAAGTGCACGAGGACTTCTTCTACTTTACGAGAAGAAGAATGAGACTCACAGGCCAATTGATTAGAACAGTAACATGCCTATGAGACATTGGTGAGGACATGACACTTGACTTATGTGCCACTGTAAATATCAAGGAATTGGAGAAATAATTGGGCTATGAGAAGGTAGGGAGAGCTTAGCCTATCTCAAACTTAGCTGACCCAACATTAAGGGTCACAACCTAACTCATTAGCTACAAATTAGGTGCATCTAAATGCTAGATGGATATCAACAAGAGGTTCATGTACATTGCATATAGGGTATCAAAAAGGGCACACTACTTCACCCAGTTTATTGTAAGCAGTATCATTGAGGAGGCACAAGTGTAGAATGATGTGGGAGAAAAGATCACGTGTGGATCCATACATAATCTCATGAGTTCAGAGATAGGCTTAGAGGAGGATCACACTACATTCAGGAAGGATCTCGAAGCATAAATCAAGGAGGAAGAAAAGAGAAGAGATGAGGCAGACACCAAGGCAGCAGTTGATGAGCGTGGGAATGAGAAAACACATGATGCGGAAGGGCCTGTGAATATTCTAGTGTGAAGAACTTCACCTATCCATCCCACAAGCCTGGAATAACAGAACAAGGGAGAATCCTTTGTTATCAAGGAGCATAAAGAGTTTGCTACAGGAACAAGGAATCTAAGGAAACAACACTCAAAATGTAAGGCAAAGAGAAAGAAGTGGATGCCTATGTCCCCTCACATGGACTTCATGGATGATCCCATAAAGGGGTTACAAGTGAGGTTCCAGAGCACCCTTTCCCCAGAAAATCTACATGGTCAGGATCTGTTGGACCAAGATGGGGTTGTGACTAGAACAAAGATGATGATAAGATATAACTTGCATTATCATTTAGAGGATCCTAAATTTGAGGTCAATGATCAAGTGATCGACACCATTCACTTGAGAAAGAAGGTAGAGGCAATGTATAAGGTGATTGATCCAAGCCACCTCACTAACAAGAAGGTGTGCAATGTGCTACAGAAGATGTCTACCGAGGTTATATGGAAAATTTTAGATTCAGGGGTGAATGTTCAGACCTTGGTCGTAGAAAAGAAGGGAAAGGAGAAGGAAATTGAGATACTATGCCAAGGGTTGAAAGGTGAGCAAGCACAAACTAAGGAATCATATGATCGAGTTGGTGCCTTAGTGAAGAAGATCTTAGGAGAATGTTTGGCATTAGTAACTCAAACCAGGGTAGATTACATAGATGAGATGGAGTACGTAAAAGATCTATTGGGGATGTTGTTGACCAAAATTAAGGATAACGTAGGGATCACAGATGAGGAGATCACGAAGGAAAAGGAAAAAAACAAAAATGCAGTTGAGGCCTGGATTTCAAAGTTAGAGGATTTTCTCATCCAGCTCAAGGAGGTGAATGTTTTGGCAGACAGGGGCTTCAACAGCTACAAGAAATATGATCCCATTGTTGACGTGTAGGTAGTAAAGGAAGAGGCCAGTCTCAAGGCCTTATAGGATAAGGTCCCGAAGAACAAAATAGAGTGTCCCCAATTGATCATTTATACCATAGAGCAGAAGGACAAGATTAAGACCAAGCACGAGAAGTTGGATTTTTGCATTGGTGAACTATGGGAATCTATCACAGAGCAGATGGATGAGTTCAAGGGTGTTTGTGTGGAACTAGTGCTGGTCATTCAAGAGATGAAGGGGAAGGTTGAGAAAATCACACCAGACAAAGTGCCAAGCATAATAGAGGAGTTGCAAGGGAAGACCTTAGTATAGTTGGAGGTGTGGAAGAAGCTAAGATGAAATAGATTCAGAGTTCCCCGAGGTCCTCCAGTTAGTCCTTTGATTTGTTAGTCCATGCAACATTTATGCCTTCAAAAATTTTGGGTCGCTAGAGTTTTGTTCAGAGAGCGCGGAGGATTGTCAAGGGTGGAAAAAAAATTCATGTGGGGTGATGTTGATCCCTCATAGATACTATGCACCTTAGGTGCACGTGGAAGTAACTTTGAGATAAGCATGGAGGTTTGTGCCCAGTCAAAATAGACTCGAGGCTTAGTGATATTTTGGACCACAGTTAAAGTTACACTAAGGGACACGTGGAGATATGACCAATATTAGTTATGGATAAGGTTGAGGCATGGAAATTTGCAGCCCAAGGAAGGAATATTCAGAGATATGGTGATCATGACAGCATCAAGGGATGTAAAATGGAGTTAGTTATGGATTAGTTGGTGGTTGCATGCTAAGGATGCTAGAGTATGGCAAGGCATGATGACACTTGGCATGTGATTCCCACCTGAATGATGAGTAGGTAGTGAGAAGAATATTCCCAACAACCCCCATGAAATGTATTGATTTACACGGCTGAGAAGAGGAGGTGAAATAAAAAGAGAGTGAGAGTGGAGAGAATGGAAGTAAGGGTTTGATAAAGAATGCTTAGTTTGAATGAATGTGTGATTCATGTGTGTTAGAGACTAAAGTAAACTAGATGAAATATGTTCTTGACACTATTATAACTCATGTAATGGATCCATTATAGAGAATTATTGAGATCCTATGAATGTATCTTGTCCAGTTATGAGTTACTTGATGTATTTAGTTACTATAAACAGTTATGAATCAATAGATAATGGATTGTTCTGTACATCTATGTTTATGGGTTAAAACTTCAGCATTCTTTATATTGTTATAGTTTATATCTGATTCATGTATGATGCTGTGATGTATACTTCCATATTTTGGTGCATATGTGCTCTGTTCTAGTTCTTTATCTTGATTTTAGTGATGGATGCATATATATTTTTCTTTGTAAACATTCTTCCATTCATGGTAAGCATTCTTACAAGGCTCACATAAAAGAGGAGCTCAGTGCTTGCGCATGCCTCAGGTGAGTGCCCAGTCGAAGCTGGGTGATAGGTCAGTGCGCCTGGGGTTTAAAGAGAGATTAGAGGGTAAGAGGAGACTACAGGAATTGACTAAAAACTCCTATTTTTCCATTTCCTTTCTCGTACTTCTAATCCAACTCCATTTCATTCCTTCTCCATCTCACTCTGTATCACATTTATCTCTAGGAAAAACATGAATCTTAGTACAATAAAAAGCATAAATAAAGCACAAGAAATAGACACGTTATGTGTGATATATTATTTTAACATTTTAATTATTAATTTTAAGATAACTTTTTTCGTTTGAATTTTATTGTTTTGTATATTTTCTATTTAAATATTATTAACAATTTTTGTAGAGATGGTATTGAATAATGTTTTAGTATATGTATCTCTAATTTATAATATGTTAATTTTATTTTACATTCAATTACACACACAATATTAATGTATATTACATATTTAAAAAAATTATGTAATTTAATTATTTGATATATAAAATAATTATATTACATTTTTTTAATTTATCGAATGAATTTTATGTCACTTTTGCACCACTTGGTATTAAATCATCATATGAAATTAGTGGAGATAAGTGACGCAAAAGTGATGCAAGTAAAAATGTCTAGTCATGTCACATTTGCATCATTATTTGTGTCACATCCATGATATATTCCTCAAAGAAACATGAAAAAAAAACATTTTAAAAAGGTCTATTTTGACACAAAATTGGCTGAAATAATGGTGTTATTTACAAAAAAAATGTAGGAGTGATATGTATTAACCAATATTCCTAGAGAAAAATATATAACAAAAAAGGTATCATGAGATATATAAATAACAAGATATGTTTCAACAATGTGTTTTAAATAATGAGTGTAACACACAATGTGTGTCTAAAAAAGTCACTCAATCTGTCTCAAAAGATATTTCATAACATGTGTACCAATTAATAGATGTATTAATGTATTATGTACAAGATATAATATGAGTGTTAGGCACCTTGTATAATCAAACATAAAGAAAATAATTAAAGGGAAGTTAATGCATAAAGAAAATTATGGAATGCAGAAAAACAAAGCATACAACATATAATGACATAGAAAAAATAGAGCACAGAGAATACAAGTTCCTAAAGAAAGCATATTATAAAGCATACAGACACATAGAACATACAAATACATAGATCAAAAATAGGATGAAGCGTGCAATTTCATAAAGTAGACAGGTTATAAAGCATACAAGTCATAGAATAGAAAAACCACAGAGCATACACTTTCTTATAGAAAAAAATCATACACCATACAATAGCTTAGAGAAGATAGATCATATAAAAAACAAGTGAAAAGAGAAAACAAGTACATAAAATCAAATAATACATAGATAAAAACAAGTGCATAGATCATACATATGCATAAAAATACTTCATAGAGAAAACAATTTCATGGTGAAATCATGGATTAGAAAATGTGAATCAATGACATGAGTGATGTATGAAACAATGTGAAATATCCAAAAACATGATCCTAGGTCCAATAGTAAGTTACATTAAGGTATCCTTCTCCTTTATGACTTGCTAATATACACATACTACTATGGTTCTTTCATTAATAAATCCCTGAATGGGACCATATAGAATAGGCCCAAAAATACCACAACATGGGACAAATCGTATGGTCTCATTCCCTCTCTTCCAATGACTTTTTTTATTAATTTTAAAATTATATGTATTTCATTTCATCTTCCATAGGTTGACCTTAGTGTGATATCTAACCTTTGTAATCATATATAAGAAATTCAAATATAATTCATAACTCACTTGGCATTCACAATTACTCCTATTACAAAAGATCAATACTAAGGAACTCAAGGATCTACTAAATATTCCTAAATAAGTTGCACATCCTTTAGATTAGTGACCATGCATGTGTGAAGCACTCAAACCATGTTCAAGAGTATAGATTCCTTCATTACCTAGTATGCAAAGGTCATAGATTCATGTATTAACAAGAGAAATTCACTCAAATAATTATCAATTGCCTTAAGGGAAAAAGGGTATCAGTCTTCGCATTTGAAGCACACCACATGAAACTACTACTATAGTGGGTACATTTCATTTCTATTTATAAAAATTCCTACTATATTTATGAAAAGAGATATGAAATAAAATATAGCGAGTTGGCTTAGATTGCATACACTACTTGCACTAACACTAGGAGAACTACATGAGGATTTTAATTTTTATTTAGGATTTAGTGCAGTGCTTTGATTTTTTCAATAGGGGCTTATTACCAAGGTCAGTCCAACCTCATTAAAACATGGATTTCTCCTTTTATTATATAATTATTTTGTGAAATTTTCTACAGGTATCGAGGGTTTTCTATATTTTTCAAGTCACTACAAGTATTTCCAAAGGTGTTGAGGTTTATAAAAATACAACTAAAAACATTTAAATACTAGTGAAAAGCATGTGAAGTTATATAGACTCGTCATTGATAGGTTAAAAAGTGTATGAATCAGGACTGGACCATACTATGACCTAGAATGATTTACACAATTTTGTACAAGATAAATTTCTATGCATAATAAATATTATTTCAGTTTAGTTCATCCATTCTAGTTAGTATGCACACCTATATCACTTTTGTATCTCTCAGTTCAACTAATTCTTTATCCCTTATTTTATTTTACAATATTGTTTCATCATTATATAATTTTGCGATGTATTAATAGTTATATTCTATATTTTTATGGTTAATGTGGATCAATTAATCAAAATATCAACCTACAAAAAAAATTAATTATTGGTAAAAGGTTTTGGTGGGACCTTACCGAGGGTTACAACAAAAGGCTCAACAACTAAAAAAAGTAATATAAAATAGTGTGGTTTTTTAATCCATGGGGTCCATACCCCAACCAAAAGAGGACAAAATAGGAAAAAACAAAAGAAGGGGCCATCTGCCTACAACGAACCCAACAAGAACCAATGACAACAAAACTGTAGCTAGAAAACAACGCAAAAATAGCTGCACTAAGAACAAGGAACCCTACCCAACATATTTACTAAAAACTTTAACAGTCACCCTGAAAGCCTGATAGAGTTTCAGGGAAATGGCGATAGTGGGGTCCCAGTTTGAGGATTTGAAATTTCTTGTAATCTTTCCATTCTTCAAATCCATGTCTGGAATTCCACTAGAGTCACAAATTTGGCAGATATAAACATCCATATGATCCATAATGGCATTGTGCATATCCAAATAATTGTTTTTTTCTCTCTAGAGCTTTAATCTTAGTATCCAGAGTAAAAATTTCTTCTTTGAGGTTGGTGTTAGGGTCCAAGGTTTGAACTTTAACAATAGACTTAAGTAGGAATTCTACATTTTCCTTAAGGGTTTTAACCACATTAGCTTGCATATTGAATTTATTGATTAAATTGGAACCATCTTCCATGACAAGGAGGACAATTGGAGGGATATCTTCCACCATGATGTATTCACCCTGTTGGTTAGATACCACAACTTTGTTGCCCTTCCTATTACTATGGAGAACCCTTTTTGGGGGTGGTTCTAAGACAGAGTCCCAGTACATGGGGTTTTTTAATCGAATGCAAGTTTGTTTGGGAAGGGGAGAAGCCACAACAGGGCATGGATCATTGGAAACAACACTATTCAAGTACTAATTAATGAGATAAATGACACCCTTGAGTAGGGGGGTAGTCCTCTTATGACCCTGAACTTCAAGAATAAAATTTTCCATGGACTATAGAATGTAGTAGGAGAGACTCACCTTCACCTCACGTTTGAAGTGATTAAGCAGGACCAGGTGATACTGCGGGATTGTGAAGAATATTCCTTCAAGTGTGACATAACGTGCCATGATATGAGCCACCTCATCATAAGGCATCAGGATAGAAGAAACTAGAATGCCTTCCTTTTTGATGTTGAGCTTTTTTTCATCGTCCAAAAAAAGCTTTTCTTCAACTTCCTTATCAATATTGTTCTTAAAGAATTTACACTCTTACATGTTGAGACCGGTGATAAAAGAGATGAATTCCTCGGTGATTTGGAAGTCCCTTTCACCAAAAGAGGCATTACGGTATTTCCAATTCACTGTGAATTGTAAAGAGATATACCGGTCATGCCCTTTTATGTTTTGGATGAATTCAGGGAATCCCTCCATATTTATGGTTTCCCAAAGCTCAATTTATTCCTACCATTGAGGATTGAAGATAGGTTCCATGTGACAGGGGGCACCACCCATTCTAAAAACCCTCTGAGATTTCCCTAGTCTAAACTAGAGGCTATGGACATTATACTTCCCAACATCCCTTTGACATCCTATATGTGTGTGTGTTGCAGGAATTAAATATTTCTCCCTTAAATGTTTAGTGTGAGAAAATCACTTAATTTTCACAAGCATGGAAGAATAAATTCGAGTATGCCCAAATTGCCATGGAGATCTGGCTTTGGGATCACACACATACTGGCACCACCGACTGAGAAGTATTAATGAATGTGTTCATTTCATTTGAAATGATATTTCTAAATTTGGTAGGAGTTTCATTGAAATCATGTCATTATTTGTAATCATTAATAAAAACTCCAATGTTAGCAAGAAAATCTACATATTTGTTCCCTTCTCTCTACACATGTTTTAAAATGATGTTAAAACCATTCCATAAATTATGAGCTTCATTAATTAAATCCCTAATGGTCCAACTAGGATTTAGGGATTTAGTAAGAGTATTGACAATATTCATTGAGTAACCTTCGATAATAATGTTTCCCATGTTGATTTTCTTAGCAATTCTGATCCCTCAGAGAACTATTAAGACCTCAAAATAGTGGTTACTTTACTTACCCATGAGGCCAGCATAAGCTGCAATAGGATGACCCTTGTTATTTCTGATTAGACCACCTCCTCCAGCTAAACCAAGGTTGCCTTTGGAGGCACCATCAAAGTTCAACTTATACCAACCTTTAAAAGGGGGAATCCATTGTACAGTAGACCTATCAATGCTTTGAATAGGGGTGGTACACTAGTGTAAATCAATATTCCATGCCTTAGGATATCTGACCTCCTCCTGTGGATATGTGGCTTTTTTAGAAGCTTTGAATTTCAAGATGTTTTCTTTGGTAGCCATAGTGATTTTGTTGAGAATACTTTTAATGCTCCTATTTTTCTCTTTAAAAATGATCAAATTTTGGGCTTTCTAGATTCTCCAAATGGTGTCAGGGAATATGATTTTCCATAGCCTACAAGGAAAATCATGTTTAAAAGGAGGTTTCCACTACAGCCAGGCTTGTGTGATATCCTCATGGAAAGACCAATTGACTTCAAACTTGTTAAAAATGAGCTTCCAAAGAGATATAGTAATTGGGCAATGTAGAAAAAGATGTTGGATTGTTTCATTATCCATCTTACAGTGATAACATCTGTTCAGCATGGTAGACCCTCTTTTGATGAGGTTGTATATAGTAAATATGCCTTTGTTGAGAATGAACCAAAGGATTTGATTGATTTTTGGGGTAAGTTCTTTGAACCAAATCTTGTTCCAAGGGAAGTTATTGATAGATTCATTGGCAAACATCTGATATCCTGATCTCATCAAATAGTTTCCATCAAATGAAGAAACATAGTTAAACTCATCCTAATTTTAGGTTTAACTAATGGGGGTGAGGTTCAATGTGGTTTGAAGTTCACAAAGAAGCTCCTTGTGAACTGATGTAAAGGCCTCAAGGTTTTTCTAATGTAATTTTCCATCAGTGTTTTGAATGTAGTTACAGACTTGTTGTCCCAACGCTACAAAAAGGTTGTCTTTTAGTTTCTCTTAGTGTTCATTATTTGAAAGAGCACTAAATTCAACATAGCTCTCTTTCCAGAAATGTATGCTCTCACTCATGCCCAGTGCCCATTCGCATTCATCGGCTAGCTCTTTTCTGATCTTGATGATGTTTTTCCAAAAAAAATCCCAGCAGGTGGGTGGCATTATCAAAGTAGTCCATATTACTTCCTTGATAATATATTTGGCTCTGATGAGGAGGTTCCAAGTTTGTTCCTCCTTCACCATTCATCATCCCATTTTAGAGACAAGAGCAAAATTCATGGTGTGAATTTTTTTGATGCCTATGCCTCCCAGTTTTTTGTTGTTACATGATTTATCCCAAGCCACCAAGTGCATCCTATTCTTATCTTTAGTACCTGTCCAAAGAAAGTTTTTTTGGATTCTTTCCATTTTTTCAACAATAGCCACTGGAATAAAGAATAAGGACAGGATGTAAATCATAAAGTTGTACAGCATTCTCTTAATAAGAAGGAATTTCCCAACACTTGAAAGGATAGAGCCTTCCAACCAAAAAGATTTCTCTTAAACCTGTCAAGTAAGGTGTTCTACACACTCATTTGGATCTTGTTTGTGCCAAGAGGAAGACCTAGGTAGGTAGTAGGTAAAGAGTTAATTTCACAACTCATGATTTGTGTAATTTTCCTTTTTCTTACAGGAAGATTATTGAAGAATTATACAGAGCTTTTATCAAAATTGATTTGTTGTCCTAAAGCTTCTTCATATAGCTGCAGAATGTGTTTCATAGTTCTGGCTTCGAGGATAGAGGCAAGAAGGAACAGGATAGTGCCATTAACAAACTTTTGATGTGATACCATGATGTCAAAGGAAGAGGGTATGAATCCTTTGAGGTAGCCCAAAGAAAAATCTCTAATGATTGTATGATTGAGGCTATCCACCATGGTGATGAAAAGTATGGGAGAGATAGGGTTGCCTTGTCGGATACCATGACTGCTCAGAAAGAATCCCATCATGATGCCATTAACAATCATCGAGAATATTGGTGATGAAATACATGTCCATATGATTTTTCTAAACCGCTCTTCAAAGCCAAAAAAATTCAGCACTTGATCAAGAAAATACTAGGAAACTCTGTCAAAGGATTTGTTCATGTCAAGTTTTAGCACCATACATGTTTTTTTCTTTTCTCCATCGAGTGTATGGTTTCATGAACCATAATAACTCCATCTTGGATAATTCTTCCTTTTACAAATCCCCCCTGTTGGCTTGAGATTATATTCAAAAGAAGCGGTTGTATCCTTGAGGTGAGGATTTTGGTGAATATTTGATAGAGCACATTGGAGAGGTTTATGGGTTTGAAGTGCTTGAATTCCTTTGCCCCAAATTTTTTAGGGATTAGGACAATAAAAGTGTTATTTATTTCCTTAAGAATTATGCATGTTCTAAAGAATTCATTTACAAATTTGAATAGGTCATCCACGCGAGTCTCCCAGCATTTTTGATAGAAGAAAGTAGAGAACCCATTTGGGCCTTGTCTCCTTCCATGGAGAAGAATGCTTTCTAAAGTTCCTCTAAAGTAGCAGGTTTAGAAAGAGTGCCAAACTCTTCGAGTCTGACCAAGTTTCTAGGAATAGAGTCTAGTAGCTTGTTAGCATCTTCTTGAGACAATGGAGGACTGTCATTTAATAGGTTTTTGTAAAACTTAACAGCTTCTTCTTTGATGGATTTGGGATTCGATTTCATAACTCTAGCTTGATTTGTAACTTTAGATATTTTTTTGTGTGCCATATGTTTTAAGGTTTTCATAGGAAATAACTTTGTGTTCTTATCTCCATCTTTGAGCCAGATAGCTCTGGATTTAAGCCTCTAGTAGGATTCTTCCCTAGCACAAATAGTGTGGAACTCTGCTAAGAGATTTTTTTCATGTGTGTAATCCTCTTGACTCATGTCATAGGTAACAACTTTATTTTCCAATTCTTCAATTTCTTCTTTGAGCTTTTTTTTTATTAAAGATATTGCCGAAAACTTCTTTGTTCCATACCCTTACCTTTTTTGACATTTTTGATTTTCTGGACAATTTCTTATTGATCTGTTCCTTCCACTTGAACCCCCCACCACTCTTTGATTTTTTTCTAGAAGATTCGGATGGTCAAACCAAATTTTTTGGAATTCGAATGAGGACTGAGCGAGTCTCTTCTTTATTTACCAATTTCAAGACAATGGGATTGTGGTCAGAGTCGCTTCTAGGAAGAGATGAGAGATGAAATTCTTGACTAAGTATATAATCAATGGATAGGAGTGCTCTATCAAGTCATATCTGGATGAGGTTATTACCAATACTCTTTTTGGACCATGTGAAGGGATTTCCATTGAGTTCCAGATCTAATAGTTTGGCCTTATCAATGAAATCAGTAAGATCATTCATTCCAGCAGTATGTTCATGTGTTCCCCCTCATTTTTTAGCAATGGAGAGAGGGGAGTTGCAGTCTCCCATGAGCAACCAGTTCCAACCAGAGAAGGAATTTCGTAAGGTTAACAAATCCTTCCAAAGTTGTCTTCTACCATGGAGAGTGTTAGGCGCATAGATCACTAAGAGAATCTAGTGACATTTGTTATCATCAATATGAAATGAGAGCACTAGATGGGAATGAGAGGAGATGATAAGCTTACCAGTAGCCTTGGAAGGGTCCCAGAGAACTACTATACCTCCTAAAGCACCTTTTGAATCGACAGCAATCCATTCAACCTTTTTCCAAATATTCTTTTAGTAAACTTTTAAGTTCTCAAAACTCATTTTAGTTTCTTGAACAACCATAATAGAATGGTTGCAAGTTATTCTCAAATCCTTTAGTGTGCATTATTTTCCACTTCCATTAAGGCCTTTAATGTTCCAAGAAATGATCTTCATTAAAAAATACGGGGAGAGGAGTGAACCAGATGGTCCAGAGAAGACTGAGTGCCATCATCCAAAGCTTTGTTGATCTCCTTCTTTCTCTTATCATTTTAGAGGGTATACCCTTTGTAGTGTTAGCACCTATTTTTTCATGTCTTTTAGTAGACCTAGTTACCCTTTATGTGGAAGTGGCCCAGTTATTAGGAGAATTCTTCTTATCAAAGAACAAGGTGTTGGGTATATTTTCAAACCCCTTAGATTTTCTCTTTTTTCTGCATACTAGGGTAAACTCAGGAGAGTTTGTATTATCCTTCAGAACAGGAGTCAAGGCTTGGGTAAGTTCCCCTTCCTCCTTGACATGATTTGGGTTATTCAATAATCCAACCTATAACATATATTGCATACTAATCTTATTATAATATTATATTTGTAGGTGGTAAACATTTTGTGAACCTGACACTTGATCTTAAACAATCTTTAACCACCATAACGTTTCTTATTTAGAAATTTGTATAGGGTTTGAAATCATATATACTTCTTATTTATATTTGTTTTATACTCTAAATTTGGTTATCAAATTATAGGGTTTCCTCGTTATAAAATCAGCTTGTGTGGCATATCTAAAAATTAACAGCTATATTTTCAAATACCCTTGAGGTTTTTTCCTTATTTTTATCAACTAAAAAAAAAAACTTTTTTTTTTCCCTAAAATTTGGCACATTTTTTAGAATTATAAAATATCCATTTTTGTAATAAAAGAATAATTTGGAAAATATACAATTTTTTCACAAATCCTTGGATTTTTTTGTTCATCATATTCTATTTTTCAAAATGGTTATTTTATTAATTTGATGACTGTTACTTTTTTTCTAAAATTCATTATTTGGGCATATCTCTACTACTAACATTAGGATTACTCTTATCCATCTCCAAGCACCCCATTTTTGGCTCTATCTTCTATGTTGTCCTTGATGTATGATTCATTTGTTCTAATCCTATTATTTATTATGATTTTTGTTTACCATGGATATTTCTTAGGGTTCCCCCATTTCATTCCTTGATTTCATTCACCATAAACCTATAGGTTTTGATAGTATAACTGATTTTTTTTAGACCTCCTTGATATATCGTAACACATCCCTTACGTATGTGGTGATGCATGAACATCACCTTAGAATGCTACTTTTTGACAAAAGTTAATTTTGAGCATGATTGGGGGATCAAATTGGGTTGGTTGATGTGGATAAAGGTCATTAGAAAGCTTATAAATTCAAATTTTGATCTATATGATTTTTCCCTCCAAAACTCATTTTTAATTCCTTAAATAAGGTATTTTCACCTTTTTGGTCAATGTTGTCTTGTGGGTGTTTTGGTAGGTGTTTAGGAGGTCTTAGGAGTGCATGAATAAGATGTAAACCCTTCTTAAGGGTGATTATCTATGGTTCAATATTTTTTGTATGAAAATTTTATTTGTAAGCTCTTGACTCAATCATGTGACTTGAGTTAAGAGGTCTTGTAAGGTTAAGTTAGGTCAATAACTAGGAAAATTTAGTTAGGAGGAGGATATATTCTAATGGAGGGAGGTTGGAGAGGTAGAGGGTGGATTTTTTACATGATCAAGTATGAAAATTTATGAGGAAATATGTTTTCATGAAGAAAAAGGACTATATATGTGAAAACAGTCAAGAAGGGCAGATTTTTAGAATAAGAAACTTCAACTCTTTTATGTGAGAGTAATGAATCTATTGTTATATATGATTATACAATGTGATTTAAGGATTTTTTAGTTTATTTCATATTCCATAGAATTTCAAACATGTATTAATTGAACAAAATGTATACACATGTCAGTGATGGTAAGAAACTCTGATCTTGAAGAGGTTTATCTGTCATTTCATGAAATTTTTAGTTCTATTTCCAAATACTACTACTTTTTAATGTTGATATGGCTTTCACATAACTTCACACTAAGTTTTGTGGCTTGAAACTTTGTTTAAAATATTAAAATTCATTTTCCTCTCTTACAGGGTATGGGTAAAACCCTAGGCAGGGTTTGGTGAAAATGCATTGTTTGAAGGACTTAATCAATGAATTAACTTATGATATTTGAAGAAAATACATCTGATCCATTCCTACATTGATAATATTAATTTTATAATAATTTATATTCCCCCACGTTCTTGAATATGATAATAGTTTTCTCTTAGAGAAATATTGTTCCAAAAAAGGCCTAAAGAGAAACTATTTATTGTGAAGGACTAAAACATGGCATCTAGAGCTAATATTTGTAATAAATCATTGCACACATGTCTTCTCACATATCATGAAGGTTTTTATGTTTATTTTTTACCTCCTCATCTTGTAATTTATATCATTTTTCTTTCTAGTTGTGACTGTCCTAAGCAAGAGACCCAATTGCAATAACCAACTTAATGAAACAGAGGTCAAATATTGGAGTTTGAATATATAACTTGGTGTGCAACTAAAATATGGTAATTGGTAATTGAAAATCCTTTTATATTGTTTTCAATCCCCATTATTCAAAATATATGCTTTGAACACCATTGTAGCAGGGCTACAAGTAAGAAGAGTTAGTTGAATAAGAGAGGGTAGTGAACGGAGAATAAGCCTTAGGAGTTGGTCAGTAAAATTTTGTATGAGGTTAAAGATCTTAAATGGGTGTCCAAATGTGGCCCTAATTTTTATAGGTTTTTTTTACTTTATTTCCAACTTGTAGTGCCCACTTTCCTTGGACACTATTCAGATACTGATCTTGACACTATTGATCACATTTTGGATATTATTGTGTTTTGATGTAGTATGATGTATCAGGGATTATTATGGACATTATTATGTTTTGATTAGTATGATGGTTAGATGTTAGACTATGGATTAATATTGATCTGGATTTAGCTATTATGCTTGAGGATCATTGAGACATTATTATTATTATGTGGATGATGATATACTAGTTGACATGGACAGGTTATTGATGTTGATTTTAGACATGTGACATTGATATTATGAATAGCTCTAGTATAGAAATCTATTGGATGATGATATAGTTGCAAAATTGAATTTAAATGATAAATGTTAAATTCTTGATAATTGTTGTGATTTAGATCTAAAAATTGTATGTTGGTTATATCATTGGATGTTCTGATATGGCCACGAGGCCAAAGGGGTATTTTTATTTTTGTAGGTTAAAATCACAACAATGTTGGGGGACTAGAT
Organism: Taxus chinensis; assembly: GCA_019776745.2. Lineage (NCBI taxonomy): Eukaryota > Viridiplantae > Streptophyta > Pinopsida > Cupressales > Taxaceae > Taxus > Taxus chinensis. The sequence continues at coordinate 76,257,201 of CM034149.1, forward strand.
ACTAACCATATTGGAATTCAGTGTGAAATCAACAAGGTCGCCATGTCAATTGTGTTTGAGTTGTATTTTGTGTTTTGTTAGGATTTCCCATGGGGGGGATTTCCATTATCGTGACCATGGGGGAATATGTGTGTGTTAATTATGTGTTTCCTTTTTATTTAATGTTGTATGTATTCTATTTGTAATGTGCTCTTTATTTTAATTATTTAAATGTGATAGTATAATGTGAGAGTCATATAGTTAAAATTTAATTAAATTAAATGGGATGTGGAAAGTGAAATTAAATGTTATTGTCTTGGTTGAAAATGAAATTTATTTATATATTTATAACCATATGGTGATTAAATAAATGTTGTGTCAAAAGATTGTCATAAATAAATGTCATAGAAATAAATGCATTTTAAAAAGAGTGTGTAAGTTACCAAGTATAGGTTGTATAAGTGAAGTGATAGTTTGTGTAAGAATTTGTAAGAGGTTGTAAGGTAGTTTTTGGAAGGTCGAACACTCCTTCCTCTTTGAAATTCGAATTTAAGCTTGGAGGAAAAATTTGGAGGCTTGTGGGACAAGTTCCTCTCAAAACCCTCCACCAACCATTTCTATTAATTTGGAGTCAAAATCAAATCTATTTTATTGCATTTTGACATGATTTATTGTAAGAAGTGATTGCACTTGTCTTACAAATTTTAAATGTATTTTCCTTTTGGGTATGGATTGAGTTTGTGTATGTAAGTAATTTTTTCACTCTCATTTATTGGATGTATTTACTTTTGATGTGATTTCATTTTTGGGATGAGGAAAGATGATGTGGCATCCCACTTGGAATCCACATCATCCTCCTCCATCCTCTCCTTTAAAAATCCAATTCCTCCTCTTTTGGAGGTTGTTGAAAATTTGTTTTTCCTCTCTTGGGTCGATTTTTCTTGCTTGGGAGATTGCTTTGTGGAGGGAGCTTGGACTGATTTGCATGCCCTTATTTTTTTGATTTGGGACTATTTTCTTTTGGTGCAACAAAGGTTGTTGTTTTGGAATCAAGTCTCCACTATGGAGAGGTAGGAACTCATGCATTTCATTTACTATTTTTCCCTCTTTTAGCATAAAATTTGAATGTGATTTTGTTTGTAATTCTTAGAGGGATGGGTAGAATGCTTAGGGAATGGTGTGGAGAGAAGACTATGAGGTTAATCAGAGGAGGGATAAGGGATTTTCCATTGGCACTTGTCTTGAGGAGGGAGTGTTGGTTTGGAATCCACCTAGGAAAAGAATATGCATGCATTTCTTACTTTGGGGGAGGTATAAGGGATAAATTTGGAGGAGGGATAAGGAGGGGTTGAGGAGGGATAAGGTTTATGGGATGGTTATGTTCTTGGTGGTTGTTGTAGGTGGATGTTTAATTTCAACATGGGAGGTATAAGAAGACCTCCATAGTTCTTGCTCTTGTTTGGCTTGCTTGCTTAAGCCTTTGTGATTGTATGACTATGTTTCCAAATGTAGTTGACAACTGCTGCCTTCTTTTGATTTGTGTCTTCATTGATTTTTGTGATACATGAGTGTTTCTTGCATGTGAAAGAAGTCCATGTTGCCATGAGTTGAATTATCATGCTCCATTTAAATATGGTTGGGGCTCGGGGGCCAATGGGGAAAGACAGCTTCTATTTTTCCATTGGGTATATTTGTTGGGTGGAGATTGTTGCCTTTCCCCCTTCCTTGTTGTGATTAAAAGATAAAAGATGAAGAAATTAGCTTGTTTCTGTTTGGAGCTTGGAGAAATCAGTTTGACAGTCATTTCCTTTTTGCAAGTTCATTGTAACCTTCCCACTTTGAAGTGGATGATTTATATTGTTAATTGTAATGAGAAGACATCTTGTATTGAAATTAAAAGGTTGAAAGTGATAAGTGAATTGTAAAGAATTATTATTCTATACTGTGTTCTGAGAAGAATGTGAAAGAAGGAAATATGTATTGTGCATTGTAACTTGAAATTCAAAGAAAGAGATAAACTATTGAATTATTTTTGGAAATCAAATAAAGAATTACATTCCTTTCTCAAAATGTCATTTTTGTATTAGATCCGAGTTGTTGTTGTGAAATGAAAACTCTGTTTTGAAAGAGATTAAGAAATAGCATTGCCAGTAAATGTATCGTGTTTGAAATCAAAACTGGAGTTTAAAATTTGCATATGAACTTTCAATTAATTGTTCAAATCAATTGAATGTCTTAGATAAGATTTGAAATGCCTCCCCATATTTGGAATATTGCAAATTGTCAATAAACTTGGAAGCAAATGATCTATGTTTCTTTCTTTAATTCTAGCAATGAATTCCATCAAAAATGTACAATTCAGATTTTTAGTTAAAATTGAGAAAGGAAACAAAGTATTTTAGATGTATTAGGTCCTATTGAACCCACATTTAACTTCATATTTAAGAAAATATCTCAAAAACTCTATCAAATCCAATTTTAACTTCATAATCCAACTTACTGTGAAAAAATGTAAAATTTACCAATGAAAACCAATATCAAAATTGGACTTTGAAAATATACTTAAACTTACCCAAGACCATTTCCCAATGCTCAATTTACATGCTCAGAAGAAGAAATATCAAAATTGAATCAAATCTTATAAGTTGAAAATTGCCAGTTTTAAAATTATAAACCCTGCAGATCGATTTCTTAAAATTGACCCTTGAAACTTCACCAAATTCTAAATTTGATGATTTTTGTGCAAAGAGGACTCTGAGAGATTTCTGGAAAGTCCTCGTTTTCCTAAAATGGAGCTTCCTATCAAAATTTATGGCCATTTGAAGTTTTACTTCAAAATGGCCATCCCAAACCAAAAATGAAATAATTCGACCTTAGAAAAATTTAAATTTTGAACTTTAGAAAAATTTCCTAAAAATTTTCTGCAGCCCCGCCACCTTCTCATCCTATCAGAAATTACCACATGGCACCTTGAAGGGGCGGGCCCTTAATAAAAACTTAAAATTTTGAAAAATTTTCCTTGGGAAAATTTTCCCGATTTTCCCCGCAACCCCGCGGCCCCCAACCAATCACGTGCTGACATGTGGCACGGGGTGCGTGGATCAAAATGGAAAAATTAACTCTTTTTTTTTTCCTTTGGAAAATTTTCACTTTTCTCCCCACAACCCCGCGGCCCCGCACCAATCACGTGCTGACACGTGGCAGGGAGGGCCCGAGGATTTAGAATTGAAAACTTAACATTTTGCACTTTTGGAAAAATTTCACTTTTTCCTCTGCCGACCCGCATCCCTGTAGCCAATGGGGTGTTGAAACGTGTCCCCATGGGTGCGCAGGTCTTTAAAATTCTTTTAACCTTTTAGCCCTTGGGTGAAAAATCCAAATTTCCTCTGCCAGCCCGCGACCAATCACAAAGTGCCACGTGGCCATTTGGGCAAGCGCGGAGGCACGGAGGAAAATTTTCCTTCAGAAAATTGAAAACTTAGTTTTGGGAAAAATTTCATGTTTTTCCCCCGCGACCCACCATCCTGAACCAATCACGTGATGACACGTGGCATTTGGGGCAAATTTTTCCCAATTTTCTCCTAACCCCACGGACCTCTAAGGGAAAATTTTCCCCTAAAACTCCACCTAGCCATAACTTGAGTTCTACAAGGAGTTAGGAGGACTTATTTATATGGTTGGAAAGGTGAAGAAATTTCCTATCAAATGAACCTAGTTTAGGAAAGTTTTGATAAATATAATTATGTTAAAAACTAGTTGAAGTTCAGGGCTTGATAGAGAGCAGGCCTATGGATAAATTTCTCCCTAAACCTTAGTAAAACTTGTAACCTCCAAATTGGAACCTTGTAAACTTCTTATAAGATAAAAATGGAAATATTGTGTTTTGTTAATTAGAATTTTTTCTAGAACCTATTTAGTTTCAAACTAGTGTCTTGCTACTTGTTTGTAGACCCTTCTTACAAAAAAAAAATTATTCCATAATTTTCCTAGTTTGTTTCTTGGTCTCAAGTGGTAGTTGAAGCGGGAATTACACTTGGTATCAGAGAATGGTTCAAAATCTTGGACCATTGGGCACACTTGAAACAAATAGACTTGAAACCTAAAACTAGAAAATTGATAATCTAGAAAACAAAACTGTTTGAAAATTGTTCATGTTAGTAAACTTAGAAAACTGAAGGAAACTCAAGGTAATGAACTAACTCCCACTCTGGTCTATGCAGGGAGCTCAGACAAAGTAGGAGGAATGTTCACAGAGACTCAGAGTCACCACCACCACCACCTCCACCGCCACCACCACCACCATCGGATCAGGGTTTAGCAGTTATCCTACCATAGATTTTGCAGACCCTCCAGGATGTTAATGTTGCCCTACGTGGAGGATCAGTAGGAGGACACTCAGGCAGGCAGGACAAAGTTACTTCCATAGAGGGACATGCACCTTCTCCACCCAGTGAGGAGGATGGGGGAGAGAATTTTCATGGAGATTCGGCTAGAGAAGAGTCTCCCTTGAGGGGACATGGTGACCGTATTTTAGGATAGAGAGAGAGATCTCAGAGCCCTAGGCTCGGGGATAGGTAGGTGGAGAGGCCTAGAGGCCTTCAGACCACAACTACGGATCACATCAGGGAGATCCTAAAGCTTAGGCCCTCACATTATTTAGGTGACATAGGGGGATTCCAGGCAGAGGCCTGGCTGGTTAGCTTGAGCAGTTGCTTCAAGATTTGTCCTTGTTCTAGCAACACAAAAGCTCGTGTTGCGATCCATCTACTGAAGGATGGAGCTGGAGTATGGTGGAGGACAGAGGAGCAGAAGCTCCATATAGATTTAGAGACAGTCACTTGGGAGTTGTTTGAGGAGAGATTCAGGAGTAGATACTTACCAAGGAGATTCATACAATAGAGGATTGATGAGTTCCATGACCTTCGACAGGCTTCCCTTACAGTGGCCGAGTATGAGAGTAGGTTCCTGGACCTGCTTCAGTACATTGATTACATGCAGGATGAGCAGGTGCGGATCCACAGGTTCATCCGGGGCCTTAATTTGGACATTGGAGGTGTTGTACGGATCCACTACCCATAGACATTAGCAGAGGCCATTGAGAAGGCCTACATTATAGAGGAGACTCGGGGTAAAACCCAGCAGGCTAGAGACCGGGTCAGGAGCCGTATTCAGCAGTTGCAGGATAGTAGAGTGAGGGGGTCAGCTCCTCCTCCCCGTGGTGGTAAAAATTCTTCATAGTCATCTTTCAGGCCATAGCAATAGCAGTAACAGCAGTCCCGCCCACCTTTTAGGCCTCCTCAGAGAGTTGATGCATAGAGAGGTCGGAGCATGGGGCCTCCTAGGGGTCCCACCAGGACACAGGGTGGAGCTAGAGCTCAGTCAACAGGAGCTTGACCACAAAGGCCATAGTAGACTATGGCTAGATCATCAGGGTCCACAGCACCTACCTCTAGGGCACCTTCTGGTGGTGCTGTAATTTGGAGGACTTCAGGTGGTTGCTTCGGGTGTGGAGTAGCGGGACACTTTTGGAGAGACTGCCCCCAGAACCCTAATAAGGGTAAGGCACCCATCTCAGAGCCTACAGTTGGAGACATGGGATGGAGTCACAGGATCTACACAGTGGTTGAGAACTTCCAGGACAAGCACCAGAGCACAGTCATTGAGACTACAAGTAGCATTGGAGGTGTTCCTACTTCTATATTATTTGATTTTGGTTCTTCTGATTCATTTATTGCACCATACTTGGTAGAGCGATGCAAGCTGGTGGCTATTAGACAGGGTCATAGTTGGGATGTCGAGATGGCTTCAGGATCTAAGGTCTCTGTAGACTCCTTAGTAAAGGAGTGTGTTGTTAACTTGGGACCTTTCACCACCACTTCAGATCTCCACATACTTCCTTTGGGCTCGTATGGAGTCATTTTAGGCATGGATTGGTTGACTGCACACAGGGCTAGGATGGATTGCTATCATAAGACTATATCTTGTGTAGACAATCTTGGAATTGAGTTGGTGATTTCTGGGGTCAGGAGACCTATTTCTATTCACACTATCTCTGCTATGCAGCTCAAGTGGTGTGTGCGACAGGGTTGTCAGATGTATGTAGTCATAGTCAGTGACTAGATAGAGGATGGGTCTTAGTGGGCCATCGCTAGATGACCATCCCATTTTGAGAGAGTATGTAGATGTTTTCCCAGGGGAGCTACTGGGGATGCCACCCCCACGTGAGATTGATTTCCATATTGATTTGGTTCCAGGAGCAGAGCCTATCTCACGAGATCCTTATCAGATGACCACCCTAGAGCTCTATGAGCTCAAGTTGTAGTTGGAGGGCCTTCTAGAGAAAGGCCTTATCCATCCTAGTGTATCCCCTTGGGGTGCACCAGTTATATTTGTGAAGAAGAAGGATGGATCATTGCGGTTGTGCATCAGACTACCGCCAGCTGAATAAGGTAATGATCAAGAATTGTTATCCCCTGCCTCACATTGATGACTTGTTTGATCAAATGAAGGGAGCCACGGTGTTCTCTAAGATTGATCTCAAGTCAGGGTACCATCAGTTGAGGATTACGGAGGCAGACATTCATAAGACTACTTTTCGTACGAGGTATGGGCACTATGAGTTCACAGTGGTGCCCTTTGGTTTGACGAATGCCCCCGCAGTATTCATGAGTTTGATGAATGGGGTATTCAAGACCTTTCTAGATCACTTCATGTTCATCTTTCTTGATGACATTATGATTTACTCATGTACGCATGAGGAGCATGAGGGGCACCTTCGTCAGGTTCTTCAGTGTCTTCGTGAGTAGCAGCTTTATGGGAACTTGGAGAAGTGTGCTTTCTTTTAGTCAAAGATTCAATACTTGGGTCATATCATCTTAGGTGAAGGTATCATAGTCGATCCTTCCAAGATTAGAGCCATTATGGATTGGCCAGCACCCACTACAGTGACAGCGGTGCGCAGCTTCATGGGGTTAGTAGGGTATTACAGGAGATTTATGTAGGACTTCTCTCGGATAGCACACCCCATCACTTCCCTTCAGCAGAAAGGGAAGAAATTTGTTTGGTCAGACAAGTGTGAGTAGGCCTTTAGGACACTGAAGGAATATCTCACTACAGCACCCATTCTTGTAGTGCTAGATCCACAGGGTGAGTTCTTTGTTTGCACAGATGCTTCTTTAGCAGGGCTTGGAGGTGTGTTGATGCAGGATGGCAGGGTTGTAGCTTTTGAGTCTCGCAAACTCAAGGATCATGAGATTAATTATCCTACCCATGATCTTGAGCTTGCGGCAGTTGTGCATGCTTTGGTTAGATGGAGACATTTTCTTCTTGGATGGAGATTCACACTCAGGATAGACCATTTGAGTCTTCGCCACCTCTTCACGTAGCCCAATCTAAACACTCGTCAGAGGCATTGGATGGAGTTTCTTTGTGAGTATGACATGGAGATAGAGCATGTGAAGGGGAAGGAGAATGTGGTTGTAGATGCCCTTAGTAGATGGAGGCATTTGAGCATGGCTACTTTAGTGAGCACAGATTTACAGAACAAGATTCTTCAGCAGCTTCCTCTTGATAGTTTTTACATTACAGCTCGAGTAGAGATTGAGTCCCAGAGCCCCCTTGAGGGGAAATTTGATGGTTTCTCTCTAGAGGCAGATGGTCTTCTCAGGAACAGAGGTTGGATTTATGTTCCTAGAGATGGAGGCTTGAGGCAGGACATCTTGACAGAGGCACATCGTGCACCCTATTCAGCCCATCCTGGGGTGAAGAAGATGCATGCCACCTTGAGACAGTTATATCACTGGAGAGGACTTCGCAGGGACGTGGCTCAGTTTGTGTCGTTAGTGCTTAGAGTGCTAGAAAGTGAAGGCCAAGCATCAACATCCAGCTGGCCTTCTTTTTCCTCATGTTATACCGGAGTGGAAATGGGACACCATTTCCATGGATTTCATTGTTGGGTTACCGATGTCGAGATATCACCACGATGCCATCATGGTCACGGTTGATAAATTGACAAAAGTAGCTCACTTTTCACCAGTAAAGACCATGTATACAGCTAGTGCAGTGGCATGAGTCTATTTGGATGAGATTTTCATGTTGCATGGGATTCCACGGAAGATCATTTGTGACTGCGATCCTTTGTACACTTCCCATTTCTGGACTACCATGCAGTATGTTCTCGGGACGAATATTAACTTCAGCACATCTTATCACCCAGAGACTGATGGATAGACCAAGTGAGTGAATCAGATTTTGGAGGATATGCTCAGGATGTACGTGATGGATCAGCAGTCTAAGTGGGAGGAGTATTTGTACCTTGTGGAGTTTGCTTACAATAATATCTTTCAAAGTTCTATAGGCATGGCTCCTTTTCAGGCCTTGTATGGCAAGGAGTGCAGGACACCCCTTAGTTGGGATAGATTGGAGGATAGAGTATCCCTAGGACCAGCTCTTTTGCATGACATGGAGCAGCAAGTAGTGTTGATCAAGCAGAGATTGTAGGAGGCACATGATAGGTAGAAGAAGTACGCTAATCAACATAGAACCGAGCGTAATTTTGATGTGGGTATGAAGGTATTCCTTCGTGTTAGGCCACATAAGAGCCCGATCCATTATGGAAAAGGGTCAAAGTTAGCTCCTCGATTCATTGGACCTTTTGAGATCCTGGAGCGTATCGGCCCATTGGCTTATAGTCTAGAATTGCCACCTAGCTTGTCTCGCGTACATGATGTGTTTCATGTTTCTGTTCTTAGGAGATACATCATAGATCCTTCTCACATGCTAGATTGGACATCATTGTAGGTACAGGATCAAGGGTAGGTGATGGTGGAGCCCATCCGTATCATTGATCGCAGGACCCTAGGCCTTCGAGGCAGAGAGATTGATCAGGTACGGGTGCAGTGGGACATATATGATGAGACTGTAGCCACTTGGGAGGATGCTACTGCTTTATGAGTGTAGTTTCCACATTTGTTCCAGTGACTTCCAGGAGGAATTCGAGTCTAAGGGGAGGGGGATGTAGTGCCCACTTTCCTTGGACACTATTCAGATACTGATCCTGACACTATTGATCATATTTTGGATATTATTATGTTTTGATGTAGTATGATGTATCAGGGATTATTATGGACATTATTATGTTTTGATTAGTATGATGGTTAGATGTTAGACTCCTGGATTAATATTGATCTGGATTCAGATATTTTGCTTGATGATCATTGAGACATTATTATTATTATGTGGATGATGATATAATAGCTGACATGGACAGGTTATTGAAGTTGATTTTAGACATGTGACATTGATATTATGAATAGCTCTAGTATATAAATCTATTGGATGATGATATAGTTGCAAATTGAATTTAAATGATAAATGTTAAATTCTTGATATTGTTGTGATTTGGATTTAATAATTATATGTTGATGCTTATATCTTCTTGGATGTTCTGATATGGCCACGAGGCCGAAGGAGGTATTGTCATTTTGCAGGTTAAAAATCACAACAATGTCGGGGGACTGGAGACTAACCATATTGGAATTCAGTGTGAAATCAACAAGGTCACCATGGCAACTGTGTTTGAGTTGTATGTTGTGTTTTGTTAGGATTTCCCATGGGGGGATTTCCATTATTGTGACCATGGGGGCATATGTGTGTTTTATTTGTATGTTCCCTTTTCATTTATTGTTGTGTGTATTTTTATTTGTATGGTGTTCCTTATTTTAATAAATTTTTAATGTGAGAGTCATATAGTTAAATTTTAATTAAAATTAATTAGGATGTGGAATATAAATTAAATGTTGTTGCCTTGATTATTAATTAAATTTGAATTATATTATGTATCACTATATGATAAATAAATAAATCTTATGTCAAAAGATTGAAATAAATGAATGTCATAGATATTAATGCATTTTGAAAGAGTGTGTAAGTGACCATGTAAGGATGTGTAAGAATTTGTAAGAGGTTGTAAGGCTGATTTTGGAAGGTCAAACACTCCTTCCTCTTTGAAATTCGAATTTGGCCTTGAAGGACAAATTTGGAGGCTTGTGGGACAAGTTAAACTTGTCCCACACCTCTCAAAAACCTCCACCAACCATGATTATTGTTTTGGAGTCAAAATAAATCTATTTTATTATGTTTTGATATGATTTTGTGTAAGTATTGATTGCACTTGTCTTACAAATTTTTAATGCATTCCTTTTGGAGTATGGGTTAAATTGTGTATGTAAGTAATTTTGTCATTCTCATTTATTGTGATTTATTTGTTGATGTTGATCCTTCTTGGGGGATGAGGAAAAATGATGTGGCATCCCACTTGGAATCCACATCATCCTCTCTCCACCTTCTCCTTTAAAAATTCAAATTCCTCCTCATTTTGGGGTTGTTGAAACTTTGTTATTGCACTCTTGGGTCAATTTTTTCTCTTGCCTTTGGAGCTTGCTTTGTGGAAGAGCTTGGATTGATTCACATGCTTGTACATTGCTGTTTTGGGACTGTGTTTTGAGCATCAAAAGAACTGTTGTTTTGGAAACAAGTCTCCATTATGGAGAGGTAGGCTCTCACTCTTTTAAAATTGTTGTTTTTCCCTCTTTTAGCATGAAATTTTGAATATGTTTGTGTTTGTAATTCTTAGAGGGATGGGTAGAATGCTTAGGGCATGGTGTGGAGAGAAGACTATGAGGTTAATCAGAGGAGGGATAAAGGATTTGTCATTAGCACTTATCTTGAGGAGGGAGTGTTGGTTTGGAATCCACCTAGGAAAATAATATGCTTGCATTTCTTAGGGATGGAGGAGGGATAAGGATTTGAGGAGGGATACATAGGTGGATGCCCAATTCAACATGGGGATGGTGTTCTTAATGTGGTTAATCTGAAAGGAAGAAGTCCATGGCCATAGTTGAATTATCATGATTTCAATATGGTTGGGAAAAATTTCATTGGCACTTGTGGGAGGATAAGGAAAAGAATATGCATGCATTTCTACTTTGGGGGAGGTATAAGGGATAAATTTGGAGGAGGGATAAGGAGGGGTTGAGGAGGGATAAGGTTTATGGGATGGTTATGTTCTTGGTGGTTGTTGTAGGTGGATGTAATTTCAACATGGGAGGCATAAGGAGACCTCCATAGCTCTTGATCTTGTTTGGCTTGCTTGCTCAAGCCTTTGTGATTGTATGACTGTTTTCAAATGCAGTTGAGAACTATTGTCTTGTTTTGATTTGTGTCTTCATTAATTTTTGTAATATATGAGTGTTTCTTGCATGTGAAATAAGTCCATGTTGCCATGAGTTGAATTATCATGCTCCATTTCAATATGGTTGGGGCTCGGGGGCCAATGGGGAAAGATGGCTTCTATTTTCCCATTGGGTATCTTGGTTGGGTGGAGAGTGTTGCCTTTCCCCCTTCCTTGTTGTGATTAAAAGATAAAAGATGAAGAAATCAGCCTGTTGTTGTTTGGAGCTTGGAGAAATCAGTTTGACAATCATTTCCTTTTGAGTAAGTTCATTGTAACCTTCCCACTTTTAAGTGGATGATTTGTATTGTTAATTGTAATGAGAAGACATCTTGTATTGAAATTAAAAGGTTGAAAGTGATAAGTGAATTGTAAAGAATTATTATTCCATAATGTGTTTTAAGAAGGATGTGAAAGAAAGAAATATGTACTGTGCATTGTAACTTGAAATTCAAAGAAAGAGATAAACTGTTGAATTATTGTTGGAAATCAAATAAAGAATTACATTCCTTTCTCAAACTTTCATTGTTGTATTAGATCCGAGTTGTTGTTGTGAAATGAAAACTCTGTTTTGAAAGAGATTAAGAAATAGCATTGCCAGTAAATGTACTATGTTTGAAATCAAAACTGGAGTTTAAACTTTGCATATGAACTGTCAATTAATTGTTCGAATCAATTGAATGTCTTAGATAAGATTTGTAATGCCTCCCCATATTTGGAAGATGCAAATTGGTTAATAAACTTGTTAGTGAATGATCTTTGTTTCTTTCTTTAATTCTGGCAATGAATTTCATAAAAAATGTACAGTTCAGATTTTTAGTTAAAATTGAGAAAGGAAACAAAGTATTTTAGATGTATTAGGTCCTATTGAACCCACATTGAACTTCATATTTAAGAAAATATCTCAAAAACTCTATCAAATCCAATTTTAACTTCACAATCCAACTTACTGTCAAAAAAATGTAAAATTTACCAAATGCAACCCAATATCCAAATTGGACCTTGAAAATATACTTAAACTTACCCAAGACCATTTCCCAATGCTCAATTTACATGCTCAGAAGAAGAAATATCAAAATTGAATCAAATCTTATAAGTTGAAAATTGCCAGTTTTAAAATTATAAACCCTGCAGATTGATTTCTTAAAATTGACCCTTGAAACTTCACCAAATTCCAAAATTGATGATTTTTGTGCAAAGAGGACTCTGAGAGATTTCCGGAAAGTCCTCGTTTTCCTAAAATGGAGCTTCCTATCAAAAGTTATGGCCATTTGAAGTTTTACTTCAAAATGGCCATCCCAAACCAAAAATGAAATAATTCGACCTTAGAAAAATTTAAATTTTGAACTTTAGAAAAATTTCTTAAAAATTTCCACGGCCCCGCCACCCCCTCATCCTATTAGAGGTTGCCATGTGGCACCTTGGAGGGGCGGGCCCTTAATAAAACTTAACATTTTGAAAAATTTTGCCTTGGGAAAATTTTCCCAATTTTGGACCCCAACCAATCACGTGTTGACACATGGCAGGGGGTGCACGGATCAAAATGGAAAACTTAACAATTTTTTCCTTTGGAAAATTTTCACTTTTCTCCCCGCAACCCCGCGTCCCCGCACCAATCACGTGCTGACACGTGGCAGGGAGGGCCCGCGGATTTAGAATTGAAAACTTAACATTTTGCACTTTTGGAAAAATTTCACTTTTTCCTCTGCCGACCCGCATCCCCGCAGCCAATAGGGTGTTGACACATGTCCCCATGGGTGTATGGGTCCATGCAATTCTTTTAACCTTTTAACCCCTTGGGTGAAAAATCAAAATTTTCTCCACCGGCCCACAACCAATCACAAAGCGCCACGTGGCCATTTGGGCAAGCACGGAGGCACGGAGGAAAATTTTCCTTCGGAAAATTGAAAACTTGGTTTTGGGAAAAATTTCATGTTTTTTTCCCGTGACCTGCCGGCCTGGACCAATCACGTGATGACACGTGGCATTTGGGGGCGTCATCGGGGGTATGAAGGCATTTTCTCCCTAACCCTGTGGACTTCTAAGGGAAAATTTTCCCCTAAAACTCCGCCCGGCCATAACTTGAGTTTTACAAGGAGTTAGGAGGACTTCTTTATATGGTTGGAAAGGTGAGGAAATTTCCTATCCAATGAGCCTAGTTTAGGAAATTTTTGATAACTCTAAGTGTGTGAAAAATCTAGTTGAAGTTTCAGGGCTTGTTAGAGAGCAGGCCTTGGGATAAATTTCTCCCTGAACCTTAGTAAAACTTGTAACCTCAAAATTGGAACCTTGTAAACTTGTTATAAGATAAAAATGGAAATCTTGTGTTTGGTTAATCAGAATCTATTCCAGAACCTATTTAGTTTCAACTAGTGTCTTGCTACTTGTTTGTAGACCCTTCTTATCAAAAAAATTATTCCATAATTTTCGTAGTTTGTTTCTTGGTCTCAAGTGGTAGTTGTTCTTGAAATTTCAACTCAGTAAATTTTTCAAATAACCAAAAATTTCATGTTTTAGAACCATTCAGGCTTAAGAAGATTAATCCTCTAGCAAAGTGAAAGGACGGTCTTGGTGTTTGATTTTCTCTAACTTGGTGTTTTGATAGGTGTCCTTGAAATCCCTTGCATCATTTTATACTAGAGAAATTGTTTTAAGAAGAGAAATCATTTAATAGTGGAACTCTTGATAATATGAAAGAAGCCATGAAGACAAATAACAACAAGAAAGAGCTAGAGTGGGAAAAAGAGATAGTTGACTTGAGGAATGATTTGAAGAGGCTAGAAATTTTGGAAATATTGTATCTACAAGAGAGAAACTAGGTATATGGTTAGTGGTTAAAGATAATATTGAAGTGGCCTATATATTCACTTGTCAAGAAAGGAAGAATACATAGAATGAATGTCATGAGAAGAGAAAAATTACAAGAAGAAGCACTTGGTGAAGAAATGAAGGAAAGGATGAAAGTGTCCAAGAAAGAGGAACTCTCGAAGAGATTTGTGTCTCTCATTTTTTATCTAATGATGTGTTTAAGTGTATGTGTATAGGTATGAATAATCTTGGGAAGAAGGTCAAAAGGCATTTAAATTTGTAATAAATGGAGCCACATGAGAATCTATAGAGACAAATGAATGTGATGAAAGAAGATAACAGATTATTAAAGACTATAAGGAAGAGATTGAATTCCTTTAGCATACCAATGAAGATATGGAAGAAGGTAAAAAGTTTCATGGTGCTTTGGAAATCATTCTAGCAGAGGAAAATAAGAAATGATGCAAAAGATATATATTTAAAGAAATGAAGGTATAAAATAAAATGTGACCATGCAACAAGCCTTTGAGAAGGTAAATAGAATTTGAATCTTGATTCTAATCATGTATGTGAGAGTGATATTTCTGATGTAAAGTTGGATGCAAGGAAGATCAATGTTAAGCTCTCAAAACTAACAATAGATCATGGATATAGAATTCCAAAATGGCTTAAGAAACCAGCAATTGAGATAGAGAGAGAAAATCCCAAACAAGTGGTTAATGAAAAAAAATCAAGTGGAAGACAAGAGCATATTAGGCAGTACAAATCAGAATTCATGAAGAAAAAAACAAGGGATAAGAATACAAGAATAATGTGACAAAAGAATAGCATTGCTATAATACAAGAAGGAGAGATTATAATGTTGGAAGAAGATGAAGGTAACTTAAGAAAAGATAAGAGTTTGGCAGATGGAGAAGGACAAACGGTCCCTAAATTTGATGAAGAAAATTGTTACATTGTGGAGCCTGTTTTTATGTGAGAAAGTGTTGAAGATTTTACACTAAGAGTACTATACACTTTCCACATTTGTCTTGCCATGGTTCGGGGGCACAACCCCCGAGAAAAAAAATTGACCTTAAAATGTGCCCAATATACCGGGAAACATGTTTTTCTCATATGGGCAGGTTTTTGACCCATATGTTTATGGGATAGTTTTGACCCATGGTTTTGATACCCACGATTTTGTACAACTTCTTAACCAGTTGTCTACTTATGTGGTTTTGGGCATATGGTAGGGTTAATGTAACATTGCAGATGTGTTTGAATTTGGGTGTGAATTTTGTAGAGTTTGTTGAGCATAGCTCCAAACATATCTAGGTATTGTATTGAGACAGTGGTGGCTTGTAATAAAATCTAAGCAAGTGATTCTTGGTGGATGTAGCTCAAATTAGGTGAAACACATTAAATACTCTCTTTTTTGTGTTATTTTATTCTGTAATTTTATTTGAGATCTGTAATATTTTTTGTAAATTAGTTTCTACTATTGCGATTCTTGTGAGGGAATATTCCACATATTTTATCCCTTATTTCCTAACAAAAATGAAGAGTTGGATGATCTCACCTTGAAAGAGGAAATGAAGATGTTGGAAGAGTTTTTTGAATATTCTAAGAATTTGGTGACAACAAATATAGGTTCAAATCAAGTGGATGAGAACATTGAGAAACATGAAGAGGATTAATGAAGATATGAAGCCATTCAAGAAAATAGTGATGCATAGGAGATTCAAGAAGAAGACCTAGCTGAAGAGAATGAAGATGAAATAAAAAAGAATACCAAAATGGATGTTGAAACTCAACACTTTCAAAATAATTATTCTTTGAGTGGTGTTTGTGTAGGTACATCATTTGAGTTAGAGGTGATGATAAAACAAGTGAAGACAGATGATTCATGCAAGAAAGATTCATCATTCTCAATCCCTGAGACCATGATGCATCAAGAAGGACAAAATCAGAGTAAGGAATATGATCATACAATCCAAATTAGTCAAGAAATGTTTCATGAACAGCTAGATCATGGGTGGAGTTATGAAGAAGTGATCATGAAGACCACTCACCATTCAAGAACAATTTTTACACATAGAATACAACTCATTCAGATAACCAACAAGATAGTGTAGGGAATGGATTTCATCATGAATATTTTGTGTTCATGGTATGAAATCATGGATATGAATATAGAGATCAACTACAACTGGAAGATAAAAAATAATAAAATATTTGTCTTATAAAAGTTCATGGGAGAAACTTTCTTGTTCCTATGGAGTATGATGCAGGAGCATCACCTCAGAATGCTACATTTTGACAAAATTTCTTTGTGAGCATTATTACGTGATCGAATTAGGTTGGTTAATGTGGCTAGAGGTCATTATAAGGCTTATACATTTAAATTTTGGTCTATATGAGTTTTTCCTCCAAAACTCATTTTAAATTCCTTAAATATGGCATTTTCACCTTTTTGGTCAATTTTGGCTTGTGGGTGTTCTGATAGGTGTTTAAAAGGTCTTAGGAGTGCATGAATAAGGGAAATTCTCCATGTTTCAATATGTTTTGTATGAAAAACCTATTTTTAAGCTCTTGACTCAAGCATGTGACTTGAGTTAAGAGGTCTTGTAAGGTTAAGTTAGTCAATAACTAAGAAAATTTAGTTATATTGAGGATATATTCGAATTAAAGTAGGTTGGATAGGTAGAGGGTGGATTTTCTATGTGATGGAGGAGGAAAACGTAAGAGGAACTCTGTTTACATGAAGAAAAAGGACTATATGTGTGAAAACTATCAAGAAGGACATATTTTTGGAATAATAAACTTCACTCTTTTGTGTGAGAGCAATGAATCTATTGATATATGTGATTGAAGGATGTTCTTGTTTATTTCAGAGTCCACAGACTTTCAAACATGTATGAAGTGAACAAAAGGTATGCACATGTTAGTAATGGTAAGAAACTCTGATCTTGAAGAGGTTTATCTGTCATTTCCTTAAAAAATTAGTTATATCTCTAAATAATACTACTTTGGAATGTTGATAGGAATGGCATAGACCTCCACACCAAGTTTGGTGGCTTGAAACTTTGTTTAAAAGATTAAAACTCATTTTCCTCTCTTACCAGGTATGGGTAAAACCCTAGGTGTGGTTTGGTGAAAATGCATTGTTTGAAGGACCTAGTCAATGAATTAAGGTATGATATCCACAAGAAAAAATGTAATACATGCCTACATTGAGAATATTGAGGTTTTAAGAATTGATATTCGCCCACATTCTTGAAAATGATAACATTTTTCTCTTAGAGGAAGATTGTCCCAAAACAAGGCTAAGAAGAAAATCTTTAGTTTGAAGGACTAAAACATGGAATCAAGAGTTAAGATTTGTAACAAATCATCCTTCACATGTATTATCATGTATCATGAAGGTTTTTGTGCTTAGGAATCCCTCCTCTTCTTGAAATTTATATCATTTTTCTTTTTAGTTGTGACAGTCCTAAGCAAGAGACCTAATTGCAAGAACCAACTTAGCAAAACAAAGGTCAAATATCATATTTTGAAGATGTAACTTGGTGTGAAACTAAAATAGGGTAATGGGTACTTGAAAATCCTTTTATATTGTTTTGAAGCCCCCGAAGTCAAAATATATGCTTTGAAAACCCTTATAGCAGGGCTACAAGCAAGAAGAGTTAGTTGAATAAGAGAGGGTAGTGACAGGAGAATAAACCTTGGGAGTTGGTCGTAAACTGTTGTGTGAAGTTAAAGATCCCAAAGGGGTGTCCAAATGTGGTCTTATTGTCTAGGGTCTTTGTACTTTATTCCCAACTACAAGCTTTGGGTGATGGTGTTCTCAAGAAGATAACAAGTTTAGGAGTAATTTTATATGAGATGAAACTCTCCTTTTTTTCCAATCATTTTGAATGTTTTTATTACATTAAACAACATGTAACTAGTGTTCGTGAAGTTTCAACTTAGTAAAGATTTCAAATAACCTAAAATTACATGTTTTAGAACCATTCAGGCTTGAGAAGGTTGATCCTCTAACAACGTGAAAGGAAAATTTTGGTTTTTGATTTTCTCTAACTTGGTGATTTGATAGGTTTCCTTTAAATCCCTTGCAACATATGTCATATATTTTAATAAAAAAATTACTTTAGGAAGGCATCTCCTACTTTTTACCTAGTAGTTATACCTAGTCTTAAGCATACAAATGATATATAATCTCTTGATAGTTACAATTGTGATGATGATTATAGTAAAAATATAATGATATTGGACATGATGATACATTATTTCCTTTTATATATGATCATGTGATAATCCTTGGCATTAAGTCTTTATCATTTGTTGAAAATGAAAATGATGCACTTACTACCAAGAACAAATGATACACTTGAAAATACTTTTGCTATGGATAATGTTATATTTGAATGTAAAATTAAACATGATGATATTATTTTTTATATGTATCTTATATATGATAATATGAAAACTACTTACAATTAACATCTTTCTTCTATTGTGATAGAACACATTACACATGTTTCAAATGATTCACTTACTTCTCATATTCTTGTTACAAATGATTTATATGCTATTATTGATAATGTATCTCTTGATCATGCAAGTGGTACTAGATCCCTAGTTCTTGATGTTATACCTTCACCTGTATATAGTGCTTCACCTCTTATGGTTGTACCTATTATTAACACCTCTAAATTTCCTTTCTCATTGGGAAAAACCCATACCCCCTTCAAAATGTGACAATGTCTGTGGGTTTTATGTCTATTTATTTGTATAAAATTAAGCATGCATTTTATGATATGAAAAATGTTAACACTAATTCATCTGAGCTTGCTAATAATAAAAATTCTACAAATTATAATTCAATTGTTGTTATGAATAATTTTTCTAAAACTCTTGATGTTTTGTCTTTTACTCATACATATGGTGCTAGACCATTATCTCATGATTCTATCTCCTTTTTTACCTCTATATTTCCATTGAGGATCTCTCATTTCTTGTGGATGCACCTATTATTTATACATCTATTGAGCCTATATTTTTGGAGGAAACCAATACCCCCTCACAATGTTATTATGACTATTGTTATGTCTTCTAATAATCTTGCATAATATACTTTGTGCTATCATATGTATGTTTATTATGCTTCTAATGATTTTATATCAAAGATTTTACTAGTGATTATCCTTGTGTCACTCACTCTTTCTAAGGTTGATATAGGAAATAATATTGAAACCAAGTCTATTACACATATTTTACATCCTTGGATTCATATGTTTCTCTTTATTACCCTAACACTTGTCAAAATGGTTTTTACTACTATAAGTATTAGTGAAAATAATTTATTTGTTCTTCTTCCAAATGTGGCTAAGCCTTTTTTTTCTATATGGGTCTCCCTTAACCCTCATAACATTATAATATGGTAGATCATATTTTACCTCACAAACTATATATAAGTGATTTCAACAATACAAAAACATTCAAATAATTACATAATATAAAAAAATTCAAATATCGGTAAAACGTACATATGACTGGATTTCTTAGCTCTTTACTTTACATATGTTATTTTTCATGATATTTTGATAGATTCCATTATATACACCTATAATTGATCACCCCATTATCACCACTACTAATATTAATTTAATCATGTTACATATTTCCTACATTAACTAACCTTAACCCTTATCCCATTTTCATATCATCCCAATTAATCACCTAATTATTTCCTACTTAACACTAACCACGTGCTCTCACATTTGTAGGAATTTTATATTCCTATCCACCTACCCTCACCTACCATCCTATCTTGTCCTAAAAATCATCTCACTAATCCCTTGTTAATTTCCCTAATCATTTCTATAAGTTACTAATCTAATTCTAGATTCCCTCACCACCTTTTTAGAATTATCCATTTCTAGAACCTTCATCTTCCACCATCTTCCATGAAATTTTTTTCCTAAAACCCCTCACCTATCTAGAACCTTTCCCATCCTCAATTAATCTCAACCATTGATCAATATAAAACATGGATTCATATCCACCATCCATTCATCTATGTGGCATATGTAAATTGGTGCAACCTCCTCAATACAAACCAATTATAAGAAACATACCAACATATTTTCAACTTGAAGATCAAAAAAGTAAATCACACCAAAGTTCTCTAAGATTTAAAACTAACAATCAATCAATCACATCAGTAATCATCTTGGATCAAGAAATAAAATTGGTGTAGATAAACTTCAAGAAGAATCAATTAGACTCAAGATAAAAAGAGGTATAATTTTTCTTATTATGATTATAGCCATCATTTCACTAAATTTGGGCTTATTCTAGTCCAAGTTCTTAAAAAATATGGTTGTTATTGAAATATGAATCTAGAAATATTGGAATATGAAACTGTGAATATCAGAATTCGAAATAACAAATATTGAATCTAAAACCATAAATATTAGAATCCAAAATAATAAATATTGGAAACCAAAACCGCAAATACTAGAATCTAAAACCATTAATATTAAAATTTGTTACTGACATTTCTAAAATTCACCTTTGGTAAAATCAGAATCCATTTTACGATTTATTGGAAATGGAATCCAATACAACATTTCCAATAATTGAAGAAAATATCGAGATTTTTATTATGCTACACTCGATCCTAGAGGGGAAAATTGTTACAAAAGTTGTGAATGTTTTTATCTCATTAGAGAAGATTTGAGACTGCAGTATGTCTTGTACATTGACTTTTTTTCTTCCAAATTTAATTAAATAAGATGTTTGATACTTGAACAGACTCTAAAACATAAAATTATTGAATTATTTTTATGAATGAATATTAAATTTACATTAACAAAACATGATTGAAAAAAATTATTATGAAATTGAAATTTTGGTTAATAGAAAAATGATTACAAAACAACTTGTTCTATTATATGTCTGTTGAGAATGGAGCTTAATTGCTTCACAAGAAACTTGATTTTACATGTTACTGGTTTTGACAGTAGCCAGCATCGGTTATAGAGGGGACCAATGTTGGTCAATCTAGGTCAGGAAGTGGTCGGCAAGTTGGAACAAGCTAGTTAGGGCTAACCAGTGACGGTTACCTGTGCGTGGGTGTTTTATTTAACTGACGGGAATTAGATCTATTTTCAACTATTTTAAAGATGATCTATTGATTGTAATTGCATGGCTAAGTTACCCTAAGTTATTATATATTCCTATATGCATGAAAGCTAGGGTTTATGAAGTAAGTAAGAAGAAGAGAATTAAATAGCAATTGTTTTCAAATAATTGTGAGAGAGAGAATTCTTGGAGAAGAAGAAAGAAGCTTGAGTGAAAGAAAGTATTGTACATCTTGAGAGGTGTGGAAGATTGTAAATCTTCATTGTATATCTTGTAAAGCATTTGATAATATATTGCCTTGTTTCTTGGTGGACGTAGCCCACACTGGGTGAACCACGTTAAATCTGGTGTTAATTTATATCTCTTGTTTATATATTTCTTCTGGTAAAATATCCACTTTTGCTTTATCTATGCTTAGATTATGATATATTAACATTGTTACAACCTGGTGTTAACCCCAACAAATGGTATCAGAGCTTTGTTTGAGGGTTTTGTGTGTTGACAAATTTACTCACAGAGGGTTTTCTGATTGAGTGGGAGCTACAACAATGGAAGAAGAAAATAAATACAAGGTAGAGAAATTTGACGATCATAATTATCAATTATGGAAGATGTAGATTGAGGATTATCTGTATCAAAGAGATTTGTATTTACCGTTGGATGAGAAGTCTAGACCTACGAAGATGACTGATGAAGAATGGAAGATTCTTGATAGAAAGGCTTTGGGATCTATAAGATTGAGCCTGACAGCATCTATGGCTTCCAATATTATAGAAGTGGATTCTACGGTAGAGTTAATGAAATCTCTTGCTAATTTATATGAAAAACCTAGTGCTTCAAATAAATTTTATTTGATGAAGAAACTATTTAGTTCTAAGATGCATGAAGGTGGATCTGCATCTAGTCATTTGAATGATTTCTGATCTATTGTAAATCAGTTAAAATCTGTTGATATGTACCATTTGATGATGAAGTAAAAGCACTTTTATTCTTATGTTCTTTGCCTGATAGTTGGGATAACTTGGTAATGGTTGTTAGTAATACAACATCTGCTAATAATATTTTGAAGTTTGATGATGTGGTTAGTATAATCTTGAATGAAGAAATTCACAGGAAGAGTACAGAGGAATCATCATCTGGGAATGCTTTGAATGTAGAAAGTAGGGGCAGGCAGAAGGAGAGATCCAAGAGTAAGAGTAATGGGAAATCAAAGTCAAGGGATACAGATCTAAATCCAGAAGTAAGGGAATTACTTGTTGGAAATGTGGAAAGAAAGGACATGCAAAGAAATATTGTTGGTCAAAGGATAAAGAGAACCAACAACCAGACAAAGGTAAAGAAGAAAATATTGTTGCATCAGAGGTAATGCAAGATGACTCTTATTCTTTCTTTAGATAATAGAATTGAATCATGGGTTTTAGATTCAAGAGCTTCTTTCCATGTAACCCCTAATAAGGGTTATTTCAGAAATTATGTCCAGGGAAATTTTGGGCATGTTTATTTGGGTGATGATGAACCTTGCAGTATTACTGTTAAAGGGGAAGTTCATCTAAAATTACAAAATGGAAATACATGGGTATTGAAATATGTGAGGCATGTGCCAAGCCTCAGGAGGAATCTTATTTCTATAGGGAAACTAGGTGAATTTGGTTGCATGGTTACTTTTACAGGAGACTCTTGAAAAGTCACCAAGGGTGATTTTGTTGTGGCAAGAGGTAAGAAGGTAGGAACGTTATATTTATCTACTTGTATTACTGATTCCTTTTCTGCATTATCTACTTCAGATTCAGATGCATGCATGTTGGCATAATCGGTTGGGTCATATGAGTAAAAAAGGAATGCAGATCTTAAAGGCTAAGGGTAAGTTATCGATTTGAAAGATTTATATCTTGATTTCTATAAGCATTGTATCTTTGGAAAGTAAAAGAGAGTGAGATTTCTCAAAGTTGGGGAAACTAAGAAGGATCAAAAATTGGAGCTTGTACACTCAGATGTGTGGGGACCAGCTCAGGTAGCTTCTCATGGAGGATCCTAGTATTATGTTACTTTCATTGATGATGCTACAAGAAAGGTATGGGTTTATTATATTAAATGTAAATATGATGTTTTTGAGACTTTTAAAAGATGGAAAGCCCTTGTTGAGAATGAATCAAATTCTAAGTTAAAGTGCCTTAGATCTGACAATGGTGGTGAATATTGTAGCAAGGCTTTCAATTATTATTGTTTCAGTGAATGGAATACGTAGAGAAAGAACATTTCCAAGAGCACCACAAGAAAATGGTGTTGCAGAAAGAATGAACAGGACAATCATGGAACGTGCTAGAAGTATGAGAATACATTTGGGACTTGCCCTTGATAGTTTTGGGCAGAAGCAGTTGATACAATGGTTTATTTGATTAACCGTGGGCCTTCAAGTTCACTAGATGGAGGAATACCAGAGGAAGCTTGGACCAGAAAAGAGGTAGATCTTTCTTTTCTTAAATTTTTTGGTTCAGAAGCTTTTATGCATGTTGATAAGGAAAATAGGAAAAAGTTGGATGCAAAATCCAAGAGATGCACTTTCATTGGTTATGGATCTGGTGATTTCGGTTTCTATTTTTGGGATTTAGAGAATTCTAAAATTATTAGGAGTCATGATGTTGAATGGAATGAAAAGAGAATGTACAGGGATCAAATTTTGGTACCCAAGGATGAACCAGTTGAGAAGTTTGTGAATGAAAATGAACTCTCAGATTTAAATTACATTTGTAGGGTTACACAATAACTGGTGTCAGTTGACCCCTGACCGACATCGGTCAGATTGAACCGGTATCAGTTACAGAAGAGGAAAACCAACATTAGTTAGCAGAACTGACATCGGTTATAGGTGATCAGTGTCGGTCACGGATAGATTTGGATACAAATGTCCAAGAGGTCTAGATTGAGCCTCTGGTACCCCAAACTCCTATGAGAAGGTCACAAAGGGTAAGTAAACCACCAGAAATATTTACACCTTCTCTATTTTATTTATTATTGACTGATAATGGTGAACCAGAAAGCTTTGAAGAAGTAATGCAGGATAAGATTCACGTCCAGTGGGAGCATGGCATGGATGAGGAGATGGACTCCTTGGAACAGAACCAGACTTGGGATTTGGTTAAGTTGTCAGCAGGTAAGAGAACATTACAGAACAAGTGGGTTTACAGGATCAAGGAAGAAGAGGGTGGACAGAAAAGATACAAGGCAAGGCTTGTAGTAAAGGGATTTGCACAGAAAGCAGGTATTGACTTTGGTGAAATATTTTCTCCTGTTGTTAAGATGACTTCTATTCGTACTGTATTGAGCTTAGTTGCAATAGAATATTTGCATTTAGAGAAACTAGATGTGAAGACAACTTTCCTTCATGGTGATTTGGATGAAGATATTTATATGCAGCATTCGTTTGGTTATGAAGTCAAGGGTAAGGAAAAACTTGTGTGCGAATTGAAAAAGAGCCTATATGGGCTCAAGCAAGCTCTAAGGAAATGGTATTTGAGATTTGATAGTTTTATGCATGAGAATGGTTATATGAGATGTGAATCTGACCATTGTGTTTATTTTAAAAAGCTTGAAAATGGGAGCTATGTTATTTTGTTACTGTATGTGGATGATATGTTGATTGTAGGATCTAGTATGCAGGACATTGGTGAACTTAAAGAAAGGCTAGCTCACACATTTGCAATGAAGGATTTGGGAGCTGCAAAGAAAATCCTTGGCATGCAAATTCACTGAGACAGGAAAACAATAAGTTTTATTTGTCTCAGGAGGATTATATCAATAAGGTGTTAGAAAGGTTTAACATGCAAAATCAAAACCTGTTAGTACACCTATGGCTGGACACTTCAAATTGAGAAAAGATCAGTGTCCTTCATCACACAGGGAGGTTGAGTACATGGCACATGTTCCCTATGCTTCAACAGTAGGAAGTATTATGTATGCCATGGTTTGTATTAGAATAGACATTACACAGGAAATGGGAGTTGTGAGCAGGTTTATGGCTAATCTAGAGGTAAATAACATTAGAAAGTAGTCTAATGGATTCTAAGGTATTTAAGAGGGACATCTGACATGGAGTTATGCTATGAAGGGTCATATACTTATTTACATGGCTATTTTGATTCAGATATGGCTGGAGATTTGTATGGCAGGAGGAACACGACTGGATGTATTTTCATGGTAGGTGGAATGACAGTTAGCTAGATTTCAAGATTGCAAAAGGTTGTGGCTTTGTCTACTACAGAGGCAGAGTATGTTGCAGCTACAGAAGATAACAAGGAGATTATATGGATGAGAAGGTTCATGGAAGAGTTAGGTAAGGAGCAAGAGGATTGTAGATTATGCAATGATAGTTAGAGCATGATTCATCTGGCAAAGAACTTGACATTTCATTCAAGAACAAAACATATTCAGTTGAGGTATCACTTCATATGGCAGGTGTTGCAAGATGGACAGCTAAAGTTAGAGAAAATATATACGGATGAGAACCCTGGTGATATGCTAACGAAGCCATTGGTAAGGGATAAGTTGGAGCTTCACTCCACTTATGTTGTCTTCGAGTTTAAGACTCTAAGAGGAAGAAATGAGCCAAGGAAAAGGAACCAAGGATGGTGATGCACAGTATAGTGCAAAAATTGATCTCCAAGTGGGAGATTGTTGAGAATGGAGCTTAATTGCTTCACAAGAAACTTACTTTTACATGTTATTGGTTCTGACAGTAACCGGCATCGGTCAGGGTGTAACCGGCGTTGGTCAGGGTGTAAACAACGTCGGTCAGTCCAGGTCAGGAAGTGACTAGCACTGGTCAGGTAGTAACCGGCGATGGTTACCTGTGTGACGCAGTTTTTGTTTTTTGATGAAAATTAGAATAAATACATTATTTTAAAGATGATTTATTGATTGTAAAAGCATAGTTAAGTTACCCCAAATATATATATATATATATGCATGTATGCATTGTATGAGGGTAAGTAAGAAGAAGAGAATATAAATAACAATTGTTTTGCATGTAAGTCTTCTGGGTGAGAAAGAAAGAGTAGTTGAGTGAGGGAAAAGCATTGAACATCTTGTGAGGTGTTGGAAGATAGTATATCTTCATTGTATTTCCTTTGTAAAGCACTGAATAATAATATTGGTCGTTTCTTGGTGGACGTAGCCCATACCGGGTGAACCACATTAAATCTGGTGTAATCTTTCTCTTGTTTATTTTATCTTCTGGTTATTTTCGCATTCATTATTTGTATGATTGCTTTGATTATAGATCTGTGCAAAATTGTTACATGGTTTAACCCCAACAATTTCAAGATCAAAAATCTTTGTATGAGTATGAAGCTCGTTGACAGGATACATATGATAATAGAACTAATTACAGGTGTTAGTTCTAGATGGTAAAATTACTAAGAAATGAATTAAATTCATGATTAATATTGAGGATTTAGCTAATTGTAAGAAATAGTGGACGTTATCTTCGAATCAGTTGTTGAATTTAAATGTATTTTCGATAGATTAAAAAGTATCAATGGTTATATTTCCCATATATTTCAGAAATAATTCACTAATTAAATTAAGGGTTACTAGTGAAGATATGTCTAATTGTAAGAAATGTCAACCAATAGCTTTGACTCGATTATTAGATTTAACTTTCCTTTACATATATAAAAAAATATTAATGGGTATGTTTCCCATGTATTTTGAAAGTGGTTCACATAGAACATAATATTTATATTTCAAGGATAACTTCATTATATGTTGAAACAACAAGTAGTGTAAGCCATTCTAACATAGGACAAAATGAAAAATAATGCACAAAATGTGGGTGAAAATTTCACCCGTAGAAACTTATATAATTCCTATATAATTATTGTCTATTAGGAAATTTATTTATATGCCATAAAAATGATATGTAATGTGGACTATATTATTAATAAATAACGAATTCTAGCTCTTAAAATCTTAATATTATGAGCAATTTGTGTTGAGGGAATCAAGCCATAGATATGTAGGTAAACAAAAAAATTATTTAAATTTAAATTTTTAATGCATATTAGTTTTTACTCATTCCATTGATTTAATTATATTTCATACATCATCCTTATTTTCCAATAGATGCAATAACGGTGAAAACTCTCCTTACATGTGACTTTACTAACATTATTTATGTTAAATGTCTTTTTGATTGTAAATTTCTCATTTTCATTTTACATGATTTTCACGAAGGAATCAAGAAAAAAAAATCCATGTACAATGATAGGCCCCATTAAATTGGTCAAATACAATGCTCAACATTTTATAAAATATACTCTTCCTATTTGGATTAACAAGAATATTATTGTTTTTACGGTACGTTTGAGGTCGTGGTGTTCAAACATGCGAATCAAATGACTTTTGAATGTCATCATTGACACCATGTCATCCACAATCGACTTTCTCATTGTTGTCAATAGACCAATCTTGGAGCATGTTAAGAAATTCCTAATAATCAACATTTTACATTCAAAATGTAACGAAATGAAGAAATCGAAATTTACTGAGCATGGAGAGAAGGTTTTTTAACATCTTTTGCCAAACTCACAATGATTGGATAGTATGGGATAGAAAACTATTTATCTTCAATATTATTAAATTGCATATTTCAGGCACTTCTGCATATAGTGCACTTTCTTGAAAACTCCACATCTTGATCCACCCAACTCGTTGTGTGACATCAAGATGCAACCATCCCATTCCATGTAATTTATTCATTAGATATGTTTACACAATTTTAGTAATGTCACATGTTTAATTTCCTTATCACACACAAATTGTGCGCTTGAATGTTTTCAATGAATTACACATGTTATTGTGTTATCCCACACCTTTTAACCATGAACATAATTTAGTATAAACAAGTTCATCAGGTTCATATGTTCCATCAAATGTCTATCATGGAGGAGTCTTGAGAACAATTTCTTCATTAAAAAAAACGACATGTATCTTTTTTCATCTATGAGCAACATATTTTTTTCACTTTATACATCGTTTTACGTGTCTAGTATTTTCTATCTCGGAATTTTTCTGACCATACATTCCACACTCCACAAAATGAATGCAAAGTGAACATTTCATGACCAAAAAATCTTATTTAATAAATGTATTATAGAAGTTTTGAATCCAAATTTTTTGACCACAAACCAAGGTCAGAATGTTCTCTTGTAATTGTCGCCATCTCAACACTAAATATTCATTGAAAGTATTTATAATGTGAGTGAGTGAAATATGGTATTCAATTCTAAGTTACTTTGCACCAATTCCAGAAAATCCAAATAAAAATCCTTCAACTCCCAAAACTAATGATTTTTAGTGCTTATAAACTAGATCTATAAAAGAGATAACAATAAAAGTGAAAAATAATACACACATGCACCCTTCAATTATAACATAATGTGTTTATCTAGTAAACAGGCTGTTCAAGCTCATGTTAATGTTCAATTTTGAGGCTATGGGGCACGTTGGACCTATGAAAGGTGAGAATCATTTGGCCAAGATGGCGGTGGACATTGAAGAATGGAAGGAAGATATGAGCCTCACCAAGAGCTCTATGTAGTTCTTGTTCAATGATTGGCATAAGATGAAAGTGCAGGTCCAGGAAGTTGTTAAAAATGGGAATGGTGGAGAGGTCAAAATTCTAAAAGCCAACTATGGTTTCATAACCAATGAGTTGGACCATATTTGTGTTATTCTTCACAGCTACATGGAGTGGAGTATGGTCACGGTCAAATCAACACTGTAGCATCTCCAAACTCTAGGTCATCTTGCAAATGCTTATAGTGTTGTGGATAATCAAGGCAAGAAAAGAAAGGTGACACCCGAAGGTCTCGAATTGGTGTCTTTGGCTGGAAACATAGATGCTCTGGCTAAGGAATGGGAAAAAGTTCTGGAAGGGCTTGAAAAAACCAATAAGTGATCTTGGGAGGGGTGTTGTTTATTTATTGTCATGTGTCTTTTTTGTTGTTAGTTCTACAATGTTGTTAGTTTCTTCTGTGTATTTTCTGTTGTTGTTGTTTAGATACTTTTTACTTTTACTCCTAGTGGAGCTCGATATTAAGGAGTTTTATAATATCTATTTGATTGTTTTGTAATGTTTTATCCTGCTCTTATGGAGCTTTGACTTTGTACGGGGAAGGGACCCATAAACCCTTTTTCACCTTTTATCAAAAAAATAACATAATGTGTTTCCTATAAACAAAACACACCATGATGATATATTTAATATCTTCATTATTTCATTCGAAGTGAAAATATCTCTAATGTTGGAATTTGCATGCAATTCAAGACATAAACATAATTTATGTACTGCATGTTTGAGGAAGGGAAAAACATTGTCAACTTATTTTAATTTTAAGCTTTTTATAGTTTGTGTAATATCTACACTGATAGAACTTGTACTTTATATGTTTTGATGACTAAAGTTGTATCAAATCTAGATCATTACATTGTTTTTCCTAAAATAAAATTTTCTCGGGTTTTCCTTTATGCGCCATAGTTATAACTATTGTGTAGATGGAACTATGTTCATGTTAAAATTGTTATGCTAATTGAAAGGAACTAACACCTAGTAGTTACAAAGAAAAGCTAAATCTACCATTAAAATTATGATTAGAGATTAAAGGAAACTATCATTTTAATGTAAAAACATGAAATAGCTCATCTAATTACCAACCATTCCTACTCTATTTATGTATGATTTCCTTTAAAACTATGAACCTATGAAGATCATAAGAAATCAAATTTATGTTTTTTCTTCAAGATGATGAAAGAATCTCACTAGAATGGCTACAAGGCCATGTTTAGATCTTCCTTTACTAATCAATAATGAAGAAATGGATGTAAATATGAGCAAGTTATTCTATCAATGGCGAAAGGCTCTTAATCATATGTTTTATATGAAATACTATCAAAAGTATGGTGTAAGGTGTCAAGGAAGGAGGTTGGTCCTTTATATATCTTTCCTATTTTGGAGAATCTTGAATCCCAATGAATGTGGGATAAAGGATAAAGTAGATTTAGACTTGCCAAGCTTTCTTAGAAGAATTAACAAGTGATTAACAACTCATGGGAGTTGGAGATGATTTAATTAATCAACTAGTAGGCTAGCATAAGCTTTTTAGGCTATTTAGAGGTGATTTAGGAGGAACTTGATATGATTTGAATCATTTGAAAGAGGGATTTAACCAATAAAAGGGTTTATTAAATAAATACATTGTTAAAAAGGCTTAATTAACTCATAATAGTTAATTAATTGATTCGAAGAGGATTATAACTCACGAAGTGTCGTTAATTGGCATCCAGAATGTGATAAAGGCTAATTAATTAACAAAGTGTCGTTAATTGGCCAAAATAGAGGAAAATGTTAGTTGATTAGCGGAAAATTGCTAATTATAATGGAAATGATAGGGAAGAGGATATTTAGTACAATTTTAGTAATAAAACTGTGTAAGCATATCTTAGGTGTCTATAGGAACTATAGGGAATTTCTTTCCTACCGCATAAATTTTTAGATATTTAAATAGAATACCATCCTATAAAGCACAATGCTCATTCCCCCATCGAAAAATTAAATTCCACGCAAAAACACACTTGCTATACATTATTTTTTAGTGTTTACACCATCGTTAGATTATGTGAAATATAAATTAGTTAAATGAGTACACTAAAGGATGTAAGGGTTAGCTATAGGAGGCTATTTTGATTAATTAACTTACAACATTAAATACTAATATCAAAATGATGCCTAATAATTTTAACTAATTTCCTAAACAAGATATAAACTTGAAAACATAAGAGGATGAGTGCACTTAGCCAATTACAGATGGTTCTAGGTTCTGGGTGTATAAAATGCTAGAACAGGGAGATATAGGAAAAGTGAAGCGTGAAGTGATTGTAAAGTGGAGCGTGGAGAATAGGAAAGGGAAGTGGACCCTAGGGGTGAAGCATGTTGCATTTTAGCGTGTTGTTGTAGCTTGTGTGAGTTGCTTCTTGTAAGGACGGATCTGCAAATGAAGAGCAAGAAAGTAGTCAAAGTTCTATATGTGATAGATCAGATAAACATGTGTATAAGTATGTAAAGAGTGTAAAAATGTGTAAAAAGGAAAGTGTGCACCTGAAGTATAAGAGTGTAAAGGATAGAAAAATTTCTTGAAATGCTACAAAGGGAAAGTTTTTTGGGTATTCTCATGAGTTTTTTGGGAAATCTTATGCCAAGAGTGATTTTTTGGGAAATCTCATGCCGAATGCGAGTTTTTTTGGTAAATATCACGCTAAAGAGAAAGTGTTGGGGACAAAGGTCTAGTTTTACTCTCCTTCCATGAATCTTCCCAATAAGAACCATTGTAGAGGGTACATCCCAATTTATTCTGAATTGTTCTGATTATACTGATTATAGGAGATATAATGCATTATGTGACTGAAGGCCAATGCCTATTACTATATAACTTTAAAGTAAACTATTGCATATTATTTTTTACTTTGAAAATTATTGTGTCTTCCCCCAGGTCATTAACACCCATGGGAGTACATAATCACCCAAGTGAATTGTTGGATACTAGGCGTTGGTGTTTTCTTTGTATGTGAGGTCCAAGTATGCTTATGGATCATTTTGTGAATGTGGTCCTATGTTGTTTATGTGTTGTGCTGATCTGAATTGTAGTTGTGAGCTATTGTAGGGGTGATTTGTTCACCCAATGTATGCCCCCCTCATTTGGGGTGCATGTGAAAGATGTAGGAGAATGCGAACCAAAGGAGAGGACATGATACTAATATGAAATGGATACCTCCAGGGGATAAGGGATGTGCTTGGTAGGAATCAAGGCACATGCAAACAAAGTAGGCTAATAGGAAGTGTTAGTAGTAAAAGATAGCATGAAATAGAAAAAAATGTAATAATCAAGTGTGTAAACAAGATGGACTGTGAAAAGTTGATTTCAAACATGGGACCTCACTCACAATGTTACAAGACAATCAAGGCCGAAGTAGCCAAAAGCATACAACGATCATACAAGACAAAGGGCATAGCCCACAAACACTAACATACAATAGAAAATAGTAGCAAACAAAATATATTAGATAAACATGGTTATATGTACCCTATAAGACAAATAATACACATGAAGCACCCGTTAGTATGTTAGAAAGATAAATAGTATGTCAAAGCATGTATGTAATAGTGAAAAGTAAAGTGATAGTAATGAAAATTAGTAAAGAATGTAACAATAAAACCTGTGATATGTGTAGTATGAGAGTATTGAATGTAGATTCCCCCAGGAGCCGTGGTGGGAATGTCAAGGGATTTAGTGTCGATCATCATGCATCATGTGAGAAGCTGTAATATATTTGCATTCACTCTCAGATACCAAGTGAATGTGCATGTGTATATGATAAAGAGAATGACATACTAGGAATATGTCTAGCATAGTAAGCAAAGTGCAACATATAAGTAGTATAAGCTAGCAAGAACAAATGCAACCAAGATGTGAAAATGTAGTATGATTGTGATGGTGTGGTATGCAAGATGTGAGGATAGAGGTAGCCATGTTTCCCCTAGTGGTTATGTATGAAAGGAGGCTCATTTATAAATGCCCCCCAATAATCAAGAATGAACCATAGAACAAGAGCGTGTCATCGGGAAATGGGTATGATGTGTGCGA
The DNA here is from genome assembly GCA_019776745.2 of Taxus chinensis. Taxonomy (NCBI): domain Eukaryota; kingdom Viridiplantae; phylum Streptophyta; class Pinopsida; order Cupressales; family Taxaceae; genus Taxus; species Taxus chinensis. Next base: position 76,290,045 of record CM034149.1, read on the forward strand.
GTAGATGTGATAAATATGTATCATGAAGAACATAACATGAAGTGTGTAATGTGAGGTTCATTGATGTAGTGCGCCCTCAACAGTCAAGTATGAACCGTAGCACAAGAGTATGTCATCAGGTAGTGATGCCATAATGTGTGTATCAAAGGGTGTGAGAGTGTGTACCAAGATTATTTATGATGCATGGAGCACAAAGTGTGGTAGTAAACACTAGGGAGAATTGATAGTGATGGGAGGGGAGGAGAAAGCATGATGTCCCCCAAGTGTGCCAATGATGGAGAGCTATGTGGCAATGAAAGAGAGATATTGCGATGGTGATGGAGTTTGAAATGCATCATAAGAAAGCATATTGTCATCACAATAAGTGGTAGAAGCAAGAGTAGGACCAGGGTTGGGTTTTGGGTTGATAGGAGGACAGATTTTTAAAGGAGGTTTCTTAGTTGGAATGGGTAATGTTGTAGAGAACTTGATAGGAGGAGAGGATGGAGGATGGATTTTGAGAGGTGGTTGTTTAGCTGAAATTGGTAATGTTTTAGAAGACACAGCCAGGGAGGAGGGGATGGAGGATGGATTTTTAGGGGTGGTTTCTTAGTTAAAATGGATTAGATAGGCAGATCTTGACTGGCCAAAGAAGGAACATTAGTAACTATGGAATGATGCTCGTTAAACATAGAGGGACTAGATTTGAGAGCCCATTCAGACTTAGCAATTGGAGATGTAGTAGAATGTTTTGAAGCAAATGAAATAAAACCTTGATGCTCAAGGTGCTTAATTCTTCATTTTAAATCATAGCAAGCATTATCATGATGTTCATTAAGTCGGTAATAATTACAAAATGAGAGACCTATGTATTTGGAAAGCTGATAAAAAGGGTAGCAATGAGTAGTTGGAAAGTTGATCAATTGGTGGTTGAGGAGATCAGGAAGAACACCATGTTGCTTTACATGTAGATCAAACTTGAGAGGTATTGGTAGCGGTAAGACTTGGGGTTCACTTATATGAGCACATATAGAAGACATATGATGAGAATGAGGTGTAGAAGAAGAACTAGCATGGACTTGAGAAGCATCCTTGAGATAGTGGATTTGTTGGTCCGAAAATCTGTCGCCTGGACAGATCTATGGATAGACGAGCCAACAGTGTGCAGGGCTTAGCCCCTCTTTGAGTCAGCAAAGCGAAACTGGTTTATTGCTATTCTACCAGCAGGAATCTATGCAAGTCTCACAGATTCTGCCTTCGGGGGTTTGGGATCTCATCCCAGTAGAGTGTTTCAGGCTGCGAAAAGAAAGGAATGAAAGAGGGAAAAGAGAACGGAAATCAAAAGGGTGTTTAAGTGATTTTTAAATAATGTTTTCCCCCCAAAGGTGGATCACCCCAATTAGGGGAGGTAAAAGCAACATAAGGGTTTCCAATAAACAAAGCAATACTGATGAGCAAATGACAGAAAAGTAGATATGGATCCAACAGATTAAACACACACAGATCTAATGTAAGGAAGATCTAATGCATAACACAGCTATTGAGCACAAAGTCTTAATATTTGTATTACTGTTTTCTTCTGTTACAAGAAAGCTCAAAGTCTTTCTCTCCTCACTTCTATTTTCATCTAAAAAATGTTCACACTGAATACAACAAGTATTCTAGTATTTATAGAAGAGAGGAGAAGGAAAGCAAAAAGGAGCCAACAAATATTTACAAAGATATTTACAAAATATCTAAAAGTCATGTTGACTTTTGACAACTTGATGGATGACATCATCCCATGATGCAACATGGATGATGTCATCATTTGTGCCAACACACTTTAGACATTTCAATAAGAAAGTTAGAGAATAGAGAGAAGAAGAAGAAGAGGAAGAAGAAGAAGAAGCAGCTACTCGTCATCGTCATCCTGCGGCCGAAAGGGAGTTGCCTGCTTCTGATGCTGCTCAGGAGATGGTGCTGCTTATTATTTTGTCCATCCACGGACTTCTTGTAACCTTCTGAGTCCTAACCCAAAATTCTTCCATGTCACTGTGACCCAACTCTGAGTCCCTGACATCCATACTGCATTCAGCCTGTGATTCGGGCATCCTGACCCTTTGATATTTGTACTTCATCTCCTCCTCTGTAAGCTTAGCCTTTCCTCTTGGTTTGGTGGGTCTCTTGCTGGATGTAGACATATGTTCTTTTGAATTCAGTTGCTGATCTGGATATATAGCAAAAGCTCGGGAACGGGTCCATAGGACGATGAAAATGACGGAGCAGAGGCTGACAAGTTCAGAACGATCACGTGCTCAAAAAAAGTGAAAATGACATTTGGGCGCGCAAACCATATATATATAGAAAAACTGGTCATAAATGCGCCAATCACTTTTTCAAAGGCGCACCAAATCTATTGTCGACACGGGATTATGTGCGCCCTTTGGCGCACCAAAAAGTTTTGTTGCACAAATATTATGCGCGTCCTTTGGCGCACCAAAGAGTGGCGCAACACAAGTTGTACCAACACAAGCGCATGCACCTTGGCGCACGCAGGGAAGGTTAAACATTCTTTGGCGCATGAAAAGTTGTGTTGACATTGAAAACCATGCGCCAAAGGCTTTTAAGGGGGTGCATCAAAAGTTAGTGTTACAAGGATATTTCATGCACCCAGCCAAAAAAGGCTCAGAAAGACTAAGTTCGAAAACTAGATTTCCTGGGAAGGGATTTTACAACGTTTCAAACGCGAGGGATCCCTAACGAGGGATCGAAACAAAATTTTCCGTATGGTTATCGGTAAAATTTCCCTTGTCAATTTTACGGGATAACAGCTGGCTCTTTCTGGGGACTATCCCTGAGCGAACTCGGGGGTAGAGAATCCCAGATCACTTGTGCCTATCCATTGGGTAACAGAGTCAAAAACAAGGGGGACCGGAAGGAGAACAAATGAAACACATGACAAACCGAAAGCAAACACACGACGAAAGCAAACACACAACTTAAAGCAAATTGTACAAAGAAGAGAGCAAGCTCTACTTCCTGAAGATCTTCAGATGCTGCCCGCTATAGGGAAGCGGGAGCTCAGTTCCGTCTAGCTATGAGAGATAGAAACTATTCTCTCCGTTGAGTTGCTTGATTTTGAAGGGCCCTCTCCATAGGGAATCAAACTTTCCGTGCATGCCCTTTGGCTCTCTTCGCTTGTCCCACAAAAGGACGAGATCTCCCACTTGAAAATCCCTTTGCTTGGCTTTTCTATGCGCAAGCTTTTACTATGATTCTGATGTTTTAGTGATCCTATCGACGACGGTTCACTCTCTTTTCTTTCTTAAAATTCTGCCAAGACTACATCTATTCTCACTTTTCTAGAGAATTCTGGGAAAGTTCATCTTCATCGCATCGTCGCCGAGCGCCAGAGCAAGGAAGTTCGCAGAAATGGGGAAGTTCGGCATCAGTGGCCATATTAACATTGAAAAGGTGACATGCCGAGAGATCTCTTTGGGAGTAATGCGGTTTCCGCCCACAAAGCGTCGTACAAAGCCCCCCCCCACCCCCCCAAGGGGTGGGGGGGGGGGGGGGGTGGGAGGGTGGGGGGGGGGGTGGGGGGGTGGGGGGGGGGGGGGGGGGGAGGCGGTGGTGGGGGGGGGGGGGGGGCTGGCGGGGGGGGGGGGGGGGGGGGGCGGGGCGGGCGGGGCGCGGGGGTGAGGGTGGGGGGGGGGGGCGGGCGCCGTGGGTGGGGGGGAGGCTGTGGCGGGGTAGGGGGGGGGGGGGGGGGGGGGGGGGGGGGGGCGGGGGGGGGCGGGGGGGGGGGGACGGGGGGGAAGGGGGGGGGGGGGGGGGTGGGGGGGGGGGTGGGGGCGGGGGGGCGGGCGTGGGGGGGGCGGGGGGGGGGGGGGTGGGGGGGGGGGCGGGGGGGGGGGGGGGGGGGGGGGTGGGGGGGGGGGCGTGGGGGGGGGGGTGGGGGGGGGGGGGGTGGTGGGTTGGGGGGTGGGGTGGGCAGATGCCACACAAAAAAAACACAATCACAAACAACAATAAACCCAGCCTCAACAAAAAAAACAGAAACAAAAACACACCAAAAACTACGGCAACACGGGCGGGGGGGGGGGGGGGGGGGTGGGGGGGGGGGGGGGTGTGGGGGGGGGGGGTGGGGGGGGGGGGGGGGGGGGGGGGGGGGGGGGGGTGGGGGGGGGGGGGGGGGGGGGGGGGGGGTGGGTGGGGGGGGGGGGGGGGGGGGGGGGGGGGGGGGGGGGGGGGGGGGGGGGGGTGGGGGGGGGGGGGGGGGGGGGGGGGGGGGGGGGGGGGGGGGGGGGGGGGGGGGGGGGGGGGACAAAAAAAAAAAAAAATAAAAACTAAATACAAAAACAAAAAAAACATAAAAAAACAAAAACAAAAAAAAAAAATAAAAAACAAAAAAAGGGACAAAAATAAAAATCAACACACAACAAAAAGAAATAAAAAAAAAAAAAAACCTTTCCTTTCGTTTTGATACACATATTTACAAAAAAAAAAAAAAAAAAAAAAACAGTGTCACATAAAAAATTCTTTCAAACTACTAACTTTAATACCCATCTTATCTCTTCTAATTTCAGGAGTTATGTCCCTTGAAACCTACCACTGCCAAAAGCAACCCGATAGTTAATCCTTCTTCCTATGATAGGAAATGAGGTTGCCTATTCAAAAAAAACTTAAGCTAGGACCTGGTCTGAGTACAATATTCTCTGCTGTGTCAAAGCCACTTTGGCAACCTTCAACCTAGTGTTAATCTTCCAACCTCAGATTCAAACTGTAAATGCCACAGTCAACTGAAAGACATCTCATAAGCTGGACATGGTGAATTACGCCTGTAAATTACTTGTAGCAAGTTTTGGCTCAGTACCTAAAATGCAAGGTATCAATAAATGAGGTGCTGCTATTGACCAGACACAGCCTGGCTCACACCTATGAATCCCTACGCTACTCTGATTTATGAGGAGGCTGAGGCAATTTGAGATGAATATGCTTGAGTCTGGTCTGAGGCCAGGAGTTTTAGTGAGTAACATTTGCCCAGCAATGACAGCCACTGCACTCCAGCCTGGAACACAGTGAGACCACTGTCTCATAAAGGAAAAACAAATGAAGTAAATATTAATTCAATATATACTCAGTCATAAAAGTAAAGCTTAATGACTTATTCCTAAGAGCAGACATTTATTCCTATTAGAATATGGCTTTATTATTACAGCTTTCTTTTTTGAGACGGAGTCTTAGCTCTGAAGGAAGAAAAGAAAAGGTGGCTGAGTGCAGTCTTCACCCCTCATGCACTTGTGCTTCTCTCAAGCTCCAGACTGGATTGTGCCAGATCTCCTCTAAAAACTCCCAGGCTGGGACTACAGTGATGACCATCTCGGCCACAAGCACACCTTGCTGGGTAGAGATGTTAGCCAGGATAGATCTCCTGACCTTGGTGATCCACCTGTAAAGGCCTCCCAAAGTAGAGCTGGATCTTACAGGTGAGCCACCGCGTTACTAGCCTGGCTATTTTTTTTTCCACTTTGTATTTTGTATGCAATGGGTATTCACTTGTACCAGCCACATTTAGGCCACTCCTGAGCGAATTCGCGAAAGCCATATAACAGCCTCCCCATCTCTTGTGAAAAATCCAATGCTTAGATAAATTAACTTGAGAATCCATGCCCATCTAAATTTATGGGTTACCAATATATGATTTCTTGACCCTATATGTCTAATGAGTCCTTCCTATCCAGTACCTTTGAGCAGGTGAACCACATTGAGCTACCTCTTACCATTGGCCTGAGAGGTTCTTGGTTATACATACAAACCCTAAGCCTGTCCTGCTGATATTCATTTGCCAAGGATAGGCCCTCCAAGAATATTGCAGGCTTTGAATTTCAAATCATATACCCAGGCAGTTTCTGTAAAAGATGTTTTTCTAGATTATGGAACTGAAGTACTGATTCTTGCAGATATTAAAGCCCAGTCTTGCTCTGGAGTGCAGTGGCAGCCTGATCTGGCTCACTGCAATCTCCACCTTTGTGTACTAGTTCAAGTGATGCCCCTGTCCTCAGCCTACTCCCAAGTAGCTCTGGGAGCTCTTTAAGGTGGGATTACAGGCATGCACCACTAGTACCAGCTAATTTTCACTATTTTTTAGTAGAGTCAAAATTTCACCATGTTGGCCAGGCTGGTCTCGAATTCTGACCATCAAGTGATCAGCCAGCCTCAGCCTCCCAAAGTGCTGCGATTACAGGCACTAGCGTAAGTCACCATAATCTCAAGTTATACAATTCAGTCTTAGGGCTTGGCCTGAAATCTATACTGGGTGTAAACATTAAGTCCCCATTCAAGTCCTACCCAAGCAAACTACCTCCTGGCAGTAAAATCATTCTGGGTTTCTCATAGATCTCTAATTAACTTACTGAGCACCTCAATGAGTTGAATAGCCAGTGACAATATGTACTCTTTCAATAGTGGTGACTGGAATTGGGAAACCACAAATATATGTTGAATGCTTCCACTTAATGCAATCAGAATCTTCAAGCAAATCTAATGAGATACCTAAAATACTATTCGACTTCCTTAAAAACTTTGAAGGCATTTGAAACAGTCTATTCCATTTACATTACTCAATTATTTAACCATTCATTTGAAATTGTCAACAACAAAATTTGTTCCTTAACTATACTTTATGGCTAGCCCGTGAATAGTGCCTGCATGAACATTTATAGCCTACTGAAGTTTGCATTATGTAAATGGAACGGTTTTCTTTGGCTATGTAACTAATCATGGAAAGCTTCATATGGTAATTCTTGCTTTAACATTTTGAGGAACCGCCTATAACTCATTTGCAAAGGCCAGTTGTACTTAAATTTAGACATTCCTGAATAATTTGCCTTCCAATTAAATAGCATAGACTTTTGCTTGAACAGATACAGTTCTGGATGACTGAAAATCTGAAGATCAAGGTGCCATTTGAAGGATTGGTGTAGCAGCTAGGTGAGGGTTGACAACTTGGGGGATTCACTGCAATGGCCACTCTTCAGAATCCTGGTTTTCATTTTACACTATTCTCCATGCCTGCATCCCAATAAGATTATAAGGCAATTGAGCTCTTATGGCTTTCATCCTATTAATTGCAGCACTCTTAGTCTGAAATCAGGATTCTCACCATGAGGCCAGGCTTTTGACCTCAGGCCTAGGTAGCATAGAATTATCTACAAAAAAAGTTAGTCCCATCCCAAAGTGCTGGGAAACAGTAATCCCAGCCACCTTGGCATTCAGAGCTTCAACGAAATATTTGAGGCTAGTATTTAAATTTTCCACCTCAACATACCGAGTGAATATGCTTGTCTCTGTGACATTATCTTAACTGAATGTTTATATAGCCATGTACTATGGTGAAAGGGTTCCATGTATTCCTACCTACTTTCCATTAGAAATTAATAGGCATTTGTAAGGACTCACATTTAGATTATATAGTTCAATATATGCGTGTGAAGCATATATTGTGTTCATTAATTTGAATTTCCCTAATAGCCTAATGATGTTGAACATATTTTCATGTGCTTAGCACCCTGTATATAAACCTTCTTATGATATAAATGTATTTAATCCTCATTTACCTATATTTAAATTTGAAAAAGCGTAATGGATTCCATGTCCTTTCAAAGAAGCTTGAGGGAAACCACAAACTGTTCTTTAATAACCCATTCAGGATAGTAAATTCTTTTTTTTTTTTTTTTTTTTTTTTTTTGACATAGAAGAACATGTACTCATGCCCCGAGTAGATCCAATTAAGATAAGTACTTGGGACAGATGAAGTGGTGATTAAGGTATTCCTACCATGAGGAGGAACATATCCACAAGAAACGTGCAATGAGTAGAGCCGCGATACTCATATTTAAGGTAAACGAGGCAATAGGGAGAACCACACAATTTCAAATCACCACGAAAGTAGATGACTGGCTATTAGGACGGATGGAAGATCTGAGTTGCGACTAGATTTGTATAAGATAGATTTTAACAGTAGAAGGGCCGTAAATGCAAAGCATTAAGAGGTTCCGCTTCAGGGATACCATCCATGGAAGATAACGATAAGCCCCAGACCCATATTATGAGTGATAATGTAGGGGCCCATCCAGTTGGGAGCAAACTTACCACGTTGACTCCTTTCGAGTGTAGTGACATTTTGATTTTCCTTAAGAACAAGATCACCAATTTTGAAGTCACGGTGTTGCAAGTGCTTGTTATAAGCACGTTTGACACGCTCGAGATAGACTTGATGATGCTCAAGAGAGCGTTAAGATGCCGCTCATCTAATAATTCAAGTTGTGCTAGACGATTTTGACGATAATCCTCATCGGAGACAAATTCTCTGAGAGAAACACGGAGAGATGGGATTTGGACCTCCAAAGGAAGGACGGCCTCAGACCCATAGATGAGAGAGAAGGGAGTAGCACCAGTAGGAGTACGAATGCTAGTCCGATAAGCCCAGAGAGCAAAAGGGATATGTAAATGCCAATCCCTGCCAGCTCGACTAGTTACCTTTGCGAGGATATTACGCAAAGTTTTATTGGAAGCTTCGGCTTGACCATTAGCTTGAGGATAGTATGGAGAAGAAAAACTGAGCTTGATATTGAAAGCATTGCAGAGATTCTGTAAATCAGCGTTCTTGAAAGACTTACCATTATCTGTGATTAGCTTGTGTGGAACGCCAAAAGCGACAAATGATGTGTTGATAGACGAAATCAACTATGGGTTTAGCCTTTGTTGAAGAAAGAGGGATACCTTCACCACTTAGTAAAGTACTCAGTGGCAGTAATGATAGATAGATGATGACGTTGTGAAGAACGGGGATTGATGAGACCAATAAGATCAAGACCCCACTGCGAAAAAGGCCACAAATCCGCCGCAGGTTGCAAAGCCTAACTAGGGATGTGCGTGAGATTGGAATGTTTGCTGAACTTGACGCACTTCTTAGTGTATTCACAACAATCTGATTAAGAGAAGGCCAATAATATCCCAAACGTAAGATGCGCTTGGCTACAGCTAAGCCACTAAAATGTCCACCACAGATACCGTCATGGACCCTCCTGAATAGCTTTAGATGATTCATGGGTTTTGAGGCATCGAAGCAAAAATACCATCAAAGCCGCGTTTGTAAAGAAGGCCGCCTAGAATAGTATAGCAGTTAGCGCGCGTTGGACAAAAGACCTTCTACCATTGGGAGTCAGATCTGGAGGAAGGACCGAATGAGATAGATAATCAACTATTGTTGATACCACTCATCCTGAGTATGGGTTGTGACAGCATTGATTGACGTTAGTTGCCCAAGATGAGATGGTTGATCTAATCGTTGCACAGCCACATAAAGACGCGAGTCTTCGGTAAAAGGCGGGATAAGGAGGCTAAAGAGGCCATGGTATCTGCGAATCGATTTGCAGTACGAGGAATGGCTTGGATAGTGAACTTATCGAAAGATTGGAGTTGGGCAAGAACGATGTCACGATATTTTTTGAAGGATATCATTCTTGCATTGATAGACACCCTGACCTGGTTAACGATGAGTTCAGAATCACCAAAGATGTCAATATGACGAGCGCCGAGATTAATGGCATTTTGAAGACCTAAGACAAGAGCTTCGTACTCAGCCATATTATTGGTGCACTCAAAGTTTAATTTGTGTGCAACTGGGATAGGCGTACCCCAAGGAGGAATCATCATGAAACCTGCACCTCCCCCTTGCTGGCATTTGGATCCATCAAAGAAGAGCTTTACTTTAAATGGAGATAGACCAAAATCAATTTGTTGGATATATTCATCGGGAATTGAGCAAGGGGGTCTTGAGTGTCCGGAAGAGGAGCATCAGCTAATTGATCTGCAATAACCTGACCCTTGATAGACTTTTTTGCAGGATAAACTCGAGGTCAAACTCAGTCATGAGCATGAGCCAACGAGTGATACGATCATTGTGATAAGGCTTTGCATGAATTGTCTTGAGGGGATTGACACTTGTGACAATATAAGTTTTATGATTAAGGAGATAATGACGAAGCTTAGAAGTTGCGAAGAAGAGAGCACAACATAGTTTTTCAGCTTCGGAGTAACGTTGTTCATACTCATGGAGGGTGCAACTGATGTAATAGACAGCTTGTTCTTTACCACAAGTGTCCCGATGCGAGAATCATGCTCCCAGAGCATGGTCAGTCACAGAGATATAAAGATAGAAAGGCTCCCCCTCGCGTGGAGGTGTAGCACAGGTGGAGAAAGAAGATAAGCTTTGAGATCATCAAAGGCCTTTTGGCAATGTTTCATCCCCCACTCAAAATGAACATTCTTACGGAGGAGATGGTGAAAAGGTTGACAACGGTCCGACAATTGGGAGATAAAACGACGCACTGATTGAAGACGTCCTTGGAGGCTGTGGAGTTGCTTTAAGCTAGAAGGGGGAGGCATCTCAAGGATGGCTTTTATTTTTGCAAGGGTCGACTTCAATACCCCTGATGGAAATGATAAAACCTAAAGTTTACCAGTGAGAACGCCAACACGCACTTAGCTGGATTTAGACGAAGACAGAAGCGGATAAGCCTCTCAAAGAGAGGTGCAAGGATGAAAAGATGATCCTGACGACGGCGTTTGGACTTTGCCGAGGAGATCGTCAACATAATCCTCCACAGTTTTGTGCAAGAGATCATGGAAGATGTACGTCATTGCTCGTTGATAGGTTGCTCTTGCGTTCTTAAGGCCAAAAGGCATGACACACGATAGCAAAAGGTCCCCCCAAGGAGTTATGAAGGAAGTCTTATGCTGGTCTTCTGGTGTGATGAGGATTTGATTATATCCGGAGAAACCATCCATAAGAGAAAGCATCTCATGACCCGCAGTTAAATCTACGAGTTGGTCGATATTAGGAAGAGGAAAATCATCCTTTGGACAGGCAAGATTAAGATCCTGGAAATCGGTACAAATTCGAATTTTCCCAGTAGCGTTAGTTACTGGTACTACATTAGACACCCATTGCGGATAATCGATGGGTTGGATGAAGCTAGCCGAGAGCAAGCGTTGTAATTCTTCTTTAACAAGAAGGGCTACTCTAGGGTGCATTTTACGCAATTTTTGCTTGACTGGTCTGATGTTGGGAAGAGTAACGATATTGTGGACCACAATATCAGGATCGAGTCTGGCATATCTCATATGACCAAGCAAAGGCTTGACGATGTTTAGGAGAGAAAATGGTAAAGTCCCCTAATTCCTGTGGATTAAGGGATTGGCCGACCTTGATGATGCGAGGGTCTTCAGAAGTCCCTATATTAAGGTCGATAGTGGCTTCGTTGAGAAGGGTAGACGTGTCAGAAGGAATAGTCTCGGGGAGATATGAATCCTCTGCCCCCAGATAGGTGAGGACAGAATCATCATCCGCACAGTGGATAGTGTGATAGTAGGAGAGTCGTCTCCAACTATTTCAGGGAAGATTAATGGTATAGAAGCAGACCGATTGTTAGTCTCATAGACTAACGGCCCTAAGGAAATGGTATTGATCAAAAAAAAAAAAGTTAGGTGGGATGGAAATGTCATCGTCCACATCGAGTGATGCTTCTGACTTAGTGGGGAAAGATGGTTCTTCAGTAGGAAGAGGCTCATCAAGAATAGTGACAGTGGCTTTGAAAGAGGTTTAAATCCTAAACCAAATTTTCTGATGTGGGGCATGAGAGTCAGGAATGGATTTGAGATCATGTATACCTTGTTCATATTTTCCAGGCCAAAACCTTTCCACGCGCATCGATATAGATAAGTTTTTGCAAACGTGGGATTCTGTAGATAATCAAACCCTGTTAGGTAAGGTTTAGCTCTAGGAGGAGAATCCGGGCGATAATGAGGTGTATCAAGACCACCGTAGATGAAATTGGTATGTTGATTGGGCAAACCAATGGTGACGATGCGACCGAGACCTGGTTGATATTCAGGTTGTTTGTTTGGTCTACCATACTCATTAGGTTTGAGATGGGCATCGAAAGAAAAGAGAGGAAGCTCTCCTAGTGAGAAAACTTGCAATGTCTCTTCTAGATTTTGTAAATCCGGTAGTTTGGTTTGGTTGCAGGTATGGAAGAAGATGAGGCCCGTCAGGAGAACATGCATTTTCCTTTGTAAAGGGGCAGATCTTGTGGTCATGTCGCATTGTGCGGAAGGAAAAGGATCTCCTGGATGAGTATATATTTTGCCCTCATTTGATATTTTAGGCATCGATGGAGGGTGGATGGGACACAATGCATTGCGCGAATCCAGGAGCGTCCGAGGATCATGTTTATAGTGGAACTTTCCTTCGCAATGTAGAAGAGTTCATGAAGCAGCTTCTTACCTACTCGAATGGGTAAGACCACAGTTCTAGAGTGACTGCTAGCTGATCGTTAAATGATCGAAGGGCGAAAAGGGGGGTGACACCACATTCTTTGGTAACTTAAGTTGTTCGAATGTGTGCGAGGAGATGACGTTGAGTGCAGCTCCACTATCGATCATAACACGTTTTAAGGTAGTGTTATTGATTTGGACTGTGATGAAGAGGGGAGCCTCCAAATCTTCGAAGAAGAAAGAGAAGGAATTTCTGAATCTTCAAAAGAAATGGTAGTTGATGGTCCATTCAGTCCAACAAACCAACTCGAAGGGCTGGGGCTCATCGGAATTCACTGCGATGCGACGCAGATTATCAATCAAAGCTTGGCGATGTTGTGGAGAGGATTGGATGAGGTCAAAAAGAGACATTTTGACCGGGGCCTGGGTGAGTTGTTTCATAACACTCTCCTCAACAGACACGGGAACTTGAGCTCGAGGTGCAGCACGAATAGAGACCCTAGGTTGTGGGGCTGATGAGGAAGGAGAAACGCCTTCAGGGGCTGCAGAAATGACAACTCGTGGTCGAGATGCTGAAGATGAAGATGGGTTATCATAGTGTTGGGTTCTAGTGGCGATATGGATTGTGTCAATTTGGGAAGGTGGAAGATCAAGTGGAATGGAACCACTAGAGGTCTGGGTGGATGGTTGAGGTTTGGATGGGGCTAAGATGAAGGAGGAGGTAATTGTTCCTCCTCCAGCAAAAGGTCACTTTCTTCCAGAAGGTTCTTGATAACGGCTTGAAGAGCTTTACACCCTCAGTGTCATGACCCGGGGGTACGGTGGTAAGCACAAATTAGATCAGAGTTAAACCAAGTAGGTTTCACTCCTTTAGGATTATAAGGTTTAATCGAGGAAGGGGTATGGATGAAGATTGGATGAGTTGATGAAGGATTTCGGTATAGAATCCGGTAGACGAAGATGAGGATAGAGATGATGAAGATGGGTTCTTTTACCTTAATCGACTGCCGAGGTAGAGAACTTGCATGTTAGGTTTAACAGTCTCTTTAGGGATCCTCTTATTTGTTTGGACATTTGGAGGAGCAGTCTTGGGCACTTGAGATGGGAGCAAGTGAGACATGATTGACTTTGGTGGAGGGGGAGCCCCTAAAATAGATTTTGAAGATGAGGGATATGCGACAAATTTTGCGGTCTTTGGAGACAAAGGGGGTTGCTTGGTCGAATGTTACTGATGATTTAGATAATGTTGGTTTAGAAAAGGAAGAAGCTCCCAAAGTAGATGAGATTGGAGGGAGATAGGGTGTCTTGGTTTTTGGTAATGAAGATGATGGTCCTGATAGAAGAGGTGACGTCTTTTTAGTAGGTAAGTCTACTTTTCGGGTATTGATAAAGAATGTGTTGTGGAAGAAGATGATGGCTTTGATAAGTGTGTAGGAGAAGATGCCTTCTCAGCGAGCAAATCCAATCGTTTATGAGGCGTGGAGAGAGATTTTTGTGGAAGAGCACCAAGAGTTTTGATGGTCTGAAATATGGGCTTTCCTTTTTCAGGGATGGTGACGACTTCAACGGCATAAGGTGATTGTAACCTTTTTGGGGGAAGCAAATGGGGAGATACTGATGGTGTAATGTTAGATTTTGGTTGTCTCGGTTTAGGTTCAGGAACGAGTGTATAGGTGTTGGTGCTAATTCTTTTGATTTTTCCTGAATAGGTGAAGTAACATTGGTGACGGAAGAAGGGGTGATGACGAAGCAGTTCCTTGGGAAGGGACTACTTCTGATGCAGTAAATCATGGGTGAAACTACTATAGGAAAAGAGATAGGAAGGGTCAAAATTGAAGATGCTTCCGTTGAAGAGTTGGCACAATGATAGGTATGTTCACCAAGGGCATAGTTGCGGCGGGAATGGGAGCAACAGAAGTGGATGTGTCTGAAGTGGAAACTCGAAGGGATGTAATTGCCTCGAGTATTGAAAGAATGTCTGATGATGAGATAGATGAGGATGACACTGTCTCGGGTTATGGATGGTAGGTCAGACAAAGGAGCGAAGAAGATGACTCCGTGCTTAGTAAGTAGGAATATTCAAAGACGGATTTCTGAAGATGGAGGAATTCCAGTGATTGATGAAGTGGAAGGGGTTTTGATTCGATTGATGGGTTTGCAGATGGATTTGGTTTCAGAAGAAGAGTCCTCGGTAGAGATGAAGTTGATGGTGTGGGTATTTGGTTTTTGAGATTCCGAAGAATTATGATTTGGGGCATGATTGGGGAAAGGTTGTGTTTAAAAAACGTCCAGTGCTTGATTTGGGGGAGCATTTGGGTTATCCAGAATGAGCTCACCTTTATCAATGAATTTTTGGACAAGGTTTTTGAAAGTCTGGCATCGTTCGATGTCATGACCCTTGGTTTTGTGATAATGACAGAAATCGTTTTCCCTATACCAGATTGGGCGTTCTCGGCTTTCATCAATATCCCTAATGGGTGGAAGTTCGATCATGCGAACTTCCAACATTTTTTCTAATATAGAGGCATATGATTCCCCCAAGGGAGCAAAGGATCGAGATGATGAAGCCCCTTTCGAGCAGATGAAGGGTCTCTTCGTGATGGTTGATTAGGAGTACTATCGGTTCTTGGTGTTTTTAATACGATAGCATTCGTGGACCCTTGATTCTTATCTTTAGGAGGGAAAGAATTTGGTTTGGTGAACCGAGAGAAATCTGGTTTTAGATTTGGAGTGAAGTTTAGTTTTCCTTGTTCAATGGCACGAGATTCGAGTTTGCGTGCCATCGTGAAGGCTTCTTCGAAGGTATGAAAAGTTTGGATCCTTAACGTGGAAGAAATGTGACTAGCACAAGATCGGGTGAACAACTCGATCTGTTGGGATTGAGGAAGGGAGAAAGACAATTGGTTGATTATCCCTCTCCAACGAGCGACAAAGTCTGCAATAGACTCATCGTCGAATTGGCGAATGTCGTAAAGATCTGTAATTGAGATCTTATGCGCAATATTTATTGAAAAGTTTTCAGCAAACATCTGGGCCAATTGAGAGAAAGAAAATAAGGAATGTTGAGGAATATTATTGTACCAGTCCAAAGCGGGACCCGCTAGAGACATAGGAAAGGTACGGAGCATGAGTTTCCTGATCCTGGACGATGAGGTAGCAAGCATGTTTGAATGCTCGCAGATGTTGTTTGGGGTCTTCCCGACTATGAAATTTGAGAATTTGGGAAGTTCCCATTGGGGGGATAAGGCTTAAAAGCCACCGAAGGATGAATGGGTTCATTGCACACTTCTTCAAAGGAGTATGAAGGACGGGCTCCTTTTGTGGAGGCTTCCAAGTCTGCCATTTTCTTGAAGAGAATTTGAACTACGTCGGATTGGGGAGGAGGTACATTGGTATGTCCTACATAAGAAGCAAGTAGTGGGTGTTGTTGGGGGTGTCAATGGAGGATTCATCTATTGATGGATAGGATGATAAGAAGAATAAGCCGGTGTTCTGGGTGACCGGGGTGGGGTATTTGTTGTGAGATAGCTTGCGTATAGGCAGGCTGTGAGATAATAAGTGGTTGAGCAAATAAAGGTTAGGTGACAGATGGAGCCTGTGATTGGTGGACTCCTATGTTTGTTGATTGGATCGGGACAGATTGAGGAATATGGGTGTTGGTTGGATTGGACATGTTGGGGAACAAGACCTGAAAGGGGCCTTCTACTGCCGGGTTAGGTATAAGGGTGCTGATGTTAGAGGATGGGCGAAGGTCACAATTGCTGGAATATTGGAAGAAAGACCCCTAGAGGACGCGAAGTAGGAGCCAACTGACTATTCGGAGGGGGTTGGCTCATGAAGAGGTATTGACCTTGGGACACGATGGAGGGCATAGATGAATTGACGGCAATGTGTGGGTGTGCAGACGCATTCATTATAGCCAAGACAGAAGACCTCTCAGAAGTAGGTTGTGGAATATTCGAGGTAACTGCGGTGGTGTTAGGGATAGGTAAGACTAATTGAGAACTAGTCGACATGGTAGGTGGAAGAGAAAAGGGAGGCATAGGCCTCGCCCTTCTCCGTGGCTCGAGGCAAGAGAGATGGTGCAAACTGCTCTACAAAGGCCTGGGATGATCCGCGAGGATAATTGTACACTTGTCGGATTGGTGGGTCTTGGTCAGATATTTGGATTGACTTGTGTACTAGGTAGTCCATGAGGGCTATTGGATTGCGATCGAGGAAAGCCTGAAATTCAGGATCCCCGCGAGGAACATACTCCGAGCCAGATGATATCTCGGAGGGACTAGGAGAAGCTGGACGTGATGGAGGCGCTTTGGTTTGATAAAAGGGATTATACGACCATGACGGGGAACCAACTAACAGCGGTCCCGAGGAAGGTTGGAGGGGTGCCGAAACATCCACGCTGGTGGTGATTTCGGAGGAAGAAGGAACCTATTGGGCCATTTTCCTAGATTGTGACCGGTGATAACCGTCATAAACAAGCAAGAAAGAAGATTGTCCTAACTAATGCACAAACAATTCAAGCAGCGCAAGTGATTATCTCCTTTAAATTTTGATGCCTTTAAGAAAAGAAAATGTTAGGGAAGGCTTTTAGAACAGGAACTACTCATATAGCCAAACTAAGGATGGTTTGGGTAATGTTTGGTGAGGAGTCCCGAAGGCACTTCAGTAAAAGACCGGTACGTGGCTTGATATAAGGGCCTACCCCCGCACTTCACACACCGCCTGCGATAAGGGAGTCGGGTGCTTTTTGCCAATATATACCAAAATCTTCCGTGAATTTATAGCGCAGCCCGAGTACCGCGTAGGCTCTTCCTCTTGGATATCACTTCCAAGTAGGCGAGGCCAGGGAAGGAGTTTTGTTTAAATGCTTTATACCTAGTGATTTTGGCTTTGTGTGCAAGGGTGAAAAATAAAAATCAAATAGTGTCACTACCGATTTTGATCAATTTTTCTAGCCTATTTAAAACTAGGTGAAAAGCATGCAGCAATGACAAAGAAAAAGTTCTTTTTAAGCACTTAAAAATGAAGTGTTTGATTTCGATGAAAACAAGCCAAACAGATTCTTTCCCCAAATGCGATTAGGTTCTTTTTAAGCACCAAAAACTGAAGTGTTTGGATGTGATAGACAACCAACAAAGAAATCCTAAAAAGGGGAAAACACCGAAAAAGAGGAATACCTGTAGATTTAGCTCTCCAAGGTGTGTGGACTTCAAAAAGCGCGTTGTTGAGCTCTTCCCCTCGAACAATCCCACGAACAAGCAAAGTGCTCCGCAAGAAGAGGTTAAGCAAACACCAAAGAAAACCCAGAAAGATATATCCAGGTAATGGCGAAACGAAAAAAAAAAATTCTATTTAAAGGAAATAGAAAAATTTCAAGATAATGATTTCGCCTAAAAGCAAGATTGAAATGATGCAATGAAATGCTCAAATAGGACTGATAGAAATCAGTGAAGAAAAGGAACAAAGTTCAAAACTAGAAAAAATGAACTTACCAATAAGGGACTTTGGTTCAGGTCCCACCGGGCGTGCCAGAATGTAGATCAAGAATTTTGCGCTTGTTACCTGTCCAAGTTAATGCACCAACTAAACACAAAAACCCTGAAAAACCTCAATGAAATTGATACCTGATGAAGATGTAGACGGATGAGGAAGCCGATGTAGATAAGACGGGCGCACACGAGCAATTCACACAATAGATCCGAATAACCTGTAAAACACCGATGCTTGACAGAAAAAGACCACGTTAAAAGGTATTTAAGTGGACTGCTCGAGAAGCGGGTCCGAGAAGCGATAAGCTTCCTCGGCGGATGTCAGTCCACGTTTTCAATTAAGAAAAGAAGCATACATGATAAAAGATGTAAATAAAGACTAGATTTTCTGATCGCAGTAATAAAACAGAATCTAAACAGCAGACAGAAAGTACAGAAAACAGGGAACTATGAAATAAATGCTGGATTTGTGTTACCTGTATCCTTTTACCTATCTGCAGATAAATCGGCGTTGACTGGGTAGAATCGGCGTCGATTGATATGGTCGGCGTCGATTGAAAGGGATCGGCGTCGACTGGAGACAGATCAGTCAATCAGGGACTGTGCGACAAGATTCGGGAATTGGAAGGTGAATGTGGTCTGCTGGATGTGCCGAAGTTGGCGAGACACTGGAACAGGGTCACCAGATGATAGATGGTGGTGTACGATGCTGATGCGACAGAGACAGAGTAACGGTGCTCCTCTCAGGGATTGATTCAGACAGGATCTGCCCTAATTTGATACAATTGATGCTAAGAAGATCTCTCTTTCTCTCAACCTGTATCTTTCGCTCTCTGTTCGCTTTTTCGCTCGTTCGTAATCTCTTCTTCGGTCTCTTCGTTCTCTTCGGTCCCCAGAACTGAGTTCTGGACTTGCTTTTATAATCGGCGCCGCTCTAGAAAATCGGCGCCGATCGCGGAATAGACTCCCGAGATGGCCAAAATGAGAGATTTCAAGAAAGATGAGAATTACCCCGAATACGGGAAATATCCCGCTTAGGGAAGATGAAAAATAGATGTGATACATAGATAGAATAAATTTGGGGTAGATAAGTGATTAAGATGCATGGGAAGAAGCGTAATTAAATATTTAATATTTAATCACTCATGGGTAAGATATGATGGGGTGAATTAAATTTGAATAAGTGATTAAATCACAAATTGGATAATATCCCAAGGGGATAGTTGGTGACGTAAACGTGCCCCAGGTTACCTAGGCAAGTAAACAGATGGGAGGGACATTAAATTGGGTAACCAATTTTAAGTGTCTACAATTTCAACAAGAAAGTCGGAGAATAGAGAGAAGAAGAAGAAGAGGAAGAAGAAGAAGAAGCAGCTACTCGTCATCGTCATCCTGCGGCCGAAAGGGAGTTGCCTGCTTCTGATGCTGCTCAGGAGATGGTGCTGCTTATTATTTTGTCCATCCACAGACTTCTTGTAACCTTCTGAGTCCTAACCCAGAATTCTTCCATGTCACTGTGACCCAACTCTGAGTCCCTGACATCCATACTGCATTCAGTCTGTGATTCAGGCATCCTGACCCTTTGATATTTGTACTTTATCTCCTCCTCTGTAAGCTTAGCCTTTCCTCTTGGTTTGGTGGGTCTCTTGATGGATGTAGACATATGTTCTTTTGAATTCAGTTGCTGATCTGGATATATAGCAAAAGCTCAGGAACGGGTCCACAGGACGATGAAAACGACGGAGCAGAGGCTGACAAGTTCAGAACGATCACGTGCTCAACAAAAGTGAAAATGACATTTGGGCGCGCAAACCATATAT
Source organism: Taxus chinensis (assembly GCA_019776745.2). Lineage (NCBI taxonomy): Eukaryota > Viridiplantae > Streptophyta > Pinopsida > Cupressales > Taxaceae > Taxus > Taxus chinensis. Next base: position 76,309,660 of record CM034149.1, read on the forward strand.
ATATAGAAAAACTGGTCATAAATGCGCCAACCACTTTTTCAAAGGCGCACCAAATCTATTGTCGACACGGGATTATGTGTGCCCTTTGGCGCACCAAAAAGTTTTGTTGCACAAATATTATGCGCGTCCTTTGGCGCACCAAAGAGTGGCGCAACACAAGTTGTACCAACACAAGCGCATGCGCCTTGGCGCACGCAGGGAAGGTTAAACATTCTTTGGCGCATGAAAAGTTGTGTTGACATTGAAAACCATGCGCCAAAGGCTTTTATGGGGGCACATCAAAAGTTAGTGTTACAAGGATATTTCATGCGCCCAACCAAAAAAGGCTCAGAAAGACTAAGTTCGAAAACTAGATTTCCTGGGAAGGGATTTTACAACGTTTCGAACGCGAGGGATCCCTAACGAGGGATCGAAACAAAATTTTCCGTATGGTTATCAGTAAAATTGCCCTTGTCAATTTTACGGGATAACAGGATTTCATCAGTAAGAGATGTAATTGTGGTTTCCATAGCTTGAATTTTATCTTGAAATAAACAATGTAAAGCTTGAATTGATTTGTAAATGGATTGATTGGTTTGGTATCAGGATTAATAGGGTCATTATTGAGACAATCAAAGATGGCACTCACTTGTGCATGTGGCGTATTATGAGGGAGATATATGGTGTCTAGGGATTTTTGGAAAACATATTTGCAAGGTGGGTGCATTTGAAGTAAGTCATACAAGGAGATTTGAGGAATTTAATGAGCCATGAAAGAAGATCAGATAGAATATAAAAAAGAAGGATCCAAATTTTTTATCATGATTGGGGTTAACCAAATGATTTAATTTAATTTGAATTAATTAAATCTATATTTCATTGTAACTACTATAATAAATGATGTAAAAATGTTTATATACAATATGACGCAAGCAACAAAGCATGTAAAAATGTAAAACCCTAAGCAAGAAGGAGAGATAGGAAGACTTAGTTGATTTCGAAGTAGAATGGAGGTGATATGGGAAGGTAAAAAGTGTTGAACGGACTAGAAAAAACTTTTTAAATGCTCACTGTAAATTTTGGAACTCAGGAACAATGTAGGACAAGGGCACCCACATGCCATAGGAGGAAAGAGGCGTTTGGGCGCTGACGACTGGATCTAGACGTTGGTGGTCATATAAATGCTTAGGAATTGATTTCTTCTGTGTCGTAAGAGCTTCACAATTGATCCTTGTCTTTTGCTTGATAATCACTCCTTGATTTCCGAAGGTACATGTAACCTGTAAAATAGAATAACTACCTGCACATGTCCACAAACCACATCAAATCTAATAAAAAATATGCAGAATGTGGAGTCGGACTGACCCTGACAGTCACCTGAAGAGTGAACTTACTACTGAGCATTGCACTACATCTCAGACCCCGTGTAGTTCTTGTGTGTGTGTGTGTGTAGAAATGATACCCTAGGATGCCCTTGTGAAAGTTGCACAAAACTAGTAATTGGCAACTCCCTTTAGCAAGCTAGATCTAGAATGTAGAAGATGCATAGTGTGTGATGGAATAGAATAAACTTCTCCTCTTATGCAGTGAATGTAGAAGTTATATAACCCTTAACCCTTATATGAGTGTTAGATGGATGCCTTTGAAGTGTTTTAGTACATTTGGATGTAATTTTAGGTGATAATAGTAATGCTTAGTTCTTGGTCCTTTATTTTAAAAACACAACTATGTATTTATATGATTCCCTTGTTTGAATTTCGTAATTGAGAACTGAAAGGCTAACCCAAAGTAGTAAAAAGTAATTAAGAAGAGAAAGGGGTTCAAAAGAATAAGAAAGATGTAAAGAGAGAAAAGAGCACCCAAGAGGAAAGGAGTGCCTAGTGCTAGTGTCTTGACTAGGCACTAGTGTCTGATGCCATAGAAATATAAAACAATCAAACGGCGACAATAATACAAGATGTATAAGGTCAATAAAAGTGCAGAAGACAAAACAAAAGGCTAAAGGGAGTTGTCAATTACTAGTTTTCTTTCTTAGGAATCATGTAAATGTTAGCATGCTTTTAGGACCTAGAAATGTACCCAAGTGCATGATTTTGTGTCTACAACTAAAATGAGTGTCTACAGATTCCTAGGAAAGTACCAAGGAACATCCCTCTAATCAATCTCCTCCCACTTATGAGATTCACATTATTGATCATGTGACTCCTCAAACTAAAAAGACACTCGCCCCAAATTTCCCTAAGGATGGTAAGTGATGAAATCATTTTCCATGTTATGGGAGGATGAAAATCTAGCCAAGGAGGATGAAGCATTCATGCAAAATCGTCAAGGTGATATTCAACATTGAAGACAACATTGGCTTAAAGGGGAGAAGCATGTTATTCCCTTCACTTGTCGCTGGTATTAGGATATGTGTAGCCAACTTGTGGCTATTATAACCTTTTACTTATTCATTTGGTAATTCCTATATCTTCATATTGGTAGTAGGGTTCGGCCTAGAGAGTAACCATAGCCTAAGTATGACATAAATAAGAGGCAGTGGCTATGATTTGATCATCATATTATGTATTCTAGTTTTATTGTAAGGTTGTGGAAGTTTCCCCACGAAGTGGCTCAATCACATATTCCTAGTATTATGCTCTGGTATCACTCTGTTTGTGTAAATTTGTTCTATTCTAATCATGTACTATTGCAATTCACTAGTATTGTTCTGCCATTTATATTCCTTTTTTGTTCATTTCCATGTTTTTTTTTATTCATCAATGTAATTTCATTACATTTGTTTAGATGTCAAGGTATTGAAGTTGGAAACAATATTTCTCAAAGGTTGCGATGGTTCCATATCCCTTACATGGTTCAAATTATATCGTTACTATCAAATTGAAGTGCGATCCGACAAAAAGAATGGCTAATTATACACTTGAAGATAACATCCTAGCCCTCTCGTTCTCATACTTTAAGAATCCCTATATATCCACCTATTTACAAATGTTGAATGTAATACCTTTCACTTTCTCCATATTTGCATGAAATTTGTGTGCTACCACAACCAAACCACTTCTTTGTTGTGTTCCCGATATATATTTAAAGTTTATGTGTATCATAACAAAGACTACATATCGAATTCACTCAAATTGACTCAATAACTAGTGTATCAAATGGTATAAATTCATACCAATCCATTTAAGAAGAATCTACACCTTTCATTCATAAAAAAAATTATACCATTTAAAATTTGACCTAACATATGGATCAAAAGACTTTTAAACTTTAAATATAAATATTTTTAAATCGTAAAAAAAAATTCCAAAATGTACTAAATGGCATATCCCAAACTAAGATAATAAAACATATAAAAAATAAATAAAGATGAAGAGTTGATGCCAAACACCATCTCTATATAAACGGACCCACATCATACGTGTTACATTTATAACGTCACTTTAAAACTCTGTTGAATAATCAGAAGAGTCCAAATTTCCCGTCCTCCTCAACGATGATATTATTTTACTCAACTCTAAACATACGATATGGTTTAGCCATACGGATACGACTACGAATACGGTTGGGGTTTAGTATTAAAAATAAATACGGTTAGGGTTTAGTATTAAAAAGAAATAATGGCCCCCTTCCCCGACGTACGTACTTTTAAGTTTTATCTCAATAAAATAATAACCATTTTTACTTTTATAAATTAACGTACAAAAGTTACGGTTCCGTGCATTTCCGTATTGCCTATCCGTTTGTCGTTGTCCGGAATTAAATAGTTATGGGCATTTTGACCTGAAGACGAAAAAAACAAAGGAAAAAACAGTAAAGGGGTGTAGATTTCAGCACTCAAATACAGTTGGCATGGATTCACGTGTTCTGTTAAAGCACTTTCAAACTATACTAAATAATTTCATGATTCATCACCCCCCACCCAACAAACACATTTTTAGCTTGTAATTATTCCCCATGATTTCATTGTTGATTTTTATTTTTTGGTTTGATTTTGTGAGATGGGATATCAACGAATCTAGATTAGGGTTAGGGTTAGGGTTCCTTCCATATATATGTAATATGCTTAAATAAGTTATAATACAAGGGGGTTGATTTGCTAGTAATGGAAAAGTGGAGAGATTGTTTTTGGAAAACAAATTTGTAGATATTAATTTTGAGGATCGTAAGAGTTAATTTTGGTAGTTTTTTTAATGTATATCTGATTTTTGTAGGGATTCCAACTTGGATGTGGTGTTGGAAACGACGTCAATATTTAATGTTTAATATTTATATTTCCATAAGATATGGAGTTATACTCGTGGATTTCGTGTTTAAAAGTAAAAATGATAAATGAAATAGGGTGTGCCCATTTGAAAACAATTTTACGTACATTTTAAATTTTAATGTTTAATTTTGTCAAGTTACACCAGAGGCTACAAGATTCATTGGTCAAGGTGATATGAGAAAAAACACACAAATCCATGTTTTCATCTTGAGTGTCTTAGAAATTTGTGTAACTTTGTGTTTTAAACATCATCATGTAGTCTCTTGTACCATGTGCATTTCGAGTAATGTCATTATTCACATAAGGTAGTTGAGAAAACAACAATTTGTTCTTCATCTTTGATAGGGTGAGGGTCGAAGTCTATTGATAAATCTCGTAATTGTTCAATGTAACTTTGTGATGTGTGCAACATTGCAACAACACTGTTGCACACCACTATAACAACACACACCACATGCACAACCTTTTATGCAACATGGGTTAGCCATACAACACCCATAACCATACCACATAGCTCAATCCTTGCATTGAACATCCAAAATATGCAATGGCTATGTGGACACTGTGCCACTTTATGTGCCAATCTAGGGTTGAGCCATAGGATTTGACGACAAGCATGAAAACCTGCGTATTGACACTTTATGCCTAATAGTTGTAGACAAGTCAAATTCTATCCTTTGTTTTATTGTGGTTGGCACAATGAACCCTCAATGAGGAATCTATCATGAGGGGTTCGTCTTAGGTGTCACTTCTAAAGCTCATGTCATGTTATCACATGTGTCAACATACTACACATTTGGAAGTCGAGTCATACAATTACTGAAAGGTCAAGAGCAACACATAGAAGTTCAATTATTTCAACTTCCATAATAATTTTTGAATCCTTTGCGACTTTGCCTTAACAATCAAAGAATAGAAGATAAATGACCATACATCTCACTCGAGACTATGTTATGTACAAAAGTACAAAACAATGTAATGAGGAGATTAAATTTCATGCTTAATCAACCTATTACAGATAATGAATTATTCAATTATCCATAACTAATAAAGGGTAGGTCATAAACAATCTTAAATTATTGTAAATCTTGAATATTTAATATTATGTAAACTAGAATTTGACAAGGTGTAATTAGGGTTGAAGAGAGGAACCTGAATATACATGTTAAAGGTGTGATAAAGTAATTAGATAGTGTACAAACATAGAAAAAAGTGTTTTCAAGATGCTCAGAAAATATCGGGACCTAGATTTTTTCTTTGGATGGTTTCATATAAATCTCGACAATATCAAGGCCAAACTTGTCTTGAGGGATTCAAACACGTCATTTACAGTTTTTTACTTACTCGCTCTTTTTACGTGGTTTTGTATATATCCGTGCTTTTAATTTATTTATGTAGAACCTTGTGATGACTATGTCTAATTATAATATGGATTCTTCTTTCTTGAGCTTTACCTAGAAAAATGTGTTAACATGATTAGGTTACGCAACCTCACCACACCTCTAGTAATCTAATGAGTGTTATAGTACATAAAACTACTCTAAAGAAGGAACACACCTTGTCTAGATCTCCCAGACTTACGAATATATGTAATAGAATATATATTAGAAAATAATCCCTTGATCTAGCCCTTATCACTTCGAAACATGCACTTGTGCATCAAATTTAACTCAATACTTGATCTACGATAACAATATAGATGGTGTCATATTTTACATATTTTTGTTGTGATAATGTTCTATAAGGAATATAACATTTTAATGCTTTCTTTTAACCTTCTTAAACATCTTCTTGACACCCCTGATATGTTAGGTTATGTTTGTATTTACAAATGACCTTTTCTAGTTTTCTTGCTAAACTAACCTAAAAGTATCGCCTATGATGGATAACCCAACTAACCCTTTTGAAAATATAATTATTAAATTGCTAGGGGTAGGTTCATATAAGGTGGAAAAGTTGAGAACTAGACCTATCTAGGACCTATGAACCTATCTAGGACTAAAAAATCATGTTTGAGTATAGTGGATGTCTATTGAGTTGGAGAATGGATGTCTGTTTGTAGGGTTATTCATTGGGTTTATCAGATTACATTTATCATGGGCCATAATTTGAAGACAGTACACCACGAGTCGAGGAAGTCATGCATCAAAGGAATTGTGCTTTGTAGGTCGAGATGCAGGCTTTTTTGTATATGTTGGCGAAATAATTTTTCGCAAGGGAAAATTAGGGGCTTTCACCAATGCTCTAATCTAACCATCGGGGGTGGCCTTTCGATCAAGGATCACACATGAATACTCCACTAAACCCATGGAAAATTTCTTGTACATAGTACAAAAGAGGAATAGTGTGTATGGAGAGAGAGAGAGAGAGAGAGAGAGAGAGAGAGAGAGGAGAAAGTGAGAAGGGGGTTTTACTCAATAAATAGCATGCTAAGTTTATTGACATAAAACCAGAGTATTTCCAAGTTATTAAAGAGAAGACACCAATATGCAAAGCAAGACAAAGAACACAATTAACACAAAGTTTAACTGCATTATATTCATCAAAAGATACAATCTTTCCATGTTTGTACATGATTACAATGCTCTATTGGAGTAGTAGTTGAGATGGAGAGGAATAGATTAAACAAGAAATAGAAGAAACATAGTTTGCTAGAGGGGAGCAAAAAGTAATGCTTTGGAATAGAGAGATATTTTCAATATATAGCTTTACAATGTGCCTCTTCACATTCCCATGTGAATTTTCAACTTAAAGTGCAATCCTCAATGAAGAAATAGAACTTTAAGTAACTTAAGTCACTTTTTACAAACTTTCTTCTCATTGAAGAAATATAATTCTAGAGAGATAAAGAGAGAAGAAAGAGAGGAGGGAACAAAGATAAGCTCCAAACTCGAATGAAGAAAGATGAAGAATCTTTGATCATGAAGAAGATCCACTCCTAACTCTCATGACCTATGTGGTGATACTCCAGTGGTGAATAACTCTAATGAAGAACTATGACCCTTATGTATTGAAAAAATTCTCCTCTTGAATGATTGACAATTGTATCTCATCAAATACATTAAGAGAAGAAGTGAGAAGCACTAGATCAAAAGACTACTAAGACAAAGGAAAAATTCCCGCATTCACTTGAAGTAATCTTCCCAATCCATGAAACAATGCCAGGTCTCCTTAACCAATTGCACATGATGAGAACTTGGAACAATTTCCCGCACAATATAACCATGATGATCCTTCCACTTGGATGATGCCAGAACATCTATCCTAGTGTGTACAATGAAAGGTTTTGCAAAGAGCTATGGATATGAGGCAAAACCCCAAAGCTTTGTGCAAAGTCCCTCAATGGACCATATGATAAGAAATGAGCAAGGAATCCTATTTGCATGTATTAAAACTTGAAATAAACAAGAAATCTAACAAATAGCATTAACCTCTATTCTTGAAAGCTTAACAAAAATATTCCTACTAAAGACTTAAGCAATCAATTTTGTTGTTTACTCCATGAGGGTGAATGAATCTCACTAAATGGCTACATGGCCAAGTTTAGCTATTCCATTACTAACTTGTCATGGGTGCAAGATGAATTTATTTTAATGGTGGATGATCCAAGATCAAATGCCTTATTAGCTTGGCTAGTGCAAATGAGCTCTTAGGCTTTCTTAGGCTTTATTTTGGCTTTGTGTTATATAAAGTTGTGTGTTTGAAAGGGTAGGCTTAGCCTTGTATTTATAGTTTTTAGTTTGGAAGAATTTGCAATTTGGGTGCATATGGGACTAAAGTCTAAAAATCACTTTAGGATTATATTAGGATAAACATGATTTAGGATTAGTTAAACTTGGTTTAGGCTAGTTAACTAGGGTTTAGGATAGTTAAACTTGATTAGCAAGTGATTAGAGACTCATTGAGAGTTAGGAGGGGTCTAGATAACCAATTGTGACTGATAGATAGCCTATGAAGCCAATAAAAGTGGTCTAGAGAGAACTAGGGAGGTTTTGAATGGTCAAAAGGAGGAATGTTTAGCTAATAAGAGAGATATTAGCCAAATAAGCTGATTATAGGAGGAATACGACCGAGAAGGTGTCGTAAATGGGCATCTGAGAATGGAGTGAAGAAGGGTGAATTGACGAAGTGTCATCAATCGATTGGATTGGATGAAATGCTAAGTGTAAGCATATTTTAGGTGTCTACACCTAGCATGAAATTTTGGCTTATGACATCGAATTATGGTTTTTTAGCATGTTTGTGGGTTTATAAGGTGATTTGGAGTCATCTAGTGTTGTTAGTGTGTGTCTAGCCCTTCACAAATTTGAATTGTGCATTTTCCCTCCAAAAGTGCAAATTTAAAATTTGAAGGCCTTTTTGGCTTGTTTGTGTATTTTGTGTGGTTTAGATTTGTTGGTTGGAGTCATGAAGCTTTGTTATGTAAGTATTGGTCTTTAAAGAAGAGTCAAATAGGTTACAATGTGGTTTTAGACCCATGGTCACATCCTTCCATGCAAAAGTAAAGCAAAATTACTTGTTCAAGTGACCCAAAAGGTGGGTGAAAATTCATATTCGGTAGTAACTGGGTATGAGGGGCATATATTAATGTTTGTAACTAATTTTGAAATTATCATTTGAATGAGGAAGAGCGGAAAGAGCTCTAAAAATTGTTGAAGGAAGAATTTTTTATTTGCAAACAAGGTGTGATAGTTCCAAAGACTGTGTGTATGAGCATTAATGATCATTTAGCTTAATGAATTTCTTTGTAGAATTACATGCATGATAGATTTGAGGATATTTTATTTGTTTTGTTTCTTGAAAAGGTGTATTTAACAATATTTTGAGGGTCTACTGGCTGTGATAATAAGAGGAATCCTAAGACTAACTGTGAAATCTGTATGATCAATGCTAGTTCAATGATTTTAAGGGTAAACTTGATCAGATAAGTAGGAGATTAAGTTTGAGAAGAGTTTATAATATCTATATTTTAGAAATGAAGGTGTAATTTATCCATTGTTGGAGACAATTAGTTTGAGCAATTTCATTAACATGTAACAGGGCATTGGTTTAGTATTGTCAGGCCCAAAAAGGTAACTTAGAACGAGGGTTGGAGGAAGGAATTTAATTTTATGTTTGTGTGATTGTTGTAATAGGGTTACCTAGACTCTAAATAACCCTCAGTGACCTTTGTCAACAAAATATGAGGCTTTACCCTGTTAGGAACCTTAAGGAAGCTTGGAATCCCTTGTTCTAGTCAGAATACAGTCAGATTTAAGACCATTGTTGGAAGTACACATGTCATTCTAGGATCACTATCAAGAATGAAGGTATTGGAAGGAGAGTACAAACCTAAAGAAAGTGGTTCCAGGATTTGTAAGTGTGTGTGAAGGATTTGGTGAAAAAATCTCCTTACTCGGGTTTGTAGGAAACCCTTATTATGGTTTTAATGTAATTGGTGGTTGCAAGGTTTATAAGGTGAATTAATTTCTCATATTGGTAAATGTTAGTGCAAAATCACAACACCCCCGAATGGCCCTTAGATGTGAAGTGGTTAAAATGGGAAATTTAGTGTGATTGCATAACATTGGATCATCTCTCAAGTTGTGGGACTTACAAACCTGAGATGATCCTTTAGAGAAAGCTGGTTCTTGTTCCTAAACTACCTGCCACGAGCTACTCTAATGTAGGAAAAAACTAAACTATCCTAATATAACCATTCCAAGGAACCAGAGAGAAAGAGAGGGTGAAAGAAAAGCCTACACTAAAGCGGTGATCCACCAGAGAAGGAAAGGGGTGAGATGATTTGTTCAGGGAGGATGAAACAGGGGAGAAAGGAAGATGGGAAGGTCAGACAGAAGCAACACAAACCCAAATCCTAATCCATGATCAAAAATCCATGAAACACAACACCCTGCACCTGTAAATGTGAAATACATGCACAAAAATAGATTTGGAAGGGAGAGGCATAGAGAGAATACAAAACATTGCAAAGGGTTGAAGAAACACCACAAAACATGTTTTATTGCTCTATATGGGTGCATAGACCATTATGTTTCTGCTTAGAGGAACAAAAATGCTTTCCCGACGTAGGAGAAGGTTTTCAACTCAAAATGGAGTCGGGAAACAAATTTGATAGAGTTTCCCTACACCTAGAATAATCTCCCTTCTCAAACGAGAAGTGTTATAATATATAAAAATAATAAGAGAGAGAAGAGGGAAAATTTGAATCTTACTTCAACTACCACGAGATATGCATTGAATCCTACCTTGAAGACTCAACCACTATCAATCAATGCCCCTTTCAAATTTGCCCCAAATTTGTCGATTTTGGATCCCTCTGTCTATCTGACGTATTGAAGAAGAACGACAGATCGAATCAAATTAGATCTGGTAGTTGGAGAAATCGGGCTCCGTATTAATTGTCTAGAAGACATTTTTCCCATTTTCACCCACCAACACCTGCAAAAAATGATATTTTATGTTTCCAAGGCATAGAGGGCATCGAGATGTTTCCAAAAATTCTTCTCCTGCCCAAATCTAAGTTCTCAGTCAAACGATATGGCCATTTGAATTTTTGGGTCATGGGCATGTAATATTTAAATGAGTCTATCTATACCGGGTCCACGTGCCATATCTGCACTCATTTGATATTTGACTCCTTCCTTCGCTCTTAGAATAGTGCTCATATGACACGTGGTAGCATCCGCAGGTTTCCCTATTTCCTTTGTATTCTTCCCGAGTCTTTTCTGTGGGCAGAGGCATTGTATTAGACCTAAGACACGTGGAGGCTTTGCGCATGTTTAGAAACTACCCATAGACTCTACCTTTCGAGTAGCATGGATACAAAACATGGAGACCTCCGCGGGCCTTTGGAATTTTTAACGGTCGCCCTCACCTTTTTGGGATTTGCGACACGTGGAAGGCCTGCGCTCATTTGACAACATGCTCAGGGTCCTGCTTTTGAATGTGTATTGTTTGGACACCTGAGGCCTTCCACCTGCATTCATTACTTAGCCATTTTAGGCCCGTTCTCCTTTTGACCTCTGTTGACCATTGGCTACGTGGAGGGCTGGTGCAAGTTTGAGTCTTTGCCTTGGGCTCCCATTTTAAAGTTTGCATCGTTAAGACACTTGGCACCCTCTATTAAGTTGAAGAATTTTCAATGGCCAGTGCAAATTTTTGGGGCTCTGGACACATGGAAGGTTGGTGCTCGTTTGGGTCTTCCCATTTGGATTTAATCTTTGGAGGAGCACCGTTTAGACATTTGGCATCTTTCGTTGTCTCCTCCATACTTAGTTGATTTGGGGGTTCGTCTTGAACTATTTCAGATCCTGAAGACTTTGAATCCTCGTTGTTTCTTTCCTTTGAGTCTCTAGTTCCTTTGACACTACTCGACCTCCTTCCCCAACCTTGCTATTCCATTTCTGAGCCAGCCCGTAATTTGTTTGTTGGATTTGAGGCACAGATTCACTCGACAGATCCGTTTCTTGAATTTCTTCTTGCACAAGATCATTTGATCTTTCGCAGGCCCCACCACTCCATTGTAAAGTCCCTCTGCAACCTTGTTTTTTGTCCTGGAATGAGAGCTCACGGGTCTAAATCATTTCCTTCATAATTTCCTTAAGTGCAGGACTTGTCTTGACCAAATTTGCTGGGGGGATGAATTTGGGATAACAATTTGGTGACTCATGGGGACATCTGTCTACTAGATGAAGAGACTAGTAGCCTTGAAGTGTTCATTGGGCATGGAGTCACAATTAATGGCCTGGTACTGAACCTTCCTTCAAAATGGACTCCCCAATTGACTGCACTTTCTATGTTTTACCTGTCCTTGAGCCTTCCCGTGCATCTGCACTCTCAATTTTCATAAGAAAATATTGAAATGGAGTTTCTGAGAGTAGAAAATTATATTGACCTGGGGATTTCATTTGTCCCTGAATGGACTGACTTAAAAACGTCCTTTGGTTGCTCTACATTTTTTTCTTTTTTTGGAACTAGCAACTGCTACAAACAACTATGGATCTTTCTACTGAAGAGCCTAGCCTTGGTTTGTCCCAAGAATGGACTGTTATAATGTTTACCCGAGGCACATTGAACTTCACAATGACATAACCTTAGAGCAACAAAAAAAATAAAAATGCTATGTACAAAGAATCAAATCATACATGCCTCAAATGAGACATGTAGAATGTGCACAAGCACTTCTTATACTGAAAAAAAAATCTACTCCTACTCCTATACTAACAAGAAAGAAAGAAAAGCTTAAACAAATCCTGCTATAGACAGGGAGAAATAGCTTCCCTTTCTCAAAAGGGGCAGCCATGCAAATGATTTGACACTGAATATGGCTGCCTAGATGAAAAAAAACTAACTTTAAGCCTTTCCTCCACCGAAATCATTAAGGTATCTACATTAACCAAAAATATCTCCTCAAGATGATTAGCATTGGGATCTTGGAGGTGTTGATGATGACCCTTGGTACTTTGATGCTCATCCTCATTCCCTGAAGTAGGCATGAGTGGTTTTGGCTTCTCCCTTGGCTCCAATGAAGCCAAATATCTGATTGGGCAATGTATGGTCCTTTGAATCTTCCCATGGTTTTGAACTCTAACTCCAAAAAAGGAGTCTTTTTGTGGACCTTCTTGGATTGATGGTGTGAGAGAGATGATGGCATCTCCTTACTTTTTCTCTTCCTTATCTTATGAAGAACATGGAAGACTATGATCTTCCAACCTTGGTTCTAGAGGGATGTTGTGAGACACAGGCTGTTGTCTTTGAGTGCCCTCCTTTATGGCAGCAGGCTCATGTGCTTAGAAGATGGATGGAGGAGGAGTAGATGATGTAACCTTCATGGGCTCCTCTCCATCAAAACAATCCTGCAAGTCAGACAGATAATCTGTCTCCTTTTTTTCATGCTGCATGTGGTTTACCTCCTCCAAGGTTTCCTCTTGATCTACAACTTGATCACCATGGATCCCTTCATCCTCAAAAATGAAGTGTGAAAGCTCAAAATATTCTTCAACATCAGAGCTTGAAGGGGATGAAGTGGAAGGAAGAACTGAAGGTTCTCCTATAGCTTCCTCCACACTTGAAACCTCTGAAACTGTATGGTCCTCCTCCATCATGGGTTCGTCAATCAAATCAGGCCCTTGAAATGAAAGCAAAAAATCTTCAATGATGCCTTCTTCATTGAGTGGCCTCAACTTTGATTCGATCTCTCCCATTTGCTCCTCTTCAATGGGACTTGGAGCTGGTTTTTCTTCCTCTTCAACTGGTTGTGCAACTTGGATCATCTCAACATCCTCTTCAAACAAAGTGCCATCATGGACACTGCATCCGGAGTAGCCAAACTGCTGATCTTCTTCTTCTTGTTTTTGTTCCTTCTCTGTTGCAAACTCAGTCTCAGCCACCACCGGCTCTTCAACTTTGACCTCCTTTATTGTCTTGACCATCAAGGGGATCTTTATAAACCCAAATTTGGCTGCCCAAATCTTCAAATTGTTTGTAATTTCTTCTATGTTGGGCTCCCCTCCTTGTTATTTTCCTTGACTAGATTCTTGAGTCTCTTCCCAACATGGACTTGGGAAAGCAAGAGGAGTAATATATTGGGGCTCAACTAGCTTTGTAATTTTTTTGTGGTGGGGAGGGAGGTGAAACTTCATGTTTGTTTGGAGGGGATGACTATTTAGAAGGGAAAGGGGGAGAGGAATTGAAATGGGGTGGAAGACTAGGGAATGGAGAAATGGAATCAGCACTTGGGGAAGCAACTGGGAGGCTTCGAAATCAGAGCTTGGGTTGAGATGGTGCTTCTTGAGAAAGAGAAAATGTAACATTCCCATTTTAAGACTTTAGAAATAAGGGATTTTTTTATATATAATGTTCTCTATTCTAAATAAAGCATTATTTAGAACAAACATTACATGCCAATCAATTTCAAATAGATAACCATATGCAACTGTAAATGACTCGGTGATCCACCGATCTATTCATTTCATAACTCAGTAATCAACTAATCTATTTATGTTAACCTTAAGTATTGAATACTTATTGTATACTTCATATACTTGGTTTTTCCTACCCTAAACTAGGTACTGAGTGATATGTTTAAAGAACATATTTGAATATTTGTTACCAATATTCATCTGATATCGCGTTGCTTTAAAGTAGGTGACATAGGACAACACAACCATCAACTTGTGATAATTTGGCCAAAGTTTTACAACATACTGTGTATGTAACTATTCCTAGACGACATACTCGTCATTTTGGAATACGTCCTTCACCTCACTCCTCTATTATCATGACTGGTCTTTATTGACTACCATCAGTCCACTTGTCCCAGGTTTAACCCTAGCCCTAGTTAGAGACATAAATTATTATAGGGAGACACTCACAATGACTTAGGGTAAATGGGCATACTCGGTTGACCTATGTCAACCAGATGTGCCAAGGTACCCTGAGACATTGGAAGATACTTCCTATCCTAAATATGCCACTAACTTGACCTAGAGAGAAACTAAGTTCAAGTCCTTATTTGTGTGTAGATCTAGATGATCAATGTGGAAGGGTGTTGCCACATGTCAACTGCAATGCTGTATCCTCGAGAAGACCTAAGTCTTCTCAAAGGTACATTCCTGTAGTTGGCATGTGCTAACATCCTACAGAAACTGCCTCATCATGGTGGACATACCCCAAGGAGGTTATTAAGGAATTATTAATTTGGATTAATACACTGGTTTTAGTAACCCTGCTAAACCCTAATCTAACTCTCATTGAGTTCTTATTGTATACTTGTATCAATCAAGTATTAAATAACTTCATTAAACTCATGATTGCTTTTAATGTTCATTTTCATAGTGTAACCAATAGTTAACCAAAACAGGACAACAGTAACATAAGTTTCAATAAAATGTACTTTAACATTTAGGAAGGTTTAACAACTACATATGTCCAACTAAAGTAGACTTCATACAAAATGAAGTCTAATGATTAATAATCATATCCCCAAACCTTTTTGGTTTACATTCAATTGAGAAAGAGAAAGAGTCTTTCTCTAGATGATTAAGTGTTAGGGTATATCATTCACAATTTCCATATTTCTTACTGCATGTTCATTATGCATCACATTACTATGTTAAATTGTTTAGGTAAAACACATCATATTATACAACTCAACAAGTTGCACCATTATAAGGGAAATTGAACCAATTCCCTTTATCCATCTTATCAAAGATAACAAGATAAACATAGTATAATATGAATAATATAAACAAGATATAACTTTCATCTTCTTTATAAAAGTACGAGATAATTTACACAACCAATGCAAATAAATCACAACTCAGAATTCATCATAATTTATAAATTTACAAGACTAAGCACTTTAGGCATACTGCATAACAACAACCTTCATTCTATAAAGTATACAACTTTTCTTTTACAATACAACAAAAGAATGAATCAAAATTCTTTACTAACAATTAGAATTATATCAGCCAATGCATCATTAAGTTTTTTCCTTCTTTTATCACTTATGTCGTCCATCTACAAAAATTGCTAGCACAGGTCAGTTCAATGAACTGAGCATTATAAGCACTAAGCATTAAAATGAAGTGCATTCCACTAATTGTTTCATTAAAGCAACACTGCTTTAATGAGATAATTAAAATATCATGCAATAAGCATAAGTGATATCAAATAGAAAGGAAGTACATTAATAAATCTAGATCAAATTTTAAGAGAAGAGTAGAATATAATAAACAATATCTACCTAAGAACTTAAAGTTCTATTGATCCTAGCAATGGCTTGTAAACAAAAAATAGATCCTGCCATCCCATTATTTCATAATTCTATCCTAATAGAATACCACATTTATCTTCTCTATGAGACAAAAGAAGTGTAAACAACATGGTTCATTATAGGATTATTCATCTATATCCTAAGCAAGAATAAGAACCATTACGTACCATGCCCAAACCTATAACATCTGAAAAACAGACTAGATTCATAACATGAATTCCCTGTTCCTTTTTGGGATAACAATCCTTTAAATTCAACATTAGGATATACATCTAAACATAATTTCATAACAATACAAGAAGGTATAGAAAATAAGAACAGTCTAATTGCAATTCTAATTCCAACTCTACATGTTAGAAGTTATCAATCAAAGCTTTGAAATCAATGTTCACAAATAAAGTAGCCCCAAAGAGGAGTTAATCTATACTCAAGTTCATCCCAAAAGAAGAAGAGTACAAGAGACAAACCTACTCCTATCCATTTAAACTAGGAAAGGCTAGTCAACAATAGTCAAACCTATAAGTATGCATTCACTTATCAGCAGAAGCGACTTGGCTACTAGCTTTGTACATTATAGAAATAATGATTCAAATAAAGTAGACAAACAGGTCATAAAAATCACCATCTCGAAAGAGAATCGAGTACAGAGAAGTTCAAACAATGAGCTTATCCAAAGACAAAGAAAAGGTAACTCTAATAAGGAAAGGACCAATAATAAATTGTTTCATTCCATTGAAAAAAATAAGTTCCAGTTTCAAATCAAATCAGGATAAAAGCATATTGCAGTCCCAAAACAACATACAGAACCCAAGAGAATAGAATATACTTTCTTTCTATAAAAAAGCCAAAGACTCATTCACTTTATCAGACAAGAATAAAATCCCAAAATAACAACTATCAAGTTCAGGATTAACCATGAACCCAAGATTGCAGACTTACAATTGCTTCACCACTAAATGCAAAAAGGTAAGTAGTTCGTGATTCAAAAGAACCAAGCATAAAAAAATTGAAAGGGGAAAGTATCCTTCCAGAATAAATTCAGTGTCCACGGTTAATAACCCAATCAATTCCAATGCAATAGAAATGAAATTTCAAAACTTCACAACCATAAAATTGCGACAAAGGTGACTTGGTACAAAAAAATATAGTCAACCTAGAATGCGGGTTCCCTAAAAAAAAAGCAGAAAGAACACTTCCTTGTATTCTCACACCAATACCATCTCGATATAGTCATAGAACTAAAGTTCTACGTTCCTTAAGCAAGACATTTCCAGTTCCAAATCTCTAAGATATTTTTGAACGACTCAAACAAGCTTTCAACCAGTTCCCTAGTGAGTAAGTTGCTCAAATAAAGAGTTATAAGATTAATCATTTAATAAAAGAATAACCCAATACAAAAATACTAGAATAGAATCGAATGCATTGACCTAAATACAAGCTCATAACACTCAAGTGTTAAATAGGACTACAGTGACAAATATGAGCTTTATGCCAAAGTTCATAACTTCTCAATTAAAATATTATGAGTACAGTGCAAAATACGAACTCTAAGCAACCGTTCAGTGATGAATAAGTTTTCCAAACACTGGTTCAGAACAACACGAAACCCCAACAAAAGTTTACGTCCAAAAATGCAACCCAAAAGAAAAATTAAAAAAAACTCAAGTTTCCCCTAAGTTCATATCCTTATATTGCCACGAAGGTAAGTTCAAAGCACAACTTCAAATACAAGATATAGAGTGCAAAAACATAGATACAGAAACAAGTTTCACATACAAACTTCACATGCATGATGTCATAAAACTTGCACAAAGAGACAGTTTCCAAAACAACACTATTTTTGCCATGGATTCAAATCCAAACAACACAAAGATTCACTAAACCCAACAAGAAAATAACCAGTCAGACATAAAAACATGAATCTCATGAGAGTAGAGTTGTTATAATGAATCATTTAGAAGAAATCAAAGAGTCTTAATAGTTAGAGCCTATCATGCCTGATGATGCTTCCACCAAATCAAAGGAGACTTCCAGCTGAGATTCCAACTCTTTTTCTCCTCCATGAAATATCAACCATCAAATATATTTTCCTCCTACGCCTCATATACTTTCCTTTGATAAAAAATAGACCACAGAAACCAAAAATAGATTTGAAGTGAAGGTCGAAGTGCTGGTTTGAGGAACCAGTTAGCTCCATGTAGAGCAAAATCCGCCACGCATGTAAAACCAAATAACCTCCTACAAACCCACCTTCTAAGTTTCCAAGACGGTTTGCACATAAATACTGAGGCCCATTAATGTCATAAATGCCATTAATTCCAAAATTCCCACTTATCTTTCCTTGCCACCGCCTCCTAAATCTGGCGAATGCCAATTCCATACAAAAATACCATTCCATATTTTAGTGGGGCTTCCACGTATGCCTCCACCAAGTCAACTAGCCCCTGCCAAATTTTGCAGTACTTCCATCCATAAAACCCTATCAACTCATTTAAATGCCATTGGAACCATCTCCTTAGAGACATACGACCCTCCCCTTAGGTTCCCTTTTTTAATAGTTTAGAATGGATCCAAATAGAACTAGGTTAATTTAGCAATTACCAACATAGGTCTTAAAAAATTTGCCAATAGAATTCCCACCTTAGGTTAGGTTCAATTCATAACCCTTTAGTATTAGGTATTAGTTAAAATAGCCTAGTATTGCTTTAGTAATCCTTCTCTTATCCATTTAGCACAACGCTTAGGTTAGGATGCCAACCCAACAAATTAGAATAAGAGGCTTAGGTTAGAATAAAAATCCAAGTAAGTAAACGTAGCTAGAACATAGGTGTTCTTACCTAGCTTAGGACACTGTTAGGATAATCCTTAGGTTTTAGGACTCCAAACTCCTCCTCCGTGAATTGAATTTTGCTTAAGTCCTTAATGTCCTACCAAGAGCAATCACCAAAGACCCGAACATAACATACATTTGAATGAAAACATGTTCACATGAGACCATAGAATTTGTAACAACTAAGTTCAGTCTTTTATGTTCCTTAAACTACTGAATGTCAATTTATCATTCAGTCTATGAAGAGGATTTGAAACATTCCTTGGATCACTGAAATTGATCCAAGGATGAGTCAGAAGAAGAAATAAGTCTGTAACTCTTAAATCTAGATTGCAGCTCATCTTTCCAAAGTGAAAATGAATTCTTGATAACCATACAATTTTAGTTTAATGATTTTTAAGGATAGAAAAGATTTATCCTTATCAAGCATGATCTTCAATAGTCAAAAGAACACATCTTTATCCAAAAAATCACATGTCAAAACTTGAAATGCATAAGAGGAATATATCAGTTGTCGAGGGTGTTATAGAAAAAGAAAAGCTATGAGATGGTGGAATTACCCATTGATAAGGTTGTCTTGACTCCAACTCATAAGCCTCAATCTCCTCATTCCATTGTGTAAGTTGAGGCAACACTTCAACCATGAAGTAAAAATTCTCTTGAGGGTTGTAATGTCTTGGAAAAGGGCCTTCCCATGGACAAGGTGCCCTGCAACCAATCTTGAATGCATTCATTTGTGTTATGGCCCTTGACTGAACCATGTCAGCCTCCATTTTTTGAATTTTCTCCAATAAACCAGCATTCTCCACATAGTTGTCACCATTGTATGCGTCCCCTTGTTCTTGATAAGCTCCTTGACCAAACTAACTTTGACCTTGCTCATATGGGTAAGCATAATGGTCCTGGATCTGACTATAATGCTAATTTGGAGGAGTTGGGAAATGCGTTGGAGATGGATTGCATTGTTTCTATAAGTGTGAGTTCCATGAAGGGAATGGAGTCATGCTTGTACAAATTCATGGAATGGGAGAAAATGAAAGATATGGAAGAAGAAAATGAATGAAGATGAGTGGAAAATGGATGGAAAAGGTCTGTAACTTAGAGAATGGGTTTTTGACCAGATGGAGTCGCCAGATGTGCTTGCATGTGCCTCAAAAGGCTGAATCCCACCAAGAACACATCAACTTGATGAAATAAAGTGAAGACCTCTTGTCCCACCCAGCGTACCAAAACTATTAGTGCAAAATCACAGCACCCCTGAATGGCCAAAGATGTGAAGTGGTTAAAATGGGGCATTCGATGTGATTGCATAACATTGGATCATCTCTCAAGCTGTGGGAATTGCAAACCTAAGATGATCCTCTAGAGAAATATGGTTACTGTTCCTAAACTACCTGCCACGAGCTAATCTAATGTAGGAAAAATCTAAACTATCCTAATCTAACCATTCCAAGGAACTAGAGAGAAATAGAGGGTAAATGAAAAGCCTACACTAAATTGGTGATACATTGGAGAAGGAAAAGGGTGAGATGCTCTGTTGAGGGAGGATGAAACATGAGAGAAAGGAAGATGGGAAGGTCAGACAAAAGTGACACAAACCCAGATCCTAATCCATGAAACACAATGCCCTGCACCTGCAAATGTGAAATACATGCACAAAAAATAGATTTGGAAGGGAGAGGCATAGAGAGACAACAAAACAATGCAAAGGGTTGAAGAAACACCAAAAAAACATGTTTTATTGATCTATATGGGTGCATAGACCATTACATTTCTTCTTAGAGGGACAAAAATGATTTCCCAGTGTAGGAGAAGGTTTTCAACTCAAAATGGAGTCGGGAAAAAAAATTGATAGAGTTTCCCTATGCCCAGAATAATCTCCCTTCTCAAACAAGAAGTGTTACAATATATAGAAAGAATAAGCGAGAGAAGAAGGAAAAGTTGAATCCTGCTTCAACTACCACGAGATATGCATTCAATCTTTCCTTGAAGAATCAACTGCTATCAATCAATGCCCCTTTCAAATCCACCCCAAATATATCTATTCTAGCTCCCTTTGTCTGTCCGGCGTATTGAAGAAGAATGGAAGATCAAATTGAATCAGATCTAGTAGTTGGAGAAATTGGGCTTCGTATTAATGGCCTAGAAGACTTTTTTCCCATTTTCACCCACCAAGTCCTGAAAAAATGATATTTTATGTTTCCAGGGCATAGAGGGCATCCATACATTTCCAAAAAATATTCTCCAACCCAAATATGAGTTTTCAATAAAAAGATATGGCCATTTGAATTTTTTGGTCACAGGTGTGTAATATTTAAATGAGTTTGTCTGTATCGGGTCCACGTGGCAGCTCTGTGCTCATTTGAGATTTGACTCCTTCCTTTGCTCTTAGAATAGTGCCCATATGACACATGGTGGCATCCATAGGTTTCCCTATTTCCTTTGTATTCTTCCTGAGTATTTTTCGCGGGCGGAGGCACTGTATCCGACCTAAGACACGTGGAGGCTTTGCACTTGTTTAGAAATTGCCCCTAGACTTTACCTTTGGAGTAGCATGGATACGACACGTGGAGACCTCCGTGGGCCTTTAGACTTTTCAACGGTCGCCCTCACCTTTTCAGGCTCTGGGACACGTGGAAGGCCTATGCTCATTTGACAACCTGATCAGGGTCCTACTTTTGAATGTGCGCTGTTTGGACAATTGGAACCTTCCACCTACATTCATTAATTATCTGTTTTAGGCCCATTCTCCTTTGACCATTGGCTATGTGGAGGGTTGGCACAAGTTTGAGTCTCCACCTTGGGCTCCTATTTTGGAATTTGTGCCGTTAAGACACTTGGCACCCTTTGCTAAGTCAAAGAATTTTCAATGGCTAGTGAAACTTTTTGGGCCTCTAGATGTTTGGAAGCTTAGCGCTCATTTGGGTCCGCCCCTTTGGATTTAATCTTTGGAGGAGCACCGTTTGGACACTTGGCAACTTCGGCTATCTCCTCCATACTTAGTCAATTTCGGGGTCCATCCTGAACTATTTCAGAGCCCGAAGACTTTGAATCCTCACCATTTCTTTCCTTTGAGTCTCTGGTTCCTTTGACACCACTTGGCCTCCTTCCCCGACCCTGCTATTCCATTTCCAAGCCCGCCTGTAATTTGTTTGTTGGATTTGAGGCACGAATTCACTTGGAAGATCCATTTCTTGAATTTATTCTTGCACGGGGTCATTTGATCTTTCACAGGTCCCGCCATTCCATTATAAAGTCCCTCTGCAACCTTGTTTGTCATCCTGAAAGGTGAGTTCATGGGTCTGATTCGTTTCCTTCATAATTTCCTTAAGTGCAAGACTTGTCTTGACCAAATTTTCTGGTGGGGCGAATTTGGGATAACATTAAGTAATTACCTGGAGGGATTACTAAAATAGATACAACAAGTTTTAACCCTTAACAAGTTCCCAATATCATGCATTTTGTGATAGAGTATCTACAATCATGTAAAAAGGCATTAAGATCTATTTAGAAGTTTGAAATAATGAATTTGAAAGAAATTTTGTGAAGGAAGTCACTATGAAATTTTGCATAGAAATGAAAGCTCCAAATGGGTACTTAGAAAGGTTATTTGTTTATTGGTTGAATCATTTCATTAAAATTTATGTCAGAAAAAGACTCAGAGAAGGGCTACTAGGAGAAGAATCTAGTCAAAAGAAAGAAGTAGCAAAAAAAGGAGTTACATTAAGGATTGAAGAATGAAATTTGACACACACCTCAAGGATGAAAATGGGTGCCTAGACCTTATTTGAGTTTATCCTAGAAGTGTATAGTTTCTTCTAACCACTAACTTGCCAGAGGTAAATCCTTAAGAAGCTTGGTAAGGGTAGTTCTGGAAGAAGGTAAGAAAGTTAAAATTTTGGTTGATTTGCATCAATTTTGAGGATTTATTTGGCTTGATCTAAGGTCTAGTGACATGGTCCAATGATTGGGTAGGTACACTAAGGTGATAAGTCTAAAATTTGCTTTATTACTAGGGTTTTGACTTGAAGAAATATCTAGTTTTGAAGGCTTAAGGGACTGTTTTCAATTTTTGTGATCATTATAACATTGTGAATTGATTTTAAGTGATTGGTGCTCTACATAATTTGGTATCAGAGTGGGAAAGGAGATTTGAAAAAGTTGAGAAAAGAGTGGTACAATAGAAAAGAGAAAAGAGGAGACATGATGGTACATGTTAGAGAAGAGAGAAGGACATATTTGGAAGAGAAGATGTATAAGATGATGTAAGTTTTGATGAGAATATTGGAAAAAATAGAGGAAACTCAGGGAATAATGAGAGCAGAGATGAGTCTCATGAAGAGAAATGAGAAAAATAAAAGAGTACAATTTGCAGGAAGATGCTACATATGTCAAAGATTTACAGGACATAAGGCATATCAATGCCCTAAAATGGATGAAATGATGAAAAAGGTTGAATAATATGTTTATTCTATTCCCCAAGATGAAGGTAATTCTCTTTTGTTTATAATATGTCTATTAAAACCGATCAACGTATAGCCTGTTGTAACTCAAAGAAGAAATTTGTTCAGAACTAGGTGTAAAACTAAGGGCAAATGTTGTGATGTAATTATAGATAGTGGAAGCACTGAAAATTTGGTTTCTTATGAGATGGTAGAGAAGTTGGGTCTGAAAAAAACAATGCAACCTAATCCTTATCAAGTATCTTGGATGTAGAAAGGTCATCATGACTTGGTTAGGGAACAATTTCAAGTAGAATTTTAGATTGGGAGATATAATTACAAGGTATTGTGTGATTTGGTACATATGGATGTGTGTAATGTGTTATTGGGTAAGCCATGACAGTATGATAGGCAAGCATTACATGATGGTAAGAAATTTTTTTATACTATTGTGACAAATGGAGAGAGGCATACTATTTTTGATCCAGGCAGCAATTCTAGTGGCGCAACTTCCATAGACCATAACTTTTGCACCGTACCTCTGATTGACTTCGTTCAAAAGGCAACGGAAAGCTTGGAATGTGTAGAATGTGATGAGAAGGTGCAAACTCTGTTCGGTAATGTTTGACCCCCGAAATCCACGTTTAATGGGCCCAAATTGTGATTTTTGTAGTGCTGTCTAAAAATAGTAAACTCTAAAAATAGTATGTTTCGCAAAATTAGTGCACATGTAAGTCTTGGAAGATGAAACACCTCGTCTCCCTCGAGACTGGTGACCTTCCACATCTTTCTAGGTGTCCTTTCATATTTCTAAAATTATTATAAATGCATATGTAACCTGAAAAGGGATAGACATCTCCTGGCAGAGATAACTGATGTATTTGAAGTCTTTGAGTAATTTACATCTCTTTTCAGAGATAGTTGTTTTGCAATTCATCTGGCACAATTGTTAATATGTTCCTTAAGTCTTAAACCCCTTGGTTTCAGATCAGTGGTAGCAAAGCTAAGTCATCTTGAGAGTGTATGATCGCCAGAACGAGGTTAGAATACAAAAATCTTGGGTGGTCCACACACGATCCTTTAGAATACTTGCATGTTCGCTACAGGTTACCTCCATTGGCAGACAACACCAGGATGGATGATCCTCTCAAAAATATGGTGAATTAAGCTCTTAGGGAGAAAAAGGATTATATGCTACAACAATTCACCCAGCCTTTGCAACAACTACAAGTAGGAAATCATTTCTCCTCATCTGTAAATCAGTCCTTTGGTGCCCTGACTCCATTCAAGGTGCAAGTAAATTTTGAGATTCCTATTTTTGAGGGTAAGATCAATTATGATGCAGTAGAGAACTGGTTGGACCAATTGACCTCATATTTTTCTGTCAATCAATTTACTGATAAGAAAAGATAACATTTTCTCTATTGAAATCGTCTCTTGCTATTAAAAATTGGTGGGGCGTGTATAAGAATGGGCTCGAAAGGGATGAGCTAGAAATCACAGAGGAACCCACATGGAATGATTTCGTGGATGCAATAAAGGAAGAATATTACCCTATTGGAGCCTATGATGATTTTTTACATATAGTGGCAACAACTTTGTCAAGGTAAGGACCAGTCGGTTCAAGATTATACTGACAAATTTCATTCTCTGTTTGCAAGATTGGGCATTCAAGACATAGAACAACACATGATTCTAAAATATCGGAGTGGCCTAAAATGGAGCATTCAAGAGGACATGGAATTCTTTCAGTTTCAAACCCTTGGCAAGGCATACAAGTTTTCAGTCAAGATTGAACAAAAGCATAAAAGGAGGACTGCCAAGAACCAACCTGTGAGGGGGGAAAATGATAAAGAAGGCCAAACCCGAGGCCAAGGTTGGAAACAAAAGGATTCGAAAGGAAATAAGATGTAGAAGGAGAAGAAAGGGAAGTGGTACAACCTCCACAAAACAGATTGCCACTCCAAGGAAGAATGTCGAGCCATCAAGTCCTTACTTGCCGAGTCATCTTCTTCAACACTCTTTGCACCAGTAGTTATAGACCTCGAGGTCAAGGATGAAGAGGATGAAATTATAGATGTTGAGCCAGATGTGATCATTGCCACCTCAAAAGTCAAGAATTTGAATGATAAGGAAAGGCTCTTCCACTCCAAGATCTAGGTAAAAGGTAAGCCACTACATTTTATCCTTGATAGTGGAATTCAGAAGAATTTAATTTTTGTTGATGTTGTAAAGAGCCTAAACCTCCCTGTGAAGCCACATCCCCAGCCATATAGTATCGGGTGGTTAAACCCAGGAAGATACCTCCAAGTCACACAACAATTCTTCCTTCCGTATGCCATCAAGCCCTTCCATGATGAAGTCATGTGTGATGTTGCTCCATTAGATGTTTGTGATGTGCTCCTAGGCCAACCATTTATGTGGGATAGACATGGCATCTATGAGTCATGACCTAGAAGGGTCACCATTACCATTGGGATTCGATGTTATCATATACTTGAGGTTATTCCCCCAAAAAAATTCTCCCTCATTAGTGCTAAACAATGTAAGAAGTTAGTGGAGAAAACCAAACAGTTTGACGTCTTGATGATTAGGCAAAAACCTACAAACAAAATTATTGTAGCCTCCATGAACATGCAATCAATGCAGCAACAGAAGTAGCTCAACCAAATAATAACTGAGTATGATGATCTATTCCAGACACCTAAAGGAGTTCCATTTTAGTGTCAAGTAAAACATATTATTGATTTGGTCCCCGGGGTCTTCTTTACCCAATAGCCCTATGTACTGCAAATCGGTCTTTAAAAATGATGAGATCAAGAGGTAGCTCTAGGAATTGATTCAAAAGGGACATATTAGGCCAAGCTCTTCACCCTATGGAAGTCCAGTTGTCTTGGCACCAAAGAAGGATGGAACATGGAGAATTTGCATAGATTATCAGGATTTGAACAAAATCACTATGAAGAATCACAACCCCCTCCCAAGGATTGATGATTTGCTGGACCAGCTCCGCGGTGCAAAATTTTTCACCAAAATTGATCTCAAATCTGGCTATCACCAGATCCCTATCAATCCCACCGATGTTTGGAAAACTACATTTAAGTCTCGTGAAGGCCTATTTGAATGGTTGGTCATGCATTTCGAACTAACTAATGCACCTGCAAAATTCATGCAGATGATGGATGACATCCTGCGGCCCTACACCAATTCCTTTGTGGTGGTATACCTAGATGATATACTCATTTATAGCGAAACCTAGGAGAGGCATCTGCAACATGTTCGAGAAGTACTTCAGACCCTCAGGAAGCACAAATTGTATGCAAATATAGATAAGTGCACATTTGGGATGACAAAGGTCCAGTATTTGGGTTACGTTGTGGATGAGGAAGGAGTCCATGTTGACCTAGAGAAAATTCAGGATATTCAGAGGTGGCCTACCCCAAAGAATCTTATAGAGCTTCGTAGCTTCCTGGGCCTTGCCAATTTCTATCGCTGGTTTGTCTTGGGTTTCTCAAATTTTTCTTGGGCACTCAATCAGGTGACTAAAGGAGGGAACAAGGCTAAATTCCAATGGGGGGAAGCACAACAGAAAGCATTTAAAGGGCTGAAAGAAAGGTTATGCTCGACCCTTGTCCTTTCCCTTCCTGATCTACATCATCCATTCGAACTAATGACAGACACATTTGAGTATGCCTTGGGAGTTGTTATCATGAAACATGGCCACCCTGTTGCATACCATAGTGAAACATTTAATGACATAGTCATGAAGTACCAAACATATGACAAGGAGCTTTATGCCATTATCTAGGCATGTAAGCAGTGGAAACACTACATTCTGGGGAAGGAGATAGTAATCCACACTGACCATAGGCCTTTGGAGTTCCTTTAGACACATAGCAAGTTGAGGAATGAGAGACACCATAAATGGGCCACATACCTACAACAGTTTCACCTGATAATAAAAAATAAGAAGGGAAGTGCCAATTTAGTAGCAGATTGCCTATGCCGCCCTCCAATTGTATCCCTCACAACTATTCTTGATCTCTGTGGACATGAGACTTCAAGTTGGTGTAGTTTGTTTGAGAAGGACCCTGAGTTTTTAGACACATATCAGGCCCTCCGTGAAGGAAAACATGTCTCTGATGTCTATCTATAGGATAATCTCCTTTATCATATGGGACACATCTATGTTCCAGCAAGTGAACAACAGAAGGATCTGGGAAGCACACTTCAGCAGGACCGCAGGGCACTTTGGCGTGAACAAGACATTGGCAGTACTTTAGAAGCATTTCTACTGGCCTAATTTAAGGACTAATGTGGTGAAGTATATTAAGTCCTGCACTCCTTATGCAATTGCTAAGCCAACTAACAAGAAATAGGGATTGTACACACCATTTACAGAACCAACAAAGCCTTGAGCATCTGTCTCAATGGACTTCCTCTCAGGTTTTCCAAATTTAAGACATGAGAATGATGGTGTTTTTGTTGTAGTTTATCTATTTTATCAAATGGCTGTAATGGTTTCCTATAAGAAAAATATTTCTGCTGAAGATACTGCTAATATTTATTTCAGTCATGTATGGATCAACTTTGCACTCCCCAAGTCTATTGTTTCTAATAGGGATAGCAGGCTCCTGAGCATCTTTTGGTCCACCTTATGGGGAATACTAGATACAAAGTTGATGAATTCCACATCCTTTCACCCATAGAATGATGGGAAAATAGAAGTGGTGAATCACCTAATTGTTCACATGCTTCGTATGTACCACTCCAAGCACTCACGTACATGGGATGAGGCCCTGCCATACATACAACATGGATACAATCGAGCCTTGCAAAACTCCACTAAACACAGTCCGTTTCAAGCTTGTTACAGATTCCAACCTATGACTCCCATCAATGTGTGCATCCTAATTCCTACCATGGAATTCACAACTCATGGAAAAAGTGAAGCAGAAAAGGTGACAAGGTTTGTTGAACAGATCTAGCACATTCAACACCAGGTCCATGACATTTTACAGAAAATGAATAAAAAGTATAAGAATCACCATGATAAACACAGGGTTCCACATCATTTCTAGGTTGGTGATAAGGTTTGGTTACGGCTTCAGAAGGAATGGCTTGTAGGTCCACATAGAAATATTCGACCTCTCTGGTATGGTCCTTACACTCTCACTAAGCAAGTAGGGGAAAATTCTTTCGAGTTGAATCTTCCACCCTACCTTGGTCTACACTCCATCTTCAATGTGGACCTCCTAAATCCATACCATCCACCTTTATTGAATACTTCAGTCACAGCAGAACAATTGGACATCTCCAAGCTCAATCCAACAAGTCTTTCCCCAGCTGAAGAAGATCAGATTGTGGACAATTTTACTAAGACCACATAGAGGACAACCTATTCAACTCTATCGTGTGATAAAGAAAGGAAATATCAGTCACCAAGGTGAGTGGATCACTGTATACCAGGTAAAGAATAAATTTCCACATTTGATGGGGCATCTTAATGCAATGAGGACCATTGCTTCTGAAGGAGGGAGGAATGATCCAGGCTGCAATTATAGTGGCGCAACTTCTAGAGACCATAAATTTTGCACCGTACCTCCGATTGAATCCATTCAAAAGGCAACAAAAATCTTGGAATGCGTAGAATGTGATGAAAAGGTGCAAAATCTTTTCAGCAATTTTTGACCCCCAAAATCCATGTTTAAGGGGCCCAAATTGTGATTTTTGTATTGCTGTCTAAAAATAGTAAATTCTAAAAATAGTATGTTTCACAAAATTAGTGCACATGTAAGTCTTGGAAGATGAAACACCTTGTCTCCCTCGAGACCAGTGACCTTCCACATTCCTCTAGGTGTCCTTTCATATTTCTAAAATTATTATAAATGAATCTCCTGGCAGAGATAACTGATGTATTTGAAGTCTTTGAGTAATTTACATCTCTTTTCAGAGATAGTTGTTTTACAATTCATCTGGCACAATTGTTAATCTATTCCTTAAGTCTGAAACCCCTCTGGCATTACCACACGTTAGATACATTTCCTTGATTTATCTCTCCAAACTAAACCAAAAGAACAAAGAGAATAAGAAAAATTGCAAGATTGACCCTAGAATCATGTAAAGAACTTCACCATCTTTCCATTGATGTAAGGAACGTGAAAATCCACATTGAAACCTTTCTCCAAGTGTGGGACTTGTAGAAATGAGAAAGGAATCTCCAGAGAAGGCTGGTTCCTACTCCTAAACTACCTGCCACAAGCTATTCTAGTGCATGCAAGATAATCTAATCCTAATCTAACCATGCCAAGGAGACAGAGAGAGAGAGAGAGAGAGAAAAGGGAAAAATAGCAAAAGCCTACACTAAAACGGTGATACACTAGAGAAGGAGCATGTTGAACATCTATCAAAACTGCCATGGAACAAGGAGAGGTGAGCAATGCGAAGGATGGACAGGTGCATCACAGGCCCAGGGATAGATTTCACACAGAAAATGTCTCAAAACTCCATGAACATAGCTCCAGACCTGCAATGAACATTCAAACTTGCACAAATACCTACAATGAAGAGAGGCAAGAAGAAAACAAGCAAAAAACGAGCAAGGATGGATAGATGCATCACAAAACATGTTTTTGTTGCTTCAGAAGTTTGCACAGAACATCATTTCAATAGTAAAAGGAAAAAATGCCATTACAGAACAAGGGAGGAGGTTTGAACTCCATTTTTAACCCTAGAGAAGAAAAGAAGGGAGGGCAGAGCTGAAAAGATGAACAACTTGTTATCATCCCTCCAAAATGAGCCAAATCTGGCTTTTACATTGCATGGGTTGAGCCCATGAGAGAGAAAACATACAAAAACGTGGGAACCCATTCCTCATTGACTGTAAATGCATTAAATCAGTATGGAGGACCTTACAAACCCATACCCTGTCATTTTTGGCCATGCTGGAGAAGAATGTGACCCATTCTGCATTGAAACTGGTTGTTGAAACGTCAATTCTGGCCATGACCATGCGCCAGAGACGTCTTTCAATTTCTCTCTCTCCAAACTGAACCAAAATTAGAGATTGACCATGGAATCCTGTAGATAATTTCATAAGATTTCCAATGATATAAAGAACGTGCAAATCCGAGCTTTGGATCAAAAGATATGGGGGTCTGAAGATTTAGGGCACAAAATAGGCCAAAACAGATTTTGAAATTTTTCCCGCGCTCTGCCACTTGGATGACACGTGTCAGGCGCTGATTGGATGAGCAATTCTCTCTCCTCCACCTTTCCACGGGCTTTCCTTTGAAATTTTGACCTTTTAACTCTTTGGAATATTTTCCATTTTTTCCCCGCGCCCCTGCCACTTGGGACATGTGGCGTGATCTGGTTAGAGGACAGGGGCACGGGGAAAACCTTTACCTTTTAGTTTTTTGGCCAAAACTTTTGGTAAATTTTCCAAGTCTTTCCCTGGCTCCGAACTCCCCCACCTTAGGACACGTGTCCTATGTCTATTGGCTCGGGCTGACACTTCAAACCTCGCCCTTTGAACTTTTGGGCCCAAAAATACTTAGTCGAAATTTTTATTGCGCCTCCCCTTATGACACGCGTCACATTCTGATTCGTCAGTGGCTTTTTCAGGTCTTCGCGTCCCTCGCGTATTTTTGGCTCAGATGTCCCAAACTGTCTGGGGATAAATTTCTCCGATCTGGAAGATTTGGGCTTCCCTATCCCTCTTTGAGGTGAAGACACATGGTACATTTCCATTCACTCTCGGCTCTTTTAGCTCCCCGCGTCCCGCGTGTACTTTAGGCCCGGATGTCCCAAACTGAGAGTCTCTCTGTTTCACCCAAGCTGGCCGGTTCGCGTCCTCCACGTACTCTTGTCCCAACTGTCCCAGACTGCTTGGGAAAAATCTCTCCGAACCACCCCGAAATGGACTGACTTGCACTAAATCGACTGATCCACATCCTCCGCGTACTTTTATCCCAACTGTCCCAACTGTCCCAACTGTGCGAAACAAAGACTTAGGCAATTTTCTTCCATTATTTCGGTCGGTTCGGCTTTTCGCGTCTCTGCGCGTCCCGATGGCCTAGATGTCCCAATTGCTGCGTGGACTGCTTGGAGGCTTTTCAGCTGGTTCACGCCCCGACGTCCCAACTGTCCCAAGGACTGCCTGGACTAGGACTTAGCTGATTTTCATGATTTTTCCTGCCCCAAGCTTGCTTTTTGTAACTTTTTCACCCTTTTTTAGAACTTGCTCTTTTCTTCTTGGATAGGAGAGTTAGAAAGAAGCCGAGGGGACCCCAGAAACATGATTTCAGGCCTTGAATCAATCTATCTTGCTCAGGACCGAATAATCTGATGCATGTTATCAAAATTACCCTGGGGGGTGAATTTTGGATAACAGTTTTGGCGACTCAGTGGGGTCATCTGCCTGCTAGATGAATGATCAGTAGCCTGAAGCAATCCATTGGGCATGGAGTCATGAGTTAGTAGCTTGCAAAACTGATCTGAACTTTGAAAAATTCCCTCTTAACCACTTGAAAACCCACTGAACATGGAGTTATTCCCACCAGAATGCCATTAAAATGGACTGTGCAAGAGTAAAAGCTAGCACCACAAAAACTATGTACAAAACTGAAAATCATACATGCTCCAAACGGAACATGCAGAGTGTGCACAAGCACTTCTTCCACTGAAAGCAAACCTACCTACTCTATTCTATCTGGAAGCAAAGGCAAGCTAAACAAACCCTGCAATTGGTTGTGAGAAATAGCTTCCCTTTCTCAAAAGTGGCAGCCATGTAATTGATTTGGCAGCTGAACATGGCTGATTAGGATGAATGGAAAATCAACACGAAGCTGGTCTACCACCCAAATCATCAAGGTATCAGCTGAAGGAAAATTCAATACCTATTTTAGTTGCTCTGCATTTGGATTGAAGAGGTATGACAGCTGATCCTTGGTAGCTTTGTAGCTCACCCTCATGCTCAGAAGCAAGCATGACTGGTTGTGACTTCTCCTTTTGCTCCAATGAAGCCAAATACCTGATTGGGCAAGGTATGGTCCGTTTGATATGCCCATAGCTCTGATTTTCAACTCCAAAAATGGAGTCTTGTTGTAGACCCTCCTGAATGGATGGTGTGGAAGAAATGGTGAGAACCATTTTGTCCTTTTCTCTTCCTCCAATGAAGAACATGAAAGATTAAAATCTTCCAATCTTGGTTCCAAAGAGCTGCTATAAGATGCAAGCTGCTGCAAATGAATGTTCTCCTTCATGACAGTAGACTCAAGTGTTTGGGATGATGGATGATGAAAGAGATAATGGTGGAAAATCAACCGGTTCTTGTCCATCAAAACAGTCCTCCAAATCTGACAGATAAACTGCCTCATGGTTGTCCTATTGCAAATGCTCAACTTCTCTCCCATGGTGTTCTCTTGATCTGTAACTTGACCACCATGGTTTCTTTCACCCTCCAACATTGAGTTTGAGAGATCAAACTCCTCTTTAGTACTAGAACTTGAGAGAGGTGAAGTAGAAAGAAGAACTGAAGGTTCTCCTGTAACCTACTTTGTGCTCAAAGCCCTTGGATCTGCACTTTTCTCCTCCACAACTAGAATGTGATCCTCTTCTTTTGGATCTGGAGCAGCTTCTCCTTCCTCCAATGCTTGAAGACAATCTTGCTCTTGATTGAAATTTTCCTCCAGCATGAAGTTTTTCGAGTCAAACTCTTCAATCTGCTGCTCTAGAGGACAAGTTGGGACTGCAAGATCTTCTTGTGAGCTTTCTTCCTTTATGGGTGATTGTGCAACTTGAATTGAATTAACATTCCCTTCAAATAGAGTGCCAACATGGACACTACTTTATGAGCAAACTGACTGCTGATCTGCTTCTTCTTTTTGCTCTTCTTCTGCTGCTACAAAATCAGTCTTAACCACCATTTGTTCAACCCTAGCATCTTCTGTAGGTTTAACCATCAAGGGGATCTTTGTTATCCCAAATTTGGCAGCCCAAACCCTCAAGTTGTCTATCATTTCTTTTCTGGGCTCTTCCTCTTGTTGTCCTTGATGACTGATTTTTACAATTTCTTCTTCCCCACATGGAATTGGGAATGCAAGAGGAGGGATGGGTTATAACTCAATA
Organism: Taxus chinensis; assembly: GCA_019776745.2. Classification (NCBI taxonomy): domain Eukaryota; kingdom Viridiplantae; phylum Streptophyta; class Pinopsida; order Cupressales; family Taxaceae; genus Taxus; species Taxus chinensis. The sequence continues at coordinate 76,343,091 of CM034149.1, forward strand.
GATTTGGCAATTTTTTGTGGTGGTGGAGGTAGAAACCTCTTGTTTCCTTGGAGGAGGGGGTATTTCTGTTAGCTCTTGTGGAGGGGATGACTGTTTGGAAGGGGAAAGGAAAGAAGAATTGAGGTGTGGTGGAAGACTGAGAGGTGGAGACATGGGATTCAACATTTGGGACAGCAGATGGGAGAGTTTAAAACTTGACACTGCTAAGATAAAACAGATTGGGAAAGAGGAAAAAGAAAGGCATGAGATGGCGTACTTACCCATTGACAAGGTTACTAAATGCTCCTCTTATACACCTCTATTTCTTCAATCTACTGTGCAAGCAATGGGGCAGCATATTCATCATGAAGTCCAGCTTCTCCTGAGGGTTGAAGTGTCTTGGAAAAGGGCATCCCCATGGACAAGGAGTCCTGCAACCAATTATGAAAGATCTCATTTGGGCTGTTGCTCTAGACTGCACCAATCTTTACCTCCATCTTTTGGATTTTCTCCAACAGACCAGCATCTTGCATCTGATTGTCTTCATTGCATGTGCATACCCTTGCTCTTGGAAAGCTGCATAGCCAAACTGATTTTGGCATTGCTGCTCATATGGGTATGCATGCTGATTTTGAATTTGTTCAAAATGCTGATTTGGAGGATTTAAAAAACATGTTGGAGGTGGGAAACATTGTTGTTGTTGTTGAAAATGTGAATTCCATGATGGAAATGAAGTCATGAATGCACAACTTCATGGAATGGAAAAGAATGAAAGGGATGGAAAGAAGGATGGAGGGGAATGGATGAAAAACAAGTCTACAACTTCAGAAATGGGTTGCTGATAAGATGGAGTTGCCAGATGTGTTTGCAAGTGCCTCCAAAGGCTGAAATCTTCACAGGAATACATCAACCTATAAAAGATAAGTGGAAGACCTCTAACGTCCCACCCGGCGTGCCAAAACTGTTAGTGTAAAATCACAGCACCCCTGGATGTTGATTAGATTTCTAGGTTGATCACTCTAACATCCAGTGTGATTGCACAACATTGAAACCTTTCTCCAAGTGTGGGACTTGTAGAAATGAGAAAGGAATCTCCAGAGAAGGCTGGTTCCTGCTCCTAAACTACCTGCCACAAGCTATTCCAGTGCAGGCAAGCTAATCTAAAACTGATCTAACCATGCCAAGGAGACAGAGAGAGAGAGAAAAGGGGAAAAACAGCAAAATCCTACACTAAAACGATGATACACCAGAGAAGGAGAATGTTGAACATCTATCAAAACTGCCATGGAACAAGGAGAGGTGAGCAATGGGAAGGATGGACAGATGCATCATAGGCCCAAGGATAGATTTCACATAGAAAATGTCCCAAAACTCCATGAACACAGCTCCAGACCTACAATGAACATTCAAACTTGCACAAATACCTGCAATGAAGAGAGGCAAGAAGAAAACAAGTGAAAAACGAGCAAGGATGGATAGATGCATCACAAAACACGTTTTTTGTTGCTTTAGAAGTTTGCACAGAACATCATTTCAATAGTAAAAGGAAAAAAATGCCATTACAGAGTAGGGGAGGAGGTTCAAACTCCATTTTCAACCATAGAGAAGAAAATAAGGGAGGGCAGAGTAGAAAAGATGAACAACCTGTAATCCCTCCTAAAAAATGAGCCAAATCTGGCCTTATACAATGCATGGGTCGAGTCCAAGAGAGATAAACACAGGAAAATGTGCAAGCCATCCAACCATTGACCAAAACACATTCTTCATTAAAATCAGTGGTTGAGACATTACTTCTGGCCATGCTGAAGAAGAATGTGACCCATGTGCATTAAAACTGGTTGTTTCAGTTTTGGCATTACCACGCGTTAGAGACGTTTCCTTGATTTGTCTCTCCAAACTGAACCAAAATGCAAGATTGACCCTGGAATCATGTAGAGAACTTCACCAGCTTTCCATTGATATAAGGAACGTGAAAATCTGAACTCTGGATTGAAAGTTATGGCTATCTGAAGATTTTAGGGCAAAAACAGGCAAAAAACGGATTTTGAATTTTTTCCCGCGCTTTGCCACTTGGATGACACATGTCGGGTGCTGATTGGATGAGAAATTCTCTCTCCTCCACCTTTCCATGGGTTTCCCTTTGAAATTTTGATGTTTTTATAATTTTGGAAAATTTTCCATTCTCCCCCCGCGCCCCGCCACTTGGGACACGTGGCATAATCTGGTTGGAGGACAAGGGTGCGGGGTCATCCTTTACCTTTTAGTTTTTTGGTCAAATTTTTGCTAAATTTTCCAAGTCTTTCCCTGGCTCTAAACTCCCCTGCCTTAGGACACATGTCCTGTGTCTATTGGCTCGGGTCGACCCTTCAAACCTCACCCTTTGAACTTTTGGGCCCAAAAACACTTAGTCGAAATTTTTATTGCGCCTCCCCTTGTGACATGCATCACATTTTGATTCATCGGCACTCGCGTCCCTTGCGTATTTTTGGCCCAGATGTCCCAAACCATCTGGGACAAATTTCTCCGATCCGCTCGATTCGGGCTTACCTGTCCCTCTTTGAGGCGAAGACACGTGGCACATTTCCATTCACTCTCGGCTCTTTCGGCTCTCTGCATCCTGCGTGTACTTTTGGCCTAGATGTCCCAAAAAAAGTTCTCTATTTTGACCAAACCAGCCGGTTCACGTCCTCTGCGTACTCTTGTCCCAACTGTCCTGGACTGCCTAGGAAAAATTTCTCCGGCCCGCCCGAAATGGACTGACTTGTGCCAAACTGGCCGATCCACGTCCTCCGCGTACTTTTGTCCCAACTGTGTGAAACAAAGACTTAGGAAATTTTTTCCCTTTTTCGGCCAAAATGGATTTTCGCGTCCCGTGCACCTACGGCCCAGATGTCCCAATTGCTGCGTGGACCGCCTGGAGGCTTTTCGGCCAGTTCGCGCCCTGACGTCCCAACTGTCCCAAGGACCGCCTAGACTAGGACTTAGCCGATTTTCATGATTTTTTCTGCCCCAAGCTTGTTTTTGCAATTTTTTCACATTTTCTCGACCTGTTGGGTTTTCTTCTTGGATGGGAGAGTTAGAAAGAAGCAGAGGGGGCCCCAGAAACATGATTTTGGGCCTTGAATCGATCTACCTGCCTGGGACTTGAATATTCTGATGCATGTTATCAAAATTACCCTGGGGGGTGAATTTTGGATAACAATTACATTATGGTAAGAAAAATACTTATACTATTGTGACAAATGGAGAGAGAGGCATACTCTTTTACCCATAACAGGTGAACACGAGCCACAAACAAGATTTGTTATGATGATTTTCGTTAATAAATTCTTGATGGGAACTAAAGAAGCATGCAAACAGACACTCTTGAGGGCTGTTAAGCCTTATATATCAGATTTGAAAACTAATTTTGAGGATGATGGTGTAGGTATGAAGGTGAAAGAATATTTTTAGTTTTGTGGAAACCCAAAAAATCTTGAGAAGGTAGAATCCTTTGATATTATTGAGAACAAAGAGAATAAGAAAAATTAAAAGACAAGTCAACGGTATAGAGAAAGTTAGTACGAAGATGAAGAGGTCTTAGAAGAGGCCTTAAACATGTTTCTACATCTTAATTTCAACAAGGAAGGTATGAGGCACAAGAATGAACTTAAGAAGGAAGGTGAAGAGAAGTTCAAGAAAGAGGTGAGAGAAAAGGAACATACAACAATAGTAGAGGATGAAAACCAAGTTTGTGAAGAGATGGAAAAGGCCTCAAGGCAAGAGGAGGTCAAGAGAGAAGAAGTTGAATGTTGTGTGGAGAAGCCCTAAGTGAAGACGAGAAGGAACATGTCATGAAGAAGGTGGAAGAGGCATTTAAGCCTCCTATTTATCAAACTAACATTAATTTGAGTTTTGATTTTGTAGGTACAAATGGTTTGAATAAAGGTATGAATATTTTTCTAAGATTCATGAATAAGATAGGATGGGAAGGACAAATTGAAGGTACTTTGCAAGGAAAAGTGAGCAAGAGAGGTGGAAAAGAAAGATCTGTAGATATCAAAAGAGAAGGAGATCGAAAATAGATCTTAGGAGCACAAAAGATAAGAAAGGAGAAGAAAAACTTAGCATATGAAGTAGCCATGAAGAAATCCTATATTGGTAGGGATGAATATAGTCTTGGGAAGTGTGCAAAAATAGATTGAGAAGTCAAGAAAGTGTAAGACCAAGAAGGAAGCAAGTGTGATATTGAAAAGGAGATTAAGAAGGGTGGCAAAGATCAATTTTCTCAATCTAATTTCTCTCTAAGTGTTATTTATGTAGAATTGACAACTGAGAAAGTGAAGGGTCAATTAAGAGAAGATGATCATTTTAAGTAAAAAATAGTATATTCCAATCTTGAGGATAAGATGACTTAGAAAGGACAAAAGGACGATGATATGGACAATTTAACAGTCGTGTATGATGAAGAATCATATCATATAGAGAGGGAACATGTACATACTTTCAAGATTAAGGTGGAGAATAACAAAACTAGACTTAGAACCATCATTCTACTCAAGAATATGATTAATGCAAGGACAAAGAAGCTTGTGAGAAACATAAAGGAGATGATGAAGGCATGGTACTCAGTCAAAGATCAACTCAAGATTATCTTTATCGATTGGAAACAAAGAAAGAAGAATAAGAAAATCTTGTAAATCGGAAGTTAAGTGGAAAATTTCTGTTTCCATTAAGAGTATGATGTTGAAGTAACTCTCCTAGAATGAAATTTTGGCTTGCAACATCAAATTTTGGTTTGTCATTATGTTTATAGGTTTATAGGGTCATTTGGAGTCATCTAGTGTTGTTACTGTGTGTCTAGTCATCTAGTGTTTTAGAATTGTTGGTTGGAGCCATGAAGCTTTGTCATGTAAGTATTGGTGTTTAAATAAGAGTAAAATAGGTTATATTGTGGTTTTAGAGACATGGTCACATGCTTCCATGTAAAAGTAAAGAAAAATTGCTTGTTTAAGTGACCTAAAAGGTGGGTGAAAATTCATATTCGGTAGTAGCTGAGTATGAGGATCGTATACAATGTTTTGTAGCTAATTTTTAACTTATCATTCAAATGAGGAAGAGTGGAAGGAGCTCCAAGAATTGTTGAAGGAAGAATTTTTTGTTTGCAAACAATGTGTGATAGTTCCAAAGTTTGTGTATGAGCATTAATGATCATTTAACTTGATGTATTTCTTTGTAGAAGTACATGCATGATAGATTTTAATAATTTTTCTTTGTTTTGTTGCTTGAAAAAGTGTATTTCACAACCTTTTGAGGGTCTATTGGCTGTGATAATTAGAGGAATTCTGAGACTAATTGTGCAATTTGTACAATCAATGCTTTGAAGGGTAAAATTGACTAGATAAGTGGGAGATTAAGTTTGATAAGAGTTTGAAATCTTTGTTTTGTAGACTTGAAGGTGTAATTCATCCACTGTTGGAGATAATTAGTTTGAGTAATGTCATTAATATGTAGCAGGGAATTGGTTTAACATGGTTAGGCCTAAAAAGGTAACTTAGAACAAGGGTTGGAGGAAGGAGTTAAAATTTATATTTATGTGAATGTTGTAATGAGGTGACCTAGACTCTAAATAACCTGCACTAACCTTTTTCAATAAAAGAGAATACTTTATCTCATTAGGAACTTTAAGGACTCTTGGAAATCCCTTGTTTTAGTGAGAACACCATAAGATTTAAGAACATTGTTGGAAGTGTAAGTGTCATTGCAGGATCACTTTCAAGAAAGAAGAGATTGGAAGGAGAGGAAAGACCTAAATAAAGTGGTTTCTGGATTTGGAAGTGCGTGTGAAGGATTTGGCAAACAAATCTCCTTACACGGGTTTATAGGAAACCCTTACTAGGGTTTTGATATAATTTGTGGTTGCAAGGTTTCTAAGGTGAATTATGTTCTCATATTGGTAAGTAAGTACTTATAGGGAGTACTAAAATATATTCAACAAGTTTTAACCCTTAACAAGTTCCCAATTTCATGCATTTTTTGGCAGAGTACCTACAATCATGTAGAAAGACATTAAGACCTAATTGGAAGCTTGAAATAGTGAATTTGAAGGAAATTTTGTTAAGGAAATCACTGTGAAATTTTACATAGGGATGGAAGCCCCAAATGGGTACTCAGAAAGGTGATTTTTTGTTGGTTGTATCATTTCATCAAAAGGTATGTATGAATAGGACTCAGAGAAGAGCTATTAGGAGAAGAATCTAGTCAAAAGAATAAAGTAGCAAAAAAGGGAGTTACACTAAGAATTAAAGAATAAAATTTGACACACACGTCAAGGAGGAAAATGGGTTCCTAGAACTTATTTTATTTTTTCCTGGAATTTTATATTTTCTTCTAATCACCAACTCACCAGAGGTAAATCCTTAAGAAGCTTGGTACGGGCAGTTTTGGAAGAAGGTAAGAAAGTTGAACTTTTGGTTGATTTGCATCATTTTTAGGATTTATTTGGCTTGATATAAGGTTTAGTGACATGGTCCAATGATTGGGTAGGTGACCTAAGATGATAAGTCTACAATTTTCTTGATTAAGAGGTTTTTGACTTGAAGAAATAACTAGTTTTGAAGGCTTAAGGGACTATTTTGAATTGTTATAATCATTATAATATTTTGGATTGATTTTAATTGATTGGTGATATGCATCATTTGAGAATATTGATAACCAATGAGATGAAATACCATATCATTCTAACACTGAGGTGGAGGAAACAAAGAGAGATTAAATGCACTGTCATTCACTTTATGATCACGAACCTACATGAGGTGAAGAAAAATGTCCTCTAAGACCAAAATAAACTCAAGCATGAATTTTTAATTTTCACTCCCATGAGAAAATTATTTGAGAGATTATTACCATTTATTTATAGGAGGATATTTACAGGTACTTCCAAAATTGACATCTTCACTTTGAAACACCTTACACTTATAATATCCAAAAATGCGGGGATTTTCATGTAAGTTGAATATTTGAGCTCTATGAATATAAGAAATAGAAAGGCATGAAGAGGAGGAGAATATGTAACAATTATGAGTTCACCTTAATCATTTACTATTTTTAGAGAGTCACACATGGGTGTCCATTCTTAGCAATTTTGCCAATTTTGCCAATTTTGAGCATTTTGTGCTTGAAGGAATGTCTTGAGGCACTAGAAACCAAATTTTTTCTTGGAATTAATATTTTTAGTAAGCTATATGGTGGATAATTACTAAAAATATAAGTTTCCATTTTCCATTTTCCATTTCAAGGCTTTGCTCCAATTTTTGAGAGATTTTAATAGCCAGGTTTTCCTAGATCTGAGAAAATGTGATTTTTGGATGGAAAATTCAAGGGGCTGTAAAAAATAAATGGTTGCATCAATGGGGGAATATAAAAACTATTATTAAATTATTTTTCATAAGGAATCCATGGTTAAAATATTGAGGAAAATAGAGCTTGGAATCATGAGTTATGAGCAAAACTAAATTTGGATGTTTAGGGCACAAAAGGGGTTTTCTTGTGTTTGAATGTTATGAACCAGATTTAAAAGGTTATTTAATGGCTTCCAAAGAATTTAATTTATGTTTTTTATTTGTGTTTTAATTTTATGATTTGAGTGAGCAAGGGAGGATGAATTTATATAGTGGAGTTGAAGTGGAGAGTGCACATGGGAGATGGAGAAGTAGGGGAAGTGGATAAGTGGAGTTTGAGTGTCCCATTGCACTTGGGAATTTGTTTTTGGGTGAAAATACAGCTAAAAATTTCACCTTGGGTGAATGGTGATGATAAAAGTGCGCCATAGGCATGGGGGATGAAGGAAATCATGACATGCACATGAGGGAGTGAAGGTGTTTCTTTTATTTTTCACTTGACTTATCATGTATGTATGTCAAAAATCTCCACCAATGAGGGAATGGTTAAATTTTGGGGTGAAATTTAACCTCATAAGTGTTCCCAAGGTGTAAATAGAGTTTAAAAGTGTGCCTAGGAGGGAAAATGGGACCCGCCATTACTTAAAACACTCTTATAAGCCAAAAAGTGCAAGTTATGGGTTCATATTATGCTTTTTGAGTTGGGAATGACATCCAATAGGAGTGAGGAATAAATATGAGGTGAAATTGCACCTCAAAATTCCCCCAAGTGTGAAAGTGGACAAAAAAGTGCACCCAAGTGCCTAAGTGTTACATCTAAGCATGATTTGCACTTCAAAACTACTTCCCGGAATGTTTCCTTCGCCCTTGAGTAAAAAATTAATGAAAGTTTGTAAAATAATATATAAATATTAAAAGAAAAGATAAAATGAATATAATGATCCTATTTAGAAGGATTTAAAATGAGTTATCTATCTTTTTTTACCTAAACCTTCAATTTTCCCCAGAGTGGTGTGTCGATGAGCTGAGTGGAAAGAATAATTTTCAATGAAACCAAGCCAAAAAAAACTTATGGATCATGGAGACAATTAAAAATAACCTCATTTGAGATTTTTTTAGGCTCCTAACTCTTCATGAGGATCCTGAACCATTTCAAACAAGTTCTGCCTTGTATAAGGACTCTTGTGCTGCACCGACGGATAATTTTTTGTATTTTTATGCTCCCAAAATTATTCCTTGATCATTTCACCATGAAGTAGGTTATGTCATATTTATGATGCTTGGGATACGAGCTTCCAATAATTCATGACGATCCCAAAATATTTTTAATAAGGTGACTATATTTTTAAGAACATGCATATCCCAGTGCCTTGCCCTTAAAGACCCCATATTGTTGAACTTATTCTTGAATTGGATTTTATTCACAAAATCTTCCTAATCCACCTCAGAAAAATTCATGGCTCTCCCGAAAAAATCTTGGATGATTTTAATCTTCCCTGTATGCCTTCGAAGGATGTTTAGCAGTGAAAAAAAGACCAAAAATAGTCTTTTTTAAGCCTTCATAAGGATTATTCTTTCTTAGATCTCAGTAGCTTCAAGAACCAAGCTAGGTAAATTTATTTGCACATTAAACAAAATTGAAAATTATGTTGTAATTTTCATATCAAACATAATGAGGGTGACACAGAATACGGTCAGAGGTGGGGTTTACATTAATTGGGAAAGGGGATTTCAAGTGTGGGTTTGGTTGTCATGACCAAATTTTTTATTTTTGCATGCTAGATTGTTAGCATGACAACAATACAATAAGTACATATAATAAATGTGAATTCTAGTAAATGGAGGTAAAATGTAAAAATAAATATATGATAAGGTCATAATAAGAGAGACTATGTATAATGAATTTGATAAAATATAATAAATATACGTAATTGTATCTATAGAGTGGAAGAGAGGTATGTATATGAGAGAATAAGGTGTATTAGAATATAATATAGAGGTGGAGTATTTTTATATATTGGTGGAAGTAATTTGAACAATGTGTTATTGTAGTTATTTTTTACCCATCTACTAACTTCTAACCCCATGTGTGCTAGCCTAGCACCCAGTGGGTGTTGGGAACTCACCTAAAGCATGCATGGGTGTCGAGCCCATCCTTTATGTGAGCATTGTGAAAATATTTCTCTATTGTTATAGGATTAGTTATAGATAATTGGATATTCATGTAAAATCACAACATGAGCTATCATATCCTTATACCCAAGAATTTAATAGCAAGAGAAACATCATGGAAAGAAATACAAAGAACAAATCTGCCATAAAATATAAGGAAATAACACTAGGGTTTGCACCCCTGTAAACCAGATATTCAAACATAGAGCCATATATTTATATTGATCATAGTCTCAGCAACCACATTACATTCAAAAGGGTCGTATCATACCAAATGTATCAAGACAAGGATCCTAACCCATAAAGGTCCTAGATATGCTTTCTTTATTACAAAATATTTACAAACCCATCCCTTAGACATGATAACATTCCTACAATTCCTCTAATGAGAACCCCAACTCCTAGAACCTCCTAGTATTCTCTGCAGAGCCTTACTCTTCCCATGTTATAAGTGTCTTGGTGTCTCTCTTCACTCATACTAATTTATGTCTTCCATCTGGTGTCTCCTCTATGATGTCTCTTCTTTTCCCCTAAACATCTCTTTTATAGCATCAATACCCACTGTACCATGCATTTCTTTAGGAGTAGATTGGATGCCAAGTGTTCAATGTGGTCCTCCAATGGTGCATGTTTATTCTATCTTTGAGCTCTCCACTTTCTGCAATGATGTCTTCCTAGGAATATTCCATGCGTGGAATATTCTTTCCTTGACCACCAAGTATCTTAGGCTGGCACCTTATCCACTCGGCATGCCTAGTTGGGTCACATTTTTCCTCAAGTTCCTCTAGAATGTTGAATATGTCTAAGTCCTTAGACCCTATGTATTACCTTGTGCACACACCCTGGTTTCTCCTAAACCATTCTTAAACTCTTTTGCTATGTGCCTCTCCCATGTGCCTCTTCTTCTTATTGGTCCACGCATGCACGTGCACTTTTGGTACCTAGCCAATATTTTGATGGCCCAACATCACCCACACTAAGCTTGTGCTCATCCTCAGAAACATACTTCTCCTTCAAAGAATAAAGAATGGTGGAATTTGGGGAAAATTGAATGAAGATAATGGAAGAATGGAGGAATAGAAGAAATGAAAGAATCAAATATCTCCTAATATACAAGAGAAGAGGGAACTCCTTCCTTATTGTCACCTTGATCCTCTTCCTAGGCATCCACTTCACCCTGCACCTGCTGAAGTAGGTCACCCACTAGAGTTCTTACCTCCTCAAAACTTAGTTCATTACCCTTAGCATTTAGCATATCTACAATCCCTTCTTAGCTTACTTGTTAAGGTCATCTAGCATGTTAGTTCTATGGGTGATCTAGGGATATAACTCCTTAAGTTGATTCTTGATCAGAACCTCATAAGGCTTCAATCACTTCCATATTATTTTCTACCTTGGCTAGGATCTTATCCCACTCTACCCTATTTCCTTTGTTCTTCTCTTGGTATTCCTTCAGACCCTCCTCATGTGTAGTAACTAGTATGCTTATTACTCTATCTCTGTCACCAAAATTATCATACACGGCCTTATCCATGTGCACAACGGTCTATACAATGGAAAGGAGCTTGGAATATTGTGTCACTATCTCCCAATCTTCATACTTCTCTTCTTCCTTCTGGCACACCAAAATATCTTCTGCAGATTCTAAAGCGAGTGGCCACCTCTCCATGGTAAGGATGTGTGTTAAGTCTTCCAAACATTGCAAGGTTGAATCATATTTCTTCTCAGGTGGTGCTAGGTCTAGGTGTTTCAAATTAATGGCATTCATGTGATCATTTCAATATTCTTGTACACCTTCATACCTTCTCCTTCTCCCTCCCTTAGTTCACACCTTAACTATGCACTGATACATTCTTCCTACTTTAGATCCTTTTCTCTTCTCAACGAGTTCCTCCTTCTTCTCCAGTTCTTCCTCTAGGAACCTTACCCTGTCATTCCTTCTGAAGAGTCTTTCCTCAACCTCAACTGATACCTTGTTGAGGGTGTTGTAGACTTGATCATTAGATAATTGTTGAACATTTATCAGGGGTTTCACTCCCTTGCTCTCTGGTATCTTCATCAGTACCCCTTGGCTGAATTAGAACTTGGGCTCATCAACATAGGACTCAAACTTCCCAAGATAACATCTTCCTCATTCGTGGGTACGTGCCTTCTTCTTCAAATGAAGACCATGTAAGGAGTTGGTTTTTGGGCATGGTACTTTAGAAACATGCACCCAGTACCTTACTTGGATCATTGATACGTAACTCATTCCTTCTCCTGTGCTACTACCATACCTTTTCCTCCTATGTGTGCTACCTTTGGAAAGCTTACCGCTAAGCTGGGATCTCCACCCATGCTCCCATACTCTTTTCCTAGACTTTCCTCATCTATCTCCTTGAGCACCTCATTAGCACTTTGCACGCTCCACTTCCTGCTCCACCAAATCCTTTGTTATGCTTGTTACTTCTCTTTCCATGACATCTTCTATCTACTCCTTGGTGAGGCTTGGGGTCCTTTGATCCTTTGTATTCACTTCCTCACTCTCCCCTTTTCCTTGAGCACCTTCCTCTTCCCCATCCTTTTCTTCATTTCCCTCATCCTCGAAGTTGTGCATATTATACACAGGATGGTCCTAAGCCTGTTCATTCTCATCATCATCTCTCTCACCTCTATAGGTCTCTAGGATCTTCTGTTCCTTCTAAGTCTGCCTTCTCTGCTACCTTTTACTTCTTCCTAACTGGTGATTCCAGTATAGGAGAGTCTCTTCTCATCTTATTTAGCAGGTGACTCCCTCCTTGGTGATTCTTCTTCCGTTCAGGAGGATATTCTTGCTCTAGTACCTCTTCCTTAGGTGATTTTTCCTTTTCCTTAATGGGGGACTTACTTCCCCCATGCATATGTGCTTGGCTTCGTGCCTGACTCTTGCATGCCCACATAATTGTGTTGTTTACACACTTGGTGCCTTCTTCTCTGGTGCACCTCTTCTCTTTCCCTCTTCCTTTGCATGGCCTTCTTCATTCCTAGTGGGGTATTTAGGGATGGATAAATCATTCTCTAAGTAGGACACCCTTCTCATACTTGGGCCTGATGTGTAGGTATACCCTCAGTTACGGTCCTTCCAGCAATTGGCAGTGTCACAAGGTTTTCATATGCACCTCATGGGAGACATACTTCTCCACATAAGCACTTCTTAGGGTATACCAGCTTCCTTTGTAGGTTGTGGTGGTCCTGATCCACCTCATGCTGAGGTTGAACCTTAGTATTTTGGCCTCCTTGAAGTGATTGACCATCTTCTTGGAAATATTGTGCGGTGAAAGAGAGGTATTTTACACCATGGGCTCTTGGTCCCATCTGTCAAGGGTGAATATTCCAATGCAGAAATGCTGGTATACAACAAACTTATGCTTCTCCTTGTACTAGCACTGGTAATTATTTGGGTATCCTCCATTCCTCCCCAAATGCGTCGTGCATCCTCTTGTACCATTTATCTAGGTGCGTGCCTTGTGGGCGAATGTTATGGTATCACAAGTGTATTTTTCAAATATCTTTATGGGGGAAGGATCTTCATCTTGATATTCCCATACAAATTTCTTTGGCCCATTGGGACTCCAATTTCTAAGAAACAATGGTGAGGAGGACATTGTCAAACATGATCTTTTCTCCTTCGTGCGTGACACTGATGATTTCTTCTGCAATGAAGGTGAACAGGTTATAGATGGTTCCTTCTAAATTTTTTTGGCACACATTCAACCAAGCCTTGTTTATCTGTGTCCACCTCTCTTTCTCATTCAGCTTAGATACCAAGCACATGGCCATCCTCATCACTGGGTCAGAGATATATGAGATATCAAAGTAGTTTGATCCCTTTTTATAATCATAAGCATGGATTATCTCCTTAATGGCTTCCTTGTCCTCCAAGTCATCATCTAGTGGTTCCCCTTTGTAGACAAGGCTGATAAACATTAGAGATTAGTTGAGGGGTTATGCGCATCCTTTGGCCTGTGAAGTAGAAGTGTTCCTTGTGCACGTGTGACATCAACCATTGGTACATTCGCTCAGGTTTTCCAAAGTAGGGAAACTCATAAAGTTACAGCAACCTAGCCTTCTCCAATTTTACCTTCACTTATCATCATATATTGACATCCCTTCTGGTGTCCTTTTATCTATTAGGTGAACTAGTTCTAATGCCATCTCCTTCTCTGTGGTGCTTGTGTGATGGTTGTAATTGCTCAATTCCATCTTCCTTACATGGGATACCCATTCCTTTCCAAGCAACACACCATCTGGGTATTGCATCTCTGCATACCACTCTTCATTGAAAATGGTGGAGAAGCCACCTATTTCCCTTTCCCTTCTTTAGTGAAATAGTTACCTTCTTTGGTGCCATCTCCTTGTTGGGTTACTAAAAAATCCTCCTTGCTCCTCTTCCTCACTCTACTCAAATCTGTGGCTTCCTTTGTGAAAAATACCCTTTACTCCCATGCCCTAGCTACATAACCCTAACCCTAGAAAAATCCTTCCTTCCACAAGATGGTGTACTTTCTTACGGGTTTCGAAAATTCCAACAACCCTCTCCTCTACGCATGTGTACCTATTTTTCTACCCTAGTTCACAAATCACACTAATCATTCACTCATGATCTTCACAATATCCTTTCACAACTTCTCAAGGATTCCATAGTTCGTAAGAGCTCTTCTTTATCACAAATGCCAAGTAATAACAATGTATCCTGACCTTCTACTTATATCTTTTTGCTCATCTCCTGCAATAAATGATATGCCACCTACCAACGTAATTTTGCAATAAAGGTGGATTTTTCCACTAAAGCCACCCTTAAGCGCTCTTACCCCCATGCCCAATCCTTGCACAAAAAATCTCTACAACCTTCTGGCATACAAAAATCCTTACTGACCGAAGATCCTCATGCGCACGCTTGCAGTGGCGAAGGCACTTCTTTTGTTCGTAACCTGATTTTTACCCTTTCCTACCTCATGTTGTTCCTACACTTCTCACCCTTTGTACGTGGTATTTGTAAAGCTATCCTGACACCAAAATTCCTTGTCCATATTTTCTACGTGCATGCTCTTCTACACTTCACACTTTTCATCCTTCAATCTGGGCCATCAAAACACAAATTCCACTACCAACTTCCATTTTACTTCACATTACTCCACCCCACACAAAAATAGATGTGTGGTCCTCTGCGCATACATAACCTTTTGAAAATAATAAGTGGCTACCATGCACAACATGCAAAATAACAACACAACAAGAAAGGAACAAACAATGAGAAATGGAAACACAAGGAAAAGATACGCATAAAAGGAAATCCTAGGCTAAATGGCAATACTATCTTATTTATGAACACAAGGAAGACTTATTTATAATAGGGCTTCAACCTACTCCCATTGAAATGGCCTGGTAACCATGTTCCATCCAGCACTTGTAACTAGAAAGCACCTGAATCAAGGATGTACAAGATGATATATGGCCCTAACCAATGGAATTTGAGTTTCCCAGGATGTTATAGAAACTTGGAATCATATAACAAAACCATCTGCCCAACCTTGAATTGATTTTTCTTGATATGATGATCATGCCATGATTTTTATCATGCCTTTTCAGTCTTTTGACTCCATCTAGCAAGTGATCACCTTTCATCCAACTACATTAAATTCTCCATGCACTCTTGAATTAATTTATTCATTAGCTAACCCTCTTGTGCATGCAATACATAGCGATGGTAGCATAAATTCAACTGGTAAAATAGCCTCCATGCCAAACACCAAATGAAATGGTGTGGCCTTGTTCAATCTCTTGTAGGTTGTCATGTATGCCCATAGAATGGTTGATACCTTGTCATCCCAATCTTGTCTTCCCACATCAAAAATTTTTTTAGCGTGTGACTCAAAATTTTTTTAAACACCTTAGCAGTTCCATTAGCTTGTGGGTGATATGGGGTAGTCTTATGATGGGCCACCATGAACTCTGCCAACAAAATCCTGACTATTTCATTCAAAAAATGTGTACCCTTATCACTATTCAAGCTTAAAGGACATCCATACCTGTTGATTATGTTCTCCCATAAGAATCTAGCAGTTGTCTCTACTATGCAATCCCTTATAGGCGCTGCTGCCTCCACCCACCTTGTTAAGTAATCAATACAAGTAATGATATAACATGAACCAGTCCTTCATGTGGTAGGTGAAATCAGTCCTAAAAAATCAATGGCCCACTTCTCAAGTGGTTTTGTGCTAGGTATTGGCCTCAAGGGAATCTCATCTCTTCTTTCTGGCTTGCCAAGGCATTGGCAATGGTCACATGCCTTGAAAAATTCAATACAATCCTAGTAGATACTTTCCCACCATAGTGCTGCAAGTAGAATCTTCCATGCCATGGCAATTCCCTACATAGTTCCCTCCTACAATCCCACCATGTGCTTCCTCCATGATTGCAACATGCTCATGTTCTAACACACATCGGCACATAACCTCATCATGGCCTAACTTGTATAAGTCTCCACCAATTAGCATGTAGGTGCAGAGCATATAGCTAACTGTTTCTTCTCCAAAGTTTTCATTCCTTCTGGTGCCACACCCATTTTGAGAAACACAAAAATATCTTCTAAGTTAGAGGGCATGCGCCACAACCTAAATAGTTGTGTCTGGCATAGCATCCTCAATGCTCTGCACATCCTCCCCTGAGTCAATTCTTGACAAATGGTTAGGCCCTAAGTTACTTCTTTCCTGGTTTCACAACAACTGTAAACTCAAATTCTTGAAACAACTGGACCCACCGACATATGCGCCCTTGCAAAATGAGTTTATTCACCAAGTACTTCAATGCCATGTGATCCGTGTAAAATATGAAGGGTGTTTCCAGTAGATATTACCTAAACTTATGTAGTGCGTAGATCATTGATAGTGCTTTGCACTCAGTAGTGGTGTAGTTCTGCTCTGCTGGTGTTAACTTCCTGCTAGCAAAATACAAGGGGTGGTCAACAATCCCTTCTCCAATATGTGCTAAGACTACTCCAATTGTTATCCTTGAAGCATCAACATGTACATGGAATGACTTATCCCAAGAGGGAAAATGTAATATGGGCAAAGTGATAAGCCTATTCTTCAATATTTCAAATACTATCTATTGCGCCTCCCCTAGTGAAATGTACTCTTTTGTTTCAGTAAATCATCTAATGGTGTGGTGATCTTGGCATACCCCTTGATAAATTTCTGGTAGTATCCCATATGTCCAAGAAATCCTCACATGGCCCTTTGACTGGTAGGATCCCCCAATCCCACAATAATGATAACTTTTGTGGGATCCACCAGAAAACTTTCCTTACATATAATATGCCCCAACAGGGTCCCAAATGGAGTATAAAAAACACATTTCTTAATGTTGAGGGATATCCTCAACTGCCAAAATCTCTCAAACATCAACCTCAAATTATCACAATGGTCTTTCACTAGTCCATATACTGTCTAATCATCAAGGTAGACTTGTAGAAACTTATGGATAAAATCTTGAAATGCCTGGACCACTATGCATGAAAACACAGCAGGCATGTTCTTCAGTCCAAAAGGCATGATCATATAGGAAAAAATTCCCCATTCAGTGGAAAAATTTGTCTTTTCTTGGTCTTCTTTAGCAATTCTAACTTGATGGTATCCTGAGAATCTATCCGTGAAGGAATAGATTTTGAGCCCAGCCACTCCTTCCAGGATCTCCTCGATAAAAGGGGTTGGAAAAGGATCAATTACACATACTGCATTTAAGTCCCTGTAGTCAACATAGATCCTTATCCTTCCATCCTTTTTAATACTGATGACCATGGGGCTTACCCATTCTGATTCCTCCACAACTTCAATGATGCCTGAAGAAACCATCTTGTCTATCTCCTCCTTGACTTTGACGTAAAGATTCTGATTCATTCAATAAGGCCTCTTTCAGATTGGGTGTGCACCCTCCTTTAATTTTATTTTAATTTATCCCAAGGAGTGTTGGACACCTTTAAGATCATGGTATCCAAAAAAAAAAAAGTCCTGAAACTCACTCAGTAGATCAATGATCTTCTAAACCTCCTTCTCTAACCAATTATCTCCAATAGTGGCCTCCATAGGTTTTGTTTCTGAACCAATTTTAACCTTCTTTGTTTTAAGGGGCTCATGGTAGGTGTGTGATTTCTCATCAACACTATCAACAACTTTGCGCATACCTTCAGTATGGTTAACATCCAAACTCTCCATCTCTTCACCATCTATTACATAGACCATTTTTCCTTTTTCTTTCTCCATGCATGTGCACTCAAGATGCATCTCTTCTAACTCTTCCTCATCAAAGCACGGTTCCAAGAGAGGTTCACACAATACCTCTAGTATTATATCTTCTTCCATGACACTATCTCCCATCGTTAGGCACTTACCAACCTACAACAACCTATCCACTGATGGTTTAGTACTCTGATACTCAAAATCTTGAAGGAGGTCAGCCATCAACTCCTACCAATTTCCTGTCTGACGACACATCTCAGAGTGAATATACCATGCGTGCACACAACCTTATAAGGTGGAATACAACTTATGCACCCATAAAGAAGGTGGAAATGCCTTCGTGCCTTCCATCCATGCTTTCTCACATGATTGGACATGAGATGAGGTGGGTTCCTTCCCATGGTAGTCTTGTATTGTAGTGGATGTATTGCTTTGGGAGAACCTAACAGAGAACATGATTCTTACCTCATGCCACTCTAGAAGGCTATCACGATGTGTCACCCACAAAAATGCTATGGTCCCAAGAAAATTATAGCTGAGCATCCCTCTTCTTTTGACCTCATTTTTCCACTGAGCCTCCATTTCTTGTAAGAAATCATTAGGGTTGGCCCATCTAGAGTAACTCAGAAAATTCTTCCCTCTCAGGCACTTGAATGATCTCACCTTCCTCATCTTTGTAACATGGCCTCTTAGCTATCACCCAATTAACTCATATGCCCGATGCTCCCAATTGTCACATGCCACACTAGTTGTATCACTCATGGACTGAGCATCTTCAAACTGAATAACTCCCTCTGTAGGGTGAATCACCTCAGGGTCCCTAATAGAGTGCACATAGATCATGTCAAGAACTTCTTCTCCCAAGGGCTCAGTATAGGGTGTTGAATTCACATTAGTTAAGGTGATGATTACATGCTCTTCCTTGTTCTCTAATATTATGTATCCCTTATTGAACCTCAGGTCAACATTATTCTTATAACACTGGGGGTGCCAAAGTAATTTTAGAAATTTTTCTGCCTTGGCTAGCACTAAGACTTCAAAGTATCCAGTGAAAATTTCCCCTTAGAAACTGATAACAATGTTCTTCAAGACACCAATGGGCATTGCCTTTGTCTTGTTTGCCATATACAACACATTTGAAGATGACTGTAATGGGTACCTTCCCATTTGATGCCATGCATATAGATTGAGAACATTTACCTCCGTACCCATGTTAATCAAAGTATTACTCAGAAGCCACACATCTATGACAACATTCAAGGTAATCTCCTTGTCATAATCAAGGCTATGGGGAGGAAGGTTGGCATGTAGAACCTACCTCTTACGCCCTCCTCCAACGTGTGGTACCTTCTCCTGTAACCACTCTCCTAACAAGGGGATGATATTCTCTTACCTTAACATTTTACATACTTCTCTAACCTCATCTAGATCCTTTTGTGGAGCCTCAACATTCTTCCTTTTCTCTAACTATCTTGACTACTCTTTTAGGCATTGGATCTCTCCTTATAGGCTTCAAATTACATCCATGGTTTCTTGATACACTTATTTTTGATGATTAGGGTCTAGATACTTTCCATGTATCAATTCTTCTCTAATAACCAGTGGTATTTACCTTGGTACTTCCCTCACACATGCAACCTTTGCTTGCATTGTAACTAGTATCAGTTCTAGTTATGAATCATTCGTCACCCTTGACATCCATTATGAATCGATTTTCTTTATGCTTACCATTCTGATGCCTTTGTATTTTCAGTTTTGCTGGATCATGTGCTCAAATAACTCCAGGAACTCCTCATACTTGTGCTTCTTTCCACACCACAAGCATTATAACAAATAAGGGCATTCACGCTTGTAGTGCTCCGTGGATTCATAGTTATAACATGCCCCATGTGGAAACTCACTTCTTCCTCCTTTGTGGTTACCACGACCATGAAATCCTCCTCAGAAAATTTTTCCACACGCCCCTCCATCTACGTTCCCTTTATAGTGATGACCATTGTCCTTGGAACTGTTCATGAGGCTAGTTTAGTGCACACCAATATCAATGGCGTCATGTATCTAGTCAATCAATCTATAATCCTTGGTGTTGTGAGTAGTAGAGGTGCAAATATTACAATAATAAGAAACATTCTTATGGATCACGTGCTGTAACAGTGGGCTTATACTTGCATCATGATCCTCGTGGAAAATTTCATAGTCCACCATCATGGCATGTACTGATCTCCGAGGGTAACCATCCTTTGTATGCCCTTATACCTCAAAATATGTGCACCATAGACCATTGTGAGTCTCATGCACTAATTATGTAGATAAATTCTCTAGCTACTTCACCATTGCAACAGTTTGAGCCTCAAGGAAGGGGCTAAAATAGTATCCATGCTTCTGATAGCCTTAGTATGTAGGGTAGCCTCCAAGGCCTTGTGTGTGTCTGTGAAAGTCTTATGTGAAAGCGCTCTCCTAAACGGTGTTATCAATCCCCCGACAAACCACTAAGAATTCTGAGAGGGGTGAATATCATAGGATAACTTTGATAAGAGAGTTTTAAAATGTGCGTTGTATTCCCACACACTCTCTTCCATTCCTTACTAGATCTCCTTCAGCGCGCTGATGCTCTCATGCTCAAATTCAGGGATATAAAATTCAGCCAAGAAGGCATTCCACAATGTGGTGTAATATACCATTGTCTAATGGGGGTCATACTTATGGTACCAACTATGCACACGTCCTTACAATGTTGTTGTAAAATAACTTTCCTTCCACTCCAAGGTAGTGATCCCCTTCACGTGCCATAGTAGCTCACACTTGTGTACATGCTCTGCAGCATCCTCAACACCTTTATAGTTTGATAGGTGCAAAGACATCTTGAAAAATACTTGTTGAGGTGGTTGAGGCCCTTGTTTTCTTGACCTAGAACCTTGATTTCCTTTGGTGTTAACTTCACCACTAGATCCACCTGATCCTCCAGATCTGCCAGGTCCACTAGGTCCTCTAGCTCCTATACCACCAAATCCACCTCTTGTAGCCGGTAATGGGCCTGAAGTGGTCGTGCCTAACATTCCTAGCGTTCCACTGAACTACGCACCAATATTTTGTGATATTGCACTGCTACCATATGTGTGTCCTGTGCTACTCCTAGATGAAATACCCAAGATTTGTGTACTCATGATTTATCCAAACATCATTCCAGATAATATTCCTCCAAACATAGGAAATGATTATGTAGCCATATACGTAGAAAATGAGAAATTATATCCCCTAGGTGCAAATCGGTCAATCCTAGCAATACCAAACGGGTTGGTAATACTGATCCCTTGATTTGTAAGAATAAGTGCTAGAGGTTGGTCACCAAGTGGATTCAGATGTGCATCGATGACTCTCCTTTCTCCAAGTGATGAAATTTTATTAGAAGCTGAAGGGATCTCTCTTCCGTGCTTCTTGAGATGGGGTAGAACAGACTGCTCAGGCTCCACATCCACCGCGTGAAACTCAATTTCTTCCTGTAACATCTACCTCCATAGATCCATCACTCCCGTAACCTTGCATTGTCTAGCTAACTCCCTTTCAGGTGCTTCACTATCCTTGAGTCATCTCCCCCCCCTCTCTCTTTTTTAGCTGTAATGTTTGCCATCTTCCTCAACCCTAGTTTCCTTTCCCAATGCCTAGAAGAAGCTTATCTAGCCATAGGAAATGCTTCCAAACTCAGGGTAGTGATCAAGATCTTCATAGCTAAAGGGATAGTGCGTAATAATGATCATCTAGGCTCCCTTAAGAAATCAAACTCAACAACCTTGTGATAAGAATACATTAAATTAACATATTCTAGGGTATAATTGGTCAGCACTATTTTCCAACTATGATCAACAACACATGTCCAAGTCAGGTCAACATCCTATAGCATATGATATTCCTCTTGGGTCCAAAGATGAGATCTATAGTACCAACTTGATCTATATGCATACGCGGAAAGCCATTCATACAACTCTACTGGAAAGCAAAAAAATAAGGTCTCATACATCTAATGATACAAGTGTTCTTCTAACCATCCGCATGCATCAAATTCAGGTCTAATACTAAATCTCTGAGAAAACTCATCCTCTATGCTCTTAAACCATGCTGCAACATTGTCCAAGGTCAAGTGATTTGTCATCGCGCATAATTATCACAACAACTTTGAAAAGAGGTCCCGATAATGGAACCAAGATGTAGTCATTTTAACCCATCTACTAACTTCTAATCCCATGTGCATCGGCCTATCATCCAATGGGTGCTGGGTGCTCACCTGAGGTACATGCGAATGTTGAACCCCTCCTTTATGTGAGCATTGTGAGAAGATCTTGCCATTGTTAGAGGGTTAGTTTGAGAGAAGTTAATATTCATATAACAAAACAACATGAGCTATCATATCCTTATACCCAAAATTTTAATAACAAGAGAAACATCATGTCATGAAATAGAAAGAACAGATCTACCATAAAATATAAGGAAATAACACTAGGGTTTGCACCCCTAAACCAGATATTTAGAACAGAGCCATATATTTATATTGATCATAGTCTCAACAACCACATTACATTCAAAAGGGTCGTATCAGACCAAATGTATCAAGACAAGAATCTAACCCATATATCAGAGGTCCTAGCTATGCTTTCCTTATTACAAAAATTTTACAGACCCATCCCTTAGACATGATAACATTCCTATAGTCCTCTAATGAGAACCCCAACCCCTAGGGATTCCTATTATTCTCTGTAGAGCTTCACTCTTCCCATGCTATATCTCTGGGTATCTCTATGAGTGTCTATTCTTCTACCTGAGCATATCTTCTTATAGGATCAACACCCACCGCCATGCCTTTCTTCAGGAGCAGATCAAATGCCAAGTGTCAATGTGGTCCTTCAATGGTGCATGCTTATTCTTCTCCAAGCTCTCCAATTTCTATAATGATTTCTTCCTACAAATATTCCACACATGGAGTATTCTTTCCTTAACCACCATGTTTCTAGGTGGGCACCTTATCCACTCGGCATGCCTAGTCAGATCACATTTTTCTTCAAGTGCTTCTAGAACCCTGAATATGGCTAAGTTCTTAGACCCTATGTATTACCTTACGTGTGGGCCCTGGTTTCTCCTAAACCCTTCTTAAACCCTTTTCTTGTGCGCTTCTCCCCACACGTCCTACTTCTTACTGGTCCTGCACGCATATGCGCCTTTTGGTACTTAGCCAATATTTTAAGGCCCGCCAACTATTAATTTGAATAATTATAAATAAGAAGAATAGTTAGAGTAGAAATGTCTATGTCTATATGTTCATTTTACTTGGAGTATTTGATGATGCGTATGAGAATCTATAGGCCTACTTCAATTTTTATATAGTCACGTGTTGAACTATTTATGTATAAATCATTATATTTCTTTCTATGTACATAAGATCTATCTAAATAAAACATACTTAATAAACTAACAACAATGGTTAATGTCAACATTTGGTGTCCAAGCCTGGGTTGAGGTAACTAATGTCCAGTGACAAATACTGATTACATTTTTGGAAACTAAAAAATAGAGAGATTGATAATTGGTGGGAGGAAAAACTAAAAATATTTATAGAATAAGAGGTTAACATGAGTAGATGATTTCTTCAAATAAGAGGTTGAATAAGTCTCATCTTTTCTTCTAAATTTATTGTGGCCTTAGATTTTATGGATATAAAAAAATATTGAGTCATATATAATTTGGTTAGATGAACTGATTAAATGGAATAATAAAAAGTTACAAGAGCTTGAGAAATTAGATAAACCTTGGAATAAACAATTTATTCTTGGTATGAAACTACTCTCGATTTATTTATAAACCCATGACGATTCAAGGTTTGGTGAACTACGACGTAAAGAAGGCTAAGTTTTAAGAAGGACCTAGAGGGAATTTCATAGCAAGAGGCCCACTTCTTAATAAATTTTTGCTAGTTAAAAAGGGGATAATAACAAGCACGACCACATTTAATTAGGAGAAAGGTTCCTACAAGATGATGGATAAAAATAGGGAGATCCAAAAGGATGTGACTATTAATAAAAGAATGAACATTGATTGTTGGTTGAAATAAAACACAAAGATAAGGGATATTAGAGTTGACATGGGATTAACGAAAATAGGGGAGTGTTAGAAAAAGTAGAGGATATTTAAAGAAAAGAAAAAATAGGGAAAGTACAAAGTTAGTATTTTGTGGACCGCACGAAGAAGAGATTTTAGCAAAGAACAAAGAAAAATTTAGTATATTGTAATATATCATGGGCTGCAGAATAAAGAAAAATTTAGAAAAAAAATCGAGTAGGGGAAGAGGATGGGAATAAAAGAGGAGAGGATTATATAGGTAGATGAAAGAGAGAAAATGAAGGAAAAATTAGAGAAATAGAGATTAGGAAGAGGATAAATAATGCATCAAATTAACATTAGGAAATAGAAAATGGGTGGTTCATCGAGTTGTGTTCTTACATACCTAGTTACATGGCTCATGGGAATAGGGAAATTACACATCTTAAGAATAATAAATTTTAAATACTTTACTTGATTGATCCATCTCGTTAGCCTCTACTGGCCACCCCACCGAAAAATAGGTGGTAATAGTCTAGATTTGAAGAAAATATGTTGAGCTGATGAAATATAGCCTAAGTACTAAAGGTGCATAAGGATTGGGCACGTAGACACAGGTCACATAGGTAAGCGTGGAAGAGTAGTGAAATAAGGCGTGCGTGGGAAAAGAAAGGATTTAGGACTTAGCTATTTTTAGTATCAAGCTAATTATAGAAATGGAGTACATAGCACACAAAGGCTATTTTGGATGAGTGGAAGATTAATCGACATGCATAGTTTTGGAGCTAATGATATGATTAGACTACAATTGCATTTATTAGATAATCTATTATTAAGCTTACATGCTTTTGTATTTATCATGTAAAGGACACATGGATATTCTTAGCATGCGGTTATTTTGAGGGTGCTTAGGATGTGAAGGGAAAGTCCCCACTACCTATAAACATGTATTGATTTACATGGTTTAGATAGTACCATGTTTTATTCGAGTTATGTTGTGGATTCATGAGTGTACGTAACTTATGGTGACTATGTTATGTAGGCATAAAGCTTCTATGTTTGACAACAATTA
Source organism: Taxus chinensis (assembly GCA_019776745.2). Taxonomy (NCBI): domain Eukaryota; kingdom Viridiplantae; phylum Streptophyta; class Pinopsida; order Cupressales; family Taxaceae; genus Taxus; species Taxus chinensis. The sequence goes on from CM034149.1 coordinate 76,368,032, forward strand.
ATGTAATGGATATTTGTGGCTGGATACTGGTGATTGAAATAACTGAGCATGGTTCTTGTATGGTAAATTTTATTATGATTCTTGTTTAATTAATCTTGCATATGGTTAAGATCTAGATTTTGTTTATGTTATGCTTTATTCTTGAATGGATATTATGGATCTAGAATATTTTAAAGATAATTCTAACTCCTTGAACAAGATAACATAAAAGAGGATCCTGGTATCATTACGTGCTTCGGGTGGGCACTCAGTTCTAGTTGAGTGATGTGCCAATGTGCCTTAGGCCGTTGGTGATAAAATCTAGGCTACATTTTGGTTTCGTTGCCGGGACCTCTTTTTCAGTTGGTTGTCAGGATGTTGCATGATGAAGATGTATCAATTGACCTTGGCTAGTATTGAGGAGTGCTTAGACAATCTAGAGGAAGAGTATGCTCATAGATTTAGCACTGGACTTGATTTTGATGCACACACGTGGGTTGAACAGAATCTGTATCATGATTTGTATGAGATGTTCTTCACCATTTTTCCTATAGTGCTATATGAGTGGTTGGTTACGTATGCATCAAAGAGAAATTAGAGGTTTCAAATACTTGTTTATATGCAGGAAGAATTCTAGGCTTTGCATGATGCTGATCTAACTTCGACGTGCACTGTAAATCATTAGTGGAGTCATGTTTTGAATAACTATATTCTTGATTATGTAGTTTCTACTTATTCCTATCTAGAGTTTGTTGAGTTCTAGTTATTTTATCAACCCAAAGGATCTTATCTACGTGTTATCCCATTAGAGGTTAAAATATTGATCATGACCTTGGATTTGGAGGATAATCCTATGGCTAGGTAAAATTCACCACACGCGGGGGAAGGAGTAGGTGTGGTGAAAGATGGTGGATCTAGTAGAAAAAATAACGAGAGAAGAAAGGCATCTTAAGTTTAATGAAGCATGTGAGATGGATTTGGAGAAGAAATGATAAATTGCAGAAAGAATGGTGTTGCAGAGAGAGATGGCTTGTGAAGGATTTAGAACTCATGTAGAAGATGTAGAGCCAAAGCATAAGGATCTCCCCAATTTTGGAAAGCATAGCAGAGAACCCTTTAGTTTTGGATGAAGGCACATCTGAATAAATATTGAGGACCATGGGTGTGCATTTGATCGTACCTAATGACCTAGCCCTTACACTTAGTTTTCTAGTTTCTACGACAACTATAAGTAAACAAGCTAGTGTGGGAAGTAGAGTAGCGACAGAAAGATTTAATTTGCAGTCAAGTTAAGGAGTTAATCAAGTAGCTTATTCATATATGGAGGTGCAATCATTGTCTATGTTATTTGAAGGTTTGGTTCGAGGTATGTTTTCTAGTGAATTATCAGCACATAATGTGGGGACACAACACATTGGTATCATGTCTAGAAGTAGAACAACTTCGCAGACTATGGGAGTTCATTTTAGCACAACTTTTGGAACACAAGGCAGTGCATCCTCTAGTTTTTTGCCCACTATAGGAGGGGGATTGAGAGGGTTGGGTGGCTTAAGATCTAGTGGATATGGTGGTTCTGGGGGCAGAGGAAACATAGGAGGAAATATAGGTTCTAGATCTGGTGGGCACGGTACGCACCAACCCCAACAAATCTACATGGATATGTCTCTTCATCTTATAGAATACAGAGGAATTGAAGATACAATTGAGCACATGCATATGTGTGATATATTATGGTGCGTAAAGGGGATTACAGCTCCAGAGTGCAAGGAAATTTAGTTTGTAACTACTTTGCAAGTGCGCACACATAGTTGGTATAGGAAATATGATCTGAACTAGACTTGTGTAGATTATACTGCATTACGTGAGGCTTTTTTAGTAGAATTTCATAGACCTGAGTTTTAGTGAAAGAGGATCAGTGCACTGAAGGACATCAAAAATGACATGGTTGAGAGTGTTAGGGAGTATGATGCACAGTTCAAAACCCTTTTATCAAAGTTATCTTATGACATTCAACCAAGTCAAAATTCTTAATGGTTCGCTTGAGGTTTGATCATGAATTTCAGAAGGACAATCTCACATAAGAATTATATAGATCTGTGTGAGGAACTTGAGGCAAACCTACATGATGAGGAAGTTAGGAGTGTAGACACTGGTGTTAGCCCATTTTTGGAAGCTCAGATTGTAGTGATGAAAAAATAGTTAGAAAAATTATCAGCTAATTCGGCACATGAGACACGCAATGGTATTTGGTGCACAAATTGTAAAGTAGAAGGACATATCAAGGATAGTTGTCCTCATAAATAAGTGCGCGCCATGTTGTTGGATTGTGAGATCTATAACTTGGACCATGATTTAAGTAGGTGACCATTGTTGCAATGCGTGATAAGGAAGAACGTTTTCTGTTACCGTAAGATTTATAGGTCTACCAAACATGATATTGAGAATTATAGGTTGATTGATCAGATTCATTATGCCATTGATACTGGTGTATGTCATACCAGTGTTGTAAATAATTCTATGGAACAAGGTGAGAATAATGATCATAATCACAATGAATGGTGCTTTGATGGAGGCCTAGGTAGAGGTTGAGGCTACTGCAGAGGATTAAGAGGCCGAGGTCATGGTGGTGGAAGAAGTGACTTTCCACGAGAAACATGTTATACATGTGGATCCCTTGATCACTATAGGCATGAACTCCCTCAGAATATTGATTGTTCTTTTTATGGAAAGAAAAATAACTATGAAGAATTCCCACACTTGTATGATCACTTGAGTAAAAAACACAACTGGGATAAGGGAGCGGGAATGGTTAGAGTACAACACATTGTGGAATATCAGTGGATGCCAAAGTTAGCACCTAATCCAGAGTTGGTGCCTGTGAATATCACTACACACGTGGAATTTACATGAGCCAGGGAAGTTCCAAATCAAAAGCTTAATATTACAAAGGAAGAGGTATTGAATGCAAAGTATCTAGACCCTACTCATCAGAAGGAAGTTTATCAAGAAACCATGGAGGTTATTAGAAATTTTTTAGGGTGAGATACAATGTTTAAAAGAGTAGTCGTGGAAGTTGGAGCAGGAAAAAACATCCGAGATTCCTCAGAAGGATATTTATGATTTAAATAAGGTATGCAAGATGTTACGACAAGAAAACATCATTACTTTATTAGGGGAATGGTTAAGGGGGAATATGCCACACACTAGAGTTGAGCGCGAAAGACAAATTTCACATGCTAATCTACCTTCTCATAGTCTAGATTATGATAAGGATATCACTTTGAATGCAGTTGTTGAGGGATGGATTTTGAGTAAAATTTTTATTGATATAGGTGAAAAAGTGAATTTACTCACTTTGGATGCGTGGATTTAGATGGGGAGACCACCATTGCAGATATCTTCAAATGTACTATTTATGGAAAATAGGAATAAAGCCACACCCCTTAGAGTTTTGAAGGATATTGTTATTACTATACAAGAGGCCAAGTTTACTAAAAACTTTAAGGTCTTGGTGCTTGTAGAGGTAGATAATTTTCAAGCATTACTTAGGATCCCTTGGTGTTATGTGAATAATATTGATCTGCACTTCAAAAAGGGTTATATCATTTTTGAGAACAAGGAAGAGCACGTCATCATTCCTCTGGAAGATGGAAAATCTACACCTTATGTAGAACCTTTGAGTGAATAATATTTGAACATAATCTATGTGTATACCATTAGAGATCTTGAAGTACTTGAGCCATCAAAGGAAGGAGTTATTCAATGGGATGATGCATAATCTATGAGTGATACTACCAGCATTTCATGTGATAACTAGGTGCACGATACTTATGAAATGGTTGGTTGTGAAATGAGAAGTGTAGTTACATGCGTCAGTAGGTCGTGTAGTGTTAGGTGTTTGGGCAGTAACTAGGTACCAAGGAACACATGTGAGGGAAATATTGAAGTATTCTTGCACGCTTTGGAAGTGCAGTGGACAAATCAAGTGGAAAGAAGGAATGTACTAGTTTATACTCTGCGTGGGATGACAACACATTGGTGAATGGTTTACATGGATAATATTTTGGACTGGCGAGAAGTGAGAATCACCTTCTCTGCAAGATTTTTCCTGAGAAATGTGGCTACCAAGACATGTGAATTTTATGGGAAGGATACTTAGTACCATGTTCAACAATATGAGAGACTCTAGATAGAGGGAGAGGAGGCCTTACCACCTTCAGTATGGATGCACAAGTTTGACTACACCTTGCAAGGCTACGTGCAGTCATGGTATGTTTATGCAAAGTTGAATAGAGAAACAAAGAATTGGCAAGAACTGGCTGTAGGTATGATTCAGACCTTTGACTATTTTTCCACTAAACCACCAGTGAATGAGGCATTACAGGTTATGAAGTGCTTGACTATGGGGGATAGTGCAAAGGCTGAGGAACTTATCTAGGAGTTGTTGGGTGAGTCAGATCTGGAGGTGCACTTTGAAGAAGAAGAGACCAATGCAGAACAACTTTGGTGCACCTGCCTAGAAATAGAAAAGGGTAATATGGTCTACGTCAGTGATGATGAAGAAGTGGAAAATATGAATTTTGAGCACATTGAGGGTATACACGAGGTCTTAGACAATGCAGATGATAAGGAATGCACATATCATGAGCCTATGAAAATGAAGAAAGTCAACATTGGGATAGATGCTATACCTAAGGAGGCCATCATCAGGGATTATTTGTCTAAATTTGAGGTTGCTAAAATAATTGAATTACTATGTGACTTCTAGGACTTGTTACCTAGAGGCTATCATGAATTGAAAGGGATGCATGAATCTTTGGGCTAGATGATAATCAAGCTAAAGGAAGGTGCGTTCCTAGTTAGTAAGATATCTTATAGGATGAATCCCAATCTATGCGTCAAGGTTAAGGAAGAAAAATGATAAGATGTTGAATTATGGAATCATTGAGCCCATCGAGGAGTCAGAATGGGTTAGCCATATGGTACTAAGCATTAAGAAATATGGAAGAATAAGAGTTTGTGTGGATTACAGGGAGTTGAATGTTACATGTGTAATAGATCCTTTTACCACACCTTTTAATGAAGAGGACTTGGAAGGCATTGCAGGGTGTGAGATCTACTCCTTCACCGATGGATTTTCTAGATATCATTAGGTAAGGATAGCTAAAGAGGATCAAGAGAAAAAAAATTTCACCACAGAGTGGGAAATTTTTCATACATAGCTATGCCTTTTGGATTAAAGAATGTGCCTGTAGTCTTTTCACACATTGTTGTGAAAGCATTCCAAGACTTTATTCATAAGTTATTGCAGGTTTACTTAGATGATTGGATGGTTTATGGGCTAGTGAAAGACCATTGTTATAATTTAAAGCTGATTTTTGAGAGGTGTTGGCAGTTGAGCATCTCCTTAAACATTAAGAAGTGTGTTTTTGCTACACCTTTTGAGACTTTATTGGGTCATATTATTTGTAAAGAAGGCTTGTTAGTGGATCCTACTAAGGTTTCTATTATTTTGGGCTTAAACGATCCTACTAACCAGAGTGAGGTGCATGGATTCTTAGGACACACAGGATATTATAGGAAGTTTATTAAAGGTTATTGTTGGGCCCTTGGAATATTGACCAAGTATGAAGGCACATAGGCACGCGGGATCCTAGTTATAGAATGGCACACAAGGAAAAAGCATGCAAGAGAAAGAGTGAAGGAAGCACATAGTTTGCACGACGTGCAAAAGAAGGTTCAAAACTTAGCAAATTTGAGTGCCCAGGGTAGAACATGTGAAAATCAAGATCGTTTGTGCATGGATAAGATGCTATCTTGGTGATAGGTTGGTCCAGGAAAGAGCATGCCCTAGATGGAATCTTCTAGAAGATCATCATGAGATAAAGTGGAAAGCTCAAGCTTGGAGGAGCTTGCTTAAATGAAGGACCACAATCGACACTTGGCATCTGATCTAAGGGCACTGGAAGGCAAGTTGGCAACCTGGGAAAGTTATAAATACAAGTGCTTGTTGCGGAAAAGAGGACACACACAGAAAGTTATATAGAGGATATTCATCAGGAAAACCTGAGAGAGCAGGAGCTTGTTATGCAACACAAGCTTGAGAGATAGCATGGGTGAAGCTCTACATAATTAATACGAGTGGATATTTGCATTAAGGAGAGAATGTACTAGGCATAGAGTTGTAATTTCTTTTTCTTTTGGCTTAGTTATATAAGTCTAGTGATATGCATGACTGCGGTCTGCACTCTGTGACACTCTGTAATGAATCAATGAATATAATGAGGTTAATTGTTATAAATAGACATGGATATCAATGGATTTAGTGCATACTTATCCCATATGAGTTATCTTTAACTTTATGCTATGTATGAATGCTTGTATAATTCTTTCTGTTATAATATATGTTCTGGATTATGTTAAAGCATTCAGTCTAAGTGACTGCAAGGATTTGGAGGCCGTTCTGAGCCCTATGGTTCTTTTCTGTCTTAACTTCCTAAATACTCTTACAGTAATCATAGATGATGCTTCCCACTAAACTCACATAAAAGAGAGACTCGGTACTCGTGTGTGCCTCAGGTGAGTGCTCATCTTCTACTGGGTGATAGGCCAGTGCGCATGGGGTTTCTTCCTTTTGTGATAGGAGTAAAAATGAATACAATTATGCTAAGATTGTCATTCCCTTAGAAGAATTATTGAAGAGTAAAGGAAATTTCCATTAGGGTGAAGCATAATAGCGAATGTTTTAGACATTGAAGGAAAGGATTACTACAATGCCTATTTTATGCTTTCCTTCATGGAGCAAACCTTTTCATGTGCATGTGGACACCTCTGGCATGGCCATTGGTATGATATCAACCCAGCCTAGAGAAGGTACTGTTGATCATCATATTTTCTTTGTGAATAGGAAGTTGAAACCAAGTGAACATAATTATACAACTACAGAGGACGAGGCCTTGTCCATGATCTACGTGTTGAATAAGTTTAGATAGTACTTGCTGGCTACACCTTTTATTTTCTATACAGATCACATGGCATTGAAGTACTTAGTGATCAAGTTCATTTTTTAGGGGTGCATATGCCGATGGATTCTGTTGTTTCAGGAATTTGAATTTATAGTGGTGGTTAAGCTAGGCAAGAGCAATTATGGACTAGATAATTTGTCAATGATCAATTCAGGAAAGGATACGTAGAGCATTGAGGATATAATTTTGGATGTAAAATGTTTTATATTAAACCATGTGCCTTATGACTTAGAAGATATTAATGTCTTTTTTTGAATAGGTGTGGTGCCTGAGGGGATGAAGAATATCGAGAAGAAGAAATTTCTATCCATGTCACACCTTACATGTTGATTAGTGGAGACTTATAAAAACTAGGCCAGGATGAATTTTTACATCACTGTGTACTTGAGCATGAGTGCAAATATATTATGGAGGAGGCTTATAGTGGTATTGCAAGTGGCCATTATTTAGGAGATGCCACCATGATCAAGATCTTATTAGCTGGTTTGTGGTAGGAAACATTGTATAAGGATTGTAAAGAATATTTTAAAGCATGTGACCACTATCAGTGCCTTGGAAAGCTTGGGCATAGAGATGAAATGCATTTGAGGACTATTGCTAGTGAAAAACCTTTTGAGAAATGAGAAATTGAATTCGTGGGTCCTATTTCCCCAACCGTGCGTAGGACTAGATCACGCTACATTATAACTTGTACAATTTATCTTACAAGGTTGGAATAAGCATTGCCTACAAAGGATTACATAGCAGATATGAAAACAAGGTTTTTGTGGGAGAACATTATCAAAAAGTATGGATGCCCATTGAGTTTGGCCAGTGATAGGGGTACTCATTTCCTTAATGAGACCATCAAGATACTATTGGCAGAATTTATGGTGGCACACCATAAAACAACACGCTATCACCCTAAGGAAAATGTAACTTTTGAGGCTTTCAACAAAATACTAAGCCACACATTGACTAAAATTTTTGATGTTGGAAGGAAATACTGGGATGATAAATTCTCTATTGTACTTTGGGTATATAGGACAACTTATAAAAGACTGAAAAAAGCCACACCCTTTCAATTAGTGTTTGGCGTAAGGTTGTTTTACCCGTGAAATTCATGTTACATTCTCTGCGTATTACATGTGCATGAGGTTTGGATGATGAGAAAAAACTTGAAGAGTGCATTGATAGACTGATGCCGTTGGATAAAAGGAATTCCATTACAAGATAGAGTCAGAAGAATGAAAAGGTTAGGAAAAAGGCATGACATGATAGACATATAAAGGATAAGAAGCTTGAAATCAGACATATGATTCTTATGTATGATTCAAAGTTCTTGTGCCACCATGGAAAAATTAAAGTGCATTGGTTGGGACCATATATTGTGACTTACATACTTGATTCAGGTGCTTTTCAGTTAGAGGCGCAAGATGGGACATGATTTCATGGTTACTTCAATGGGAGTAGGCTGAAGCCATACTATAAATAAGTCTTCTTGGTGTTTGTATGAAGACTATATTTCCATTTAGATTAGATTTCCTTTAATGTATTTCCTTTATATGTGTTTCCATTCTTCATTGCTATGCTTTGTCAATTTAGTTTAGTGTTTTGTGTAATAAGCATGCTTGCGTGCCAAAAGATTATTACTATCTATTGCATTCATGGGTAGAGGACCACACATATGTTTAGTGTGGGGTGGGGTATATACATGATAAATGGACCAAGATTAAATGTTCTCTGAAGATGGGTATGCATAGAGAGATGTTGTGCATGTGCGTGAAGTTAAGGTGCAGATAGAGAAAGATTTCTCATAAATGAAGACTATGTATGGATGAATGGATGCAAAATGTAACGTGAGGTAGGCTGCAGTAGTGCAAACTACTTAGTGAAAGGTGTAGTGGATAATTACTATGACACATGAAGGCACACGAAAGGAGGTTTGTGGCCAAGGAGTAGAAGGTGTGCCAAAAGGTTATGAATGTGGTGCAGAAAAAGGAAAGAAACATTGATTTAATGCTGAGTACAGTGGTAGGTGGAGGGAAATAAATGAAAAGAATTTTTCAAAAGATATATAAGGAGGTGTTGATAAATCATTTTTACTTTTGCAATTGAGAGGAATTTGAGCAAGTTGAAGAGCAAGCTAAAGAGTGAGTTATTACATGTGAAGAGCAGTGATAGTAAGATGAACCAGATGGATTTTTCAAAGTTTGACACAAGATTGTTTGGCGCTCTATTGGAGAGAAGTGTTTGAGCTAAGCAAAGGTGTGTATGGAAGAGAAATTGGTTGTTAGGGTTTGAGTTTGAGCTAGGGTACATGAGTTTTAATTATAGATCTCAAATCAACTGAATTAACACACCTTTATTTTTCCTATGGTACCTTAGCGGGCACCTGGGGTGGCCATAATGGGGAGGAACTAGAAAGAAGTCGAGGTTGAGGTCGAGGTAGAAGATGCCCCTAAAATCCATTTTTTTGAGATGTAATACCTATAAGGAGTTTTTTATGGGTCACGATTGGGATTCTCACATTCTCCATTTCAAAGTGATTACAACCACAGAAAAAAGATAACAAACATCAATTGGATAAGTTACTATTGGTAAAGACAACATTGAGAATAGCAGACGATATGGCTGTGTATAATGATGCGAGTGAAAATCTGTTGACAAAGGTGGGATTTTTGTAACTCTATGAATCTCCTTACTTTGGAAAATTAGAGAAGTTATACCAGTGGTTGATGAGAAGAGTCCATGAGGAATTATTTTATTTTTCTGGGAAACGAATGAGGCTCACCGTGCCCTTGATTGGGAGGTTGACAGGATTGAGGAGTTTGGGTATAGAAATTAACAGTGACCTCACTTACAAGGAGGAGATAGAAGAAATGAAGAAGGTGCTAGGATATACAAAGGGAGGGCATGAGATGGATATCTCTAAGTTGTAGAAGTACCCAGTTGTTTAAGTAGTAGCACACCTACTTACTAAGTTGAACAATCAAGAGCTTTGGTCACAGGTAAACAAGACATGGTTGCATGTAGCTAAGAAGATGACAGAAGGGGTAGTTTATAACTTGTCCAATTAAGGTGAGAAAATAAGTTTCGGTGTGATCCTATTGTCCCTTATCTTTGTGGAAATTAGAGTGCCCGATGGGCCGAGGGATAAAATATGGCAGTATCTTGAGGAAAAGAAATCTCTTGCAGAGAGATTTGCTAAGTATACATGTGATGGATCCATGAGTGGAACCTTTAAATAGAGAGCATAATTGTGGTATGAGAACCTCCACACTGTGTTCAAGGAGGAATGGAAAATACGTAAAGATCTACCTTTAGTATTAGAAAAATATATACAATTTTCCATGTATCAACTTTTTTACATAGGTTGCTTCAGGTTGAAGGATGGGAAGTAGAGCCCTTGGTGTAAATTCCCCTATGCCTTTACCATGTGCTATCTTTAGGTATCTGTATACAGGTTTTTGAATGTGAAATGACTACTATTCAATACAGATAAGGTGGACTGCAATACCATATTCTCCGGAAGACTCACATTTATCCAAGTAAGTTTTCATATATTGAAAAATTAATTTTAGATGATATTAACATGAAGGTTGTGAGCTTATAAATTGGGAAGTTTGGAGTATCCCTCGTTTATATTTATCTTAAGCCCAAGTTGGAGAATGGGAAGTATCTGGAGAATGAGTTTATACTCCCTGGACCACCCAAGGGGAAACATAGTACATGGGTAAATTGTAAGATGAAGAAGACACTTTTACCCTTGGAGAAGAAGAGGGATAAGAAGAAGAACTTGAGGAAGACAGTGGTGGCTTGGATATTCAAATAAGGAAGCCTACTATAGGACATAAAAGAGAGTGCAAGGTAACCCCTCCATTACCAAAAGAAGATGAAGTATTGGAAAAAAAACACCATGGAGATAAATATAGAACAGGGCACTGGAAACCAAAAATTTAAAAGAGTATTGAGGAGACAAGGAATCAAGTCATGGGAACTTCACATCCCTTTAGGAGGCCACATAGTAATTCCCTTGTAAAAGTATAACTAAAAAATAAAAAAATGCATAGGTACATTCCTCGGAAAGATGACGAGGATGAGAAATATGGGGACAACACACCAAACACTCTAGTGCACACTGAGGATGCAAAAAATCCTCAGGAAGATGAATTGAAGAATGATGTAGAAAAGTTAAAGGAGATGGAGATAGGAAGTGGTACCATGGATATAGAGTTAGAAGTAGATAAGGGTGAGCCATCAGGCGTGCCCCATACTACACATATAGGTGAAGAACCAGTGCTGGATTCAGGCGTTCATGTTCTAAAGGGTAAATGTTCTAGTAAGGAGAAAGCTAAAGGTATTTATGAGACACCAAAAATTGGGTATATTGATGACCTGACCAAGATCATACACGTGAGCTTCCAAATCACTTTGGAGCCCAAGGACCTTTATGGATGGGAGTTTATGGATGAAGGCATGGAAACTACACACACACACACATAAACAATTATCTTGGATCATGCAAAATCATATGGATGATCTTGACTTCGATGTATGTGAAAAATCACATGTTTCACATAGGTTAAAGAAAGCACCACACTCACACCATGTTACAGTTAAGCCTGCCCAGATATTAGATGAACAAGTGAGAAATGTATTAACGAAGGCATCTGCAGAAGTTAAACGTAAATACATAGACAAGGCAGAAACTATTCAGGTGATGTTAGAAGATAAGAAGGATAAGGATACTGAAATAAAACACCTGACAAAAGAAAAAGAGACAACTGAGATGAGGACACATTCGATACTTAGCAAGGCTAAACAAATTGGTGACAATATTTTACGAAAGAGGTCAGATTTGGAAGGTAAAATTGCAAAGAAGTTTCCATATAATTTGCATTACTTATGTACATTAGTTCATATGGTATTGGATGAGGGACCCGTATGCATGCCAAAACCAAAGGATGCTATGGAACATGCATAGAAGGCTAAGGCCACAGTAGCGCGCAAGATTACTAGTTATGAATCTATACTACAGAACTTGAAGGATAAGTTGAAGAAAGTAGATTTGGCATTGAATATGTGTGTGGCCCCTGATGTGATAATAAAAACAAGAACTATGATAGAGGAAGATGAAGTCCTTAAAGTAGTAAATAATGAGACACTTGGGTGTGTGGAGAGGCTTACATTAATAGTAGAGAAGTGTGATGTGCTTGTAGTAACCATGGACCCTCAATAAGAGAAGATCAATGACATCGATACATTGATAGCACAATGAATGGATGTCATGGATGAGATGGTCTTAAAAATGGTTAGTGTTCTCAAAGTATTTCAGAATGAAGGTGTGAACATGAATCTTGATGAAATGGAAGCAATACCGGTAGACATTATGGAAAAAATAAATAAAGCACTCATAGATTGGAATGACTTAGAGGCAGAGATCAAAGCATAATATCTAGAATTGATCCTGTCTACAGATGTGTAGGGAGCCCAAGCATTATTTCATTATTTTATATAGTTGTTCTTCCATTCTTTATTTTTTTTTCATGGATAGATAATTTATGGTTTCCCATTGCTAGGGATGACAATGAAATTAGTGTGGGGATGTTAAGTTGATGAAATATAGCCTAAATACTGAAGGCACATAAGGATTGGATGTGTGGACTAGGTTGAGTAGGTGCGCATGAAAGAGTAGTGGAACATGGAGTGCATTGGAAAAGAAAGAATTTAGGACTCAACCATTTTTCGTATAAGGCTAATTATAGACATATAGTGCAAAATACACAAATTATATTTTAGACGAGTGGAAGATTAATCGACAATGCATATTTTTGGAGCTAATTATAGGATTAGACTATAGTTGTATTATTATATAATCTATTATTAGTGAGATTGCATGGTTTTGTATTTATCATGTAAAGGGTGCATGGCTAGTCTTAGCATGCAGTATATTTTGAGGGTGCTTAGGTAGTGAAGGGAAAGTCCCCACTACCTATAAATATGTATTGATTTGCATGGATTAGACAGTACCATGTTTTAGTGGAGTTATGTTATGGATTCATGAGCACACATAACTTATGGTGACTAACTTATGGATTAGAAAAGGAAGAGTGAAGATAAGAAATAATTAGAATATGAAGAGTGTAAAATATATTTTAGGTAAGAAGGCTAATTTAAGGAATATTAAGGGTAGATGATTATTTAATGATGAATAAAGTTGTGAGGAAAATAGTGAGATTTGTAGATATGTCTCCCTTCCCCCAACTAAAAGACACCATTTTCATAAATGAACCCCATGAACCAAAAATAATCCCCTTGTTGTTGTAAAAAATGAAGGAGACATTGTTTCATAAAATAGATATACAAGACGAGTTGTGGAAGAAGTATCAAAACTAGAGAGAATAAGGTGAGAAGAGAGACATAATACTTGAAGGATCTGACATAATACCTGAAAAATTAATTTGATATGAAGATTAAAATATATAAGGGAATAAATAATTTTATCATAAACCTATGAAAGTAGATAAGGATAAGAAGGAGAAAAATCCAACACATAATCAAAGCACAACACAAAGTAGTAAGAAAACACAAACACAACTGATAATGGTCCATAAAATAAAAATACCGCTATTTGGAAGGAATACCAAGTATGCAACACAACATTTGTTTATCTTATATTCCCATTGGAGATGTAACAATGTTAAAGATCACCAAGTTAACTTGTTTGATTTTTTTGGAACTTTGCGAGATCATACTTTAAAATGGTAAATGAAGATAATACCTAACCACAATAAGACATGAAATGAAAATTAAGATATATTTTAAGGATGATTACCATTACTTAGATATGTTAACAAAGAGTGTAAGTAAGATGATAGATTCGATACTAAAGGAGGAAGAATCTTTGAAAGACTTTGATCAAATATTTAAGAGAGTAGTTATAAAATTGGAAGATACTTTAATGGAGAAGAAACAAATTGAATGATCTATCTTTATATTATTACCATGCCTTAGAGAATCCAAAAATGAAACCAATTCATAGCATTTGTTGAAGAACTATAAATGGAAATAATATTGGAATCAAAACCATGGAAGAGGGAAGGAGAGACTGTAATAAGGTCAGAAATAGAAAAGGTGATGCATGATTTGGACCTATTGAGATTATGACAGGAGATACAAAAGAAATATGAACTAAGGAATAATTTACCACTATGGTGTACCAATGTTAAGATGAAGGGAAAATAAGAATTAAGTGCTCATATGTAAAAGGAGTATGAAGAATTACAACCATAAGAGCACAACTAACTAAAGTAAAACCACAATTTTTATTTATTTATTAAAGATATACTATGGTGTGGAATTTATATACTTTGGGACCAACATAGTTATTATATTTGTCCTTTGTTAGAGGTAGCATATTCCACAAGTCAACTAATGTATTATATAGCTTGTGGCTCATATAACCATAACTAGTAAAACTATCTAAGAATATATGCGATGAAGGAATTAAAAGAGAATAGGGCCCCACTTGTTTAAATACCATGACATAATCCAATAATTTAACCACTATTAATAGTGCTACATAATGCACCACAAAAATGTCACCGCCTTCATAACCCATTCAAAAATTTGCTAGTTTCGATGACAACTATCAATGAAATATAGGAGGTGTTGTCACACAAAAGTACAACCTACTCTGAATCATGGGATATTCACAAATTTGAGGCAACACGTGACTCTCTCCAAGTTTGGTACTTGTATCTTGAGAAAAAACTCTAGAGAATGTTGAATTCCTCTATTTCACGGATTAGGATAATATTTACAACAAAACCTAATCTAATGCTGACACTACTCCTATAGTGCAGTCTTTGCTTTCACTGGAGCACTATGTGTGTTGGCACCTCAATCAAAGAGATCTGAATGCTTACCCAAGCACACGTAGCTACCAGGTCCCTCCCTTTTTATGATTACCAAGATGTTAGCATGCATATTCATGATGATAATTAACCAAGTACTCATTCAAACATACTAAACCATTGCATATACTCACTTAGAGAAACATGCAATAAGGAAATACAGTTACACATAAACCATAACTAAGATCAATTTCATAAACACATATCCATACTTAGTTACATCAATGATAATAATAGAACCATACTTATCCATAAATCTTCATAACCAACTACATAATAAGAAACTGATACATAACATTTAGTACACGTGAACACAGATTCATGTGCATAACTATAATAGATAAGCATAACACTAACAAATAACACAATAACCATAAAGGGGTATCTAATAAAAATTCCTAAGCCAAGTATTTATAGGTTTCGGGACTTTCCCTTCACCTCCCATGTCCTTCATAATAATAGGCATGCCAAAAAATAGCCTACATGCATGCTTTTTCACAACAACTAATAATAATTATCCTATAAACAAATCTTATTTAATCCTATTAATAGCCTTCCTAAATGTAATTTATTTGCATGTTCATTTCCCAAAAATAGCATTTACTTGGCCACAAAGTCATCATGCTTTATCTCTTTTCTTGGTTGGAAATCCTTCTTGTTTATCTATTTTTAGCCGCTGATTAACAAAATCAACTAAAACTTGAATTCTATCTACCTGGGCATGAACCTCCTATGCCCTATTTCCACATTGACTCCATGTGCCACCGCGCCACCCTTATGTGCCCTAATTTACCATGTGATATTCAGACTTAGGAATATTATCTTCTTAACATTATCCCACACTAAATACATTTTCCGTCCTCGGCAATGGGGTTTATTTAACTTATCCCTCTAAGGAATGAATGAGAAAAAGAATGTGAATACGAAAGTATAAGGCATAAAGAATGAAAGAATATTTAGCGTGCATTGATCTTCTACTCCTCAATTGGCTGTAATAATCTAGGAATATCCTTATTGAGGGTACTTTCCAGCTCACCCCACTCTACTAGACATTTGGTAGCTGTATTTGGGACTAAACCAACTCCCTCCATCATCCTCTTAGGGGTCAATTCTCCCCCCTTATGCATTATCTCCCTTATTATCCCAATATTAAACCTTCCAAGCCATCCATCTTGTATGCAATGAGGGACACTATCTCCTTAATCCTATTCTCATGTGTCCTTTACTATCTTCAGGGCATCCCACCTCTATGCAATATTGGCCAGGATTTCCTCTCACCCAAGCTTCCCTTACTTCTTCATAGCATGTGCACTCACCAAATCCACCTCCTCATGTGTTGTATATGATTTAAGAA
This sequence comes from Taxus chinensis, assembly GCA_019776745.2. Classification (NCBI taxonomy): domain Eukaryota; kingdom Viridiplantae; phylum Streptophyta; class Pinopsida; order Cupressales; family Taxaceae; genus Taxus; species Taxus chinensis. Next base: position 76,384,288 of record CM034149.1, read on the forward strand.
TGGGGTCAAGGTTTTGGAAATGGTCAAAGGTCCATCTTGCATTCCTTAAAGAATCCTTCATTTCTTTCAGCATGGCTTCATATTCCACAATTTTATGCGCTATGATTTCTTTATTATGTTTCTTCTCAACTGTTATATCTCCTTCATGTGGACCTTGCATAATTGGCTTCTCTTGTAATAGCATATGAAACAAATCTTGTAATTAATTCAAGGCTAAAGGATATGTTTCCTTAGTTAATTTTGTCAAACTCTGGGTACACTTCCAAAATCTCATCAACAATATGTACTACCTTATCCAGGAAAATCTTTATTTGTCTTTCTACCTTATCCTTTTCCTTAGTTAGCGATTGTACTTCATGGGCCTTGTCCTTTTTTTCCTCAAGTAATGTTTGAATGGTGGTTTCCTTGTCCAAGTTACTATATGCCACTTCTTCTGCCATCTTATTTAGAGTGTTGATTTCTTGTTGATCAGTAAGCTCTGTTCACCTTACAGTTAATAGTTTAATTTTTGACTTCTTTAATTTCTACACGGTGAACATGTCACATGAAATATAAAAATATATCTCATCCATGTGTGTCTGTATACTCGAAGACACCATCTTTATTGTATGCATGGATGCCCATTTTTCGTTGATGACCTCTCAACCATAAAACTTCTATGTTGCCACGGTTCTCTAGAATTGCATGCATATCACCTTCAATTGATCATCAATATAATTAACTTTAGGCATGCACATAACCTCATCCTTTCTCCTTCTTCCACAAGTGTACCTCCTAGTAGGTACATGATGCTCGTTCCTTATACGTGCACTAATGCCACTCAACGCTTCATCCCTTATCGATGTCTTATCTCCCTTATCTTCCTCTTCATGCTCGGGAGGGTCTTCATGGAATCGTGCACCTCATGTATTTTTTGTATCTCTTCATCATGTGCAGTGTTGTATTATCTATGTCTTGAGCTAGAGATTTTTGCTATGAATTCCTTTTCTTTGTGAAGCTCCTATACCACATCCTCCTAATCAGTGTCACCCCTTTGCACCAGCCATCGACTCCTCTTATTATTTTTCTATGGGATCTGCTTAGGTGGTGAAGCCACTAGAAACTTCATAGATTTAGATAGGACTACACCACTATCTTTCTCTACGTGTGTCCTCTTGAACCTTCCTCTAGTACCATGATCAAGCACTGAAATTTCATATTTATCTTCTTATTACTCCTCCTCGTCCTTAGTTTTTTCTTCCTCTGCAGACCTCAAAGGAGTGACCTCACACTCTTTATTCATTCCAACTATTTGTGTACCCTTTGGTGGATTTGAAACCTTGAGCTCACCTTCAACATATTTTCTATTGACTAGTTTTAGCTTCAAGTATATGTATACTTTGGATGCTTCTTTATTTTCAACTACCAAAGTCAGAAATTAAGTGTTGATATCATCTAATATCAAGGTCTCGATGTAAGATGCCTTCCCTAGATATACATAGGTTTTTCATAGCATGTGGTAGTCATAGTCTACCTTATTGGAATTGAACCTCAACTTATGAACGTCTGAAAAAGTGGTTCACTAATGCTTGGAAGTAGCGTGTAGTGAAGGCATAGGGAAACTTGCACCATGGAATTTTATTTCCATTCTTCATATAGAACCTTCCAATGTAGTAGTTTGATAGATTGCAAATTCTTCCTTCCCATCAAAAACTAAAGAAAAATTACTTGAGATACTCCATTCATGCTCGAATTCCTCACGCATGATTATATACCACATCTCCACCCTTAGTTTATATGCTCTTGTGACCCCATCATATGTATAATATTTAAATCGTTTGGCAAGGGACTTGTTCTCCGGTGGGTACTTCTACATTTTGTCTTTAGAGCCTTCTGGGACCCAAATATCCATGAACACAATAGATATGATGATGGCACCCCATGAAATCCTTTAACACGTGCACAATTTCTCAATTATTTATTCTATGATAAAGGCAACAAGGTTATATACTTTTCCTTCTACCATATTCTTTGCGATGTAGACCCACTTCTTAGTCACCTGGCGCCACCTTTCCTTCTCATTAAAATTGGTCAATAGGCGGGCATAAATCCTAACAACAGGTTCAGTGAATTTGAAGACATACATCATGTTCCCTCCTTTATGACACTTTAGCTCTACCTGGGTAGTCTCCACTCCTACCTCATCATCCAAATCTTTAGTAATTTCAGACCCTGAGCTATGCAACCCTGTAATTTTCCCAATCATAGGTACGGTGATGTGCACTTGTCTTCCAGAAAAGTAAAATAAATCCTCATGGAATCTTGACATGAGCCACTGGTAAAGGTTCTCTGGTTTTCCAAAGTATGGAAAATCATAGATCTTTAGTAATCCCACGCCTTCCAAGGTCTTGTACCCTTTATCATTGCAAATAAGTTTATCATTTGTGATCCTCTGGTTGGTATTCTACACCAACTCACTCTCTATTTGGCTTTCATTGGTACGAGAGCGATGATTATAGTTGGTCACCTTAAATTTTTAGACGTGATACTCCCATACATGTCCCTTTATAAACCCCTCTAGGTACAACATCTTTGAGAATCACTCTTCTGGAGCTTCCTCAACCTCGACATCTGGTTATTTCTTCTTCTTTCTAGTCTCAACTGCACGTGCTCTTTTTGGTGCCATCTTCAATTTCTACCGCTTACTCTTGTATTTCCTTGTCTTTTCACCTTGTGTGGTTTTCTTATCCCGTGTGCCCTAGCTACGAATTTCATTTTCCAAACCCTAGATTTGTAGTTCAATGTTTGAACCTCATAATATTCCTTTCACATGCCTCTTTATTTCTCACACACTTCCTTCAAAGGAGCTTTTGTTCAGGTCATGCTAAATGTTCTTCAGGTTCATCAACTCTCTCTTCTGCTCAATTTTTTTGCACTAGTTTGCACTTTACTCACTCTTCAAGGATTGAATACTCTATCATGTAAGGTAAGAATGAAGTTGATCATCCCTATTTTTATATATTTTTGTGATTTTTCTGCATTAATTTCTCACTAACTACTAATGTACTGCAACTTTAATTATGCTTTCTCTCTTTTTCAAGCCTTTTGCTACTTTCTTTCATGCACTGTAGTCGTAACCTTCTGGTACACATACTACTTCCAAGCCACAAATGTCCTCATTTGTTCTTCCCTATGTTGCTACACATCTTTCCTCTACACTTTCCACTAAGTAGTCAATCCTACTGCTTACTACCTCGCATTACACTACGTGATCCTTTTTCTCTCATGGTCTCTAATCTAAGCAATTGTATTATTATCACCATCCTTCTCATTTCTTGTGACACCTTTTTCCTATTTTCCCATGCACACACCCTACGACTGACACACCATCCTTCTACCATTGTGCACACAGCTTCATCTAATTCAACTCACATCCAAGCACTAATAAGGTCCCTTTATTAAACATTTGTACCTGGTTCACCCCACACTAAAAGTATGTGCAGTCCTCTATGCATGAACTCCATAGATATTAATCATATTCCTACATGCAAGCACACTTATTATAAAAAACAAGGAAAAAAACACAAACACTGAAATCTAAAACTAGAACATGAAAGGGAAACCTAATCTAAGTGGCAATACTACCTTATTACAAACACCAAGAAACTTTATTTATATTACGCCTTTAGTCTGCTCCCAATGAAGTAACTAGGAAACATGGTGCCATCCAACGCATATAATTTACATGCACCTAATTCAAGGTTCTTTGTTACTATAAAATATCCCAACCAATGCACCTTCAATTTCCCTGGGTGGCACAAAAAATTAGAGTCATAGAGAAGGACCATCTGGCTAAGTGCAAATGCCTTGTTATTAATGTGCCTATCATGCTAGGCCTTCTGTCTCACCTACTTAGGTTTCTAACTCCAACGTGAGATTACGCATGACTCATCTAATTACATTAGTTTATCAACATTCTCTTAAACAACTTGTTCATCATCTACTAATATGATTGCATGTGCAACACATAGGGATGGTAATGAAAACTCCACAGGAAGTATTGCATCTACGCCAAACACCAATTAATAAGGTGTGGAATTATTCAACCTTTTATAAGTGGTCATGTATGCCCAAATTATAGCTGAAATTTTATCATCATGTCAAGGTTTGACTCAATATATTATTGAAGAATTCTGTAGTGCCATTATCTTGAGGGTGATAAAGGGTAGTCTTATGGTTTTACACCATAAATTTTTTCCAACAAACTTCTGATTGTCTTAATTAAGAAATGAGTTCCTGTATCACTTTTCAAGCTCAATGGACACCCATACCTGCTAATAATATTTTACCATAGAAACCTTGTTGATGTAGCTATTGTACAATCCTATGTAGGTGTTGCCTCTTCCCACCTTGTCAAATATTTTATGCAAGTAATAATGTAATGCACGCCAGTCCTATGTGAGAGTGGTGCAAAAAGTCCTAAAAAGTCAATGGACCATTTCTCAAAAGGTTCACAATCTCTATAGGTCACAACAACATCTCATCTCTATGTCCAAGCTTCCTAAGGCATTGAAAATGATCACATGCCTTCACATAAGCCTTGTTGTCCTTGTACAAGGTATCTAACCAAATTCTAGCCATAAGGATCTTACACATAGTCACATCTCCTACATTATGTTCTCCTATGATTCCTCCTCCATAATCACCTCATCCTTATGTTAAAGTAAACACCAGACCAACATCTCATCTCTTCTCATCTTGTACAAATCTCCACCAATTAGTTGATAAAGTGCTACGCATATAAGAAGTTATTTTTCCCCAATATCTTCATTCCTTCAGGTACTACTCTAATGCGCAAAAACATGACTATATCTTCCATATCTGTGGGCACATGATTTAACCTAAAAATATGTGCATCAGTGATATTATCTTCAATGCAATGCACTTCCTCACTAGAATTGATCCTTGATAGATATTCGGGACTTGAATTGCTCTTTCATGGCTTGACAACAACTGTGAAATCAAAATCCTGAAACAAAATTATCCACTTATAGATGCACCCTTGCAAAATAAATTTGTTGAATAAGTAATTCAATGCCATGTGAGATGTATAGAAGTTAAACGGGGTCACAAAAAATTATTGTATGAAATTATGTAGTGCGTAGATCATAGATAATGCTTTGCTCTCAGTGGTAGTGTAATTTTGTTATGCGGGTGTTAACTTCCTAGTTGAAAAATATATAGGATGATCCACATTTCCTTCTCTAGGCTATGCCAAAATTATTCCAATGGATGTACACAAGGCATCAACATGAACATGAAAGGGTTTGGTCCAAGAAGGGAAGCAAAAAATAGGTGTAGTGGTTAATATTTCCTTCAAAGTATCAAACACCTTCTACTTCCCGTCACCCCAGTGAAACTTTCCCTTAGCCTTGAACAATTCCTCCAATGGCACGATAATCTTCACATAGCCATTGATGAACTTCCTATAATATCCCGTATGCTCCAAGAATCCACACACTTCACTTTGGTTAGTAGGTTATTTTAGACACAAGACCACAACTATATTGGATGGGTTTACCAACAACCCCTCCTTGCAAATGATATGCCCCAGTAGATTTCCAAAGGGTGTAGTAAAGATATATTTTTCAATGTTGAGAGATATACTTAGCTACATAAAACTCTCAAACATGAGCCTCAGATTATCACAGTGATTTTTTACTAAGCCATATATTTTCCAATCATCCAAATACACTTGCAAGAACTTGTGAATAAAATCCTGAAAGGCCTGCACAACAATGTGTGATAACACTACTGAAACATTTTTTAGTAAAAAATGAATAACTATATATGAAAAATTACCCATTCAGTGGTGAAAGTTGTCTTCTCTTGATCTTATTTCATGACGTGTACTCAATGATAGCCTGAAAAACCATCTGTAAAATAATATATCTCACACCCAAAAAATCCTTCAAGGATTTCTTCTTTGAATGGGGTGGGAAAAGGATCTATAACACATGCAACATTGAGTTCCATATAATCAACACAAATCCTTATCCTCCCATCCTTCTTAATGTGTATAACCATGGGGCTAACCCACTCAGACTCCTCAATAGGCTCAATAATTCTAGATTTAAGCATTTTATCAATCTCCTCATTCAACTTCACGTGCAGGTTAAGATTCATCCTATAATGCCTCTTCGTGACTAGGTGCATTCCCTCCTTCAACTTGATCTTCATCTCACCTAAAGAGGGGTGCACTCCCTTCTACTCACGATATCCCCATAGAAGTAAGTCCTAGAAGTCATGTAAGAGTTCAATAATCTTTGCTACCTCTTGCTATGACTAGTAATCATGAATAATGGCCTCCTTGAGTGCATCCTCTATGCCAATGTTAACCATCTTAGTCTTCATTGACACATGGTATGCACATGCCTTCTCATCTGATTTATTCATTACCTCACGTGAACCTTTTATATGGATAACATCCATGTTATCAAATTTTTCATCAACAATCATATATACCAATTTTCTTGTTTCTTTTTCCTTCTAGGCGTGTCCCATCTACATTTGTGTTATCTCCAATATGTCATCATGTGCATCAGTTTAAGGCTCTCCAAGTATCTCTAGCATGAGATATTCTACTTTCACGTTATCCCCCAATGTGATGCACCTCATGATCTGCAACACTTCATGGACTAGAGGGTCAGTATAAAAGTAATCAAAAGTTTGGACCATACCTATAGTCATGTCATGCTAGTTCATAGTCTCCCTTTTAGCTCAGTATGGACACACCATACATGTGCACATCCATGCAGTATGGAGTAGAAATTATGTACCCAAAGTGATGGTGGTAAGGCCTCCTGTCCCTATGGCCATAGTCTCTCACAATTATGGATGTGTAACAAAGTAGGAGTCTTCCCATGATATTCACATATGTATGTAGGTATGTTTCTCCAAGTAAACCATGTGGAAAATGTGATTCCCACTTCTTGCCATTCCAACAGGGTATCTCTATGTGTTTCCCACCAGCGCACTGCTGTCCTGCGTAAGGTATAAACCACCATGTTTCTTCTATCTCCTTTATTTTTCCATTGGTTTTCCATGGCTCGTAAGAATGTATTAGGATTCCCGTCACCAGTATATGGTGATACCTGTGTTGAACCTAAATGCCTCACCATGCATGGCCTAATCATCTGGGTGCTATGTATTTCATCTCATGCCCCACCATTTCATACGTGCCATGGGCCAAACTATCACAAGCAATGCTTGTGGTATCATTGACTAACTATGCATCTTCCCACTGTATAACTCCTTCCTTAGATGACTCTATTATCTCAAGATGTTATACGTTACATGCATAAATTATGTTAAGATCTTCCTCACTCAAAGGATTAGCATTGGTGCAAAGTTTACATCAGTTAGAGGTATGATAACACACTCATATTTGTTTTCAAAACTGATGTATCCTTTATTGAAGCACAAATCAACATTCTTTGCATAGTACCTAGGTCACCCAAGTAATGCTAGAAAGTTGTTTACTTCAAAAAGCTTCAAAGCTTCAAAATATCTAGTAAGCTTGGCTCCCTGAATGGTAATGGATGCATCCTTCAACACCCTTATAGGCATAGCCCTAGTGTTTTTTCCATATACAAAACATTGGAAGATGATTGCAATGTTGGTTTACCCATCTGATTTCATGCATCCAGTGTTAGCACATTTACGTCAACACATGTGTTTATCATAATATTACTTACTAGCCAATCACCAATCATTACATCAAGTGTGATTTCTTTATCAAATTCATGGTGTAGTCATTTTTACACCCACCAAAGAACAAGGGAATCCCATGCGCACTGACCTATCACTCAACAGGAACTGGGCGCTCACCTGAGGCACGTGCGGGAGACAAGTCTCTCTTTTATGTGAGTTAAGTGGGAAACATCATCTATGATAGAAGCTTAAAAAGAGTGAGTGGAAATGAGACATACATTTATCATAGAACTCAGAATGACTTCTAGAAAAATGTAGTCATCCCAGACCAAGTGGTACTTAAATGATTATAGATAGAAACCAAAATAGAAAGGAAATGCATATTTATTCCATAAACATTCACGAATCATAACTGTAGGCTATAAACATGGACCAGAATCACTAATAACCATATTCAATCAAGTTTGGTAACCTCATTATATTCATTAGATCCATTACAGACTACCACAGCTGTGCAGACTGAGGTCATACATCAAAGCTCGGTTCATACCCATCAGTTCTCAAAATAAAATTATAATCCCAACCCCTTATTACATCCTTTTCCTATAGGTCCCTACCCAACTTATGGAGCTCTCACAGTATTCCTCCATGGCTTCACCTTATTTTTCTTCTCTCCTTTTTTCCTTACGAGGGTGCTTGTATCTATAGCCCTTCTTGTCATCATCAAGTCTTCGCAGGAGTTGTAATTTTTTTCGCCAAGTGTCCAAGGTTTTCCTTCATGGGAGAATGCTTCTTCAGGTCCAAGTTCTCTACTCCTTGGAATGATGGATTTCTAAAAAATTCCATCGCACGGTATATTCCTTCCTAAGCCAACCTGTTGCCAGGCTGACACCTTATCCATTCTACATGCACAGTCGGGTCACAATTTTCTCATGTTTTGCTTGATGTGTCAAATATGACTAAGTATTGAAACCTTTGTTTTGTCTTATACACACGCCAATTTCTCTAATAAACCCTCTTAGAACCCTATCCTGCGTGCTTGCTCTTTACACACCCTTTCTTAACTAGGCCTTACACACTAGGCACCTTCTTGTACTTGGCCAGTATTTTAGGGTCTTGGATCTCCGTGATATCAAAGTATCATGACCCCTTCTTATAATCATATGCGGTGATGATTACTTTGATGGATTCCTTGTCTCTCAGGTCACCATATATAATTTCTCCTTCACAGATGAGGCCTGTGAATCTTGAAATCAGCTGAGGAGTTATGTGCATCTTACACCCTATGAAGTAAAATTGGTCCTCATGTACGTATGACATTATCCATTGATAGAGGTGCTTAGGTTTTCCAAAATAAGGTAACTCATAGAGTTACAATAATCCCACCTTCTCTAATTTTACTTTTAGCTTGTCGCTATAGATAGGTAAACCCTCTGGTGTCCTCTTGTTTCTTAGGTGCACCAACTCCAGTGCCAATTCCTTTTCTGTCGTGTTCGTGCGATGGTTGTAATAGTTCACCATCATGTTTCTTAAGTGGGACTCCCATTCTTTCCTGAGAAAAACCCCATCTGCGTACTGCATCTCTACGTACCATTCTTCATTCATGATTTTAAGGGTTTCTGATTGTTTTCCCTTTCCCTTGCCCTTTCCCTTCGGCTTCTCAGGTGATATAGTTGGTTTCTTTGGTGCCATGGTTTAGGTTATCTTAGCACTTTCAACTTCTCTTACTTGCTCTTTTTTTCTACCTTCTCCAAGCTCAAACCTTAATCTTGTGAAGAAACCCTTTTCATCCCATGCCCTAGCTGTCAAACCCTAACTGGAATAACCTTTTTCACCAGATGGTGCTTCTCCACAAATTTTTTTCTCTACGCTCATGAACTTCTTTCCTTCTGGTTTGCAGATTGGTTCTAGTCACTCATGCCTTAATTTCTTCACACAGATCAACTCTGGAAACCATAGTCCACAAGAGATTTCTTTTTTTCATATTCATAATGTCCATAATGAAGTTCCCAACCTTTTATTTATAGGTTTTCATTATTTTTATCATTAAATGATACTTTACCTACCACCAAACTTCAACACTTATTGAAGATTTTTCCATTAAGTTGTACTCTAGCACCCCAAATCACACACCCAACCTTGTGCGGATAATCCTACAACCTTCAGGTGTGTAAATAATCTATTTGATAGAAGGCTCTTATGTGCACGTTACCAGCGCCAAAGGCACTTTTGTCATTTTCCCTATTTTTTCCCTCGCCTACCTCATGTTGTTCCTGTATTCTTCCTTTTTTTACGTGGTTTCTTCAAGGATTTATTGACACCAACCTTTTTTGTTCATCTCTTCTTTACGTGCCTATCACCCTTACACACACCTTTCACAAGGCCATTCAATTTGGGATTTACAACACAATCCTTCTTGTTACTTCGCACCTTGCACTTTCTTTTACATCATTCCACCCCACACTAAAATGATGTGCGGTCCTCTGCACAATCACAACCTTAAAAAAAGCAATGAGGTTATCGGTGCCCAAGGTGCAACACAAAAAAACAACGAGAAAGGGAAACAAAAGAAAAGAAAAGAAAATGAATTAAAGGAAGTCCTAAACTATTTGGAAATACTACCTTATTACAAATACCAAGAAGACTTATTTATAGTAGGGATTCAGCCTACTCCCATTGAAGTGTCCTGGTAATCTCATCCCATCCAGTGTTTGTAGCTGACACGCACCTAAATAAAGGATGTACAAGATTTTGTAGGGACCAAACCAATGGACTTTTAACTTCCCAGGATGGTGCAAAAACTTGGAATCATAAATCAAATCCATCTACCTAACTTCAAACTTCTTGTTCTTAATGTGACGATCATGCCATGCCTTTTACTTTGATTTTTCAGTCTTCTGAATCCACATGACAAGGGATCACCTTTTGTCCAATTACATTAACTTGTCAATTCTTTCTTCCAGCACTTGTTCATCAACCAATCCTTCTACGTGTGCTATACATAGAGAAGGTAATATGAATTCAACTGGTAGGAAAGCCTCCACACAAAACACTAATTGAAACGGTGTGGCCTTATTTATCCTCTTATAGGTTGTCCTATATGCCCAAAGAAGAGATGATACTTTTTCATCCCAATATAATCTATTAATGTCAAAAATTTTGGTTAGGGTATGAATTAGTATTTTGTTAAATGCTTCCGCAGTTCCATTTGCTTGTGGATGGTAAGGGGTAGTCTTGTGATGAGCCACCATGAACTCTGCCAACAGAATCCGTACTGTCTCATTTAAAAAATGTTTACTCCTGTCACTAGTCAAACTCAAAGGGCACCCATACCTTGTAATAATGTTTTCCCACAAAAACCTTGTTGCAATAGATGTTGTACAATCCTTAGTAGGTGTTGCTTCTAACCACCTTGTCAAGTAATATGTGCAAGTGATTATATAACATGAACCGGTCCTATGCGCCACTGGTGAAATAGTGCCTACGAAGTCTGTAGCCCACTTTTCAAATGTCTCGTTGTTGGGAATAGGGTGCAAATACATTCCATCTCTTCACCCTAGTTTTCTAATGCGTTGACAATGGTCACATGCCTTGTAATATTCCTTGCAGTCTTGATAGAAGGTCTCCCACCATAATCCAACCATTAATATCTTGCATTTAGTGGTGTCGCTTGCATAGTGCCCACCTGCACTACCTCCGTGCATCTCTTCTATTATGGATAGGTGCTCATGTTCTAGCACACACCAATGAAAAATCTGATCACGTCCTAATTTGTATAAATCCTCACTAATCGCGTGAAGCGTATAACTAATTGCTTTTTATCCAATGCCTTCATTCCTTCCGGTGTTACACCTGTCTTGAGAAATAATGCAATATCTTCTAAGTTTGAGGGCATGCAGCACAACCTAAATAGTTGTGCATTTGGCACGATTTCCTCAATGCTTTACACGTCCTCCCCTAAATCGATTCTAGACAAATGATTAGGTCTGGAATTACTTTTTCCTAGTTTGACAACCACCATGAACTTGAATTCTTGGAACAACAATACCCATCGAAATATGCACCCTTGTAGAATGGGCTTGTTCCCTAAATATTTCAATGCCATATGGTCAGTGTAAAATATAAAAGGGGTTACCAACAAATATTTTCTAAACTTGTGAAGCGCTTATATCATTAAAAATGCCTTATGTTCAGTTGTATTATAATTCTGCTCTGCTGGTGTCAACTTCCTACTTGCAAATCATAAAGGATGGTTAAAAATCCCTTCACCAGGCTGTGTAAGTACTACTCCAATGGTGGTTCCTGAGGCATCAACATGAACATAGAAGGGCTTATCCTAAGAGGGGAGTCATAGTATGGGCGTGGTGACAATCCTATCCTTTAAAGTGTCAAATGCCTTCTATTGTGCCTCTCCCCAAAGGAAGGCACTCTTGTGTCTAAGTAACTCTTCTAAAGGCGTGATGATCTTGGTGTATCCCTTGATGAACTTCCTGGAGTATCCCTTGTGTCCAAGGAAGTCACGCACTACCCTTTGACTAGTAGGCTCCCCCAATCCCACAATTACTACAACTTTGGCGGGATCTACTAGTAAGCCATCCCTACATATGATGTGTCCCAATAATGTTTCAAATGGGGTAGTAAAGACACATTTCTTAATGTTGAGGGATATCCTCAACTTCCAACACCTTTCAAACATTAACCTTAAGTTGTCACAATGGTCCTTCACTAACCCATATACTGTCCAATCATCTAGGTAAACTTGAAGAAATTTATGGATGAAGTCCTGGAAAGCTTGTACCAAAATTCTCGAGAACACAACAGGTGAATTCTTCAACCCAAAAGGCATCAATGTATAGGAAAAAATTCCCCAACGAGTGGCAAAAGTCATCTTTCTCTGTTCCTCTTTCGTAATCCTTACCTGGTGATAACCCAAGAATCCATCCGTGAAAGAGTCCTCCCATCCTGCCACTCCCTCTAAGAATTCTTCAGTAAATGGGGTTGGGAAAGGATCAATGAGACACATTGCATCCATGTCCCTATAATCAACATAGATCCTTATCCTCCTATCCTTCTTGATACTAATCACCATTGGAATTATCCATTTCGACTCTTCTATAGCCTCAATTATACCTGATGCTATCATTTTGTCTATCTCCTCCTTGACATTTACGTACAAATTGGGATTCATTCGAAATGGCCTCTTCCTGATTGGGTACACACCTTCCTTTAGCTTTATCCTCATCTCCCCCAAGGAATAATGGATGCCTTCAAGCTCATGGTACCCGCATGGGAACAAATCTTAGAATTTGCGTAATAGAATAATGATTTTAGAGAATTCTTTTTTTGACCAATAGTCTCCAATGATTACCTCCTTGGGTTCTTCTTCTGAGCCAATATTAAAATTTCTAGTCTTCAAAGGTTCATGGTAGGCACGCACCCATTCATTAGCACTATCTATGACTTCGCGCATCCCTACAGAATGTGTAACATCTAAGCTCTCTGTCTCTTCCCCATCAATAACATACACCATCCTCCCCTTTTCTTTTTCCATACATGCACACTCAAGTTGTATCTCTTCTATTTCTTCTTACTCAAAGCATGCCTCTAGGCAAGGTTCATCTAGCAATTCTTGTATTCTATCTTCCACCATAGCACTATCCCCTATTGTAAGGAACTTGAATACCTGCAACACCTTATGTACTATTTGTACTCTGATACTTGAATTTTTGAATGAGATAAACCACCACTTCTTTCCAATTACTAGTTTGAAGATGCATCTCTGAGTGGATATACCATGCGTGCATACAACCTTGCAGGGTGGAGTACAACTTGTGAACCCATAATGAAGGTGGTAATGCTTATGTGCTTCCCATCTAGGTTGTCTCACATGCTTGGATATGGAAGGAATTGGTCTCCTTACCATGGTAGTATTTTATAGCCGTAGGTGTGTTGCTCCTGCAAAACCTTACGTAGAAGTCAATTCTAACCTCATGCCATTCAAAGAGGTTCTCCCGATGTGTTTCCCACTAGCGCGCAACAGTTCTGAGTAGGCTGTAGTTAAACATTTCCCTCCTCCTCATTTCTCCAGTGGGCCTCCATTTCTCATAAGGAATCTTCCGGATTAGCCCCTCCCACGTAACTTGGTAGTTTTCTCCCTCCCGAGTGCCATACTGTATGCACCTTTGTCACCTTGGTTACCAATCCTCTTAATTGCCATCCAATCAACTCATAGGTCCCGTTTGCCCAATTGTCACATGGCATGCTTGTGGTATCACTCACAGACTAGGCATCCTCAAATTGGATAACTCCCTCTATAGGGTGAATTATCTCAGGATCTCTGATTGAGCACATGTATATTCTATCAAGGAATTATTCTCCCAATAGCTCTGTGTAGGGTGCTGACTTCCCATTTGTTAAAGGGATGATCACTCATTCTTCCTCATCTTCGAAACTAATATATCCTTTGTTAAACCTTATGTCAGTATTATTCTTGTAACACCATGAGCACCCAAGCAATGCTAGAAAATTGTCTGCCTCGGCGAGTGCCAAGACCTTAAAGTCTCTAGTAAACTTGGCCCCCTAAATGGTTATCACTACATCCTTTAATACTCCAATGGGCATTGCCTTATTTTTGGTAGCCATATACAACACATTTGAAGATGACTGCAACTCGGGCCTTCCCATTTGATTCCAAACATCTAAGGAAAGAACATTCACCTCTGCTCCTGTGTCGATTAGGATATTTCTCAAGAGCCATCCATCAACAACTGCATTCAAAGTAATTTCTTTGTCATATTCAAGGATGTGTGGAGAAAGGTTTACATGTAAAACCTGTCTCTCGCACTTCGCTTCGACACATGGTACCTTCTCCCTTAGCCATTCTCCTAGCAAGGGAATAATATTCTCTTGCCTCAACATATTGGATACTTCTTTGACCTCATCTAGTTAACTTCTTGGAACCTTATCATCCTTCTGCTGCCCCACCTGCCTCGATTGCTCCTTGAGACACTGTATCTCCCCTTGTAAAATCTGAATTACGTCCATAGTCTCATGGTATACTTCTTTCTGATGGGTAGGGTTTGGGTACTTTCCATGTGGAACCTCCTCTCTGGGAACTAATGTCCTTGGTATGGGAATCTCTTTGGCACGCGTGGCCTCTGCACGCGTTGTCACTAGTACAGGTTCTAGCTCTAACTCATGCACCACTCTTGGCATCCATTGTGAATCAGCCGTTTTTATGCTTACCATAGCAATGCCCTTATCTTTTCAGTGGTACTGGTTCATATGCTCATAGATTTCCAAACACTCTTCATACTTGTGTTTCTTTCTACACCACGAGCATTGTAATAGATCAAGAAAATCTCATTTATAATGTTTTGTAGATCCAAAATTATAACATGTTCCCCATGAGAACTCATTTCTTCCTCCTTCGTGGTTTCCATGACCTTGAAATCCTCCGTGAGAATTTCTTCCACGCATGTCTCCATCTGAGTGCTCCTCATAATGGAGGTCACCACGCTTAGAATAACTAGCAAGACTAGTCTAACACACACCAAGTTCAATGGCCTCATGGATCTGGTCAATAAGCCTACAATCATTAGTATCATCGATTATAGAGGTGTAGATTTTATATTAGCAAGATACATTCTTCCAAATTGTGCACTGCAACAAGGGACATGTACTCACATTATGGTCCTTCCGTAGGGATAATCTGAAGCTACGACGCATACCATCTTCTGAGGGTAGCTGTCCTTTGCATGTCTCTCCACTTCACAATCTGTACACCATATACCACTGCGAGTATCATGGGCTGAGTTTGCATATAACTTTTCCAGCTGCTTAGCCATAGCAGTGATTTGAGCTAACACCATTTATGATAACTTTTCCACCAGGTCTTGTAGTGGTCACATCGAGGGTCCTCAAAGTTCCACTGAACTACATGCTAATGGTCTATGATAATTTCCCACTACTAATAGTGTACCCCACACTAGTCCTAGATGCGAGACTAAAGGCTTGTGTATCCACACTCTTCCCAAAAATTCCTCCAAACATTGGAATGGTATGTGCAGCCATAGAAGTCCCAAATGAGAAATTAAATCTCTTGGGCATAGATCGGTCACTTCCACCGATAGCAGCTGGGTTAACAATAATATTCCCTAAATATGAAAGACCAAATGCTAGGGATCAGTCACTAGGTGGGTTCAGATGTGTGCTAATGGCTCTCCTTTTTCCATGTGATGAACTCTCATCACAAGTTGAAGGGGATTATCTTACGCGCTTTCCAAGATGGGGTAGTGTAGACTACTCAAGCTCCATGTCCTCTACGTGAACTTCAATGCCATCTTGTAACGTCTACCTCTATAGATCCATCACACTTGCTACCTTGCATTGTCTAGTCATCTCCCTTTCATGAGCTTAATTATACTTGATTCATCTCTCCTCCCTTTCCTTTTCAGCTGTAACATCCTCCATCTTCCTCCACCCTAGCTTCCTTTTCCCAATGCTTAGAGAGCTTAGCTAGCCAAGGGGAATGCTTCTAAACACAAAGTAATGACTAAGATCTTCATAGACAGTGTAATAACACGTAAAAAATGATCCTCTAAGCTCCCTTAGGAACTCAAACTCAGTGATATCAAGGAAAGAATACGTCGAAAAGGCGTATTCCAAAGTATAGCTAGTCAACACCATCTTCCACCAGTGATCAATAGCATGTGTCAATGTTAGATCTACATCTTACAGCCTCTGGTACTCTTCTTGGGTCCATGCACGTGATCTATCATAGCAAATTTATATAGATGCATATGCGGAGAGCCATTCATATAGTTCTATTGGGAAGCAACAAAAGAAATTTTCATACAACTCATGGTAAAGGTTCCTATTTCGTGCACAGAATTTCAAGTTCTAGAATAGAGTTACTTCTATCTTTTCATTCTCTTGAGAAACAGATAAGGGTTATGGCTAGGAGGAATACCTGTTGAGTGTTGGGAAGGTGTGTGCATACCGTAGAGAGATCATACCGATTGTGAAGAACTCCTTTTTTTCTGGGAAGGACTACCTGTAAATAAGAATGCAAGACCACTAGATTTTAGTTAGACAATAAGTAAGGGAACTGCCTTGGGCCCAAGAAACTAAACTTCCTTTCAAAGTTGGTCAGTTCCATTTTAATATAAATTATTGCAAATGATAATAACGAAGCTATTGTGAAATCACGATTTAGGTACCTCATTACTGAAAAGCAATAGAGACTAAAATACCAATAATAAAACATCATTCTGTTTGTTTGGTCACTGGTTATTGATACGTTCAATGCATCAAGTTACAGGGATAGACCAGGATGGATCTGAGGTTGTTAGGAAATAAATAGGTGAAAGGTTGGTTTTGGTATAAGTCACAGTGACCGATGCTGGTCACTAGATAACGGACCGCAGTTATAAAACTGCTATCGGTAGGGGCAGCGATTTAGGGGCTTCTTCGTAGAGGTTGATTGTAGGGTGGTTATGGGGTTTTTAAGGTTGGTAGATGGTTGGGGGGAATAGTAAGGTGACAGAGAAGAATCAGAGAGTGAGAAATCTGCCTTTTGGGAAATATAGGGATGGATGAATGAAGGTTAAGTGCAGGGTGCTGCCGGGTGTTAGATCCAGGGGTGAGCTTATAATTACTATGAATCAAAAGTTCACGAAGTGGTGTCTAGAAGCATACAAGATACTACTTACTACTTTCTGATGAGGATACAGGTCCGAGGAATGTGGTGACAAAGGAAAAGCTCAGGTGGGATGATCCGATAATCAAAAATGAGCTGATGAAGCTATCCTCTGACTCTCCCAATGCTTGGACGAGTGTGACAGTGATCTCATTGATCAGTTACAGTCTTGGACTCAATGCTCTTCTCTGCAACCTCCTCTCTCTCTCCCACTTGTCTCTTTCTCGCAAATGAATCCTGATCCCTTGCCTTTTGGTTGGGGTAGGTCATTTATAGGGAACCGATGGCTAAGTTGCATAACCGACGGCAGTTGAGTAGGGAGCCGGTGTCAGTCAAGTCAAATTTGGCTATTTTTACTAAAAATAGCCAACTTTCCCTCCTTTTCTCCCGAGGGGTTAATTGTGGGCTTGGACCCAAGTCATTATTAGGCTCATTTTGATGCGGGTGAGGGGTGATGAGTCATGGGTGTGGGTCTGGACAAGGTCATAGGTCCTAATTAAGTTAGTTTAGGGTTAGTGCTAGGTTTGAGTGAGGTGGCGAGGTGAGGTGGTAGGGTTGGAGATGTGGATTTATTAATTATAAGGTAATTAATAAATAATTAAGTGTGTAAGTTTTAGGTGGTGAGGTAGGTTTAGGTTGTGAGACGAGATACGGGGTACAGGGCGTCGTAAGACCCAAATTTGGTGTCTAATTTTGCCCCTTGTTGTTGTGTAGCTTGTCTTGTAAAGCTACACTGACAATAATAAGAAGTGGTTACCCCAGTTAAGGGTATAGGTAATCCCCCTCAAATCGATCACAGATTGAGGCAACGTGAAATCAGGGATAGGGTTGATAAAGGGTGAATGATGATGAGATGATGGGAAGATGGTGGGGTAAATTCAAGGAAGTAGATGCATGTTGAAATGCAGTAGTGCGACTAGGGTACATGATTTGAAGATCAAAAAAACAATTCATAGGCAAAGGTCGATAGTTTATCCAAACAAGGCTGATATAATCCTAGTATCCAAGGCATAGGAAATAGCTCCAGGGGATATAACAGGTAAGGTACCAGAACGTTTAGGCATGTTTAGCAGTACCAAATGGTTGGTTTGGATGAAATAAATGTCACGGTCTTTGGCTAGGCAAAGCTGGTCGACTGAACAAGTCAAGTATCCTAGTCGTGCTAAAACACGAACATGTGAGCTCAATTGAACAAACAGGTACTTGATGGGTGGAGAGAATTTTTGATTTGTGGGCCTTGGGCAAGGTATGTAATTGGTGCGGCCATGGGTCGAGCCAATTGGTTGGTTGCGGCCTTGGGTCGGGCCAAGTGATTGGTTATGGCCTTGGGTTGGGCCGGTTGGGTTGTTGCGGCCTTAGGTCGGGCCGATTGAATAATCATGGCCTTGGGTCGGGCCGATTGGTTTGTTGCAGCCTTAGGTTGGGCCGATTGGTTTGTTGTGGCCTTAGGTTAGGTTGATTGATTGGTTATGGCATTGGGTTAGGCCGATTGGTTTGTTGCAGCCTTAGGTCGGGCCGATTGGTTTGTTGCGGCCTTAGGTCGGGCTGATAAAGTCAAAATAAGGCTATTTAGCAAAGCTGGGGGTAGGCGATGTGGTGAGAAATTGATATTGGTGCATAAGGGCAGGAGTTAGGTTAAACTAGGTGGTAACCAATATCGGTTAGTGGTAACCGGTATCGGTTAGGAGACCGAAATCAGTCTTCTAGGGCACGCCATAACCGATATTAGTTAGAGGTCAAAATTTATAAAAAGAAAAAATATGGCATGTCATTTTCACATTGTGAATTTGAGTGCCAACCTTTTTCTTGTCAGAGTTTTGAATTGATTGGGTTGAGTTTTTGGGCTGAGTTGGCACTAGTTGAGTGGGGGAGTGAATTATTGGTAGGCCCCAGAGATCAGGAGGCAGAGTTTGATTGGTTGAGGACCTAGCTGAGGAGATTTGGAGCTATGGCACAGCCTGGAGGAGCAGGAGGTGCTGGAGGAGCTGGACCACCACCACTTATCCCACCACGACGGCGTGTAGTCATACCGGTAGGCTCTAAATCCCTATTTGTGTGAAGTTGATGAATTTAGCTAGGATGTGGGTTTTGGGGTAGGAATCCAAAATTTGATAAAATAATGAATAAATGAAGGTAAATCATAAAATGGAGTGGGTAGATATGTTAGGTAGGCCAAAACGGTAGGGTGGGTAAGTTTTTAGGCAATTGTGCTGGGTAGATGGTTAAAAATAGGAAAAAAGGGGATTTGGGGGCCGTTTTTGGGCTGGCCCCGAAATCCTAGTGACTGATGTTGGTCACTAGGTGACCGGCATCGGTCACAGCGAAAGCTGTGTAGAATAATTGTTATAGAGATCAGCGTCGGTCATGTGTCAACTGACGTTGGTGTATAAAATTCAGACATAGACTATTGGTGGGGGACTGATGGCGGTCGAGGGTGACCGGTACTAGTCACCATGGGTAGGAGGTAAGGTTGTGAAATTTGTTGTGTTGTTTTGTTGTAGGTGGGTAGGATAGATTTTTGGGGTGAAGGGGGAGAAGGTACAGTTGTTAGGAAAGGTTATTGGAGTGGGGGCTAATCGAGTGGTTGGAGGTCGGTCCGGGTAGGATAGGTTATGGGTTGTGTATGAATTAGGAGGGGTTAAATTGGTTGAGGTATGGTTAGAGGGTGAGAGTAGAGCGGGTGGAGTATGAGTGGGGCGGTTGGTAGGGTGTGGGATAGGTAAAGAGGATATTGTAGATTTTTGTTGGGTGGGGTTATTGATGTTGAGGGAGATGAGGTGTTTTTAGGTTTGATTGGAGTGGGTAGGATATTTAAAGAAGGACCATAAGAGTGAGAGGAATTTATAGATGTATAGGGTAAGATAGGTGGTTGTAGATGTGTGTATAGAGTCGGGTTGTGATTGGGTGGGTGAGTGAGTATAGAGGGTTAAGGTAGTTGTTTTGTAAAGGGTAGGCCTGATGGAGTGGGTTTTTTTTATAGGCATGCCAGTAACTGACGATGTGAGATCGGATGCCACCGCTACTGGGGCGGATGTGGCCACATGTGACCGCAACGTAGTGGGAAATTATGCGGGAGGTTGGACTCGGCAGAGTCCAGAGGTATAGGGTTGTGGATAGGGACCACAGCCTAATGGTTTCCCTCATTGAGAGATGGGATCTGACAACCAATGCTCTTTCATCTCCCTACTGGAGAGATGACAGTTACCTTAGAGGATGTGTATCACATCCTGAGACTTCCGATCATCGGTGAGGAGGTGCTCCAAGTGGATGTTGAGATCAGTGATGGATAGCATCCTGCAGGTATTTGGGGATGTAGCCCCATTTATTACATATCATAGTGCGAGCATCTGCTACGACGATATGTATCGCGCACATTGACTGGAGACAAGGCTTGCCATGGTGATGATGATCGATATCACCTACTTCGCCCTCCCTGACTCAGAGGGAGGCTGTTTCCCATGGGCTCTGATGGGAGTGTTATATGAGATGGTGGAGGAGCACACCAACTATGCATGGGCACCGGTGTATCTGGTGCAGCTATACAAAGAGCTCTAGGGCTATCGCCGTATGAGGCGATTCGGGATATGTTTGACATTCTTGTTACACTACTAGGCCTATGAGCATATCGTGTGTGTACAACCAGTAGGGTTGCCCTAGCAGCCAAGGCCACAGGTAGTTTATAGGTATGGGTTTCAAAGGTGGTTGGGGGTCGTGGGTCAGCCACGAGCAGTTATCGCAGGGTGGGATGTCACTTATTATAAACATATGCTAGAGGGCCTGACTGCCTTAGATATTATATGGAGACCATACAAAGGCCATCAGCCCCGTGGAGGAGCCCAAGCACAGCTGCGATGGATCCAATACATCTTCTGGATAGCTAGACGGAGACCTGGGGAGTATGAGCGGATTCCCTTAGAGAGGGTATGATGACAGTTGGGCCTATGGTAGGATGAGCCACCTCCCTTCCCACAGTATCAAAGGGAGGATGTAGAGGCACCACTACCTCTACCCGCAGCCATTGGACCCAGTCTAGGTAGCAGAGAGACCGGCCGATGATACGGTGGATGACGCCAGAGTGATAGGATCCTTTTTGGTCTGGTGGGTAGGGTAGAGGGCAGCCATGAGAGCACAGCCCACACAACTAGATTTGGCAACTGTTATAGCAGAGAGGGACCATCTCTTGGGTCAGGTGCAGTTACTACAGGGGCAGCTTGCTGCTGCATAGGCACAGATTGGAGTGTTACAGAGGTAGTTAGCCCAGGCACATGGATAGGTACAGGGATAGGCACAGGAACAGGTACAGGGATAGGCACAGGCACATGCACAGCCTCAGGTCTAGATCCCTATTCAGGAACTGGCACAGGTCCTTGTTTAGGCTCCGATGGCAGCTCCACCACCACCACAGGTACAGGCTCAGGGTCAGGGTGTATAGGCAGGGCAGGGCCCACTTATATTAGGAGCCAGGGGACCAACCCCACCAGCCATGGTGGCACGGGCCCAATACATGGAGGTAAGAGCAGAGGCCCACTATTATCAGGATGTACTAGATGGTACCGGTGCCGAGTATCAGCCATATGTGGCTCACAGAGCTGAGACTTCCCAGAGTCACAGGTCATAGGGGGCTGTAACCATAGCTGGTGGGTCAGTGATAGGTAGGAGGTGAGATCTGGCACAGGGGCCAACTGAGGGACGGGCTGAGGGAGGGGGAGAGAGCTGAGTCACCCCAGGAGCGAAGATGGGTTTTATTGATTTGATAGAGGATTTGTTGATAGAGACACCAGTCTGTGAACTGAGTGTGTATATAGAGGCCTGCGTGCCCTCATAGGATTTATTTATGCATTTTTGTTGTATATACCGGCCTGCGAGCCAAGTATTTTTTTTGTATAGTTGATACCGGCCTGCGAGCTGAGTATATGTTTGACATCAGAGACTGGCCTATGAGCCGAGTCAAGATTTTGACAGAGACAGCAGCCTGCATGCCGACTTTGTATTTTTTGATTATAGAGGCCCCATGCAGGGCAATTTGTATATGTTGACATTGATTTGAGGATATATATAGATGATAAGTTTGATCCACATGGTGTGTAGAATGTTTGATGTGATTCATATAATAAAATGTTGTATTTGTTTTGTCGATGGAATTGGAATTTGATGTATATATATATAGATGATGTTGATGATGTTTTGATTATATGCATATGTTTTGAAATCTTGATGTTTATTATGATGATGGATGTTGATAGTGATGTCGTTTATGCAAGGAAAAGAGGCGGGCTCTGCCAAAAAAAAAAAGTAAAGAAAAGGATTAGGTTTAAGCAAGAGGAGACAGATGACTGATATCGGTTAGATAACCGATGTCGGTCACAACCTGACCGATATCGGTTAGCTAACCGATATCAGTTACACTTAAACAAGCTTTTCTAAAAATAGAAAAGCTTGGGAGGCAACTGAAATCTTTTTTTTAGAGTCATGCAACATGTTAAATACGAAGATGCGAGGCTGTTGACGTCGATATAGGTAATTACATGGGAGAATTGAGTGATAAGGAGGAAAGAGATAGGTAAAGTGATCGTGGGCTTGGATTAAGAAGGCGCAAAAGCAAGTAACATTGAAGAGGGTGGTGAACATGGCTGAACAAGGAGAAGCATCCAGCGGGCAAAGAGGAGAGGGAAGACAGGTTCCACCTCAAACTGTTGCATCCCAGGAAGTATATATAATTTTTGGTTGGAATTAAATTTTTTCATGCGTATGAATAGGATGTGGGAAGGTAAGTGGGAGGAACCAATAGTAGTGGTACCTTTGAGTATGGAGAGGCTAGGTGAGTGGCGTCGACGACGACGATCACCATCACTTCCTAGTTCGGGATGAGGCGTGGGGGTCTAAGTGAGTTTCATACATTGGGGGTAGAAGAATAAATAAAGATTCTGACCTCTGCGTCGATGATAGAGAAGATGTATTTGTTTAACATCTAAATAAAATGGAACATGTATGTTGATTTGAGTTTGTGATAATTATAAGAATATTTGTGTTGTGAATGTTTGGATTGATAAAGGATCAAGGTGAGTGTTATCCATAAAAATACGTGAAAATATTTATATTTTTAAAGAAAACACAACACATGATAGGTTATGGGTAGGGGATGGTTGAGCTAACCTTGGGAAGACCCCCATGTCTCCTAAGTGCTGCCTATATAGTCCATTGCACAAAGCAAGGAGGGGCCTCAGACTGATGTAGTTCTCCCTTAGGACCAGAGAGAGGTGAATTTAGGCAATTTGGTTGTGGTTAGGCAATTTGTTGGTTGGTAAAATTTTGATGTTGGTAAAGTAATGTTGTTGGTGTTGGTGTAGGTATAGGTGAAGTGAGGGTTAGCTTGCTCAAGCATAGGAAACTGTGTCCTAATTAAGTTCAACAACACAATCCTAGATTCAAGTAAAAGAGGTGAAACTGTCCCATAGTTATAAAGAGCTAAACAAACCACGTATTATTATAGGATGAGCTTGAATCCCTAGGTACCTTGCATAGGTGAGAAGTCGATAGGTGAAAAGAGTTATGTAATCACAATAATATTGGATATACGCAAGTCCCTTGAGTTTTGTTATTTGTGAAGAATGGTGAGGAGAGGTGGATGGGATAGCTGAGGCGTAGAGAACTTGTTATAAGGTGATTATGTTGATGGAAGAGAACCATACCAAAATAGAAAAGTCCAAGACTCAAAAGTGCTTTTGAATACTACTTTTATTTTATTTTAATTTTTTTAATTTTTTTTTGGAGAATAGACTGATCGATGCGAGAAGTCTATATGGGATATGCATTTTGTTATTCTTGAGGTCTTCATGAAGTTGATCAAGGTGAGAAGCTTCTGATAGAGGTTAACTTTGTATAGCTGTCCTTCGAGGGAGTAGTCTACTTATAGTAGAAAATGTGGCTTTGCACATAGCTGTCCTTCGAGGGAGCAGTCTAGTTTATAGCTTAGAGGTCTAGATGTCTGTTTGTCATGAAACATCTAGTTTTGCAGGAAGTTTGACTCAAGAATATCCTAGAATTGTATAATTGAGAACTTGTTATTTTGATACTTTTAAGTCATGGACCAGACTAAAAAAGGAGAAGGCATCTTTAAGAGGAGGTGATGATCAAACCACGTGGGTTTGATTTTACTTTGAGATGCACGAAAAAAGGTGTATGAGGTGGTAAATGAGCTCAAGGGATGAGCGTAAGGTAGATAAGAAGTGATGTAACACTAAATTCAACAGTAGAATGGTCGGAGATGCAAGGCATTAAGGGGTTCAGGATTAGGTTTACCATTAAGTGAAGCTAAACAATAAGTACTTGATCAGTAAGTGTGAGTGATAATGTAAGGCCCAATCCAATTAGGGGAAAATTTTTCACGTTTACTCTTTTCTAGTTTGGTTACATGTTGATTCTTTTTGAGAAAAAGATCACCAATTTTAAAGGTACGCTCATGAATTTGCTTATCATAAGCACACTTGATGGGATTTTGATAAATTTGAAGGTGGTCAAGAGCGGTAAGATGACGCTCATCAAGAAGCTCCAATTGGGCTAACCGCTCTTGGCGGAAGTCATCATTGGTGAGAATATCCCAGAGAGATTTGAGGGAAGGGATTTTTATTTCAAGAGGCAAGATAGCCTCGGTACCATACACCAGAGAGAATGCTGTGGCATTAGTGGAAGTATGAATACTGGTACGATAATCCCAAAGGGCAAAGGGGATGTGATCATGCCAATTTTGACCGGAATCGTTAACGACTTTCATGAGAATTTTTGTTAAGGTTTTTTTAGAAGATTCAGCTTGACCATTTACTTGTGGATAGTAGGGTGACGAGAAGCTAAGTTTGATACCAAATTTGTCACATAGGGCTCGTAATAGCTTATTTTTGAAAGATTTTTCCATTATCGGTTATCAAGCGATGAGGAACACCGAAACGACAAATAATGTGGTGATTGATGAATTCAACAATTTTTGCCTTTTTGGTTTAAATGAGTGGAATGGCCTCCACCCATTTAGTGTAATATTCGGTTTCCATGATGATCCAACGGTGACGTTGCGAAGAAGGTAGATGAATCTCACCAATAAGGTCCAAACCCCATTGTGAGAAAGGCCAAAGATCGCGTGTGACCTGTAGCGGATGGCTAGGAGTATGTTGAAGGTTGACATGTTGTTGACACATAACACAACACTTAACATATTTGCAACATTCTTTATTAAGAGTAGGCCAGTAATATCCTAAGCGAAGGATCCTCTTGGCCATGGCAAAGCCACTAAAGTGCCCACCACAAATTCCATCATGGACTTGTTGGATGGTATGAGTGACTTCAGCGATAGTTAGACATCAAAGGAGGATACCATCGAAGCCACGTTTATAGAGGAGTCCCCCCATGATGACATAATGAGAAACACCTTTAAGAAAAGTGTGTTTTCCATTACTATTAAGGTTAGGTGGGAGAACAGAGTTTGTAAGGTAGTCGTGAAATTGGTGATACCAGGTATCCTGCAAGTTAGCAGATGCATTATTTACCATACAAACATCTGGGACTAAGTAAGATGGGGCAAAGAGTTGTTGGACCAAGACAAATATGTCAGAATCAGTTGGTGAGGAAGGAATTTGTGAGGCCAAGCAAGCCATAGTATCCACAAATTTATTAGTTGAGCGTGGAACAGTTTGGATAGTATAATGGGTAAATAAGGTCAAAAGTGAATCTACGTAACATTTGTGCTTTTAAAGTTCCTCATTTTTACATTGGTAGATGCTAGTGACTTGATTTACTACCAATTGAGAGTCACCAAAAATGTTAATAGACTTCACACCTAAGTGTAACGCAATGTGGAGACCCAAAACAAGGGCCTCGTATTCCGCTGTATTGTTAGTGCAGGGGAAATCGAGCCTGAATGAAAGAGGCATAGGTTCTCCTTCAAGAGGAAGGAGAACGCCCGCCCTCTACCATGTTGGAATTTAGATCCATCGAAGAAGAGAATCATTGGATAAGACGCATCATTGAGCGAAAGAGTTGCGATGAGTTCATCAGGGAAAGTAAAATTGGTAAATTATTCCCCAGGTAAAGGGGCTTATGTGAGTTGGTCTGCGATAGTTTGTCCTTTGACTAATTTCTGGTGTACGAACTCAAGGTCGAGGTCGGTGAGGAGCATAAGCCATCGGGTGATGCGTTGGTTTAGATGAGGTTTGGCGTACATATAATGTATGGGGTCAGCGTTGGTGATGACAAAAGTTTTGTGATTCAGGAGGTAATGTCAGAGTTTGGTGGCCACGAATGATAGGGCTAGGCACAACTTTTCGACATGTGTATACCTAGTTTTATAATCCACAAGAGTATGGCTTATGTAATAAACTGCTTGTTCTCGATGCTCAGAGTCATGATGTGCGAGCATGGCTCCTACAACATGGTCAATGGCAGAAAGGTAAAGGTAGAAAGGGTGATAGTCCTGAGGTCGGGTAAGCACGGGTGGCTGCAAGAGATAAGTTTTAAGAGCCTCAAAGGATTTTTGGCACTCCTCGCTCCATTGAAAGAAAATGTCCTTTTTAAGGAGATGATGGAAAGGTTGACATCGATCTGAGAGTTGTGAGATGAAACGATGGATAGATTGGAGTTTTCCCTGCAAACTACGCAATTGTTTTAGGTTAGTGGGTGAGGGAATTTCTAAAATAGCTTTGAATTTATAGGGGTTGATCTCAATGCCACACAAAGAGACGATAAATCCAAGGAGTTTTCCCGAAAGGACGCTAAAGACACATTTATTTGGCTGAAGACGAACACAGTATTGTAATAGGTGATCGAAAATAATGGTTAAAACATCGAGATGTTCACTGTGATGTTTGGATTTTCCGAGAAGATCATCGACATAATCCTCAAGGATAGTGTGCATAATGTCATGAAAAATGTAAGTCATAGCCCGCTGATAGGTTGCACCAGCATTCTTAAGGCCAAATGGCATGACATGATAGCAGAAGGTCCCCCAGGGGGTAATGAAGGTGGTTTTATGTTGATCGGCCAGGGCTACTAAAATTTGATTATATCCTGAGAAACCATCCATGAGAGAAAGCATCTCATGGCCCAGCAGTGAGATCAAAAAGTTGATCAATGCTAGGTAGGGGGAAGTCGTCCTTTGGGCAAGCGAGGTTAAGATCCTAGAAATCCATACATATCTGAAGTCCCCCCATCGCTTTAGTGATAGGTACAACATTAGAAATCCATTACGGATAGTCAATAGGTAAGATGAAAGAAACAGAAAGGAGTCGTTGAAGCTCTTCTTTAACCAAGAGAGCAATGCGTGGATGCATTTTTCTCAGCTTCTGTTTAACTGGTTTGGAGTCTGGTTTCAGAGTGATGTTATGGACAACAATGTCAGGATCGATTCCTGGCATGTCAGCGTAGGACCAAGCGAAAGCTTGATTGCGGGCATGGAGAAAGGTAGTGAAGGTGGCTTGTTCTGATGTGTTGAGAGATTGTTCGATCTTTACAATGTGATGATCATCCTCCGTGTGGATGTTTATTTCTATAGTCAACTCATTCAACATGGTTTCGGTGTCAGATGGTAAGGTGCGTTGAATATAAGAGTCATCCGCACCAAGGTAGGTGAGGATGGAGTCATCATCTTGGCACTCCACAACATTAATCGAAGGCAGGTCTTCTTCGATCATGTATGGATATAAAAGGGGGAGAGAAGATGGGTTCTCACCATCACATTGATAAGTGAGAGGACCTAGGAAGATAGCATTCATAAAAAAAAAAAGTTAGGAGGGATGGATTCCGAGTCTATTGACTTTGTGGGTGAAGATGGTAAAATGGGCGATAATTATTCAGAATGGGTGACTTCGTCATCTTCCTGGATACAATTGACACAAGGTTTCTTCCATGTAGGTGGTTCAGAAAACCCAAGACCACTACGATCTTTGTGTTTGCGTGTTGTTATGGGAATAACCGTATGTCATCCTTGCTCATAAAGACTGAAACCAAAACCTTTCCAAGCACAGCACGTCAGGAAGGTGAGGGCGAAATGACAGTTGGTTAGATATTGAAAATCTGATTGGAAGGGAACCACACCAAGGGGAGGTTCAGGGGTGACAGAGGATGCTTCGACACCCCCATACGTTAGGTTGGTGCAGTAATTAGGTGGTCTATAGGAGATCACCTCCCCCACATGATGGTCGTAGGTAGGATGCGCATGTAACTATCCATACTCTTGTGGGGTATGGAAGGTGCTAACGTTGTATAGGTGGTACTCCCCCAGCGTAAGGCATTGAAAAACACCTACCAAGGGATCCAAGGTTGGGATGTTGTCCATGGGTAAGGAAGAAGTATTTGCATCGGTGGTTTCATTGGTCAAAGGTGTGGGTGTGGCTAAGGAAGATGGTTGAGGCGTGGTTGAAGTAGATGGTTGGGTTGGATCAATGGGTGTCTTGATTGGTACAAGCACATCATTAGGGATAGTATAACATATTGTAGGTTTTGAAGGGGGAAGCATCAGCTATGATGGTGTATGAATTCCCTTCATACTCGAATTTTATGCATCGATGTAAGGTGGAGGGAACACATCCCATAGCCCAGATCCAAGGGCGGCCTAACAACATGTTGTATTGGAATTCTCCCTCAAGGACATAGAAGAGTTCGGGTAAGGTACGTGGCCCTACACAAATGTTAAGGATCACGGTGCCTAGGGTAGAAGTAATAGCATCGTTGAATGAACGCAACATGGTGGGGTTGGCACACATGCAGCTAGGAGGGATATTCATCTGTTGGAAGGCTTTGGAAGAGATGATGTTTAGGCTAGCACCCTTGTCAATCATAACACGACGTACCCAGATGTCCTAGACATAAGCTGAGATGAAAAGAGCAGGGTCAGGATCTTCTGCACCAAAGACGACAATTTCTTCTTCGAGAAAAACTGACAGTAGCGGCTTGCTGTACAGGGACAGAGGTGGTTGTGGAGGTAGGTTGTTTGGTGAGAGAAGCAACATGGTTGGGTGTGAAGATGGAGGCAATGGGTAAGGTTTCGTTAGGTAGGACCTCTATCCCTTGGAGGATCTCAATTAGAGCTTGTCGATGAGATTCAGATGTTTGAATGAGATCATAAAGTGTCATTTTTATAGGAGATTGGTGAAGTTGTTTGATCATGGTACGATGGGAAACTCCATCAGAGACTGGATAGGTAGGTCCATGAATAACCACTTTAGGTGGTGGTGTGATCAGGATGGCGGAAGAAGAAAGAGAGGCCGCAGGTGTGCTTTCTTTAGCTTTTCCATTGTTTTTCTGACCTCGAGTAGCAATGCTAATCATGTTGATCTCATGAATACGAGAGGAGGAAGATGGCAGGGATAAGTCATTGTTCTCGAGAGGCGGGGTTGCAATGATGATAGATTTTGGTGAGGCGGGGACAGGTGGTATAGGAGAAGGGATCGAAGCTAGGGGCTTCTCTCTCCGTAAGTTGTCTTTCTGAGATTGTCTATCCGAGATAGGCAACTGGCGAAGGATGGCTTTCAAAGCTTTGCATCCTTCTACATTGTGTCCTGGTGTGTGGTGGTAGGCACAGATTTTAGATTCATCATAACCTATAGGTCGAGGTTTAGATGGATCATAGGGTCTGAGTGGGGGTAGGGAAATGGTCGCATCCCCTACCAGCATATCAAGGATCTTGGCGTAAGATCCTTTGAGCGGGTCAAATGAAGATGAGGCTATTGATTGAGTGGGTGAGATTATTGATTGTTTTGGTAATGGTTGGGTACGAGTGGTTCGTACGGGTGGTGGTT
The DNA here is from genome assembly GCA_019776745.2 of Taxus chinensis. Classification (NCBI taxonomy): domain Eukaryota; kingdom Viridiplantae; phylum Streptophyta; class Pinopsida; order Cupressales; family Taxaceae; genus Taxus; species Taxus chinensis. The sequence goes on from CM034149.1 coordinate 76,414,459, forward strand.
TAGGCAAGGGATTTTGATGATTGGGTTTAACTTGGCGTGGCTTCTTCTGCGCAGAAGTCATGTTTAGCTGGTTAGATGATGAGGCCACAGATGACGTGGTGGCAGAAAACAACCATGGGGAAAGAGGAGCGGCAGCAAACAAGTCCTTCGATGATCGAGTTTGCTTAGGGTTGGTAGGTAGGCAAGATACTTGGGGCGATGGTGTTGAGATGCCTGTGGATTTCTGTATGGGTGCAGAAGGTGCTGGTCGTGTTAAAGAAGACGTGGGAGGCATGGTGTATTGAGGCAAGGTGGAGGGGTGAGGCCCCAATATAGAAGGTAGGTGTGACGGTGAGGGTTGAATCCGTGCCTGTGGTACTGGTGTGATCGGGGGCGAGGGTTTTAGTTGTGGCGGAGGCATAGATTGGACTCGAGGAGATTGGGTCTGTCTCCTAGGTGGATTGACGGCTTTATTTTTGGATAAGTCTAACCGTTTAGGTGGGTGCGTCAGGCTGGGTATTGGTAAAGTCCCAAGCATAGGGGAAGGTTTGGTTAGGTTGATAGAGGTTGATGAGGTATTCGGTAGAGATGAGGGGGGTGGAGGTGAGGACATAGGCATTTTGAGCTTTTGTAAAAACTTCGGGTATATGGTAGAGGTGTCTGGATTAGTCATTTGCATTTGAGTAGAGCATGGTGTTCTCAAACATGCCCATAAGAGTCGTCTATCTTCTGGGGGATGACAATCTTCACATATGGATGGGCATTTTGATATGGAAGAGAAGTGGGTTGTGATTCTGGTCCACTGGGGGTGTGATACAGGGGGCGAATGAGGCGTTGTATCAATGGGTGTTAAGGGGTCAACCGGTCGCTGGAAAGATTTAGGCGATGAAGAACTGATAGGGAGGAGGGCATGTTCTAGAGGATCTGTCATGATTAAGGAATTTGGTGATGTAGGCTCGAGGGGTTTCTCTTCTAAGGACGACAGAAAAAGTGGCGATCCTTCTTCTTTTGCAGCAAGAGCGGTGGAAGGAGATGTTTGGGCAATAGATAAGTTGGATAACATCCGCTCACAATCTTGTAGGGATGTGGTGTAAGAAGGCTCTTCTGTGAGAAGAGAACTCTGGGTGGTTGGTTCCTTTATGGGTAAAGGAATAGCGGGGCTGTCCTCTTGTCCTGATGAAGGAGAAGGGGGCGAGGACTCTTGTGTCGGTGAAGAGGCTCGATTCAGAATTTCTTCGATGGAAGCCCTTGGTTGGGAGTTGAAAACCACATGGATCTCATGCACACTCTTCTCCTCGGCTAAGGTTTCTTGGTTTGTGTTACTGTTAGAGGAATGGTTTGGAAATGGTTTGTTGAAGATTTTTAAATTTTGATTAGCAGGGGCATTAGGATTATCGAGGGTTATATCCCCTGCATCAACCATTTCCTGCACTATGTTTTTCAACATCTTGCAGTTTTCGTGGCTGTGTCCCTTCACGCGATGGAAGTTATAGAAGTCATTTTCTTTATACCAAGAAGGTATAGCGTGGGTGGAATCAAACCCAGAGTGAGGTTTAACAGGAGGCAAGGTGATAGCTCCTACTTTAAGCAATTTGTCCAAGATCACTTCATAAGTTTCTCCCAAGGGAGTGTACTTGATGGGCTTGGCTTTATACTTATAGGTGGATTTCGGCTGGGTATAAGACGGTGCTTGAGATTTGACCATTACCGCGTGTACAGCTCCTTTTGATTTCGAAGCAACCGATACGTGAGAATTTATGGTATTGGGTTTGTTTGTAGAGTCCTGGGTTCGGAAATTTGAGTTTTTGTTGTGCAACTTCAATTTCTCCTCCTCTAAGGCTCAAATCTCTAATTTCCAAGCCATAGTAAAGGCCTCATCAAAGGTGCAAAAAGTTTGAATTTGGAGGGTGGGAGAAATGTGTTTAGCGCAGGCCCACGTAAAGAGTTCGATGAGCTCGGCCTGAGGTAAGGCATAAGTAAGTTGGTTGATGAGGCCCCGCCATCGTCCAATGAAATCTGCGATAGATTCGTCTTCAAATTGTCGGATGGCATAGAGATCGGTAATGGATACTTTCTTGGCAATATTGATGGAGAAGTGATCCAAGAAAGATTGGGCTAACTGGTTAAAGGAGAAGATTGAGTGCTGGGCTAAAGCACTGTACCACTCCAAGGCAGGTCCTGATAAGGACATGGGGAAGGTACGGAGTAGTAAGGCATCGTCATGAGCAATCAGATAGCAGGCATGTCTAAATGATCGCAAGTGTTGTTGAGGGTCCTCCTTACTATTAAAGCGAGTAAATTTTGGTAATTCCCATTGAGGAGGATATGTATGAAGGGGGACAGAAGAATGAATAGGCTCCCAAAAAACTTACTCGTATGTCAGGGTGTTATGATTTCCTGAAACAGAAGCCTCAAGATTTTACATCTTGTCCATCATCTGTTTAATTAAATCATTGGTTGGGTTAGATGATGGTGCTGTCATCGTAAACGAAGGAGGATTAGGCCAAGAGCCACTACTAGAAAATGGTGGGATTAAATGTTGATAAGGTATCGATGATGAATGTGTTGGGGTGGCTGAATAAGGGTGTTCTATATAAGATGTTGAGGCCACCGGATGCGTTTAGAAATGAAAAGGTGGGCGGAGCCTGAGAGGGAAAGCTCGTGTGAATAGGTGGTAGAGAACAAGTTATGAAAGAGGAAATTTGCGAGAGGGATGAGGTAGGGGCAGTGGACGGTAGTGATATGTGGGGCCCCAGATTAACCAAAGGAAAGCCAATTGGTGCAGTATGGACCATCGAATCCACTGAGCTGGGAGACGGGGCTAAGGATGAAGATGGTGAGGCGGAGTTATTAGGTGGGGAAGGAGCTAAGTGAGTGGCTATACTAATAGGCATACCCAAGAGGAGTTGACCGTCGGGTGTACGGTCAGGGGTATGAGACAAATAATACTGTACGGTGCCAAGATTAGCATCCAAAAATTTAGCAAAATCCAGATCTCCGACAGAGATCTTGGGAAAAGCATTGGTGTCTGTAGGATTCCCCATAGGATGCGAAGGGGGTGACTCAGGAAAAGACACGGAACAAGCATGTGAAACCATGGCTGCGGCTTGTTGCCAGGTGATAACAACCATGGACAAGAGGATACAACAGAGAATTAGTCAATCAGCAACAAAATGTTGGAATTGGTAGGTTACTGGTTTGTCAGGAACTGTAAAACACAGTAACCGATATCGGTCTGGTAACCAATGTCGGTCAGACTATAACCGGCGTCGGTCAGGTAACCGATGTCAGTAGAATAGGACCGGTGCCGGTCACTGTGAAGGCAAAGAGAGAATGTAAGAGGCTACTGGTTTGGGGATAACAAGGCTTAGTATACCCACCAAACTATCTGAAGTGATAACTGAGACAGGGTATAACAGAGAAACAACACTGAAAGAAAAACAGAAAACAAGCAAGATGCACAAGCAAATCAAGAGACTAACCCTAGGATTAGTTTTAATCACTTTTGGGCTTATGCCTTAGACACAAGATGATGTCAATCCTAAACAAAAGACCTAAGGGAGATGTCAAGTTTGTTTTGGCTTGTAAGGCTACCTCAATCGGGCGGAGGAATACCGCGGGAAAGGGGGGATGTTTGAGATGTTGTGTAGATTATGATGTGATTTGGTATGTGTTGTGCAGTGAGAGTAAGATTAATTTCTTGTCAATACTGTGGATATCACCCCCACGTGTACGACCTGTTACTTAATCTACGTTCACTAGAATTAAAAACAACAAGCAAGAATGTGATGCACGTGTTTTAAACCCAAATCAAAAATGATATTCGATGAAGCAAAGAAAGAGAAGAGGTCAAGAAGATGACTTTCACTAATGTAAAGATGTGAAAGAAAGACAAGTTCTTTTACCAAAATGACAAAATATTTTGTGAATATTTAGAAGAAAGAAACAGCAAGTGTGCTCCCTATATGAAAACAAGCAAGAAAGAAAGAAACCTGAATAGGGTCCCACCGGGCGTGCCAAAATGTTTCACACAGAATTTTGTTCCAGAATAGAGTTACTTCTATCTTTTCATTCTCTTGAGAAACAGATAAGGGTTAGGGCTAGGAGGAATACCTGTTGAGTGTTGGGAAGGTGTGTGCATACCGTAGAGAGATCAGACCGATTGTGAAGAACTCCTTTTTTTCTGGGAAGGACTACCTGTAAATAAGAATGCAAGACCACCAGATTTTAGTTAGACAATAAGTAAGGGAACTGCCTTGGGCCCAGGAAATACTAAACTTCCTTTCGAAGGTGGTCAGTTCCCTTTTAATATAAATTATTGCAAATGATAATAAAGAAGCTATTGCGAAATCATGATTTAGGTACCTCATTACTAAAAGCAATAGAGACTAAACTACCAATAATAAAACATCATTCTGTTTGTTTGGTCACTGGTTATTGATATGTTCAGATCAAGTTACAGGGATAGACCAGGCTAGATCTGAGGTTGTTAGGAAATAAATAGGTGAAAGGTTGGTTTTGGTATAAGTCACAGTGACCGATGCTGGTCACCAGATAACCGACCGCGGTTATAAAACCGCTACCGGTAGGGGATAACCGATATCGGTAGGGGCAGTGATTTAGGGGCTTCATGGTAGAGGTTGATTGTAGGGTGGTTATGGGGTTTTTAAGGTTGGTAGATGGTTGGGGGGAATAGTAAGGTGATGGAGAAGACTCAGAGAGTGAGAAAGCTGTCTTCTGGGCAATATAGGGATGGATGAATGAAGGTTAAGTGCAGGGTGCTGCCGGGTGTTAGATCCAGGGGTGAGCTTATAATTACTATGAATCAAAAGTTCATGAAGTGGAGTCTAGAAGCATACAAGATACTACTTACTACTTTCTGATGAGGATACAGGTCTGAGGAATGTGGTGACGAAGGCAAAGCTCAGGTGGGATGATCCGACAATCGAAAGTGAGCTGATGAAGCTATCCTCTGACTCTCCCAATGCTTGGACGAGTGTGACAGTGATCTCGTTGATCAGTTACAGTCTTGGACTTAATGCTCTTCTCTGTAACCTCCTCTCTCTCTCTCTCACTTGTCTCTTTCTCGCAAATGAATCCTGATCCCTTGAATTTTGGTTGGGGTAGGTCATTTACAGGGAACCAATGGCGGTTGCATAACCAACGGTGGTCGAGTAGGGACCGGAATCAGTCAAGTCAAAGTTGGCTATTTTTACTAAAAATAGCCAACTTTCCCTCGTTTTCTCCCGAGGGGTCAGTTGTGGGCTTGGTCAAGTCATTATTAGGCTTGTTTTGATGCGGGTGAGGGGTGATGAGTCATGGGTGTGGGTCTTGACCAAGTCATAGGTCTTAATTAAGTTAGTTTAGGGTTAGGGCTAGGTCATAGTGAGGTGGCGAGGTGAGGTGACAGGGTTGGAGATGTGGATTTATTAATTATAAGGTAATTAATAAATAATTAAGTGTGTAAGTTTTAGGTGGTGAGGTAGGTTTAGGTTGCAGGATGAGATACGAGGTACAGGGTGTCGTAAGACCCAAATTTGATGTCTACAGTTCCCTTCTACCCATCTATGTGTACTAAACTCAGGCCCAGTGCTGAATCTTTGAGTAAATTCTTCCTCCATGCTCTTGAACCATGATTCAACACTTTCCAGAGTTAGACATTCTATCATCACTCACTACATATATCATGATGTATGCCATTTCCCACTACAAATTCGAAAAGATCCTAGAAATGGAACCAAGATGTAGTCATTTTTACACCCACCAAAGAACAAGGGAATCCCATGCACGTTGACCTATCACCCAGCAGGCACTGGGTGCTCTACTAAGGCACACGCGGGAGTTGAGTCTCTCTTTTATGTGAGTTAAATGGGAAACATTATCTATAATAGGAGCTTAAAAAGAGTGAGTGGAAACGAGACATACATTTATCATATAACTCAGAACGGATTCTAGAAAAATGTTGTCTTCCCAGACTGAGTGGTACTTAACATATTATAGATAGGAACTAAAATAGAAAGGAAATGCATATCTATTCCATAAAAATTCATGAATCAGAATTGTAGGCTATAAACATGGACCAGAATCACTAATAACCATATTCAATCAAGTTTGGTAACCTTATTATATTCATTGGATCCATTACAAACTACCACAGTTGTGCAAACCAAGGTCATACATCAAAGTTGGATTCATACCCATCAGTTATCTAGAGACAATTACAATCCCAACCCCTTATTACATCCTTTTCCTATAGGTCCCTACCCAACTTATGGAGCTCTCATAGTATTCCTGCATGACTTCACCTTCTTCTGCTTCTCTCCTTTTTTCCTCTAGCAGGTGCTTATATTTATAGTCCTTCTTGTCATCATCAAGTCTTTGAGGGAGTTGTAGATCTGTTGCCAAGTGTCCAAGGTGGTCCTTCATGGGAGCATGCTTCTTTAGGTCTGAATTCTCCACTCCTTGCAATGATGGCCTTCTATAAACTTCCATCATAGGGTATATTCCTTCCTAGGCCAACCTGTCGCTAGGATGACACCTTATCCATTCCGCATGCGTAGTCGGGTCACACTTTTCTTGTGTTCTTCCTGATGTGTCAAATATGGCTAAGTCTTGAAACCTTTGTTATGTCTTGCATGCATGCCACTTGCTCTGTTAAACCCACCTAGAACCCTGTCCTCTGTGCTTGCTCTTTACGTGCCCTTTCTTAACTAGGCCTTGCACACCCACGTGAATTCTTGTACTTTGCCAATATTTTAGGGCCCCAACACATGGTTATGAGGTGGTAAATTTTCATAAAATATCTAACATTTGTGATTAACCTTGACATGCAGTAATTTCTCACACAACCATTCCCTTAGAAATGGAATGATATTATCCTGGTGTAACATATTACACACCTCTTTGAGATCATCCAAATCCTTCTACAAGAGCTTAATATTCTTTTCACATTCTCTCTCGCTCACATTCTCCTTTTAGCATTATATTTTACCTTACAAATCTATTATGAATCCCATAGTCTCTTGGCATACTTTCTTTTGATGCGCCATGCCTAAATACTTAGCAATCATTATTTCCTCCCTCGTGATGAGTGTCTTGGCCTTCAGCAAATTGCACATGTGTGTTGTCTCAGTGTTAATTGTGACTAGTACGGATTACAATTCTAGATCAGGTATCTTCTTAGGCATCCACCAATTAGAATTCATGCATTGTACCTTGATCATCCCCACACCCTTATCCTTCTTCTTATTTTTACTCATGTGCTCATTTAGGTTCAAGAAATCCTCTAACTTGTGATGCTTCCCACACCACATGCATAATATGTTATGAGGATATTCTCCCTAATAATGATCAGGGGACCCATAAGTGTAACAAGTTCCTATGGAAAACCTAACTCTACCACCATCATGACCTTGACCTTGATATCCTCCTTGGAGGAAGCATCCATTACAGTTATCCCCATTGTTGTACCCTTTATTCTCTTATCCTTCTTGTTCCTTTGATCCACTCACTATACTAGTTTGGTGTACTCCTATTTCAATGGCTTAGTGGATGTGATCAACTAGTCTACAATCTATAGTTTTGTGGGTATGGACACTGTAAATATTACAATACATCGATATATTTTTCTAAATTTCCCGATGCAAGAGATAACAATTCTAGACATCATGGTCCTTATGGAAAATTTCACATTCTAGTAATAACACTCACACTGAATTATGTGGAAAACTATGTTTATTATGTCCCTCAACTTCACAATCAGTACACCATATACCACTATACATCTTGTGTGCTAAGTTGGCAGAGAGCTTATCCAATTACTTCACCATGAATGCTATCTATGTCTCCAAGAATAGGCTTACCCTAGTATCAACACTTCAAACCGCCTCTGCGTGCAAAGCTGCTTTCAAGGCCTCGCGTGGATCCACATATGTATTATAAGCTAAATCCCTTCCGAATGGATTCAAAAATCCTCCAATGAACTATTTTTCATGCTGAATTGGATGTATATCATAAGACAATTTAGATAACAGAGTATTAAAACATTCATCATACTCCCTCACGCTTTTAGAAAAAACCTTCTTGATATCCTTAAGCGCGCTGATGCTTTGTTGCTCAAACTATGGAATGTGAAACTCAGCTAAAAATGTAGTGTGCAAAGCATTATAATCCACTGTAATATGATGTGTGTCATATTTCTTATATTAACTATGTGCATTCCCTTAAAGTGTAGTGACAAATTGGCTTTCTTTACTATCTAAAGCTGTAATTCCCTTAGTGCACTATAGTAATTCACATTTATGCATATGCTCTGCTACATCTTCAATACCTTTATACTATGGAAGTGGAGAGACATCTCATAGCAAAGTTGAGGTGTCTATTACGGCTGTAGAGGTTGGTTTGGTGGTGTTTGCTGAGGCTAATGTGGTGGTGGTTGTGGTCCCTATCCACCAGATCCAGATCCTAAACCTCCACAAGGTTTTCCTCCATGAGGTGGCAAACCCAATCCTCCTGAGCCTCCCATGCCCCTTGATGTGTACTATGGCCCAGTTGATGAACTCCCTTGTGTCCCAGTTGTAGTACTGAACTAGACACCTACTGTTTACACGGTCACAAAACCCAAAAAAATGTTCCCAACAGTCTATGTGCCAACACTCTACCCTATTGATTCTCCTAGAAATAATCCTGCAACAATACTCCTAAACATCGATGCCTACTACATTTCCTTAGGTGTATTCATAGTATCATGCACTTCTTGATTCAACACAAAATGATATCTACCTGTATTGATTTGATTACCCTGACTAGACTGCTTATCAATAAATACCTTTGGATCTAGAACACCACGGGCAAGGGATAGGTAGCTAGGTGGGATCAAATGCATGTTTGTGGTCCTCATTATTTCCTCTAACATTCTCTACTCCAAAGATGAAGGGGAACCTCTACTCCTCTTTCCAAAATTTGGGAGAACCCAATGTTGCGGCTCCTCGTATTCCATGAGAGGTATAAAACCTTCGTAAACCATCATTTTCCTTTACTACAATGTTGCCTCAATTTCACTTTCACCCAATTCATTGTACTTGATCCATCTTTCTTATCTCTGATTATCTTCCACTAGGTCCACCATCGTTCTCCACACTTGCTCCTACCCCTACGTGCGGTGGGGGTTTAGCTAGCCATATGTAATCTCTCTAAATCCAATTTTATGATCAATATCTTTATTTCTAAAGGTATAGTGTGTAGATAAGATCCCCAGGGCTCATGTAAACACTTAAATTCAACTTCCTCTAGACACGAGTACATAGAAATACCATACTCCAATGTATAATTATGAAATGCATTAGCCCACCAACGATCTACAACTCTAGTTCACTCCATATATGTATCAAAGGGAGGCTAGTAATATTCCTGCACCCAGGCTTTGGCCTAGGACCCCAATGATTCTTTGATGTGTATACTACCAACCAATCATACAATTCTACTAGAAAGAAGCTGAAGAATGTATCATATAGCTCATGATACATATTATCTTCCACCCAATGACATGCATTAAAATCAGTGCTAGTGCTATACCTCTGCGCAAACTTATATTAATTGTCTTCCACCCAAAATCAATGCTTTCCAGAGTTGATCAATAAGCCATCTGCATGCAACATCCTGATAGACAATTGGAAAAGAGGTCTCGATTGTAGACACCCAAAATTACACTTCTGTCTCCACTTGTTCCTAGTATTATTCTAGTACACCCTGTTATTCACCCATTTTTGATTAATTGATTAAATCAATTAATTAATATACCTTGTACCCCTTTGGATTAATTAAATTAATCACATGTACCCTTTGTACCCCTTTGTATAAATTAATTATTATTTATTAATTAAATAAATAATTAATTAAGTGTGTGCACATCCTAGTCATCTGCCACTTGATCAAACTCCACTTAGACTCCACTTGGATTCCCTATCCTTACCCTAGTAAACTGAACTTCTAGAATCCTAGAAAGGTGGGGGCGATTAAAATGCACATATAACCACCTTTCCAGATGCAGCCTTTTGTAATTAATTTCATTATTTCCCCCGACACTATTGTAACTACCCATAATACTAATTTTAGCATGTTCATTCATCCATGTATAGCTAACTTTAACTACTTTTTCTTCTATAAATTAGAGGATTACCTTCCTTTCAAATCCTCTTGAATTTGAAGCACAAAAACTCTATTGAACTGTTTTTGTAGCATTTTCCTTCAAATCTTGGAGAGCACTCAAGAGCACCAAAAAAACACTTCTGACATTCTTTCTACAAGGTTTCACAGGCGACCCTTATTTGTGGTTTGCACGGAAGGTTGTTGGAAAGGTATGCATGTTTGTTTGTTTCTTTCATTTACAGTAATCTTCTCTGTTTACATTTTGGCACACTCGATGGGAGTCACACCCCTCCTCTTTCATTCATTTTTTTTTCTTTTTGTTCATAAAACTTTGTTTTGGAGTGCTTCTGTTGTTGTGCAGATTTGGAAGCAAGCACTTGTATAGGTTTGGAAGAAAGCAATTGTGTCAGTTTGGAAGCAACAACATTGCTACAAAACAATCTTCGTTGTTGTTGTTTTAGTGTTTTTCTTTTTTTTTTGCAAAATATTGTTGCTAATATTGTGTTTATATATTTTAGATTTTTCAACAATATTGTGTTTGCAGATTTTGATCAATTTCTGCTATGTTCTCTGGCACACAAAAAACAAAACACTTGCACACACCAAACAAGAGCTTAGGTTAGATTTTTATTAAACATATATTTGAATTTATAAAAAAAAAACAAAAAAAAAAAAAAAAATATTAACTACCCTACCCTCCCCCATCTCCCCTCCTTACCTAGCTCGGCCAACTTGGCCGAGCCACTCCCCAACTAGCCTCATTATTCCCTCCCCACATTGACCCACTCACCTAACTCCTAGTTGAGCCATTCTCCCTACTTTGAGCCCTCAGCTCACCTTGTAGACCCATCCCAAAAACCCCATCCTATCCACCTACCTACCACGTTTCCCCAACAACCCCAACTTCCCCGCTCTCCCTGTCCCATTTCCCAAAACCCCAAGCCCTCAGCTCACCATGTAGACCTAGCCCCAGCCCCATCCCCATCCCCACCTAGCTCTACGTGCTGCTATCCATCTCCCGAGCCCTCCCATCTTGTTCCCTGTCCCTTACCGCAAATCCTGACTCCCCCTATCCCCATTCCCGATCCACCTCAGCCCTACACTTATCCCTATAGACCCTTGGCTCGACTGAACCCTCCACCGCCGAGCTCCATCCCTGCTCGCCCCCTTCCCTACACACACACACACACACAAATCAACCCAATATCCAAACCTAATCTTCTTTCTATAGTTTTAGGTTCTAGTTTTTTTGAATATTTATTTTTATAGTATTAGGTTTAGTTTAGTTTATTTGTATTTTCTTTATTAGTTTATGTCATTTGTTTACATTAATTAATTCCTTTAATCATTTTTTTGTTTCTTTTATTCATTCAAGTGCTAGTTTATTTCTTTAGTTATTTTATCTAATTAATTAGTTTGTTTATCTTACTTCAAAATTTTCCTTTCGCTTGCACCCCTTTCATTACTTTTTTTCCTAAACATGACTAATTGTGCATTTTGGTTTTGTAGGACTGTCTGACGATTCTATTTCACTTGATTTTTTTCTTTTCAGATGTCATCTAACTATTTTTCTTTATTATTCTTATTCTTTTCGCTAACGGGTTCACTTTCAAGCTTGCCACATTAGTGTTATTGGCCGTTTCGATTCAATTTTTGTCATCTTTTAGTTCCTTTTGTATACAATTTCTCATTGTGCACACTCAACTCGAATAACACTTTCTAATGTCTTTTGCATGTTTCTCGCTTGTCATTTTCTGTCATTTTTCTGTAACTAACACAAATCGCCCACGCATATGCTCTTCCCTCGTTCTTTTTCAAATGATCTTGGGAATTAGAAATGTGGTTGTTTCTTTATTTTTAATTTTTGGGGAATTAACGTTTCACTTAACAAAATCCAACCCACACGTATGCTCTTTCCTTGCACTTTTTACGCGATCTTGGAAATCAGAAACGTGGGTTCGCTTTTGTTGTCTTGTTTATTTATTTTGATATTTTTCCCTCATTACCAGTGAACTTTCTAATCATTATTTACAGGAACCGCTCTCACAAGGTGGATTAAAATTTCATAAAGTAATAACTGTAGATTACCAATGGAGTTCAACCAAACCACACCTAAATCAAAAGATAAAAAAATACCACATTCAAAACACTTGATTTGGAGGTTTACTTTTGAGCCACAACTAGACCACTTAACTAGAACATAACCCCCTTGGCATAAGCCTTAAGCTACAACAAAGGGGGTGGTTCTAGGAACCCCAAATTAGTCCACACCTTGAGGGACCTGGTGCAAGAAATGGGAACCTTTTTATCCTACCTGACTAGTAAAGCCTTTGTGAGTTAGAGTCATGGATATCCTTAGTGGTGACCCCAGTGTGATTCATTCTGAGAAAGGTCTTTGTTTAGGGTTTTAAAGGTGGTTAATTAAATCCATCAGCTAGCAATAGCGTCATGCTCGATCAGATATTTTATCGACACCTATTTGAGAGAGCCACCCATGAAGCCAAAAACTTTCTAAGCTAATCTAAGGTAGAGGCCAAAAATAAACATTCAAACAAAAACTTCTTTTTCAATTTTCCTCTTTTGTTTTTCTTTCTTTTTTTAGTAGTGTTCCACACTCACTTTTTCCCAAATACTCCTTTTTTAAGATCCATCTTTCACTTTTCTTATCTTTTCATCTTTTTTCCAAACTATCCTTGTATGGATTCTATTTTCATCCTCATTTCATCTGTTCTCATCTTCTTTTCTTCTCTTCATCAGTCATTCACTAACCTTCATTTTAATCTCAATTTTCCCCTTTTCAGAACTTTCATCTCTTTTTCATTATTTCAATTTTCTCTTCTTTTCATCTTCACTGTCTTCTCTATTCGAGATTCTTTCACTCATTTGGAGTTTTTATTCACTTATTTGATTCTTCCCCTTTTGCGATTATCAAATCCTTCTATCTATCATATTCAACTCCTTGAGTTCATCTCCCTTTTTATTCAACACTTAAACATTAGGATTACATTTCCTAAATTTTAAGTTTTCATCCTCTTTTCGACATCAAGTCTTGAGTTGTGGATATCCATGTCCTTGCTTAAGCACTTTCATCTTACAACTCGCATCTTAGAGGTGTTGTGTTTCACTTTGCCACAACTTATTTCATCACATGTTATACTCATTCTCCTCATACAACCTTTAGTTTGACAACATCATTGTTAAACTGTATACATTATCTTTCTTTATTTCTCTAACTTGATAACATATTTGTTGCATTCTAGACACTTCATCATGTCTTCTTTCCAACTCTTACACTATCAGTATTTGAGTCTTATCTCCTCATTATCCTCTTCCTTCTTAACTAATTGTTGTTAAGGGTTGAGCACATCACCTACGATTCAAATCCTTTTTTTCATACCCTCTTCCCATTTAGCATTTATTTTTGCTGGGTGGTAGAGTGCATTTTGCTATCAATCTATCCTCGCTTCTTCACTCTAGCATTCACATTGTTAGAGGTTGAACACATTAAATTTTTTTTCACTATGACCATCCTCCATTTTATCATTCACTTTTTCAAAGGACAAGAACCTTCATCACATCATGCCACTCTTCCATCTTCGGATTCAATTTTTCAAGGGTCAAGTTTATCAAACACTTTTGCACACTTCCATCTTGACATTCACTTTGTTAAGGGTTACATCACTCATATCTTCTAAACCTCTTGCCCATATTAGCATTCATTTTGTTAAGGGATAAGTTATTATCAAAATTAATCACACACCTCTCTTCCATCATCGCAATCACTTGGCTATGGGCTGAGTTATCTTTCACATATCTCTTTTAGCTCCCTCCCTCTTTTAAAAATGGTGGGAACATGACACAAAGATTATATTCCTTTTGGAAATTTTGATAGTGATAATTACCAAAAATCTGAGGATGATCATAGTGACATCTCACTCAAATAATAATCTCATGTTGAAAATATTTTACATATGAATAAAGACAAATTTTTTCTTTGTCTCCTTGAGATGGGAGAAAAATTACCCTCTTCCTTCGATGAAGCTAGTTTACAAACATTACTTGGTAAACCACCACCTTCATTTTAAAAAATAATTATGATGAGGCAGGACCTAGTCACACGAATAATGATGATCAAAATAAGTCCACCTCGAACAACGCCAAAGGTAATGAATCAAACAAAGAAAAATCTGACGAAAGGAACAAAGGAAAATCAACTGATTCAGCTACTGATCCTACTCAAGCCCTCATGAATCAAATTAATGACATGGCTAAAAAAATTGATAGTTTAAATTCCAAAGTCACCAATGAATCCCATGACAAGGAGGCACCAAAGAAATCTAGTGACACTTCATTTAAGAGTCATACCACACATGTCAAAGATAAAAACAACTCTAAAAGTGATGGCTCCTTATATTTCTTATAGAAAAAATCATAGTTTTCCCAATAATGGAAAATGATGAAGGATACCATCTCTAGTATGAAACATCAAGGAGAACAAGTCAGCTTTGAAGAATTGTGTCCTTACCCATTTGATAAGGACATTTTATGTGTTCCTTTTCAAAACTCTTTTGAGACATCTGATTTTGATAAATATTAGGGCAAGAGTGACCCTAGAGAGCATATTAGGGAGTTTTATATGGCTTTCCAAGAGGTTTCCTATAGTGATGTCTTATTAATGCATCTTTTTCCATGAAGTCTAGGAAGAAAAGCCTTGAACTGGTTCCTACTCCTCCCCAAGGGCTTTGTGTAAACTTTCACGGACCTCTCAAAGAAGTTCATCAAACATTTCTCATTCAACATAGATTCTAAAGTTACAATGATGGACTTGTGTAATGCCAAATAATGAACAAATGAAACCTTCACACAATTCCTACAAAGATGGCATGGGATTACTAGCCATTTCCCATGCTCGATGCCTGAGAAGCAGCTCATGAGCCTATTTGTACCCAATCTCAACAGTGAGCTATCATTTCACATGTAAATGCATTGCCATAATAATTTCAAAGAAGTTATTTAGAAAAGTTGCAGATTGAAAAATCCCTTATTGCAACAGGTTTGTGTTAGGAAATAAGAGATAAAATATGTGGAATAATCCCTTACAGAATCACAACAATAGAAACTAATATGCAGAAAATATTATAGATCTCAAATAAAAGTGCAGAATAAATAACACAACACAGAGAGAAAATATTTAACATGGTTCACCCAATTTGGGCTACGTCCACCAAGAATCACTTGCTCAGATTTTATTACAAGCCTTCACTCTCTCAATACAATACCCATATTCGTTTGGAGCTATGCTCAACCAACTCTACAGAATTCACACCCGAATTCAAAACACATCTGCAATACATTTGCTTGTATATCTATCATATGCATAAGACCATATAAATAGACAACTGCTTAAGTAGTTTTTCAAAACCATGGGTATCAAACAATGGGCAAAAAACAAAACCATCCCATAAACCTATGGGAAGCCGAAGAGGCGATTTTACAAAACAATGGGTACCGAAAAACCATGGGACCAAAAACATCCCATAACGGTTACCCATTACCCATGGGTTAATAAACCACCCATGAAAATTTTCTTTGGGGGATTTGCCCCCAAACCCCCTTTGATGACCCACTCACCGGCAAGTGGGACCACTATAAAAATACCCGAGTGTAAAACATAGAAGGTGTACCATACTCTAACATGAAAATAGGCTCCACAAACATAACAATCTCCCACTTGGAGACTGATTTCCACTGAGAAAGCTTCTCAATTCTTCAATGTCATCCACGAAGGCCAACCAAAGTTGAACATAGCTTTAGTTTATCCCTTGTGACCACCTTGGTCATCATGTCTGCAGGATTTTGACTGGTATGAATCTTCTCCAACTTCAACTTATCTTCCTCCAAAGCTGTCCTGATGAAGTGATAACTCAACTGTATATGCTTCATCCTAGAGTGGAAAGTGAGTTCTTAGATAGGTGTATAGTACTCTAACTATCACTATGCAGCTTACATTCCTCCTGCTTATACCCCAACTCCTCAAGCAATTGTTGTAACCAAATCATCTCTTTTCTTACCTCTGTGGCAGCAACATACTCAGCCTCCGTGGTTGACAAAGCCACCAGCTTCTGTAGTCGTGAAATTCGAGCTCACTGCTTTCCCTCCTACAGTATAAATATAACTTGTTGTGCTCCTCCTGTTGTCTACATCTCCAACCATGTTTGAATCTACATAACCACGTAAAGTGGTGTCTGATCCAATGTAGCAAAAAACTATCCCCATGGTTCCTCTCAAATACTGAAGGATCCACTTTATTGCTTGCCAATGCTCTTTACCTGGATCACTCATAAATCTACTCACAGCTCCCACTGCATGGGCAATATCAAGCCTAGTGCACACCATAGCATACATCAAACTACCAACTTCTGATGAGTAAGGTACCTTGGACATCTAGTTTCTTTCCTGCTCTGTCTTGGGACACTGCTCCTTTGATAACTTAAAATGGTCTACCAAAGGAGTCCCAACCGGTTTAGCATCCTACATGTTAAACCTTTCCAATACCTTCTTAATGTACTCTTCCTGAGATAAATTCAACTTCCATTCCTTCCTATCCCAAGTTATCCTCATACCAAGGATTTTTCTAGCTGCCCCCAAATCCTTCATATCAAAGGATTCACTTAGTTGTTTCTTGAGTACTTTTATTTCCTGCATGTTTTTACCTGCAACCAACATGTCATCAAAATACAAACACAGGATAATATAACTTCCATCCTCAACTTTCTTTGTATACACGCAATGGTCAGAATGACATCTAATATAACCTTGCTCTATCATGAAGCTATCAAAATTCTTATACCATTGACGTGGAGCTTGTTTCAGGCCATACAAGCTCTTCTTCAATTTGCACACTATCTCCTCTTTACCTTTGACCTCATAGCCCTCTGGTTGCTACATATATAGTTCCTCCTCCAAATCACCATGGAGAAATGCAGTCTTTACATCTAACTATTCTAAGTGTAAGTCTTCTGCTGCCACTAATCCAAGAATAGTTCTAATAGAATTCATTTTTACTACAGGAGAAAATATCTCGTCAAAATATATACCTTGTTTTTGTGCAAACCCCTTGACCACCAACGGGCCTTATATCTTTTCTTTCCTCCTTCTTCATCTTTAACTTTGTACACCCACTTGTTCTGTAATGCTCTTTTTGCCTTCTGATAGCTTCACCAAATCCCAATTCTAGTTCTCCATGAGAGACTTATGCTCCTCATCCATGGCTTGCTCCCACTTCTTACTGGCATCTACCTACATTGCTTCATCAAAGCTCTATGGCTCTCCATTATCAGTGAGTAATAAATAATAAAGAGAAGGAGAAAAATTCTCAAGTTATTTTCTTACCCTAGAAGACCTCCTCACTATAGGAGTTTGGGGTTCCTATTAAGTAGGTTCCTGAATTGATTCATGGGTCACTTTCTCAACCAACTCTAACAGAATCACACCCAAGTCAAAAACACATCTGCATACTTGGCTGTATATCTATCATATGCATAAGACCATATAAATAGACAACTGCTTAAGTAGTTTTTCAAAACCATGGGTATCAAACAATGGGCAAAAAACAAAACCATCCCATAAACCTATGGAGCCGAAAGTCGATTTTACAAACAATTGGTACCGAAAAACCATGACCAAACCATCATAAACGTTACCCAGTACCCAATGTTTGAATAAACCACCCATGAAAAGTTTTCTTTGGGGGATTTGCCCCCACACCCCTCTTTGATGACCACTCCACCCGGCAAGTGGACCCTATAAATACCCGAGTGGAAAACATAAAGGTGTACCTACTCGAACATTGAAAATAGGCTCCACACACATAACAATCTCCCACTTGAGACTGATTTCCACTGAGAAATCTTCTCAATCTTCAATGTCCTCCACGCAGGCCAACCAAAGTTGAACATAAGCTTTAGTTTATCCCGTGGTACCACCTTGGTCATCATGTCCCTGCAGGATTTTGACTGGTATGAATCTTCGCCACCTTCAACTTATCTTCCTCCAAAGCTGTCCTGATGATTGATTCCCTCAACTGTTATGCTTCATCCTATAAGTGGAAAGGGAGTTCGTTAGATAGGTGTATAGTACTGACCTAGCACTATGCAGCTTACATTCCTCCGCTTAAACCCCCACTCTCAAGCCATTGTTGTAACCAATCATCTCTTTTCTTACCTCTGTGGCAGCAACATAAACCATCCTCCGTGGTTGACAAAGCCACCCGCTTCTGTAGGCGTGAAATCGAGCGCACGGCTTTCCCTCCTACAGTATCATTATACCTTGTGTGCTCCTCCTGTTGTCTACATCTCCAACCATTTTTGAATCTACATAACCACGTAAAGTTGGTTTCTGATCCAATTAGCAAAAAACTATCCCCCATGGGTCCTCTCAATACTGAAGGATCCACTTGTATGGCTTGCCAATGCTCCTTTACCTGGATCACTCATAAATCTACTCACAGCTTCCCACTTCATTGGCAATATCAAGCCTAGTCACATCATAGCAACCTCAACGACCACTTCTGATGATAAAAGGTACCTTGGACATCTAGTGTCTTTCCTGCCTGTCTTGGGCCACTGCTTTCCTTTGATAACTTAAATAAAATGGTCTACCAAAGAGTCCCAACCGTTTAGTGCAGCCTACATGTTTAAACCTTTCCAATACCTTCTTAATTACTACTCTTCCCTGAGATAAATTCAACTTCCATTCCTGCCGAGCCCAAGTTATCCTCATACCAAGGATGTTGCGAGCTGGCCCCCAAATCCTTCATAATCCAAAGGATTCACTTAGTTGTTTCTTGAGTACTTTTATTTCCTATCCCTGCATGTTTTTTACCTGCAAACCAACATTATCAAAATACAAACACAGGAGAAGATAACTTCCTCCTCCCCAACTTTCTTTGTATAACACCAATGTCAGAAGGACATCTAATATAACCTTGCTCTATCATGAAGCTTATCAAAATTCTAAAACCATTCGGACAGTGGAGCTTGTTTCAGCCTACAAGCTCTTTCTTCAATTTGCACACTATCTCCTCTTTAATTACCTTGACCATATACCCTCTGGTTTGCTACTTATAGTTCCTCCTCCAAACACCATGGAAAAATGCATCTTTACATCGAACTATTCTAGTTACGTCTTCTTGCTGCCACGAATCCAAGAATATTTCTAATAATTATTTTTGACGACAGAGAAAATAGCCTCGTCAAAATCTTACCTTGTTTTTTGTGCAAACCCCTTGACCACCAACGTGCCTTATATCTTTTCTTTCCATCCTTCTTCATCTGAACTTGGTACAAAACGCCCTTGTTCTGTAACTCTTGTTGCCGCTGATAGCTTCACCAAATCCCATTCTATTTCTCATGGAGACTTCTTCTCCTCACCATGGCTGGCGCCCACTTCTTACCTGGCATCGTACCTACATTGCTTCATCAAAGCTCTATGCTCTCCAGTAGCAGTGAGTAATAAATATAAGATAAGGAAAAAATTCTCAGTTATTTTCTCTTACCCTAAAGACCTCCTCACTATAGGAGTTTTGGGTTCCTATTAAGTAGGGTTCCTTTGAGTTCATGGGTCCTTTCCCATCTGTAAGAATCCTCTACCACTACATATTCTTTCTTGTAATCTTCCCATTTTCCTGAAACTTTACTTATACAGGACTTCTCATTAAGACCACATCCTAGACCGAAGGGATTTTCTTTGCCTTAATACTACCCAACATTTAAAACCCAAGGTCATCACCACCCATAACCATTGAAAGTAATTTTCTGATTTAGCCTCTAGCTTGGTCCGACGATCCTTGTCTATATGACCAAACATGTCACATCCAAGTACTCTAACGAAATTAATAATCAACTTTTTACCATACCACTGCCTCCGCAGGTTGCCTCCAGCAAAGGGCACTTGAGGTTCCTCTATTTATCAAGTACATAGCTGTGCTCACTTGCTTCTACACACAAAGAAAGAAGCCATCCTACCTGTAACCTCACGGTCCATTATTGTTATGTTGCTCCTTTCTGTACCCATTCCTGCTGTGGATTTCCTGGACCCATCTTTGCCGCGAATTCCATTCTTAGCACATTAATCATTAAATTCTTGCCTGCAATCCTCCCTCCATTATCTGACTGAACATTTTGCTTAAGACCGTTTCATTCTCACCAAGACTTTCCATTACAAAAGTTCACATACATAAGATTTGTTTCTAATAAAATAACCACACTTTCCTTGTTAGCTCATCATAAAAGTAACTATTAATAACTTGAACCCCAAGTATGAACCTGATCTGTGCCCCCACACTCAAATGACCAGCTCTAAACTTTACTCTCTTTCTTCAGAGGTCCACCTTGAGAAACCTTACTCACTTCTGGGGTCCCATATATGCAGTCTCACAGAAATCAACTTTGTTTTCTGTATATCCAGGAAATTCTTCTTGTATGATGTTCATAGCCTATGGCTCATATTACCAGCTATAGTGCCCTAATTTTGTATCTACATTTGAAAGCCATAAAGATTACAATTATTCGTTTCTATTAAGTGGGTTGAATACAAGGTGCCACCAACTAGTCTTACCTCCTTGCCATCCACAATAATTCACCCCCTTGTACCTTATAACAGTTAGCTGTAATTCTAGTACAAAACCCATTCCCAATTACCCTATAACCCTACCTAACCGATATCAAATTTCTCCTTAATTTAGGCACATTTCTGACATCCTTCAATAGCCGTTTATTCCCATTCTCATCTAACCTGAACCAAACCTGTTCCAACTATACTGCAAGGCCTCATCACAAACAAGAAAACTGCCCAAAATCCCCTGCAACCTATCACACAATAATGCCTATGTGGATAGCATGAAAGAAGCCCCTAAATCTAAAACCCAAGGTTTAGAATATTTGCAAAGAAAGAATCACGCATCTGGGCATACATTACCTGATGCACATTTGCCTCCTTATGTTTCGTCCTGTTGTTTTCTTCTTGGCCTGAAGCTCCCCAACGCCTTCTTTGCATGCCCAGACTTTCCATATTTTCCAACATACAATGTGCTCGTGGATTTTGACCTTGCCTGATCTTTCGATTTTCCTTGTTTCCCTCTATTCTTTGGTCTCCCTCTAGTTCCACTATCAAAGCAGCCCTGAAGTAGAATATTCCTTGGAGATTGTTCTTCTCACATTTTCCTCCTTAGAATCACCCCTACACATCCTCAACTGCAAAACTTTGAGTTAGCTAAAACCGAGTTTTGCTTACCGCCATTACCAGCTATTCCAACTTTCAGGTAAGAGCACAGAATTAATAAAGCCCTAACTCTTCATCAAATCTATTGTAACCGAAGCTAGCATTTCACAACCATATTGAAATCATGAAATGGATCTGCTACTGAACTATTCGCTAGACACTCTTCATATTAAACACTTTTTCATTAAAAATATCTTGTTAGAGGCAGAGGGTTTTTCTACAACTTCCCAAAAACGAAAGCAGAGGAAGATGCATCCATTAGATCTTTTGTAGTCCGTTTCCTTTGAAACATGAAGACTGAAGATCAAGACACAAAGCCAGATCAGGCAAGTTCCTTCCAATCCAACAAATCCCATTCCGCATCTGTCATACTTGAGGGTTTGTTCAACTTCTCGACAATGCAGTATAATATCCTTCGAAGGTACTCTCTTTGCATCTTTCCAAGACTGAAAAGGATACCTGTTGAATTTATAACCCCTAGAGCTTCCATCCAAGCGCCCATAGCTAGCTCCCACTCAAGTAAAACTTTCCTTGTGATTCAACTCTTCAGCAACCAAACGAGGCTCTGATAACCATTGTTAGGAAACATAATAGATAACATATGCGGAAAATCCTTACAGAATCGCAACATAGAAACTATATGCAAAAAATATAACAGATTCAAATAAAAGCAGCAATAAATCACCCAACACAAGAGACAAGATTTAATCTGGTTTAACACCCCATTTGGAGCTACGGCCACGCATAAATCACGTGCGCAAATTTTATTACAAACTCCACTCTCTCAATACATACAAATTTTTTGGAGCTAGCTCCACAAACCTCTAGCAGAATTCCTCATCAACCCCAATTCAAAACACATATGTAAGAATTTGCTTTTATATCTATCATATGCAGAAGACCATATAAATAAGACAACTCTACATTTTCAAAACCATGGGTATAAATAATGCAAAAAAAAAAAAAAAACCATCCATAAACCTATGGGTATAGCCGAAGAGGTTGGTTTTACCAAACAATTGGTTACCAAAAACCATGGCCAAAATATCCCCTACCAGTTACCCATTCACCCATGTTTTATCAACCATCCATGAAAATTTGCTTCAGGGGTTTCTTTTCTTCCCCGAACCCCCTTCGTGAACCGTTCATTGGCGAGCGGGACGCCGAACCAACTGAGTGTACTCAGAGAAGGGTGTACCACACTCTAACATCAAAATAAGGCTCACAAACATAACAGCAGTTTGATTAACCTCATTCAAAAGAAAATGGGAAAGCTAGTAAAACCATCTAAATATCTCTCACCAAGACACTGTCAAACATGTTAACTGATCAAATATGGTAGATGCTGTATTACAGACACTGCAACTTTCCATCAACATTCAAAAACACTTAGACTAGACTAAACAAGGAAACAACCTCTTGTTAGTTCTAGCAATAGGTTTTCCTCCTCTCCTTGTTCAAATACGTCGTTTCAACTCCTTTGGGAGAACCTCTCTTCAAATTTCTTAACAACTCGTTAATGCCAACATGGTTATATCCCATCACTAGACCGTGGGTTGAGGGAGAACCCAAGTCCTTACTTGGTATAAGGCATGATACGTATTGTGATTTTCATTGCATTGACGCTCACCCCGAATGATCAATGGTTTTTCTTACTCACTGTCAATACTCAGTGATATTGGCGATATCATTGATTGAGAATAATCACCAAATAAGACACCCACCAACAATCTTACGGGTTCTCAAATCCATTTCCAACATTGTAGTTAATGATAAAAATGTTGAAAATACCTTCTGCAATAACGCTGATTTTATTTCAATTATCTCATTTTTGAGGAAGTACCATCTACAATGGGAAACATTAAATTCATACCGTCGAGTAATTATTT
Source organism: Taxus chinensis (assembly GCA_019776745.2). Classification (NCBI taxonomy): domain Eukaryota; kingdom Viridiplantae; phylum Streptophyta; class Pinopsida; order Cupressales; family Taxaceae; genus Taxus; species Taxus chinensis. The sequence goes on from CM034149.1 coordinate 76,437,753, forward strand.
ACCACAGTCAATGGAAGATATGGTTCCTGTGGCAAATTACCTTCTAAGCTAAGTCTTCTGTATAACTCAAATGTCCAAAACCATATAGCTCCGCCTTCAATAAAATTCCAAATTTCTAAATGCCAATCGGCAACTCCGTTCTATAGTGAATTCATCAAACAATTAGCAAGCACCAACACAATATGTCTCTCATGGAACTAATGACAGAGTCACTACTTTCAGATATTTCACTCAGCTCTAAGAATCGCGCATTCCTAAGACTCTCATGTGCCAAGATGTTACGTTAGATCGCGAATCTTACACCGAAAACGCCTAGTCGATCTTTTGGCCTCAAGAATGTTGACCCCGAATTTGCATTAACAACAACTCCTTGTCAACAATCAAAGCTTTGACCTACAAATTCAAGTGAGTTCTTATCTATAATGGAACGAATCTAACCTTTGTTCTATAAAAATGCTTTGTTGCATAATACTGAAGATGCAAGACACAGCCAGATCATTCCAAGTGCCTTCCAATCCAACAAATCCCATTCCGCATCTGTCATACTTGAGGGTTTGTTCACCTTCTCAGACAATGCAGTATAAAGATCCTTCTGATAAAGGTAATCTTCCATTTGCATCTTCCAAAGACTGAAATTATACCTGTTGAATTTATAAACCCTAGATCTTCCATCATCTACCATAGCTCCCACTCAAGATAAAACTTTCCTTGTGATTCAACTCTTCAGCAAACCAAACTAGGCTCTGATACCAATTGTTAGGAAATAAGAGATAAAATATGCGGAATAATCCCTTACAGAATCGCAACAGTAGAAACTAATATGCAAAAAATATTACAGATCTCAAATAAAAGTGCAGAATAAATAACACAACACAGAGAGACAAGATTTAACGTGGTTCACCCAATTTGAGCTACGTCCACCATAAATCACTTGCTCAAATTTTATTACAAGACTCCACTCTCTCAATACAATACCCAAATATGTTTGGAGCTATGCTCAACAAACTCTACAGAATTCACACCCGAATTCAAAACACATATGTAATACATTTGCTTTTATATCTATCATATGCATAAGACCATATAAATAGACAACTGCTTAAGCAGTTTTTCAAAACCATGGGTATCAAATAATGGGCAAAAAACAAAACCATCCCATAAACCTATGGGTAGCCGAAGAGGTGGTTTTACAAAACAATGGGTACCAAAAAACCATGGGCCCAAAATATCCCATAACAGTTACCCATTACCCATGGGTTAATAAACCATCCATGAAAATTTGCTTCAGGGGCTTCGTCCCCGAACCCCCTTCGATGACCTGTTCATTGGCGAGCGGGACTGCCGTAAAAATAACTGAGTGTAACTCATAGAAGGTGTACCACACTCTAACATGAAAATAGGCTCCACAAACATAACAGTTTGATTAAACCTCATTCAAAAGACAATGGGAAATATAGTAACCATTCTAATATCTCTCACCAAGACAAATGTAAACATGTTAACTGAAATCATAATATGGTAGATGATGGTATTACAGACAACTGCAATTTCCACAACATTCAAAACACTTAGACTAGACTAAACAAAGGTAAACAACCTCTTGTTATTTCTAGCAAATAGGTTTCCTCCTCTCCTGATTCTAAATGACGTCGTTTCACTCCTTTGGGAGAACCTCTATCAAATTTCCTTTAACAACTCGTTAATGCAAACATGGTTATTTATCCCATCACTAGACCTTGGGTTGAGGGAGAACCCAAGTCTACTTGGTATAAGGATGATACTTATTGTGATTTTCATTGCATTGACGATCACCCGAATGATCAATGATTTTTCTTACGTCACTTTGTCCAATATCTCATTGATAGTGGAGATATCATTATTGAAGAATAATCACCAAATAAGACACCCACCAACAATCTTAAGGTGTTCTCAAATCCATTTCCCAAACATGGTAGTGATGATAAAAATGTTGAAAAATATCCTTCTGCCAATAACGCTGATTTTATTTCAATTATCTCATTTATTGAGGAAGTACCATATACAATGGTAAACATTAAATTCATACCTTCGAGTAATTATGTGACCACATGTCAATGGAAGATATGGGTTCCTGTGGCAAATTAACCTTCTAAGTCTTCTGTAGAACCTCAAATGTCCAAACCAATAGCTCCTTCAAATAGAAATTCAAATTCTAATGCCAAATCTTGCACTCCAGTTCAATATGAATTCATCAAACAATTAGCAAGCACACCAACACATATTTCTCTCATGGAACTAATGAAAGAGTCACATAACTTTCAAGATATTCTCACTCATGCTCTAAATGAATCGCGCATTCCTCATACTCTCAATGTTCAATAGTTTTAGGCTATGATCGCGAATCTTACACCTAAAACTCCTATTCTATCTTTTGTCCCTCAAGATATGTTGAACCCGAATTTGATTAACAACAACTCCTTGTACATCAAAGCCTATGTTACCTATCATAAATTCAAGGGAGTTCTTATCTATAATGGAACGAATCTTAACATTTGTTCTATAAAAATGCTTTGTTGCCTTGGTCATACAATAGATGAATTAGATGATAATATCATTACCATTCATGGTTATGATAATACTGAGCGCCAGTCTTGTGTCACCATCACTCTTCCCACACAATTAGGCCTATAGCTCCTTGACAGTATGTGTCATGTAGTTGACACAGAAACATCATATAACCTTCTTCTGGGTAGACCTTGGATACATGCGATACATGCTGTACCTTCCACTTTCCATCAATGTATAAAGTTTCCACATAATGGCAGAGAGTTCACCTTGCGTGGTGATACTGACCCCTTTGAATAGTGTAAGTTTTTTGAAGAAAGGTACAAAAAGGAAAACTATTATCCATCTTTTGATAGCACAACCAAACCTAGCCCAAATCCTATTGTTACCAACTGTATTGACCTAGATATACTATTGAGCCCTCATGCTTCCATGCCTTCCTCTGAAGTGCCTACATCTAAGGTGTCACTTGACGTTACATTCTCTCATAAAGGTTGAGGTGAGTACGCACTTGAAAACACATTCCTTGTTGGAAAACTCCCATTATCGCCTCATATCTATGGGCATCCTAACACTCCTCATCTAAAAGAACATCCAACTTACTATCTTGGAATTTTTTTTGGATATGATATGGATATCTAGAAGATGAACATATTCCAATCTCTAACTACTCTTGGCTATACGATGATAGGATGGTAGAATGCTATGAATCCAATGATTACACCAAGGGCCATAAACTGATGAAAAACATGAATTGGAAAGGAAAAGGCCTTGGCCCACAAGGGCATGGTGTTCTTAAAGCTTTGCACATATGGTCTAGGATACAAGACATATGATAATAGGCCTATAGTATTTGAGGTATTATCTAGCGATGCGGACTCAAATTCTAAAATTGAGACCGATTCCATACATAGCCTCTTTGAAGACCTAGCCGAAACTAAGATTTTCCTAGAATACTTATCCATTTAAACCCTTGATGTTGCTTATCCTTTCCTCATTGATCAGGACCAACAGTGTCATATTTCCATGGATCTTTTTCAAAACGATGAGGTCATCCATGAGTTTCTCGGGGCTCGGGACCCTTTTCCCTTGTTGGATCACAAGAAGGGTTTCGATATAAACCTCGATGCTACCACTTACTTTGACAAAGAACTTACAATCTCCAGTCCTAAAGAAAAATAAATTAAACACATAAAAAAGACAAATTATATCTTTCATATTGAAAACCTTTCTGAGGCATTATACGAGAAGTAAAAAATGAAAAATAAAAAGAAAGAAAAGTATGCATCTCCTAGTGAAAACCTTTCGAAGGCACTAGAGAGAGGAGATTTGGATCCAAAAATATCTTATAATCTACACAATTCTCCATAATCATTTAAAGATAATGACACTTCTAAGCTATTGGTAGAAGATACGACAACAATTAACATTGGAACTAAAGACCAACCAAAATTGTTACAATTAGGTGCCAGTTTATCAGAAACTGAAATTAAAGCCTTCACAACACTTCTAACCAATTTTCAGGATGTATTCACTTGGTCTTACAAAGATATGCCCGGTCTTAATCCTTATCTTGTGGTTCAACACCTTGTGGTGCACCCAGATGTTAAACATGTCAAGCAAAAACTATGTAAAATGCATCCCAAGGTTACATTGCTTGTTAAGACTGAACTACAAAAATTATTAGATGTAGGCTTCATAAAGTGCATTGATTACTTAGAGTGGATATATAATATGGGACCAGTTGAAAATAAGACCCCAAGAATCCATATTTGTACAAATTTTTGTAACATTAACAAGGCATGTCCTAAGGATGATTTCCCTTTTCCTAATATTGACATGATTATCGATTCTACTGTGGGCCATGAGATGTTATCCCTTATGGATGGATTTTTTTAGGTATAACCAAATTAAAATTGCTGAAGAAAACCAACATAAAATAAATTTTACAACCCCATGGGGGACATTTTATTACAAGGTCATGCCTTTTGGCCTTAAAAACACTGGTGCAACTTATCAACGTGCCATGAATGTTATTTTCCATGACATTCTTCATGATATAATGGAAGATTATGTCGATGATATTCTTGATAAATCAAAGACTAGGGTGGATCATCTAGTAGTTCTTAGGTGTATATCTGAATAGTTAAGGGAGCACAAGGTTCACCTTAATCCAAAAAATGTGTCTTTGGTGTCATTTCAGGGAAACTTCTAGGATTCATTGTCTCACAAAGAAGAATTGAAGTGGATCCTACCGAGGTCAAAGCTATAATAGATATGCCACCTCCTCAGAACCTTCGATAATTAAGGGGCCTACAAGAAAAAATACAGTCTATTCATCACTTCATCTCCCAATTGGCAGATAAGTGCCATCATTTCAACCAGTTGCTCAAAAAGGATGTCTAGTTCAAATGGACAAAAGACTGTCAAGATGCCTTTGCAAAATTAAAAGAATACCTGAAATCTCCACCAGTACTCATGCCACCTATACAGGATAAGCCTATGTTTTTATAAAGATCTGTAACACAACATGCCATTGGGGAATTATTTGTGTAACACAATGATAAGGGTCAGGAAAAAACTGTGTATTACTTGAGAAAAACTCTCCTTGAACATGAGACCAAGTAATTGTAGGTTGAAAAGGCTTGTTTAGCAGTTGCTTATACTTTTGGCAAGCTACGACACTATCTCCTAAATCATACCACCAAAATAATTTCACGGGTTGATCCTCTTAAGTACCTAATTTTGAGACCATTCATAACAAGACACATGTCTAGCTGGATTGCGCTACTTAGTAAATTTGACATTGAAATTGTCAATCAAAAGGCTATCAAAGGTCAAGCAATGGCAGATCAATTGGCCATAACACCATTACTAGGTTCACAACCACTAAATTTTGAATTTCTAGATGAATACTTATTTTACATAGAGGCAACACGCTTATGGACATTATTCTTTGATGGATCATGCAATATCCATGGTTCTGGAGTAGGAATTGTCTTGCATACACCAGATGAAGACCTCTTACCTAAATATTATCATATCATCTTCCCTTACATAAATAACATATCAGAGTATGAAGCACTAATAGTAGGATTAGGATTTTATATATCATGACACATGGAAGAATTTACAGTTCTTAGTGATTCTCTTCTATTCATTAATCAAGTTAACGGAGAATATCAAGTAAAAGATGAAAATATCTTACCTTATAAAAGAATGGTTGATATCCTGAGAGGGTATTTTTGGATTATTAATTTTGAATGAATTCCTCGTGTACAAAACAAAGTAGTGGATACTAGGGAAACTATCGATTCCCTTCTTTTATTCGACACTAATCAAATTCATAATGAGTTCCTTATTGAACATCTTTTGGTGCCCGCATATGAATTGTCAGAGTCCACCATGGTTTATGAGATTCTTGGTCCTGATCATCCCTGGTACCATGATATATACACCTTCATTCAAACTACAACATATCCTCCTAATTTTAATTCAGCTAATAAAAGAGCCTTAGCAAAACGTGCTTCATGCTACACCCTTATTGCTGACACCTTGTATCAAAGAGGTTATGATGAAACTCTCTTAAGATGTCTCAATCAGGATGAAGCTAATCAGACGCTAGCTAAAGTACATTCAGGTATTTATGGTGCCCATACTAGCTAAATAGTCCTTACAAAGAAGATTTTATGCATTGGATACTACTGGACCATAACGGAGGAAGATTCATGAAACTTTGTGAAGAAATGTCAGGCTTTCCAAATACACGGTAATCTCATTCATGCACCATCCCAAGCCTTACAACCTATTACTTCACCTTGGCCTTTTTCAAAATGAGGACTTGATTTAATTAGAAAAATAAAGCCCACATCTTCCAATGGCCACACTTTTATTATAACTGCCACTAAGTATTTCACCAAGTGGGTTGAGGCTATGCCTCTTACTAACGTCACTGGGTGCAATATTTCTATATTCATCTTCAACCATATTATCTGTCATTTTGGCATCTGTGCTACTATTGTCATTGGCAATGGTGGTTCTTTAAAAAATAAGGGTCTCAAGGCCCTAGCTAAGAAATACAATATCTACCTAAAATGGGCTACACCCTATTATCCCAATGCAATGGCCAATCTAAAGCATCAAACAAGACTATCAAGTCTATTCTGGAAAAGACTATCAATAAAAATAGACGTAATTGGCATATGCAGTTATATTCTACCCTCTGGGCCTACTACACTTCCTTCTGTACACCTACAGAAGCTATTCCTTTTTCCCTAGTATATGGATCTGAAGCCATATTACCTATCAAAGTTGAGACACCTTCACTTCGTGTATCCCTTTAACATCTCATTCATGAAGAGGATTATTGTGTTGCATGCCTTGCAGAGATGGAATTACTGGATGAGAGATGGCTTCCTGCCTTAGACCATGCAGGTATATCGGAATAGACTATGCCGTAATTATAATTACAATATCAAACCTCGATAGTTTGAAATCGATGATTTTTCCTAAAGGAAAATCAAAATAACACAACAAAAACATGAGAAAAATAGGGAAAAATTGAGCCTAATTGGTTGGGTCCTTATGTTATAACTGCTAAATTTGGATATGGTGCATACAAACTATCTACCAAGGATGGTAAAGAGTTGAAGGAGCTTATGAATACCATTAATATAAATAAGTTCTACCCCTGAGTCTTTGAAGAGTAACCCTTATACTGGGGGCATGTCAGTGCATCCACCTGTTTTGTCATTTCACTTTGTTTCCCACTTGTAACTTTTTGCCTCTCCATGTGTCACGTGTTCTCCTTGGTAGGTTATCGTGCAAATTTTCTACCATCATTTTTCACCTTTCATTTACCATTTTGGTTTTAACTTGGGAATTTCCTTTCCCTCTTCTTTGGCGTGTGCTTCAAAATTCCAAAAAACCCAAAAAAAATAAAAAACTGTCTCAAAAAAACTACAAAAACAATATAAATTTGTTTAAAATCCCAAAAAATCTAAAATTGTTTAGACAATACAAAAAAAACATACAATCACCATTTTGTTCACCATTTTCTTCACTTGATTTTTCTCAATCATCTTTTCCAATCAATCAAGCCACTCTTTGCAATGTAAATTTACATAGGGACATCACTTAGCTTTGGCTTTCTCTTGGGGGAAATTTGACATTTGTATATATTCGCTTCTTTATTAGAATTTTTACATTGATGTGTTTTTGTTCACTAGCTTGTTTGCTTGTTTAACATTTGTACATATGGAATTTTGTATTGTTTATTCTTAGCTTAGTTTCTTATGTGTGATAGTTCGAATAACTAGTACTCTGTGTATCTAGAATGTGCTTATGGACCAATTTCAAGAAATTTATTCACATCCTAGTTCACATATAACTTTGGTGTGGTTCTTTCCTGTTCATATTGGGTTTATTTATGCTACGTTTTTTATATCTTTTTTTCATTTGCAGGTGTTGTGTTTTCCTCCTAGTTTATTTAAGAAATGGAATGTATTCATTTTTTTTTGTATTTGTATTTCAAAACTTGTGAAAATCCAAAACAAAAATAAAATATTTAAAAAATCCAAAAAAAAAACTTATTACAATTTTTTTTAACAAACATTCACTTATCACAAGAATCCTACAATTGGAAAACCCTTTAAAGTGAGTTATTTAACATCTCAATACAATCTTGATAAAATTCATACTTTTCTCTATTACTCTAGTGCTCATGCCAATATTACAATTATCACTTTCTTCCCTTTACATGATATGCTAACTCTGCTTGGGGAAAGTCACACAATTGTTTTTCCTTCGTGATATAACTTCACCTGGGGCAATTTCAACTTCGATCATTTGCACAATGGGTTCAGAAAGAGTGTCATAAGGAGTTGCTTTAATTCCACTCTTCCAGTCTGATCCTATTCCCACTTGGGAGAATTTTTATCTATTTAATCATCATTTTGGAACGCATTAGGGCATAGTTGATTGTCTTCTTTTTTGACTTTGTGTTTCTTTGTTGATGTTTACTCTTTTTTGGACCACTTACAAATAGTGTGATTACATCTTGGTTCCTTTATAACCCTAATGCTAGAACCTACTTTGTATGTTGGGTTTGTTTTCCTTTTTTATCTTTTCTTTGCTGTGTGTGTTTGTTTATGCACGTCTAGGTTAACCATATTGATTCTTTCATAATCATGGTGACAACTCTATTGTGCAATAACAAAAATAAGGTTGTTCTAAAAAACTTACTCTCCAAATCATGCTCAAGCTATGAACACAGTCCTTTCCCATAATCCTTGTTCCAATCCACGTTTTCCTTCCTATTAAGTGGTTTTCTGCCACCTTGTTGCGTCATCCACCCACCTGAGGGGGCATTCCTCATCCATTTTTTTTCCTAGGGCATCCTAATGCTTCACAATATTTTGCTTGCCAATCTGCATGTGTCTACTATCTTTAAAGCACTATTAATTTGCAATAGCACTTTAAAGATGGGAAACATGTAGACACCCCAAAATTACACTTCTGTTTCCACTTGTTCCTAGTATTATTCTAGTACACTCTATTATTCACCCATTTGTGATTAAGTGATTAAATCAATTAACTAATATACCTTGTACCCCTTTGGATTAATTAAATTAATCCCATGTACCCTTTGTACCCCTTTGGCTAAATTAATTATTATTAATTAATTAATTAATTAAGTGTGTGCACATCCTAGTCATGTGCCACTTGTTCAAACTCCACTTAGACTCCACTTGGACTCCCTATCCTTACCCTAGTGAGCTGCACTTCTAGAATCTTAGAAAGGTGGGAGTAATTAAAATGCACGTACAACCACCTTTCCAGATGTAAATTTTTGTAATTAATTTCACTATTTCCCCTGACACTATTGCAACTACTCATAATGCTATTTTTAGCATGTTCATTCATTCGTGTATAACCAACTTTAAATAATTCTTCCTCTATAAATTATAGGCTTACCTTCCTTTCAAATCCTCTTGAATTTGAAGCACAAAAACTCTGTTGAACTGTGTCTTAGCATTTTCCTTCAAAGCTTGGAGAGCATTCAAGAGCACCCAAAAAACCCTTATGAAATTCTCTCTCCAAGGTTTCACAGGAGACCCTTATTTGTGGTTTGCACAGAAGGTTGCTGGAAAGGTTTGCATGTTTGTTTGTTTCTTTCATTTACTGTAATTTTCTCTGTTTACACCGACAACATAACAAAAATGTTTTCTTTATTTTCACTAGAGTGTAATGCACACTGGCACCTCATTTAGAGACATCTAAATGCTCATTTAAAGTACACGCAACTACCAAGTCCCTCCCTTGTTATGCTTTCCAAGATGTTAGCATGCATATTCATGATGATAATTACCCAAGTACTCATTCAAACATACTAACCCATTGCTTATACTCACTTGGAACACATGTAATAAGGAAATAAGGTTACAGATAAACCATAACTAAGATAAATTACATAAACACATGTCCATACTTAGTTACATCAATGATCATAATCCAAACACAATTATCCATTAATCTTTAGAACCAAATACATAATAAGAAACTGATACATAACATTCAATACATGTGAACACAGAGTCATGCACACAGCTGCAACAAAGCAACATAACACTAACACATAACATAATGACCATGAAGGTGGATCCAATAACCAATCCTGAGACAAGTATTTATATGGGTGGAGATCTTCCCTTCACCACCCATGTACTTCCTAATAACAGGTGTTCCCAAAAATAACCTACATGCATGTTTTTTCACAACTAATAATAGATTATCTTATAAATAAATTTTATTTAATCCTATTAATATACTCCATGTGTGTACTTGATTTTCATGTTAATTCCCCCAAAATATCCTTTAATTGGATGCCAGGTCATCATGTTTTATCTCTTTTCTTAGTTTGTACTCCATCTCACTTTTCTATTTTTAGCCCATGATTAACAAAATTGGCTAAGTCTTGAATTTTGTTTTCTTGGGTGTGAACCTCCTATGCACTATTTCCACCTTCCCTCCATGTACCTCCACATGACCCTTGTGTTCCCCAATCTACCACGAGCTCTTTATACTTAGGAATTTTGTTTGCTCAACATATAGCTAACCTAAACTAACATGTCCAAATAATTAGGGGATGACAAAAAAGGGAAAGAGAGATGTAGAAAGAAAAAACTAAGATAAAAGGGGTGGTGATAGCACCATAAAAAATGTCAATCACTCTACATGAGGGGAAGAAAATGTAGAAGGAGAGGGTAGAAAAATGTGCCACATACCCAAAACCACAAAAATATCCCTTCCCACACATTTACAACTCGTTGAAATTGAATCTTGCAAGTAGAAAACACACAAAACATAGCAGTGAAGTAAATAGAGATGTAAGATTGTAATAAACACAAGCATAAGTTAGAGAGTAGATAAAAAAAGGTATTTAATCACTTAAAGGATGTAAAAAACATTACACTTATGGAAGAAGGAAAAAAATACATCACAAAGCCCAAATTTGAGGTCTGGAACTCATGAGAAGTCGGGCACCATTTTGGCATGGTAACATTTCAAAAGAGATATCCTTTTTACTATGGGTCATATCCATACTTATAGAGGAATGAGAAGAAGAAGAGAGAAAGAGAGAGAAGAACCAATAGGAGAGATACTTAACCACCAAGGACCAATCACCATATATGTTTGTAGAGAAGTGTGGGAACATCACAAGGCTCAAATTACATGCCATCATATTTGTGGGTCAAGGAATATGACACACATAATCCATTAAATTATGGTTGGTGGAGTGGTTGAATGTTTATTTTAAAATTAGGTGTGAATCTTGTGTTTCCCATAGAAATTTGTTGTTTCATGGTTTCTTGCAACCTTCACACCCTCAAGATGATACATGGAATAATTTCTGACCATGTAATACATTAAACCACATGCACTTTTTTCTTTGATTATGTGGAGTTTCTAAGTGTTAACATTGTTTTTTACATTCTGTAGCTTCCGAATTCATCACATGAATATTCCTTGTTGTGTGGATTTTTCCCTTCATTCTACGGACCTATGAGAACTCACACAACACTGTAATTGGGAAACCCATATGACATTAAGTTAGTGTCTCGTGGTTTCCATAATTCTTCACATTTGAATTAACTTTTCTCCATCGTGTGGTGCCTAACAGTGCATCTTCTTCTATATCATGGATTTTAACTTGGCATACTTTATGTGTGGTTCTATGGAATTGAATGAATCCATAGAATGATATTTATCCAAGTCCACATGACACTACACTTTTCATGCCATAAAAGACTCAGATTTTTGTTCCCCTACGCGTTGTGTCCTAAGCTAATTTTATAACTTCTCAGCAAGCATGCAAACCCTTGCGGTGCTCAGTCTTAACCTTGATCCACCAAAGTATTATTTAGTTTCCATGGAATTTTTACTTCTTTAGTGCCGTGAAAGACTAAAATACCTCCGTGAAAAACTATCTCCATCAAAAATATTCCCAAGTCCATGCTTGATGTTCCCTTGTTCGGAGTTCTATGGGTTAGGAGAACCCATAAAACACTACATAACTACACTTTGTGGATGACTAACTGAGTATTACGTGACTTTCCTGAGAAAAATGACTAAGTTCATTTTTGACGAGTTGTTCAAAATTGCATGGGCATGTAATTTTGGACAATAGTTTGGTGACCTCAAGGGACTTCTACCTTCTAGATGCTGAAGAATAGTAGCCTTGAAGTATCCATTGGGAATGGAGTCAAGAATAACCTTGAAAAAATTTGTCTCCTAAATTCACATGGACTTGACACTAATTAAAGTTGGTATGTGAAGTGGGAAGAATATACATTGAATACTACCGAAGCTATTTGATTTCTACTATGAAACCTACTCTAAAATATGAACTATGCAAGAATAACAAAGGTCCACAAAAACTATGTACAAACCTAAAAATCATATATGTTCCAAGTGGAAACATGCAGAGTGTGCACAAGTACTTATTTTGCAATAAACAACATAGCTTACTCATACTCTAAAAAGGAGACAAAGAAACTAAAAAAACCCTGATACATGATAGGAAAAATTGCTTCCCTTCCTTACAAAATTAGACTATGTGATCAATGTTACAACAAACATGGTAGTGGAAAATTGTCTTGTAAATTATTTCCCTTCTCATACTTAAAAGTATCAGGTGAAAAGGGAAATAATACCTCCTTAAGTGGCTTTGCATTTGGTATGAGGTGTTGAAGTTTACCTTTGATACTTTGAAGTTCATCCTCATGCTCTAAAGTGAGCATGACTGGTGGAAACTCTATATTTGAATATTTGAAACTCTATATAGCTAAATATATGATTTGTCATGTAACCTTGGGAGTCAATGGACTTATTGTTGTGATTTATCCATATTCTTTAAGCTCATACCCATAAATGGGGTCATCATGTATACTTTCCTCTTGATGGTGGATATTTGGAAGTTGGTTTGGAATTTTTTTTGCTTCTTCTACAAACAAATGTGTTTATACTTTAGAGCGCATGTTTCCTCCATCTTCATTCTCTTCCCTGGCCTGAATTTCTACTAAAAGTGAAGAAAGTTCAAGGCATGTAGAGAAATCCAAATCACTACACTTGGTTGTTTCACTTTAATCAGTTGGGAAATTTTTTTCCTCCCCCCCATGGGTGCCACAAGTGTTGGAAAACACTTTTTCTCTAACTTTTGGTTAATTCTGATTATCCACCTTTAAATTTTCTTGATCTATTCTATCATTAGCTTCCTCCCTTCATGTATATTTATCCTCCTCTTTGGGTTACTCCATTATAATAGACTGCATATTGTCAAGAGTTTAAACTAACTCTTTTCTATCAAAATCACTCCATTCTTGAATAGATACTTCATGATTAGTGATGGATTTTACCCCAACTAGTTTTGATGCATTATTGGGAAGGGGGTGATTAGTAGCTTCTTGGTGGAGAAATTTACTAACATTAAACTCTTGGCTCCAATATTTTAGATGTTGGATTTGGTCTTCAATGCTTGGAACCTCTTCAATATTACAATCACATTTTTGTGCACATTCTTTTCCCATGAATTGAAGGATATTCCCACTTTCCAAAAAAAATTTAACTTCATCTTTAGAAAGGAATGGGAAATGAGATATCCAAATGACTAGCCTCTATTAGTGTGTGTTATTTTCCACATCATTAGGTGAGTCATCTCACTTAGGTGAGATCGTAGGTCCATGTGTCATTTAGGGGTCATTATGATATTCTGTTACGTGTCAGTGCGTCAGTGCATCATATGTGCCATTGGGAGTTACACTTCTATTCTGGGAATGTAACTCACCCTCTCTATGAGAGTTGTCATGATTGCAGCACTGAGGGTTACTCAGCACCTCCTATATGTACACCCCATTTGATCTATGAGATAGAGGAGAGTTTTATGGCTTAACCAGGTTCTTCCTATGTTTCAAATCTTTGAATGCACATTCGGTTGATGCTAGCTCCTCCCGAGATCTCTTCATGCTATTGTTCGCATGTCCGTGGATGTACATGACATCCCTCGTGATCCTCTCTTGAGGTTTTTAAACCCTCTTTCATGGTATCAGAGTAGATCTTTTGGATCCGTATCATCAACATTTTTCTGTGTGTTTTCTAGCTTCTGGCGTGATATCTAGATCTCGTGCGTGTGTCATAATGGAAATTCCGATCGTGTTCTTCTTGCATTGATTTGGGCATCATACCTCTTGCCCAAGTTTTGATGATGGTTCATTTGGTCATGTTCAATTTTAGTGTCCTTGACCGATTGGGTCTCTAGGGTTGCATGCATGATTTTCAACTCGCCTTGCTTAGCGATTGATTCGGTCTACCCTCTTTGTGGTTATTCTTGAGCTCTTTGCATTTTTTTTGTGCATGGGTTTTTTGCTACTCACATTAGATCCTCCTTTACATGCTCCATGTAACTCGATATGCTTCATGACTGGCTTGGTCTACATTAACCTTTGGGAATTTTTGTTTAGAACCATGTTTGCTATGTTTGAAACCGTGTTTGGAAACGTGTGTGCTTTGGCATTGTTCGTTGTTCATTGGCTTTATCTTCGTCAACTTGAGCATGTAACCTTGATATCTTTCCATTCGGATCATATTATTATGCCCTTGAGTTTGCTTGGCCTTTGGTTCATTTTTGCTGTGACTGTGCTGCTCATACTAGTGGTTTGACTGGTTCTTATTTTTTGCGAATGTGCACTCATGCCTACTTTGATTCTCCACGGCGACCCCTCCAATGGCTCCCTAAACTAGCTTGACTGGTTCGCTGCTTCCCTTGTGACCCATTCCATGGTATTTTTCTCATCATTCAGGTTTTTTGTATTCTTCCACCACAACCCCTCCACCAGCTCCCTACAGCCATTTCTAGTCTTCTCAGCCTGTACTGTTCAAACTCGGCGTGGCTGACTATTTCATTCATGGCATTTCACCTTGAACTAGCTTGGCGACACCACATGTGGAGCCCATCCTGCACAACTCTGAAACCATCTGAACGGGCCTTACAACTACCCTTCTCTACTCTGAATGGTTACACTACCCTCTTTCCATGGTAGTTTACCAGCTTCACCCTTGGCTTGAACACGTTGCAACTCTACAGTTTCTCCTACATAGACGGTTACTCCTGCAACTTTACTAGCATGTGCTAACTACTACTCAACTATTCCACATGGCTTGACTGCTCCAAACATGGGCCCACCTCCTTTCTACCTTATTTTTAATGTTTTAAGGTGTTAAAAAAAAAACATTTCATTGTAATCAGCATTGTAATTTTTAGGCTGTTTTTTTGGCTTATTTTATTAACCCTCCTACGAGCGTCGAAGACGGAGGGCGAGGTTCAGGGTTGGCAGGAGGCTAATCCACCCTCGCAGTCAAATAAAAAAATTCCTAAAATTTTATGTCGTTTCCAACTAGCATACATACAATACCCTTTGTACCCATTTCAGGAACTTTTTAAATGCGTTTGTAGCGTTTATTTGCATTTTCCATCAGTTGTGGGAATTGTTTTAATGCTATAACTTTTGACTTGCTGCTCAGTTTTGAGCACTTCTTTAGTCAAAGTTGCATGATTTTTCACACATTACATGATGGCATTGCCAGTTTTGTAAATACACTACTTTTATAAAGTGCCTCATTCTAGGGGGGTTGACTGTACTCTTGGGCCTTCACACACAGACACATTATCGGCTGAGTCCGACGTCTTACTTTTGTGCATCTTACATTTTTCATCATAGAGAGTTCTCTTTCTATACTTGAGCATCATAGGATCACCTTACAACCTCTGTCACTTCTCACCGAGAGAGGGAACTATTTAGCTTGGCGTGCTTCCATGGAACGTTACTTTGCCCACGAGGGTCTTTTACCCTTCTTTCTTGGGCCAGTTCTTGCACCGACTGATCATTGTCATCTAGAGGACTTCCTTAACACTTGTGACCATGTCTTTGGTCACATGATGATGCATGTCTCTTGATCTCTCTGGTTTCACGTGGCAGACTTAGATCCACCTCACCATGTCTGGAGCATTCTTCAATCCCTCTATGGAGACCCTTCACATACTGTAGTCATTGTTGATACTATTGATTTAGTTGTCTCCTCTTCTTCATGTGATGACAGTTCCATAGACATATTCTCATTTGGTTCTACTTCTGATGACAAGGATTGTGCATCTAGTTCTGATCTCAAGATTACTACAAAGGACTCTTCTCCTCTTTCTCTCACAATTCCAGAGAGTGTTGACACTTCCCACATCTCATCAGATATTGAGTAGTCTCCTTCTCATTCTCATACAGTCATCACACCCACCTCCTTTCCACTTCCAGTGTGCAAGGCCCCTTCCACTCCTCTACCTTCATTGGATGACTCATACCTATCTGACATCACTCTTTTTTTTGTTGAGCCCCCTCATTGGGATGAGTATCTACCTGACCTTAGTCATCTTTTCACAGAGTCTACTTGTGATGCACTACAGGTCCCTCATCCATCTACAGGTGTTTCAGAGGAGTTCACCATCTTTATTGTTGGGAGTGCCCCTTCTAGGAATCATGTCACTTCCACATTTCTAGAGACCTTCATTGATCCACCCTCACTTGTGGATCCCTTTTTTGTTGTGGAGGATGTTTTGTTCTCTTCACATCACTTGGACATCCTTTCTGCGGGTGTTCCTCTTTTTCACTCTGATAGTTATGTGCATGTGGAATTACCTTTGGTTCCTTGCCACTCACTCACTAGACCTATGTCACACTGCCATGCACTAGACTTAGAGTTCTTCATGTTCCTACCTTCAGTTTCTTTTATGGAGTGGGCAGAATTCCAACACATCATTTCTGTCCTTCCTAAGGGGAGGCACACAGTTCATTGTGGGTGGCTCTTCTTAAGTCCAGAGGTAGAGGATCTTTTCATCGACATTCATTTGGGAGACCTCCTAGAGCTGTAGAGTTCAGATGCATCCATGGCATCTTCTGCATTCCTCTCATCTCCCTCATCTTCTCTCTTCTTCTTCTTTATGAGAGATTACCTCTTTGTACATGGGTACCCTTTCAGGCTCGTCTATGGCTGAGACCCATATTTGGCATCATTCTTAGATTAGAGAGTGTGTTTTTCTCTTGTGGTGGATGTTTTTCCCACTGGATTTTCCTTCACTGCTTGGGATATTTTTCTTGTACATGGGTACCTCATTAGGCTTTGTGCTGGGACCCATTTCTCATTTCTGACTTTCCACCTCATCCTAAGTTACGATGAAGGGGGGATGTTGGTGTGTGTTATTTTCCACATCATTAGGTGAGTCATCTCACTTAGGTGAGATCATAGGTCCATGTGTCATTTAGGGGTCATTATGAGATTCTCTTACGCATTAGTGCGTCAGTGCATCATATGCATCATTGAGAGTTACACTTCTATTATGGGAATGTAACTCCCCCTCTCTACTTGAGTTGTCATGATTGTAGCACTGGGGGTTTCTTAACACCTCCTATATGTACACCCCATTTAATCTATCAGATAGAGGAGAGTTTTATGGCTTAACTAGGTTCTGCCCGTGTTTCAAATCTTTGCATGCACATTCAGTTGATGCTCGCTCCTCCTGATATCTCTTCATGCTATCGTTCACATGTCTATTGATGTGCACATCATCCCTCATGATCCTCGCTTGCGGGTTTTAAACCCTCTTTCAGCCTCTTAGATTATTATCTAGTCCACATTTCTTCTTGGTTTAAACATGATTCTTGATGAGGCTTAGGAACACATGAATTTGGTTCAATGAAATGAGGTAATAATTGAGTTTTAGTATGATTTTTTAGAGGTTCAAATGATGGAGGAGGTGTAATATACTCTTTTAAGGAAGGATAGTTAGTAGGAGGATATTTAAGAGAGCTAGGTGCATGAAATGTTGGTTGAGGGGGTGTAGGTTCGAAAGAAGGAATGTCGGAGATGCATAATGGTAGTGAAGGATTTATCCATTGACAAGGTTCCTCAACATTGGTTTTATAATCTCCCATTTTTTTAACAAATAACATCATTATATTCAAATATTTAGCCATTACATCTAAGGACTTAGTCAATACATCTAGCTCCTATTGACGACTATAGTAAATTGGAAAATGACCACCCCATGGACATGATTAATCAAAGACATGTATTTTAGTCACCATGTGTTTTTATAGCTCCTCTCCCTTTCACAATATTTTCTCCATTGGTTGGGTTTACGTATGGAAATCAACATCTACCATGAAATTGCCACCATCATTTATATCCATGTTTTGGAAAAACATCATCGTTAATAGGATAACATGGGTCAGTGGGGGTTGGGTCATATGCATATTCATCATGGAAGGGATCATAAAATTGATCTAGAGAAGGATCTTGTAAATTTAAAGGTGAAGGGGAATAATATTTCTCCTAAAATTAGGGTTTCCCATGAGGCGATGGACTCATGGTTGTATAACTTTATGAAATGATAAAAATGGATGAAAGGAAAAGGGGTTTGTGGATGAGATGAATAGGGTACTTGGATCATTAGATTCATTAGTTATGTTTAGAAATGCCTCCAAAGGCTGACTATCACCAAAAACACATCATATTTAGTGGAATGAAGTTATAAGGTACTTGAAACGGTCCCACCGGGAATTCTAAAGTTTTGGTCACTCAAAAGTGCACCCTACTTTGAATTATGGGAGATTTAGAAATTTGAGGGTACATGGGACTGTCTCCAAATGTGAGACTTGCAGCTTGGGATATACCTCTAAAGAAGGACGATTTCCTCTATTTCACAGATTAGGAGAATATACGAAACAAAACCTAATATAATTCTAACACTAATCCTATAGATTACCTACACTAACATGTCCAAGGTACCATGGGATGAGAGAAGTAGGGAAAAAGAGATACATAAAATAAACCCTAAGATAAAAATGGCAGTGATATCACCATAAAATAAGGTTGAACACTCTCTTTGAGAGGAAGAAAAAAAATGTAAAAGAAGAGGGCATAAAAATGTGCCATAGACCTGAAACCAAAAAAACTATCCCTTCCTACACACTTAAAACACACATAAATGTAATCCTACAAGTAGAAAAAACACACACCATACCAGAAAAGTAAACGGAGAGGAAATAACACAATAATTCAAGCATAGTGTAGAGAGTATCCACTAACATGAGATAAATTGCTTAAAGGATGCAAAAACCATCATACTCATGGAATATGGCACAAAATACATTTCATATCCCAAATCCAAGGTATGCAACTCATGAGATGCCATCCACCATTTTGGCATGGTGCCATTGCAAAAGAGAGGGATCCTTTTTACTCTAGATTAGTTCTATATTTATAGAGTAATGAAAAGAAGAAGAAGAGAGAAGGAGAGAGAAGCACCTACAGGTGAGAGATTCAACCAACAAGGACCAATCACCATATATGGTTACAGAGAAGTATGGCCACCTAACATGGATCAAATCACATGGCATCATATTTGTAGGTCAAGGAAGATGGAACCTATACTCCATTAAATTCTTGTTGGTGGAGTGGTTTAATGATGATTTTCAAATTAGGTGTGGCTCTTGTGTTTCCCATGTAATTTGTTATGTTTCATTATTTGTCTTAACCTTCATGCCTCAAGATGATACAAAATATTATTTATGACCCCCACAATACATTAAACCACTTGTAATTTTTTCTTTCATTTAGCAAAGTTTACAAGTGATAACATTTTTTACATTTAGCCTCCAAATCATCCCATGGATGGTTATGCAGTTTTGTAGTTTCATAGCTCCAATCTTGGATTTGAAAACTTATTGCACTTTTATTTGTGGATCATTATGCCGCAGAGGTCTTACTTCTTCTTATATGGCATTCTATGTGTGATGTTCCTTTGTTCACATGATACTGTGAGAACCTGTGGGACACTCAATTTTGGAAGACACAGGACACAAAGTTTTTATCTCATAGTTTCAAACCTTAGTTGTATTTGAACTTAATTTTCCTTTCCATGTGGTGTTTTATACGACACTTTTTCCTTCTGCATTGTGGGCTTATAACCTAGTGGACAAATCATCCTTATGGTTCCAAATGGAATTAATAAAATTACAGAATGCTACGTGTATTTGAGTTTATGTGAAAATTTACTTTACTCTGTACCATGAAGCACTGAGCTTCTCATTCTCTTTCTCTCTTGCGTGGATTATTTCCTTAACTGATTTTCTGAAATTTTCATGGGAATATAAACCCAATAGTTCTCTAAATTAACCTCAACCTATGAGAGACTAATTTTGTTCCCATGGAAGATTGAATTCCTTAGTTCCACAAAAGACTAAAAAACCTCCGCGAAACACTATCTCCATCAAAAATCTTCTTAAGTCCCTTCTCGACGATTACTTGTTCCATGAGTTAAGAGAACCCATAGAAACACTATGTGATTGCACATCCTTGTATGAATAACTTATTCTTACTATGATATTTCTTGAGAAAACATGGATAAGTCCATATTTGATGAATTGTTCAAAATTACATGGGGTGCATAATTGTGGACAAAGGTTTGACAAGTTCCAAGGCGAGATGTCATTAATAATATGATGGATACAAAGATTATAACAATGGAATCATACCATTAAGTATGAGTCAATAATATTCATTGAGGTGGCTACAAATTAGGTTCATCCCTTAAGGTAAAGAATCTCCTAGATATACATAGAAGGGTAGCAAAATATTCAAGTTGTGTTATGGATCTCAGGAATAACCAATTTTGATAACTGCTCAAAATATCTAAGTCTACCATGAAATTGATATGCTCCTAAAGATAATGGAACTATTCAACAACTACAACAAAAAAGGTACAGAAAAATTGTACAATATAAGAAAATTATGGAGCACCCACTTCCCAAGGATGGACATGCAGAGTGTGTACAAGCAACTTATTTTACAAAATATATCAAACACTAATGGTATTTCTATTTCAAAAAAATCAAATGGATCTAAACAGATAAACCCTTATACAGGTGGGAGAAGTAGTATTCCAATTCTTACAAACCATGATTTACCCATGTTGATCAGTTTGGCCTAAATGAGATCACTAACTCTAAGTGACATGAATAGCCCACACATAATGTAATTAAAATAGTATTAAATAAGATAATGAATACGCTCACATAAAAGTATAAGCTCTGCATTTAGGTACACAATGTGTTGAAGAAATTTGTGGTTTTAAGCTCTATTTCAAACTTCTAAAGTGAGAAGAATGGTTACAACTATGGGAATTTGACTCTAAATACCAACCAAGTATCTTACTTGGGAAATATGTTAACCAACCTGAACATCCAATGACTTGACTTATGATTGAATGGAATGAGGTATCTTTTCACAATTAACTCCAATAATAGAGCTTATTTGACACATTCTTAGGGTGTTTTGATTTCCAAGATGATCTAAGAAATCAATGGTAATTTCATCTAACTATGAATTGCGAAAATTCCAATACTTATAGGGTTCCCATCATTATTGGCCCTTTGTTTCCTTCATAGGTTTAACCCCACACTAATTTTCTTCCAAATGAGGCTAATGGTAGTCAAGCCATGCTTTGAGAAGATCCTAGGGAAATTGTGCTTAGTTATTTGCATAAAATATTTGGGGTCACTAGGGAATGGTTCATCTTCACATAGGGGATTGCACATCACAGTGTTGATAAAATGAGCTCCTCAACCCAAGACCAATCTAAGTTCTTCACCACCAAAGTTGCTTACACTTTTCTTTTCACTGCCTCAATTTTGGATTTTCCTTGGGGGTCAAGGAATTCCCAATACACATGGTTCACACCTTATTAAATAGAATGTGGATTTTTATCTCTTGATGAATTGGTTGGAGATAATGTTTGAGGATGGTATGCCATTTTTAAAAACACATCTACAACCCTAATATCATGTTGGAATGTTGTTTTCATTGATGTCAAGTTGATGATGTCATAGGTTATTGATGTCATGGGGAGATTGATAAGTATTTTCATTAGTGTCATCTTGAGAAGAAATAGGTAACTATCATTGATGTCAATTTTTTGAGTGTCATTGTTGATGCCAAGGATAATGGTCATTGATGTCATAGGTGAACATGTGAAGATTGATTTCAATGCGTGAGTTGGGTAAACATTTTAAGCACACTAGTGCTTCTCTAAACATATGTTACAAGGTTTTAGAGATCTACAAGAGTAACGCGTTGGGGTGCGAGACAGGGAGTCAAATATTAGCATACCATGAGTACAAGTCATTTTTGGCATGGTAGACTTGTAGAAACCTAGCCAAAAGGGGAACTCATGGCAAGTAAAGGAACTTCCTTTTTTTGAGAATGGTAGTAATGACATAGTAGCTTCGTAAGATAAGTGCACACATGTGGGAAAGTAGAATGTATGAGACTGGTGAAGGAAGAATGGAAGAACATGGAGATAGGGTTTCCTTTGACCATACTTGGATGAGTCAGTTTCAAGGCCTAATGATTTGGAATCAATATCAATTAAATCAGCAGAGAAAGGACCTCAAATAATGCTATAATTAGAGAAATTATACCTCATGAGGATTTGAAATATTCAGGGATTCTTAGAAATGTATGATGTTTGAAAATGTTGATGACTTTTCAAGTCAAGTTTTGAGATGAAATGCATTAAGATCTTGCTACATTTTCTTGAGGTGTTCCATGAGAGAGATAACATTTGCATTCTCCTTGAACTATTTGTTTAGTTGTTCTCCCATATGATCCCATGTGGAAATGGATTGTGGAACCAAATTTCTATACCAATATTTTTTTTTTATTATTGGCAAATAGTTTTTTGAAAGGGACTATACCCTTGTACAAAGATGACTCAGAAGCCAGATGTGCCCAAGCGAGCAAAAGATCAAAAGGTCAAAAACAACAAGGGCGCAAGCAGGAAAAGAACCTACTAAAGACAGCACTAAAACCCGCAAAGCCCAGCAAGAGAACAGCAAAAGAACAGCGCCGATGGGAACAATTACATCCAACCTAAGTGCCTCGGCGCGCACCCCCTCGACGAAAACCGCGGAAAGATTTTTTACATACAGTGCTCCAGCCCGCCATGTTTTCGTCATCCACGTCGATAACCTCCTCTAAATTACCATTTAAAACAGAATTTGAAACCCTCGCCTCCGAAGTCAATAATGAAATCTTTTCACTTTTACTGTCCATCTTCCTTCTGCAAGGGTTCAAATCCACATTTAAAGGTCTTTGTTTATGAGCTTTCATAGATTTACTATGTCGGTTCACTTCCCGCGTGGCAGTCTCCAAATCTGCCGTAATTAAATCTGTTTCTGACCCAGTCTCCCATTCGGAAGATTCACTATCTACCTTGTTTGACTCGTGAACAGTTTTGAATGGAATTTCCCGCGTCTTCCATGCCGTAGCAGCCTGTCCCACGTGTTCAGAGAGGTCACCATGCGAAGCCACGAGTAGAGCCATTTCAGACTGGTTAGTTCCGCCATTGTTGCAATTTCTTGTGCGTAATGTGTCAGGGATCTCTCCTTCGAAGATCCGCACCTCCTCTCTGCTGTTTTTCCTGCCTATTTCATCCACTGTCTCCGCGGAGCACTTGCATAGTTTGGCTTGGAAGTTGACCTTCCAACATTTGGGACAGACCAAACCGTGGTCTTCAGGGATGATGTTCTGCATAAGACGGCCCGTGGGAGAAGAAAGAATGATATTCTTTGGGAGAACAGCCCCCACCTCCATGCTAACACATAGTCGTGCTCTTACAAGCCTGCTTCTAGCTTTTGTTGCAGGTTCCAAGGATATTAGCTCTCCCATTGAAGCTGCTATGCCAAAAAGGACTTCGTCCTCCCAAAATTCCACTGGAAGAGCCGGCAGAGATATCCAAATGGGTAATTCCTTGATTTGAAGAGAGACCCCTGGCTTCCATCGCTTCAGATGTAGGGCAGTTCTTCCAAACATCCAAGGTGCAGCGTCGAGAACCTTAATCATCTCATCTTCCTTAGAAAAATTGAACAGAAGGGCGTGGTCGGGAAGAGCGATGATATCAACCCAGCAGCACCACTTCCGTCCGCACCATTTGCGGACAGCATCGATATTTGGACGATAGCCTGCAAAAGCTCCAATTAGTGCAAAGGGAAACCTGGACTTGGCCTTCTCAATCACAGATTCTGGAACAGAACTGCAGTGTGCTTTCGCTTCATCATCCCAGATGGAGGAAAGGGTAGTAAACACCCCTGTGGATTGAGGGAATAGCTTGGACCTCCATGAGCAAGTTTCCATGGTCGCGGAACAGCCGCGGAACAATCACAGAACAGCCGCGGAACAGGCGCGGAACAGCCGCGGAGCAATCCCGGAACAGTCTCGGAGCAGAATAGCCGCAGAACAGCCGCAGAACAGCCGCGGAACAGGCACGGAACAGCCGCGGAACGGCCGCGGAACAGTCGCGGAGCAATCTCGGAGCAGTCAAAACCCTAGCAGAGCAAAGCCCAGCAATTTCAATGAAAAAGTTGATTATGGAATTATAAACAAAATGTACTATCAACAAAATATTTCTTAGTATTTTTGGGGGTTTAAGGTCCATACCTTTATGAATAAGTGTTAACACAAAATAGATGAAGAAGTGTTATAGCTAATATTTCTTAGTATTTTTGGGGGTTTAAGGTCCATACCTTTATGAATAATTGTTAACACAAAAAACTACTCTTAAACCCTTCAAAAACCCTAGTAAGGACTCGGTAGGAAATATATGGCTCAAACAAGCTCATAATTGATTGGATTTCCTATTTTGATGATTTAATCATGTATTGGACTCTCCTAGGTACCTCTAGGGGGCATTGAGTTGTTAGATGAGTGAGTGGACCCTACAAAAAAGGCTTGTTTCTAAATATGTTGTTGTAGAAGTCAATATTTACATTGGAAAAAATAAATAAATAAATGTCTGAGGGTTTTGGAGACCAATAATTCATGTCTATGATGATTTATGGAAATGTTTTAGTATTTAAGTGGCCTTATGAATTCAATTTCTCAAGACTAGTTCTTAAGGTGTTTTGGAAGTTTTGAGTGCTCTGACCGTAAAGATGTTCTCAAGGCCTTATATCACAAGTTCAAGTGTCTAATAAATATGGTGATGTTGTTGAGGTCATAGAGTATCTGTCTACATGTTTTATCTTTCATGGTTGAGTGTCTCAAGGTGATACAAGGTTCATTCTTGAAGAAAAATGTTTTGGTATACATACCTAATAGGGAAGACATGCCTAATGAATAATTTCATGGTGTAAACAAACAATACAGAGCTATCCAAGCATAGAGGAGGTCAGTGAAGTTCAAGAAGTTTTTTTTGAAATGGTTTTAAGTCATGAATATGATCATGGTTGCTCAAGAAATATCATGTTGCTTCCTTATGCAGGCAGACCTAGTGCAAGCAGGTCTTCATGAGGGCTAAAGGAATAAAAGGCTAATTGATGATATGATAGAAAAAAGGAGTTTATTATGTGATTATTTCATATTTTTTAGATGTTATTAGACATATGGAATGACATACCTAAATGGTTTTAGGAATGTATAACCGACATAATTGGTTTAAGTTTTTGAGTCATGTATATATATGTAAGGGAAATTTTAGGCATGTTTTGGTGGAAGTTGTTAAGTCAAAAAAGTAGCACCCTAAGATTTTTTTGATATATATCCCTACTTTTTGGCTAACATGGGATGATATCTTAAGCATAGGAATTGCATAAATGAGATCAACCTCCAGAGAAGGCTGGTTCCTCTACCTAATCCCAATGCTAAGCTACTCCTAATGAATAAAATGTAGTTATCTACTCCTATTCTAACAATCCAAGGGACCATGGAGAGAGGGAAATGCATAAAATGGAAAATCCTACACTAATAGAGGTGATAGTGTTATCACAGAATCACAACACCCTCTATTTTATTAACATGTGTGTTTGATAAGGCAAGCAATGTTACTAGGTAACATGGATTTTCTTGAAGGTGTGGGACCTTGCAATTAAAACAAATCTCAAGAGAAGGTTGGTTCCTCTTCCTAAAATAATGCAAAACTTACCTCTAATGAAAGGAAATCTACTGAATACTTCTAACCCTTGAATTTTGAGGGACCAAGGAGAGAGAAATACCATGAAAATGAAGAAAACCTACACTAAAGGAGATGATAACACCAAGAGAAGGGTGTGGGAGTCCCTCCAATGAATGAAAATGATAGAAAATGATGAACAAAGAGGGTGGAAGTAATCACCAAAGTCTAGAAACAAAATTCACACCACCACTTCCATGAAGGCACAAAAATAACATACCCTATAAGAAAAATAAAATTGGCACAATACATATGCAACTGAAATGAGGAGGTAGGATATTGCAAAGACACAAGCAAGGGAAGAAAGATATCCACAAACTCAAATATATTTCTTCATTGATATACACAATTCATTTCATTATAAGAGAAAGGCCAAGATCATCATGAAATATGTCTAGAATGGATGCCTACAAAACATTGGCTTTCTTGAAGCAATTTTGAATGAGCTTCACTACTATGAGAATTCCCCCCTTACAAATGAGAGGATTTTACAATTTATAGATGAAAGTGGATAAGAGAGAGAAAGTGGAATTCCTGCATGCATGCCTTCACCCACCTACCAAATGCAATAATTAATTTTATGTATCATGGGACACCATCACATCCCATCCCTCTTGTACCCTTTATTACTAGAGAAGAAATTGGCCTCCATGCTCCATTAATGGTGGTAGATGGCTCTATATTGCATTTGAGTAAAAGAGAATTTTTTCAAATTTTTACAACATTTCCCTCACCAAAATTGAAAGTTAGAGGTGCTGATTTGTAGATATCTCTGATACCTTTCCAGAAAGTCCAATTTTGTCCAAGACGGAGCTCCCAATTGAAAGTTATGGCCATTTGAAGTTAGGTAGTTTTGCGGGAAACCAGGGGGTCACTGCTTATTAATTCTCCTTCATTACGGAAATTTGACCCCCAATTACTCCTACTTGTCCATTAGTCTTCTCTAACTTCTTTACTTCATGTTTTTGAGAATTCAATTAGTGTTAATTTACTGCACTACTTGAATTGGTCTCTTCCTTCTTTATGGGGTTTAGGTGTGTTACTATTTGTCTGGGGTGGTGAGCTAACTCGTCACCCAACTCACATCCTTATATGTGATGTTTACAACCACTTGTACTTTGCAAATCGGGGCCCATTTTTCAATACTTTGACCTATCATTGACTGTAACATTCCTTTTCCTTCCCCCGAGCTCTTCTTGTCAGATTTTTGAGTGCATTTGACTTGATGATCGAGCTCTTTGCCATGTAAGACTTTGCATTGCTAAATACCGCTCCTCATAACCCACCGAGATCAAGTCCTAGTCTCCACAAAAACCAATTTGTATTGGTCCAAAAAATAACCCCTTATATTAGGATTCAACATTACTTGCGCTTGGATTGTGGTTTTCTCTGAATGCAAGACATACCTCCCTCAAAATCCACTTAGCATGTGAGATAACTTGCTCACCCTTTGCATGGTTCATGACTCATTTTACTTAGTGTTTACACTAACTTATGCTTAGTAAAAGGAGGGGGGAATTAATTGTAAGTAACCCCCCAATATTACCACAACTTGCCGATGATTTCACTCCAACTCCATCCCTAACTCCATCCCCTCGCCCCTATCAACTCCACGATACCGCCCTCGCTACCATGGCTGACTCGGACCATTTGTTCCTTCACCTGGCTTATTGGTCAAGATTTTCATCTACCTCGGATAAAATTTCCATGCCATCATTCAACCCCCTAAGTTATGTGACCCATCCTCTAACCTTTTTCCTCGCTGAATAACGATCTTCCATTCATTCAACATTGACACCCACAAATTCTTCCCCGAGCCCTCTAGCGATTGACTCATCCTCACCACGGCCAACTCAACCTTTCATTCAACTATGCACCCTTTATGTAAAGTTGACTCATCCATCATAACCATCCCACCAAGAAACCTGATGATTTACTCGGTGTTCACACTGTGACCCCTTCCTGTGTTTAGGTCACCCATCTAGCTATCTCCAACTCCCGGTTGCCACATCCATTTCCTCCCACTCGACCAACTCAGCCCATTCACCTTACCCTTTTGTGTTCCACGCCAACTTTAAGAGCTAGGAGATCTCACCAATATCTCCACCGATGCATCCCCTAATCAATTCACCTAGTTTAGCAAACTAACTCACCGAGCCCTTCACCTAGCTCACCCTTCCATCCAATCACCAAGCTACTACATGCCAACTCACTAGGTGAGTCCCCCGCTAGTTATCTCACCGAGTAGATCTGTGAGCTACTTGGTGAGCTCACCTCCAATGCTCACTCCTGTAGATTGATTGAGCTATTTTCTTGCTCACCCACTAGCTCAGTCGAGTTGGTTGGGATTCTGACTAAACTTTGACCCCACAACCAAATTTCCCCGAATTTTGCATTTTTTGGGAAAATTCTCAGACTCAGGGGATTATAGATATGACAATGAGCTACTTAGGGGATATTTTTCTATCTTTGGCCATTCTTTCCCATTTTGGTTGCCTGCAGCGTCTGATAGAGCCTTTTCCTCTTCTCTAACCAATCTCTTAGGCTTTGAAACCTAGAAGAGGAAAAAATACTCTTAATGCCCCAAATACTTGAATATGCTCCTGAAATGTGGAAATATTCCTGGAACCAAGGTGAATTTCCTTGATGGCTTGTTAGGTTCTAAAGTCCAGGCCTCCTAGTTGTCCATTTCACCCTGGGGTGAAAATGAAAAATAATTTGTTCACTCATGGGGCCATCTGCCCGCTAGGTGGTGTAGACTAGTTGCCTTGAAGAATACATTGGGCATGGATTCCTCTGAAGTAACACATAAATGATCCTATCTTAAAAACTTACAACCTAAACTATTTGAACACTGCCATAATTGTAATCTGATGTTTGCATTTTCCAGTCAATAATAATATTTTCTAAAAAAAATTAGGACATTGGAAAATTATGTCAAAACAGAATTTCCACCTCATTCCTACAAATATGATCCATAGGGCTGCATGATGAACACCTGAAACTATCTCAACATCTAATTCTTGTCATCATAAAGCACACAAAAACTGATTTATTGATAGGATAAGGCATTGCAAGACTTGTAGGCATGTGCTACTTTGGGAGAAAATTTAGGACTACTGCTAAAACTAGTTTCCTTCCTTTCATAGGCTTCTTGAAACACTATTGGAGGCAGGGCTGTTCTGGATGGACTATATTTTGATTATTTTATTTCTTTGCAAGGGTAGTAGAAGCTTAGTTGTAGTTGTTCTAGAGGGATAAGAGACTAAAAACACTGAAATTGTCCCTCAACTAATTTTTTGTTGCTTTGAATTTGTATGTTATTGAGGATTGCAACTACTTCATGCAACTATGAGATCCTTTCTAACAACTTCTAGGGAACATGATGTACTATGCTTGGAGAAACCATGAATAAAATCTATGTACAAAGAGACAAATCATACCTACCTCAAATGAAGCATGAATAATGTGCACAATCACTTCTTTTGATGAAAGGAAACCTATTTCTACCCTACACTAACTGGAAGCAAGGAATACTTAAAAAAAACATCTAAATGGAAATGAGAAGTAAATCCCTTTCCTTAGCCTTTTGGACCATGCAACTGATTTGGCAATGGACATGGTCATACACATGAGTGAAAATTGATATTAAGGTAACTTTCCACCCAACTTGCCAAAGTATCAACATCAAACAAAGATGATACCTCCTCAAGCCACTTACTGTTTTGATCCTGGAGGCTTTGGTGTTAACCTTTTTTACATTGAGACTCATCCTCATGCTCAGAAGTAAGCATGAATGGCTATGGCTCCTCCTTGGATCCAATGAAGACAAGTATATGATGGGGCAAGGTCTGATCGGCTAAGTTTTCTTGCTACTCTGAACTTAAAACTTCAACAAGGAAGTCTTTTTACTGAAATTCATAGAAAATTTTACTGTTTGTGAGCTTATTTTCTTAATGTGGTTCATCTACAAACAAATGATCTTCTGCATTGATGATTGGTATGAAAGTAGTGTCATATTTGTTCTCTCCTTCCTCCATGTCCGGTGTGAAACTTGGAATATTAAATTCCTCCAATATTGGTTCAAGAGGACTGTTTGAAGAAAAAAGACACTCTTGTGTGTCCTCCTGCATGGCAACATGCTCTTGGTGTTGAAGAATGAATGATGAAGAAACAAAGGTTATGATTTCCATAGGATCTTCTCCATCGAAGCACTCTTCCAAGTCAGATAAAAATTCAAGATCTTCATTGTCCTTATGTGCTAAAGGTTCTCCTTCTTCCATGATGACCTATAAATTTGTAACTCATTCACCATGTGTAACTTAATCTTCAAACATGAATCTTGTGAGCTCAAACTTGTCCAAAAACTTAGATTTTTGGAGAGATGAAGTGGGAGAGAGATCCCAAATTTTTTGTGCAACCTGCTCATTACTTAAGACCTATGAATTTGTCTTGATCTCCTCCATGTGATCTTATTTATATGGATTTGGAGCTGATTTTCCCTCCTCCTCTACTGATTATATAGCTAGTGAATAATCAACCACTTCTGCAAATATAGTGCCGGTATAAACATTACACTCGGAGCACAATGATTCTTGATCTTCTTCTTGTTCTTTGTTTAGCTCTATTGCTACAAAATAAATTTTTCCCTACTGTTCTCCAACCTTGACCTCCTCTAAAGGCTTAACCATCAAGGGAATTTTGTCAATTCCAAATCCTAAATCATAACTTCTCAAATTTGTAATCATTTATTCTAAGTTGGGCCCCCTTTCTTACTGTTCCTCTTAATTGGATTTGTGAGTTTCTTCCCAACATGGATTTGGGAATGCAAGAGGAGGGTTGGGTTGGGTCACAAATGATTTTGGAATTGTTTGTGATGGAGGAAGAGGGTTTACGTGCTGCTCTTGAGGATGGGACTTGGGTTTAGAAGGGAAAATGGTAGAAAAATCAAGATGAGGTGGGATATTAGGAGATGGAGAAGTGGATTCCACACTACGAGTAGCATGTGAGAAGCTTGAGCTATAACACTCTAGATGAAATGATGTAGATGGGGAAGGAGAAAAGGAAAGACTATGAAATGGTGGTGGAATTAACCATTGGCAAGTTTGTATTCCATCAAGCTCATAAGCTTCCATCTCCTCATCCCATTTTGCAAGTTGGGGCATCATTTCAACCATGAAGTCAAACTTCTGCTGAGGGATGTAGTGTCTTGGCATAGGTCTAACCCATGGAAAAGGGTCCTTGAAGCCAATTCTGAATGTCTTCATTTGGGTTGTAGCCCTGGAATGCACCATAACTGCCTCCATTTCTTGAATTTTCTCCTGAAAATCAATGTTCTCCATCAGGACTGATGTCACCACATGCATATCCCTGTTCTTGTACAACTCCATAGCCAAACTAATTCTAATATTTATCATAGGGATAAGCATAATAATTTCGAATATGATCATAGAACTAATCTGTAGGAGTTGTGAAGTACATTGGAGGTGTATTGCATTACTACTGAAAGTGTGAATCCTATGAGGGAAATGAATTCATGATTGCACAACTTCATTAATGGAAGCAAGTGAAAAGATATGGAAAGAAAAATGGATGGAAATTGATGGAATGAAATTATACAACTTAGAGAATGGGTTGGTTGGATCAATGGAGTTTCCAAATGTGTTTCGGGTTTTGGAACTTGGATTGCTTAAGTCTTTCAATTTTTTGCAGCTTGAAGTAAGTTCTCAACATAAAGTAATCAACATTTCTTGAAGTAATAGCTTAACTTGGAACAATTGGAAAAATTAAATTAATCAGAGTTTGGAAGTCCAATTACTTAAGTTTTCCAAATTATCCCAATATGAATTCAGTCTTTAAACTTATCATGATTTGAATTAAGTCCTCTTATTTGAAGTAGTCAAATTACTTCTTCTTCTTTACTTATTAAAATTTTGAGGTGAAATTACTTAAGTCTTCCAACTTAACCCCTTTCAAAGTAAGTCTTCCAACTTGAAGTAATAACACAACTTACTTCTTCTTCTTTCTCTTATCTGTGTTTGGAGATGCAATTAATTACTCCTTATTTCTTTGATACTTGGACTACTTATTACTCGCTGCTCAGGCTGCTGATTACTTATTCTTCTTATCACGGTTTGGACTTCTGATTACTTGGAAGTAATGCCAAGTTAGAACACTGATTACTCCTCCTTCCTTGCAAAGTCTTGAGATCTCATTACTTCAATTTCATTCTTGCTACAAAGCATCCAAAACTACATTTTTTTCAAAGAACACATCAACTCAACAAAATGGAAATTGTGAAATACACTCCTGCTAAATATTTTGATTTCAATGTTCTCCCATTGGGGATGTCAAAACTGTTATCACTGAACCACAAAACCCTTCACTCTATGAAGTGTGTGTTCCTAAGCTACTGGTGTGATTGGGTAACATGGGTACCATCTGTCAAGTTGTGGAACTTGCAAACTTGAGATGGACCTTCAGAAAAGGTTAGTTCCTCTTCCTAATCCTATTACTCCAACTACCCCTAATGCAAGAAAAACACCTAGCTACACCTATCCTAAAAATTCCAAGGAGACATGGAGAGAGAGAGAGAGAGAGAGAGAGAGAGAGAGAGAGAGAGAGAGAGAGAGAGAGAGAGAGAGAGAGAGATTGTATGGAAAGGGAAATCCTACACTAAGGGGTGGTGTAGCACCAAGAAAAGGGTTGTTGGACTAGCTTGATGCCTAAAAACAAAGAGAAGTGAGCATGGAGAGGATGGAAATACATCACAAACTAAGATAATACACATGGTACACCATTTTTAAGTTAGCACAACCAAATATAAGCATCCAATGAGAACAAGATATGCATAGTTACCTGCAAACATTAAGAAAGAAAAGAAAAACAAGAAGAACTAATGGAAGGATAGAGAAGTAAACACAACACATTAATTTTATTGCTCCAAGAGTATGTAAAATACATCACTGTAGTAGGGAGATGTAAGATTCATCATTACAGAGCCCAAACATGGAGGCTAGAAGCTTTAAAACATTCTTACATAGAATAAGAAGGGAGGGAAATACCAAATTATGTCCAACTCCTTTAAAAATGTGCTCCTTTATAATTTATAGAGAATGTGAGGAGAAGAGAGAGAAAGTGGAATTCTCGGACGCATGTCTTCACCCACATACTAAATGCAATAATTGTTTTTATGCATCATGGGACACCTACATGTCTAAACCCTCTTGTACCATTGCTTACTATATAAGAAATTGGCCTGTAGGATCTATTAATGATGGTATCTAGGTGTATAGTGAATTTGAGTGTAGGAAATTCTTTTTCCATTTCCATTACCTTTCCTTCACCAAAATTTAAAATTAGAGTTATTTCTGTATAGAAGGCTCTGAAACCTTTATGGAAAGTCCAATTTTTTTCCAAAATGGAGCTCCCAGCTGTAAGTTATGGCCATTTGAAGTTGTGTAATCCTGCGGGAAACCAAGGGGTCACTTCTTATTAATTCTCCTTCATTGTGGAAATTAGACCCTCAATTACTCCTACTTGTCCATTAGACTTCTCCAACTTCTTTACTTCATGTTTTTGAGAATTCAATTAGTTCCAATTCACCGCACTACTTGACTTGGTCTCTACCTTCTTTGTGGGGTTTAGGCGTATTACTATTTATCTGGGGTAGCAAGCTAGCTCGCCACCCAACTCACCTCTGTTAGGATTGTGGAGTTTAATTACTTCACAAATAGCTTTCTTTTACATATTATTTGTTCTGACAGTAACTAGTGTCAGTCAGGGTATAATCATCGTCGGTTAGCATAAGAACCGGCATCGGTCAGTAGATGAACCACCGTTGGTTAGGGAGAACCGACATCAGTTACCTGTGTAGGATTTTTTTAATTAACTCTTGGGAATTATTTCTATTTTTAGCATTAAAATATATCTATTGATTGTAATTGCATGGCTAAGTGCCCTAAGTTTACAAAAGACTATATAAGCATGAAATCTAGGGTTTAAAAGGTGAAAAAAGAGAAGGATTGAATTAGATCCTTGACTCTCCTAGATTGAGAGGATGAAGAAGAAGAAGAGAAAGAAAGAACAAATTACATGAAAATAGAGTCTCCATGGAGAGGAGCTGGATAAAAGGAAATAGTAGGTACATCTGAACGATGAGAAGAGGGTAACATCTTCTACTGTATTTTCTTTATATAGTTATTATCTCATTGTAATAGTTTGCATAGTATTGAAAGCACATAGAGTTTATTCTTGTAGATCCACATGTTGGTGAGATCATGTATTATAGATCTATGTAGATCTAGTCTTATATTCTTATATCCACAAGTTGTCAGATCTTGTAGTGTAGATCCATGAGATCATATTGTATTGTTGATCCATGTAGATCTAGATATTGTAGAGGAGGTTGTCTTCATGTTTGCACAGGTTATGCATGCAGTGATGGAGAGGCATACTTACTTCTTGGTGCATAGTCATAGTTGCATATATGGTAGACCCATGTGAGAGGTCTTGTTTGTAGATCCACAGAGAACTTGGTAGCAGTTCAAAGAAGCAGTAGTTCCTAGTTATGTGAGATCTGTTGGTGGTGGTTAGAGGCACAATTGTAGTGCACTCATGGAGATCTGTTTAGAGATCTGGAGGAGAGGAGATACTCTTGGAGAGATGCATTGTACTCTTGTATTAAAGAGTTAGTTTGTACTCTTGTTGTATTATATATATGAGATCTCTATCTTTGGTGGACATAGCTCACATTGGGTGAACCACGGTACATGTTGTGTTATGTGTGTGTACGTTGTTTTGATTTGGATTATTATAGTTTATACTTCCACTGCTATAGATTTTGGGTAATTTGTTAGATCCTTTGTGCATTATTTTGTTTGTTATTAAATCATAGCACTATTATGTAGTCCTGAATTCCCAACAACCTCCTTTTATGCAGTGTTTGAAACCACTTCTTATTCGTAACTCAAGGCCTATTTTGCAAGAATTTGACCTATCATTCACTGTAACACACCTTTTCCCTATGCTGAACCCTTCTTGTTGGTGCTTTGAGCACCTTTGACTTGATGATCGGGATCCTTGCTATGTAAGACTACATCTTGCTAAATACCACTCCTCA
The DNA here is from genome assembly GCA_019776745.2 of Taxus chinensis. Classification (NCBI taxonomy): domain Eukaryota; kingdom Viridiplantae; phylum Streptophyta; class Pinopsida; order Cupressales; family Taxaceae; genus Taxus; species Taxus chinensis. The sequence goes on from CM034149.1 coordinate 76,473,026, forward strand.
TAACCCACCTAGCTCAATTCTTACCCGCCACGAAAACTACATTATATTGGTCCAAAAAATTTCCCTTTACATCAGGTTTCAACATTACGTGTGCTTGAATTTCATTTTTCTTGCAATGCAAGCCTTACTTCCCTCAAATGCCACTTACCACGTGAGATAACTTGGTCACCCTTTGCACAGTTCAAGAATCCTTAGACTTTGTGTTTACACCAACTTATGCTTAATCAAATGGGGGGGAATTAATTACAAGTAATCCCCCTAGATTACTGTAACGTGTCGATGATTTCACTCTGCACTGAGTTTGGTAAAGAGCTCGATCCTAACTCCATCCCCTTAGCCCTATCGACTCCACGATACTACCCCCGCTGCCATGGTCGACTTAGCCCCGTTGTTCCTCCACCTAGTTTGCTGATTGAGATTTTCATCTTTGTGGGATTAAATTTCAATGCCATCATTTAACCCCCTAAGTTCTATGACCTAAACTCCAGCCTTTTACCTCATCAAACAATGAGCTTCCATTCATTCATTGCCAATGCCCATGACTTCTTCCCTGAGTCCTCCAGTGATTGAATCGGCCGCACCTCACCAAATCAGCCCTCTATTCAAATATACTCCCTTTATGTAAGTTTACTTGGCCATCATAATCATCCCACCAAGCAACCTGATGAGTTACTTGGTGCTCACAGTGTGACCCCTTCCTGTGTTTAACTCACACATTGAGTTATCTCCAACTCCCAACTTCCACATCCATTTCCTCCCACATGGCTGATTCAGCCCATCCACCTTACCTCGTGATGTTTTACCCCAACTTCGAGAGCTAGGATAGATCCATGATCTCTCCAGTGATGTGACCCATGATCAATTCACCCATCTCAGTGAGCTAACTAGTTGAGCCCTTCACCTAACTCACCCCATCATCCAATCACCGAGCCACTACATGCCAACATGTTGGGTGAGTCCCCCACCACTCAACTCACCAAGTAGATCGGCAAGCTACTCGGTGAGCTCACCTCTAATGCACATCCTCGTATCTCAACTGAGCTATTTTCTAGCTGGCCCACCAGCTCAACTGAGCTGGTTGGGATTCTGACTAAACCTTGACCCCACAATAACATTTCCCCTAATTTTTCCATTTTTGGGAAACTTTTCAGAATCAGGGGATTATGGAGATGAAAATGAGCTAGGGGCTATTTTTATATCTTTGGCCATTCTTTCCCTTTTTGGTTACCTGTGGGGCCCACTAGAGCCTGTTCCTCTTCTCTAATTGAGTTCTTAAGCTTCGAAACCTAGAAGAAGAATAAATCCTCTTATAGCCCCAAATCACTGAATATGCTCCCAAAATGTGGAACTTTTCCTGCAACCTAGGTGAATGCCCTTGGTGGCTTGTCAGGTTGTTAAGTCTAGGCCTCATATTTTTCCATTTCACCCTGGGGTGAAAATGGATAACAAATAGCACTAAGAAAAGGGGTGGAGAGACACTTTTATATGAGGGAAAATGGGGGGAGAATGATGAAAGAGAGGGAAGAAATAAGTGCCATAGTCTAACACAACCTTGAAACCATCATATCCATGAAACAAAACAGATCTAAACCTAAAAGGAGAATAACATATGAACAAAAACTTGCAATATGCAATGAAAGGAAAGAAAAAAATCAATAGAACACAGCCAGGGCAGAAAATAACCACAAAAGATGTATTTTATTGCTTTAAAAAGATGCACAATACATTAAAATGAAGGTGAGAGGCAAGTTTCACCATGCATAAACTCAAATCTAAGGCTTTTAGATTATGCACACATGTGCCACACTTGAAAGAGAATGCACAAGAATTACAAAAGTGTCCAACATTACAATTGAGCCTCTTTTTACATTATATAGAAATGGAAGAAAAAGAGAGAGAATAGAGGGAAATTCTAATTTCCCCTTGTAACCACCACCAAGGTGTATGAAATCTCTAAGAAAAATGATGGGCAGCCTGCCAAAGCCACCCCTTCATGATATTTTTCTTGCTAGAGAAGAAAAGGACACCATACCTCATTAATTCTTGTTAGTTCAGCTACCTGGAACTGTTATTTTTTAATGATGAAGACATATCCCATTTTTTCACCAACCTAACCTCATCTAAATTAAAAAATCTAGTTTCTGTGGTGTGGAGGATGTTGGGAGATTTCCAAAAATATAAAATTTCCAAAATTTTGACAATTTAGGTGAAAGTTATACCCATTTTAAATTCAGGGGATTGGGGGTTGAAACTGGTTCCCAATACTTCATTACAATCCATAATTAATTTATTATTTCCTTTGTAGTGTGGGGATTTTGGGATTTTTTGGTATAAAGAGAACTCGAGAGCAAGGGCTGCTTATTCCTTATATGTTTGCATTGTTTGCCTTGTACCCTGCCTCCTTTTTATTGTGGATTTTACCACATTTTGGGAAACCTTTACTCTATGAGAACCATTCATCCCACACTATTAGTTCCCATGACATGTTCCCCACCCACAAAAAACTAATCCTTTTGTTCTTTGGGTTGGCTCCCATTGCGGGAAAAAAATGTTCCCATGGAAATTGTTATGCTTGACCGCATAGTTCCCACAACTCGTCCTTAACCCATAATACATTGCACCCCTAAAATTTCTTTTATTTGTAACTTTATTAGGGATGCAGGGAAATTGTGCCTCTGAATAACTTGTACCTTGTGTACTTCTAAAACCCAAAAAACCCACAATGGTCTATAAATGACAATTTTCCCCATTTTTTCTTAGTTTTATTGGCTAAGTATGGGAATAAGGAGTTATGCAAAGGAAAGGGGAAACCTTAAGACACTTCAATTCTTCATTTTACTAGTTATACCCTTGTCCAAGCTAAGATAAAGTGAAAGTTAGCAAAATTACCTTGGGGTGAATTTTGGATAACAAAAGTGTGTGCATGAGTGAGCAATATTGCTTGATAGGTGTAAAAGTTATTGTAGACCGTAAGGAGTGAGCCTATTTTGAATATTTGAAGATGGTTAGGATATGAGAGTGAATTTTTTTTTGCCCATGTCAAGGTGAAGGATATTGATTAGTGAAGAAGCATATCATGGAAGTTTAAGAAGTGATCAAGAGAAGAAGAGGAAAGATATGGTCATCATTTTTTTATCAACTCTAGATGGAAGGTGAAAAATATTCAAAGGTGGATAAGTTAGTACTGAGTCACTTAGGGAGTTTTTTCTTCCTTACAAGTGGGTGCTTCTAAAACCTTAGGGAATTGGTACTTCCTTGCAAGTGGGTGATTTCTAAAACGTTGTCAATTAGGTGTTTAGCAATTTGGGGTCGGTGCTCCATGCGGATTTGATGCTTCACTAAATCTTGATTTTTGTTTTATAGGAAACTTTTCCAAATATAGAGATCTGTGGGTTTTATTCCCTTTAAGTGTTTCCCACTTATATATGTGTGTTCTATATTTCCTTACGTTCTTGCGAATGTATTTTCATGTATAATAATCTCACTATGGTTCATATGTGTTGAATGATTTCTTTGATGATTCATGTAAGTTAATATAATTGAAAGGAAAGTTCTTAAGAACATTGATTCACCCATTGCCTCTTAGTGTATTGTACTTCCAACATATCGAATACATAAAATTTATCTTTGAGCACTTAAAATGTCACTAAAATCTCAACATTATGGAATATTCCTATACATTCAATACTTCTGTGTCATGGAACCTGAATTGGAAAAATATCAAAAGTGTCTAAATGGAGACCTAATATTTGGACTTGTTTCTTATCTAGAATATTAAGAGTACTTCCCAAATCAACCATGACCAAAACTTGGGATTTATTGATAATAAAAAATTTTGAATGTGTCTAAATGGTCCATCCCTATCATCACTGAAAGTGACATAGACGGTTCCCCCAATTATATTGTGGATGGAGATAGATCTTCAGGTTCACATCCTAAAGTGGGATTCTAGAGGGATTCATCATTATTTGACTTTGAACCTATCTCAGAGGGATATACATATTTTTCCATAAAAAAAGTTTTCTTTTGGTTAAAGACATGACCTCAAATCCATAGTTCTAAAAACCTATGACATGGGTTTATAACTATAGTTGTAGGAGGAGATTCATGACTAGGGTCTTTACCTTTTTAATCCAAAGTAAAAGATATATGGTTGGTGGTTCCTACCATTTTAATTATTAGGGCATCAATATGTTTTTTAGCTCTTCTATCTATGATAATGGCCTTTTAAAAGGAGTTAGGTTCTAACATCCTTACCTTAGTTCAAATATCATCCGCAAGATGGAAATATAAATCTTCCACACAACCTTTGAATAAATCTTAGCCTTCGAATCCAAAACTTGAATTTTTTTGTATACTCCTCCATAGACATATCATTCTAAAATAGGAACATCAACTATCTATCATATGGTTCATCCCAGATATGATAAGATATCTTATTCAAATATTTAAAAAAGTCTAATAAATCTCCCTTTGGATTCATAGAAACTCATAGCTCCCAAGTGTGGGAAACATCATCCAAATGTTGAAGAGACACAATAAATTTTTCCTCTTAATTCCTAATACTTTTGATTTCACTTTTTTAGGTGAAACTTACCATTTTAAATTTAGAATGTTTTAATTAACATACATTAAAATGATGAATAATGTTATAGGTGGATATTATGAGTTAATTAACTTCCAACATTAATCACACAAATCAAAATAATTATTTTCAAAGTGATTTTTGATTTGACAACTATCGAAATAAAAGGAAAAAAGTGCAGTTAGATGATTATGTCCAGATTTGGAATATTCTGGGTGGTATGAGTAACAGAATAAGAAGATTTGGAACTATAAATTCTTCATTAATGAAAATGTGACATGAAACTAAGCTTGGTCAAAACCGTACACCTTAGTGTATAGCAACTATATAGTCCTAACCCTTATGTACGGTCTTGGACCTACTTGGAATCAACATTTATAACTTTCTGAGTGCTTCACCTACTTTTAAATGTATGTCATTGTCTATCATTCTTTTTCAAGAACCTTTATAATGGATCTATAAACACTTCTCAAACCCTCAAACGCTTGTAGTATAAGTATTTATTATAAAACAAAGTTAAGTTGGTTGTGGGAACCTCTATGCGCCATCGACATTGCCACTACTATAAAGAGGGATCAAACCACACATCAATATCCTAGCATGTGATATCTATTATAGTGCAATCTAAACTTGACAACCTTTCTTTGACAATACTTCACTTGAGTTTCACACCTACTCAAATTCAAAGGAAAGGTCACTTTTCTTGCTTGTAGAATGAATATGAAGACTCATAGACCTAGAAGGATACTTCATACTAGTAGAGGGTGCTTCTTTAATAGATGTGCATGAGTTATTTCAAAGTTTAGGGTTCTTTGAGTGCATTTAGTTCTTACATTTTCATGTAGAGTTCATAAACTGCCAGGTCCCTAAATGAGGTATGATTTACTTGATTATATATGCTTTTGAAATTTATTATGTCATGAAATTCTGAGCAAAGGGGTATATTTGTTCATATGAATGTTATGGAATTGAAAGAATTAGTTTAAACCATGTCTATCCAAAACTGTACAATAGGGTCAATATGTAATTCTACGTCCCGACCAAAAAAATATTTTTGAATAGGAGGGAGAAAAGTATAATATAGTTTATGGGCCTAAGAAGGATTATTTCTAGGTGTATTTTATATAATTATATTTCAGAAATTGATGATAACAAGGTGTAAAAAGATGAGAAGGTGCAATTTCTATCAGGGTGTACTAAGAAAGAGTGAAGAGAGTACATTTGTCCATACAATTTGGAAATGTTAAGATCAACAACGTCAAAGTATAGTGTTGGTGAAATAATTTGTTGTGTTGCAAATTATTGAGTTTTCAACAATGGTCATGAGGCTAATTACCTCATTCTTATCTATGGGGAGGCTCCTATTATTCAATGTAAAATAACCTAGAGCTGTGGATGGATGTTAATATGGGAATAAAATAGGAATACTTCACTAAACCCGTGGAAAATGCTTGTAAAAGGCACAAGGGAGGAATTTGTAGCAAAGAAAGGTAAATGGGATTTGAGAAAATAAGGAGAGATACGGTTATTGTTGTGGGTATGCTTATAGAGTTAACATACAATAACCATAGTTGTTCCACATTCAATTATAAAAACACAACTATGTAAACAAGAATTAGACCAATAAATCGTAGACATAGAATTCCATTGACTCATTTATCAAAGGCACATACACCTTTCTTGGTTTTACAATATTATCATGTAGGAAAAGTTGGAAAGGGAGAGTAGAGGAACATAAAACAAGAAATAGAAGAATTGCAACTTTAATTGTTTGTTGTAGAAGTGGTAATCTCAATAACAAACGTTCAATCAACAATTGCCAAACCTTTGGAATGGAGAAGCCATTCCAGTTTATAGAATTACTAATTATCTCTTCATCTACCCCCTACATGAATGTTCACTTATCACCATAACTTGTGACCCTTGATTTTGCTAGAAAGTGTGTCTTTTTCTTGAAAGTGAGAAAGGACTCTTACAGTGTTGAATTAAAGGTTACTTAAGTGAATATGAAAAAATAGCAAAAAATTACATTCTTAATTAAAAATTAGAATACAGAGAGAGATAGAGAGAGAGATAAGGGTTGAATGATCTAATGAAGATGAAGATTTATATGATGGATAAATTTCTAATTTGAAGAATGGTGATCAAAATTTCCTCATTCTGCAAGATGCACAAACACTCCATACTACTGAATGAGTGTTTAGGAACACTATTATGAATGACATCAGATGGAGTTGAGGATGATTTAGCATTCTTGTACACATGGTGCCCCACATGAAGATCACATATTTACTCTTATGAACTCTAGAGAAATTATTCAATTAAATTATATTTGGGATGCCTACATACCTTATTACGCATATACTTTTGATGAGATGATTCATTAATTCTTCACACATGGTGATCTTGAATACCTTGATATCTCAATTAGCTCACTTAAAATTTATCCCTAGAGAGATGATGGAAAAATTAAGACATGGTGACTCTCAACCTGTTTAATGAGCTTAACATTTCAATCTTCACTAAGATGAAACCCTTTTTTATCATCATAATTCACTTCCTCGACTGAGATGTCACTTGAGTGGAAACATGCCTATGACTTCTAGATAACCTTTTGATCAATTTGCTTCATGTGGGAATGGAAATATTTCTCTATATGGAATGATTTACCTTTGAATGGAAATTGATAATGAGTTACATGTTTTGACCTCTAAATTACATTGATACACCTAAAATTCTAGATCCTTAGACTTGCAAGATGAGATCTTGTTATCAATCACAGATCAAGTGTTTAGAAAAACTTCGCGAGTTACACATTATTTGAGATGACTTCCATTATTTATCACATAGAGAGTATTGATGAGTTTTAATTTTCATAGAGCTCTTGACTCTCAATGAAGCTCTTGACTATTTTACAACTCATTGATGACATCATAATGTTCCCGGTTTTACCTACTAAACCTTGATGTGTTTTGATATGTTCTTTAACACAAATGTGATTAAAAATTATGCTTTAAGATCCTTTGAAAGATTAGGGAGGGTTAATTTTATTTTTTGAGCCATTAAACCTCTTCTTTACCTTGTGTTGATGGCAAAAAGTAACAATATGAGTGAAAATAGAGCCACTTGTAACTTTCTAGGGTCAAATATGAAACTTTCTATTTTTTGTAGGTGGGGTCAAGAGTTGTTATTTTTAGAATTTCTAGAAATTTTACACAATGCTTTTTCCATAGATATCCTAATCCATTTAGGTTACTATCATTGATGATGATTTTATATTTTTAGAAATTTACTATTTTGGAACATCTTGTTTTTACCAAATTTTTATTTTTAGAAAGTTACCCGATTAACCTTGTTTGGTGTTTCTCACTGTTTCTCGATAAAATGAATGTTGAGGATTTAAAATATTGGGAAAAAATATATTTTAGAATAAATTTTTTTTATAGAATTTTATATTTTTATAAATTTTACTTATCGGTGTCAGATTGCAATGAAAACATTGTCACTGTTTTAGAATCTGTATCAAGATCTCGTGCTCCAATTTTTCACTACTTTCCATATGCTAGAACTCTTGGAAATAAAAAAGAAAACTTTGAAGAATTATATTTCATATTGATGTATCAAAAAATCTAGGGTATCATAGATTTTTCTATCATAATCATCCCAAAGGATTTATGGAGGGAAAACCATTGGCCAAATTTCATCGGAATTAGATTCACGGTTGGAGAGATGTGTGAAAATATTATTTTCAGAGGTAATGGATGTTCTAGGAAAATTTGAGCAGCATGACTAGTATAAATTGGTTTTTATTAAGAAATTACAACAACAAAATGGAGGAATGGAATCATGTGCATAAGTAATGACCAAAAATGGTGTTTTCATGTGTTTTATTTCACTTCCGTATCATCCTCATAAATATGGTTTAACCATGGGTCAGAGGAGGGTTAATGTGAGGTTTAAATATGGTTTTCATGGTAAATTGGGGACATATGGGATAACTTGGGATCCCAAGTGCGCTATGAAGAAATATGAAGACAAGTGGAAGTACTAGGGTGAAGATAAGTGAGATGGAAGAGTTAGGAAAACATCCTCCAGAGTATGGAAAGGTCACATGAGTTATCGGAGCTAGTGTTTGGGCTTAAGTGCACTTTATTATCCCCTCTATCCACTTGGATAGTGGGGAAAATGGGGAGAAAAAATTATACCCATGGGGGAGATTGTTTGAATGTTGGAGTAAGACGGGTTGAGTGGTTGAGAATAAGGGTATGAAAAATCACCTATGGATCCTAGCGGAGGTCATGCGAGTGTCCAGGATTAAAATGAGAATGGGGTGTACTTTATTATCTCCTATGTCCCCTTAGGGACATGGGGGATAGAAGGGACACAAAATTATGCCCAAGGTGAGGGAGCGTGTGTTCAATTTTGTGTCCCCTATATCCCCCTTATCCTAGGGAACAAATGGGACACCTCGGACACTAGGTGCTCAAAAGTGAAACTATGGGAGGAGTATAAGTATGAACGTTTGTTTCTATCATGTCCCACATGTTGAAACCTATCTTGATGTTTTTTTTATTGATGACATGGTGTATTGATGGAAAAGAGTGAGTGATGAAGTTTAATCTCTTCAAGGGAATTAAATTGATTGGTAGTGCATCCAAAAAGTGGTTTAGTTCCTTCATAAGGTGGTTTCAATGTGTCTTCTTCAATAGAAATGGTGGTTTTAGGGTGTTTAATGCTTGGTTGGGGTGGTTGGTGCCCGCTGGAGGTATGGAGATGCTTGGTGTACACTTCTTAGGTGTCCTACGAGTCTAAAATGATGTTTTGAGTGTGCAAGGTTTTCTAGAATGATCATCAGGTCAAGTATTGCAAGTAATGGTTGGCACTAGCCCATTTAGGCCTAGTTTAAGGACCTAATGATATGTATGAATCCAAATTAGGCCATTTCAAGCCAAGGAAAACATGGGAGGTGTTTGGGAACATTGTCTAGAGTCCTCATATGAAGCCACAAGTCATAAACCATCTCTTGGAGGAAAATTTGGGGTCTTTCTTATGACTACTCTTGAGAACAAGCAACATAGACATGGAAAAATGGGTCTATTCATTATGGTATAAACTCATTTATGAGAAAACAAGGTGTTGGGCATGTGTAGGAAGGTGTTATACACACTGAATTTTGGTATCCATTGTCCTTTGTTCCACATTCTCACTCCTTTACCATATTTCACATACATATCTCTCTTCCTATTCAAATTATCCTTTCCCTCCTGAATCCCATTTATTCAAATTTACAACTCTCTTATCTTATCCCATCATCATTTTTTATTTCCTCCGATTCAACCTTAATCCCATTTAAATCAATCCTTAATCATATTTAGTATCCTAATCACATCCCATTTACTATCCCTAAATCCATCCACCAATCCTTTTTATCCTCCCTAAGTAATCCTTTTTATCATCCCTAGGTTATTATCTACCCTAATTCAATTCATTATTATCCCCCAACTACCTTTTATCCTCCCTAAGAAACCTTAACCCATATTAATCAATCAAAATCATAATATCACCCCTTTTAGGTCCTTTACATCGAGCAGATTGCATCTCCACCACCCAAATCAATGGTCCACCATTGTCTTCGGTGACCCATGTGGGTCGCCATTGACCCTATAAATACCCCATAAACCTCCTCTCTTGAGGATTAAATTTCAAGATCTTGAACTTTCTTGTTATTTTTTTGTCTCTCTCTCTCTCTCTCTCTCTCTCTCTCTCTCTCTCTCTCTCTCTCTTCTTTGGAGCTGTTACTATCATATTGGAGCTATTTTGAGGAACTAGCATGCATTTATTAGAGATATTGGAGATTTTGAGCTAGCTTAAGGCCCCAATTTGTCATTTCATGCCTCTTTTGCATAAGCCTCACATGTTTTCCAATCACCTTGGATCTCTTCCCTTGCATCAATTGTCATCAACCTCTCTCCTCAGTTTATTTTTCCATCCATTTTCATCCATGAAACCCTATATCCCTTCCTAGTCATTGTTGACTCTACACGATCGTCATCGACCAAATCCACATCCGTCTTATTATTTATCATCCATCCTGCCATCCATCTGTTTTCCAACCCCACAGTTATTGCTTTAGATTGCATCTTCCTTATAACTATTCATCATCAATCCATCCCAATTCATGTCAACCTAGCTAGCAGTCACCATTTTTCTCATTAGATTTAACAATTGTTTTTCATCCTTTCTGTTATAATCAGATCTAGACCCTCTACAACATCCCTACATTAGATTAGTCTCAGATCATCTTCATATCACCCATTCAATTTTTCTAGTCACCATCAACTATGCATATTAGCCTGGGGTCATTTTCGACGTGATTAGGTTTGGTTCATATTTCAACATTTGCTGATATCAGATCTTCATTTTATTTTATCTAGCAAAATTTTTAGATTTTCTATTTTAGTTCAGAGTCTATTGCATCTTAGCATTTATCCATTATCATATTATCTATCTTTTATTAAAGTGGGTTAACATCCATCCTAGGAAGTTTTCACTTCTTGGGATTGATGTTGTCAGGAAACCCACCCTCCTATCTACTAATGATTTCTTGTTGAGTTTCTCTTTTTTATGTAAGTAATCAAGTTTGTTATGAGGAGGGTATTTTGCACTTGTATCCATCATCATCTTATCAAGATGTAGCCTTAAACCATATAATTAATGGAGTTACTTATTTTATTTGTTATGATTTCACTAATTTGAAACAAGAGTGATAAAATTTGATCAATATATTTCATAGAGTTGTAGGTCAATTTTCATGTGAAAGTGAAGACGTGTTATCAAGATAGAATGTTATAGCTCTATCGAGCTTGTAGAAAGCACTCTCCTAGATCAAAGGTCATCTCTCAAGAGCTCATAAGCACGTGAAATTTTTACATGGTGTCTTAAGGATTTCACCATAGTTAGAAGACTAATTCAAAAACATTCTAAAGGTTGAATGAAGTAAAATGATGCCTGATACTTTATGAACAATTCTTAAGAGTGTAGACCACTTCAAACCATCCTAAGAACCTAAGACTAAATATATGGAAAAAATTATGTATTTGATCTTAAAATCACCTGTGCAATATGATACAACCACTTAGGGTTGTAGAGAACTCATTCTAGGACAATACGGTGGAATTTAGGTTCCACAAGTTTGACTCTACCATACAAATTCTACTATGTTTTATAATATTTTGCTTATATAATCCTATCTAGAAGGTTTCAAGATGAAATCATGGATGTGTAAGTTTTTTGTGAGTTTACTTCATTCTCATGAAATATTCTAGGAAAGCTCCTTGAACATGTTTTGTGATCCTTTCCAATCTCTCTCACGTACCACTAAAGGGCAATCAAGCCAAAATAGTCTTGATGGTTCGAGAGGGTTTTTGTGTATCAGATTGTTGTTGAGGTGAAAAAAGAGTATGGACATCTTGTACAGGTCCAATTTGACATGTTGGATCTCATATTTTGTTACGGTGAAGTGGTTTGAAGTCTTAATCCCTTTGGTTTACAACTATACAAAATGCCTAGTCAAGAAGGTTGAGAAATTGAGATGCTCTTATGAATTTATATTCACAATCCATGCAAACAAGAATTTGAATATGGATTATAGGTTCCCTTTGAATTTTTTATGTAGAATTTGGTCATGAAAATGAGTTTCAACATGCAATATTCAAAGTAGCGGAAGACAGGGTCTTGAAGCTCAAAACCTTGTTTGAGTGTGTCTAGGAAAGAATACATGGTTTATCTATTCTTCTATGAAATGAAAAAATATATGGACATGGGGAGTTGCATAATATCCTTATCCTCCTTGAAAGGTGTCTTTGAATTCATTATTGGTTGTGCAAGTGTGTGGTTTCGCTCAATCTTTGAAGATGGAACTCTTTGCATGCAAATCAATCTATACCCTAATCCAATGCATGATTTATGAAGAGAATAATGGTGCCTTGCCACTTCCTGTCAGTTGTAAGTGATCTACAGTTAAAAAATCACCTTCCCCAAGCTGTGAAATTAGTTTAATACATATTATTTGTAGTTTTTCAAGCTCATTCATGACTGTGCATTTAAAAGTGTGATGAATGGTTAAAAAGGATTCTTCAAGCCTTGATATGATGTAATCCAATATATTGTTTTTGGTATATACCTCATGTATACTTGATTCTCAAGAATGTTTGGAAATATTTGGTTTCAAACGTATCCTCAATTATAAAATTTAAGACTGTGTTCTATATCACTTTCACCTAGTGTTCAATATCACTTGCACCTAGTGTTCACATAAGTTCTCTAATGTAGGTTGAAGGAAAAATAGTAAAGTATGAAGGATATAAAGAGGTAAAAGAGCATATTAGAGGTTATAGTAATGTTTTTTCATGATGATGAAACTTGGAACTTAGTCACCCATGTGCCTCAAACCTGCTCACTTGCCAAAGGATAAGACAAACTAGTAATGACAGTTACCAAACAAAGTTACAGAGGTTAGAAATAAAGTTTTTTAGAGAAGTAAAAAGGTAAGGGAATCTTAGAGATTCCTTTGAAAATTATTAATCTTAGATCATATTGTTTGAACCTAAAAAATATGTTCATGAAACTGTCATCAAGTTCATAAGTAATGATTGTAAAATAGCCATTTCGTAAGTGATTGTTAACTATCTCTCCTTGTACAAGTTCTAAAGTGAAGAAGGTGAAAATTTATTGAATTTTAAGTGAATAGGACCTTTTAGTGAGTCTCCCTTCATGCATATAAAATAATTTTTGTGTAAAAAAGGTTGTTGAAAAAGTGAGAGAGATGATAATGTATTGAGGGTAGTACAACTAGGAGAAGTTGTATGATAGTGAATGAGAAAATTTAGAGATCACAATATGTTGTATTAGAAACTATGTCAAGTGTGTGATAAAATTGGTGTCAAGTCTAAGTCAAATATTAGAAAAATTTAAAGTAGGTGCTTTCATGCAAGTTGTAGCTTGCAAAGGGTTTAAGTAGGTACTTCATATGATTCTGAAGTTGGTGCTTCATGTTGAGTGGGTGCTCAACTAGTTTGAGACTTTTGTAATCTTTCATTGGACAAATTGTTTAGCATATTACATTAGTTCAGTGGGTTATTCTCCCTTTCAAGTGTTTCCCACCTCAAATATTTTCTTCTTATGATTTCTACTGTTGATTTCTCATAGATAAGTGTTGCTGATTCTTCATAACAAAGTAAAGAAATTGAATTGTCTCTCAAATTTTTAATTTGCATTGATTCACTCCCCTCTCAATGCCTAGACTTTACAACAATTGGTATTAGATTAGGTCCTTATTGAAGCGAGTTTAATAGTTCAAAATAGATCTAGATAACACAAACATGGATAGTAGTCAAGCACAAAGTGATTTCCCCACTTTGAAGGCTCCTCTTTTCAATGGATCCAATAATGCATTTTAGAGTATTAGGATGGAGAATTATCTAATTTCCTTGGGATTTTACATATGGAAATCAGTAGTTGATGGTTACAACATTCCAGGTACACCTCCAAATGATGTAACATGAAAGAGTGCTAGTGAGAATAACTACAAAGCCATGAATGAAATATTGTGTGGTATTTCAGAGGTTGAATTTGTGAAAGTCATGCATTGTACTATAGCTAAATAAATTTGGGAGAAAATGAAGAACATATATGAAGGGGATGATAAGGTTAATCAAGCTAAATTATAGACCTACCATATTCAAATTGAAAGCATGAAAATGAAATAACATGAAAGTGTTGCATCTTACTTACAAAGAATCGATGAAGTCATCAATCTCATTAGAGGACTAGGGTAAAAGGTGGAAGAAATAACGGTTGTTCAATTTTTTTTAAGGTCCTTAAATCCTAAGTATGACTCCATAGTCTCAACCATGGAATAATAAAAAAACTTAACCACTCTTAAGGAATATGAAATTCACGATACTCTAACTATCTATGAATGATCCGAAAATAATCAGATTATTACTACCTGATCTCAAACCCTTGTAGGCTTTAATTATTTGCCGATAATTTACTCCATTTAAGTAATCAATTAAAATAAAATGCAAGACATTTAAGATAACTACAATAGATTGATTACGGAGTTCGGCAATTGCCTACGTCTCCGGGTTTGTGGTCGAACTGTTCCACTAGTCAAAACTTGTAAGTTACAATAGTAATTTCACAAGAAAACCTAATGGAAACTATTTAAACTTGCTTAGAAGAATAACCAGACCTTCAGATGACAAGGGTGAAAAATAGCACCCAACTTCCACCTTCCTCGCATATTCAACAAGATTGATGGCTCCATATCCCCTATTCGGAAACCTTCAGTTCTCGATCGGCCTTCTAGATGCTAATAGAACGCCCTATGGCTCTTTGGTCGATATACCAGGCTTCACAATAATTTACTGTGGCACTATGGGACGACTAGGTAGTTTGAATCACTCCTAGCCATAATAATTTAATTTATTATTGCCTAACAAATAATAAGTCAATAATAATCAAAATAATAATGCCTAAATAATTTAGGTCTTCACACAACAACAATTTCTCATTTGCCTTCCGAGCTCTGAGCTTGTCTTCGTATTTTTTTGTGTGTGTGTGTCCATTACAATGAACTAGGTACCCTATTTATACAATTTTAGGGCCCTCAAATAATGCAATACATATTATCTTAAGGTTATTTTAAACCTTAACCGTAGTATTTTTAATAAAGGATAAAATATTCTAAAATGGGCACTTAGCATTTTAAATGGGATTAAATCCCAAAAGAGCGGCTAAGGAGAAGTGGGTCAGTTTGCTTATTTAAGTGGGATATCCCACATTTGGCGCCATTAAATTTGGGTAAGGTTTTAATAACCCTTACCCACTTCATCCTTCACGTGGAAACATCCATGCATGGCTTAGCCCCCTACACCGCCTCACCTCCTTCCACGTGGTCCTCCGTGCATGGCATGTGGGTAATTTCTAACCATTAATACATGGCTATTATAATAAAACCCACCCCACTTAGTCATGTGGCATGGAAATTGATTTGTAAGTGGACTTACCAAGATAATATAATTTCGACCCATATAATGTGGTATAGAAATAATTAACTTGGTCCATATCATGTAATCCACTTGTCATCTCCCAAAAGGCAAATCGAGAAAATTCGACGAGTGGTGGCAAGCCACGTGTCACAGTGCGATTCGGTCCAATATTGACCAATTGACCAAAGTTGACTTTCCTGCTGTCTGAACTTTGACTGAACATATCTAGAGCTCCCAATGTCCATTTTTCACATTCTCACAATTGTTAGAAAGCTCTTGAGATGATCTTCTGCACTAAAACCATTTAGAGATGTTTAAGGAAATTTTAGAAATGATCCCTTGATCACACCTCCCCACTGAGAAAGGCTTTTTGTCCCAAAAAGCTTCCATACTGTCCTGAATCTGAAAAACTCTGCTGCCATCTCGGAAGTGTTGCTGTAGTAGACCCTTGGGTATTCTCCTCTGAAACCTTCTCACTTCAACAACTCTACTCTGATCCTGGGACCTGTGGGTTATGGGCCCACCACGCTTTTGCTGCGCCACTCTGATATACAAAGAAGACCTCCACACCTCCGCT
The DNA here is from genome assembly GCA_019776745.2 of Taxus chinensis. NCBI lineage: Eukaryota > Viridiplantae > Streptophyta > Pinopsida > Cupressales > Taxaceae > Taxus > Taxus chinensis. The sequence continues at coordinate 76,489,242 of CM034149.1, forward strand.
TTATGGTGCTAAGTTTCTGAATGAAACCTCAATGCTCCTTCTGTGCGGTGCTAAGATTCTTGATATTTGATAACAAGGATCTTCTTTTACTCTATAACACAGCTCCTAGCTCCAAGTTGATTCCGTAGAATCCAAACTGGTTTGAAGGAACTCCATGTCACGTAGAGCTTTGAATCCGATGTCGATGATGGACAATGCCTTGTCCCTTTTTCAGACCTCAACGCCTCTAATGCATGATGCTAAGCCTCTTTCAAGACCTCTAGCCTCCGATGCATGATGCTAAGTCTGTTACAGACCTCAACACCTCCAATGCATGATGCTAAGTCTGTATAGACCTCAATGCCTTTGATGCATGATGCTAAGCCTCTTTCAAGACCTCAAGCCTCCAATGCATGATGCTAATTCTGTTACAGACCTCAACGCCTCCGATGCATGATGCTAAGCCTCTTTCAAGACCTCGAGCCTCCAATGCACGATGCTAAGTCTGTTGATCAGCTACCATTCGTATGTGTGGTCGCAATGCCTTGACACCGAATGACGTTCCGAGCTAATCCTTTGAGAGATCCTCTTTTTGACATACTAATATCAGGTACCATTCTGCTGCACGGTCATAATGCCTCTACACAGAATGAAGTTCCAACCCGACGTCAATGCCAATGATGATTCAACTACCATTCTGTTGCACGGTCACAATGCCTCTACACAAAAAGAAGTTCTGAGCTGATCTTTTGAGAACTCTATTGTCTGCACAAATATCAGATCAATCTCCAAGCTTTATATGAGTTAATTCTTGTGTCCAAGTTGTAACAGGTACTCATAAGCTGATTAGGAGATAGGTTTGGAGCATTAATCAAATTTTCTAATTAAGAAAATCCACTGAGTATTGTAAACCTTTCTCTCAGCATTTCCTCACAGAATCTGATCTCCAAACTTAATACTACATATGATTCATCAATCTAAATTATGCAATATATAATTGAAAAATTGTTGATTTACCCATTTTAAATGAATTTCACTTTCAGGTAATTCTTGGTCCTGGGTTGACTTGTCAACTGGTGGTGGAGTAGAAACTTCCTTTGCCTTTGTAATAGGCCTCCATTCCATCTTTGGATTGCCATTACTCTGATGGCAAGATGGATGCAGTTTCTAGCAATTTTCCACCTGATGCCCATTCCTCTGGCAATGAGCACAAAAATTCCTCTTAATCTCCTTCTTCTGGGATGAGGAACTCTTTTTGCCATTTCTCGACTCTACATGACGAGATTGGTCTTTCTGATTTACCTTGTTCCTGACAAACGGCATCAAATTCTTCATCAGTGTCCTTCTCTTCCAGCATCTGGCCACTGAATGATTATGTAATCCAAAAAAAATACATGGAAAGGAATTCCACATCTTCTGAAAATCATAACAATGCTTCTTAACCTGAAAAAGTGGATCAGAAGTTTTACTGTGCTTATGATTATGGTAAGAAACTGGAGGTGGAATCTCATTACCTTTTCACTTATTTCTCTTACCACATCTTACCTGTGATGATGAAGCACAACTTTCTTGCTCAAAATCTTCTTACAGGACTAGTGGGGTAATCACTTTTCTTTCGGAAGCTTGTCTCCCGTCAGTGTTCTTGGAGCATTCTCCAATTTCCATTCCCACACTAGGAAAACCCAAACCTTCAAAACAAGGACGATCCTATGCCTCTAGTATGCTTTTCAAACAAACTAAAGACTTCATTACCTGAATCCGAAACCGAATGGGAGGAAGAAGAAGATTCCAATGGTGAACAACTTACAGTGCAATCATTTGCCATGGCCTCTACATCTGAAGTTGAAGGTATTTCCTTCCTCTGATCACCACACTGCAACCTTGCCAAGAGCTCATCCTTGGTTTGCAGTTCTGATTTCAAACAAGTGTTCTCCTCTTCCAAGGAGGAATACATTGATCGCAGGAGAGAATTCTCTTCCTAGATCTGGTGATTATAAGCTTCAATTTCCTTGAGCTTTTCCTGTTTAGACATCTTTCCCATAGTGCACTTATACCCTATTCACACAAACTAAACTAACTGCACCAACTTGAAGAAATCACTCTGTTAATCAGTTTTACTGAAAAAAAAATATGGAGCTAAACCAGCTCTGATACCAAACATGATCCAAAAATAATTATATTATTACTACCTGATCTCAGACCCTTTTAGGCTTTAATTATGTTCTGATAATTTACACCTTTTAAGTAATCAATTAAAATAAAATGCAAGACATTTAAGACAATTGCACACAGATTGATTACAGAGTTCAGAAATTTCCTACGTCTCCGGGTTCATGGTCGAACCGTTCCACTAGTCAAAACTTGTAAGTTACAATAGTACTTTCACAAGAAAACCTAATGGAAACTATTTAAACTTGCTTAGAAGAATAACCAGACCTTCGGATGACAAGGGTGAAAAATAGCACCCGACTTCCACCTTCCTGGTGTATTCGACAAGCTTGATGGCTCTAGCTCCACTATTTAGAAACCTTCGATTCTCGATCGGCCTTCCAGACGCTAATACAATGCCCTATGGCTCTCTAGTCGATATACCAGGCTTCACAATAATTTACTGTGGTGCTATTGGCTGACTAGATAGTTTGAATAACTCCTAGCCACAATAATTTAATTTATTATTGCCTAACAAATAATAGGTCAATAATAATCAAAATAATAATGCCTAAATAATTTAGGTCTTCACACAACAACAATTTCTCATTCACCTTCCGAGCTCTGAGCTTGTCTTCGTATTTTTTTGTGTGTGTTTCCATTACAATGAACTAGGTACCCTATTTATACAATTTTAGGCCCCTCAAATAATGGAATACATATTATCTTAAGGCTATTTTAAACCTTAACCGTAGCATTTTTAATAAAGGATAAAATATTCTAAAATGGGCGCTTAGCATTTTAAATGGGATTAAATCCCAAAAGAGTAGCTAAGGAGAAGTGGGGCGGTTTGCTTATTTAAGTGGGATATCCCACATTTGGCGCCATTAAATTTGGGTAAGGTTTTAATAACCCTTACCGACTCCATCCTTCACATGGAAACATCCACGCATGGCTTAGCCCCCAACACCACTTCACCTCCTTCCACGTGGTCCTTCGTGCATGGCATGTGGGTAATTTCTAACCATTAATACATGGCTATTATAATAAAACCCACCCCACTTAGTCATGTGGCATGGAAATTGATTTGTAAGTGGACTTACCAAGATAATATAATTTCGACCCATATAATGTAGTATAGAAATAATTAACTCGGTCCATAGCATGTAATCCACTTGTCGTCTCCCGATAGGAAAATTGAGCGAATTCGACGAGTGGTGGCAAGCCACGTGTCACAGTGCGATTCGGTCCAATATTGACCAATTGACCAGAGTTGACTTTCCCACTGTCTAAAATTTGACTGAACATATCTAGAGCTCCCGATGTCCATTTGTCATGTTCTCACAGTCGTTGGAAAGATCTCGAGATGATATTCTGTACTGACACCATTTAGATATGTTTAAGGAACTTTTAGAAATGATCCCTTGATCAATGAAAGAGAACAAAAGAAATAGAATCAGGTAAGAAAGAGGATGCACTCAAGGCTAACAAGGAATCTCAAGAAAAGAAAATCAAATATGAATATGACATGGAGGAGGAGGATGAGAAGGCTGAAGCTATGTTTTTTATGAAAATGAGAAGAGTATAAGGAACATATAGGGGAAAACTACCATTCAAGTGTTTCAATTTTGGACAAGTTGGAATTTTTTCATAAAAGTGTCCTGATAAGAACAAGAGAGATCAACATGAGCATGATGAAGAAACATCTCATAAGAAAAATAAGAAATTCAAGAGACATGAATTTAAGAAAAAATTATTTCAAGAATAAAATAAATTTCTATACCAAAGAATAATCAAGCTCATATGAATCTAGTGATTCAAGAAAGCCTAAAAGTGAAGATGAAAGGAAACAGGTTGAGACTCTCTTCATATCCATGAAAGTGACCTCTAAAAACAACTCAAAAGGTAAATTTTAGTTTTAAGATGAGAGCTCATATGAGGAGGATGGAAGAGTAAACCTTGAAGTTGAAGTAGTTAGTTCTCTTAAAGAATTAAAGCTCGAAAGGAAGAATAATCAAAAGATGAATTCATTATTGCAAGAATATGAATATCAAATCATTATTCGTGAGAAAAGTATAAACAAAAATTATCAATAACATGAATATATAATTAGGTAACTTGAACCAAAAATAACCTTGATTGAGGCATCTTGTAAAGCCAAGGAGAAATAATATATAAAACTAAAATCAGAGTTGGATCTACTACAAACTCAATTAGATAAAAATTCAAGAAAATTTAAGGCCTATCAAAAAATTGATAAAATCTCAAATGATCTATTTAAACTTCGAAGAAAACAAAGCTATTTCAATGATAAAAATGACATAGGATTTAAGGAATAACATAAGGATGATGAACCAACAATTAATAATGTGATCAAGACCACTCAAGAACCAACTAAAGCAAGGAATGATGATGTCAAGAATGTCAAGAAGAGATGAAATTTAAGTAATCAATCCCATGCATTAAGGTATGATCACTATTTGTATGGCTATGCTTTTTCATGCAATATGTTTGGACACAAATCTTAAAGGTGTAGGAGACATGAAAAAGGTCATGGAATACATCTAAATTCATATCACATGAGAAACAAGAACGAAATTATTTGATACAACTATCAAAAGTATATTAATATAGCTAAATTCTTCTATTAAATATCTCTAAAAAAACCAAGGAGGTGTAAATTCTAAAATTATATCCTACGAGTAAGAAGGAACAAGGTTTAATAGCCCAAACTTCCTTTCATTCTTAAATTGAAGGCATATAGTGGTACATAGACAATGGATTCTCAAGTCATATGATAGGAAACAAGGACAAGTTCATCTCTCTAGAATAAAATGCATCAGGAACAATGAGATTTGGTGATAATGCATTAGCGATCATTGTGGGAAAGGGCTCATTATGTCTTGACAATGGAAATAATCTCATTGAAAATGTTTTATATGTGGACAGATCTGAAGCACAACCTTTTAAGTGTAAGTTAGATGTGCAAGCTAGGGTATAGGTAATGGTGTTTCATAAAAAAGGATGTGACATAAGGAAGAAACAAATTAGATAAGGTGGTTGGTAAGACTAAAGAGAATCAACAACAATATGTATGTCCTAAAGGAGATCAATAAAGAGAAATGTCTTTAGTATTCAAGTTGGATGATAGTTGGACTTTGGCACAAGAGATTTTAGGACATATTAATTTTGAAAATCTTGTTAAAATAAACTACCTAGGGATGTGTAAGAAACATGCCTGAGGATCACTAAACTTCTTAAAAATCTTTGTAACATCATGCCTACATGGAAAAAAAACTAGAAGAAGATTTAAATATAAAGATTATTCTACAACAATGCCTCTAGAGCTGATTCATACTGATCTTGTTGGACTAACCTAGAATGGAAACATTCAATGGGAGAGATAATTTATGTTATTGATTGATGAATTCACAAGGATGACGTGGGTTTCCTTCCTTAATGAGAAATCAAAATCACTATAAAGGTTCAAAACATTCAAAGAACTATTTGAGAATTAGAAAAATGAAAAGATTAAGAGCTTGAGATCTGACAGAGGAGGAGATTTTTTTCAAATGAGTTTGATGAGTTTTCTGAGACTCATGGGATAAGAACGCAGTTCTCAGCTACAAGAATACCTCAACAAAATAGGGTAGTGGATAGAAAGAATAGGACAATGCAAGAAATGACAAGAACCATCATGAATGAATCAAAAAAATTAGATGGATATTGGAGGGAGGTATTTATCACAAAAATATACATCTTGAATAAAGATAGAATCAAAATAAATAATAGGAAGACACCTTATGAGATTTGGAGAGGAAGACCTACAAGTGTAAAACACCTAAGAGTTTTTGGAAGAAAGTTTTTTATTAAAATAGATGAAGACAACCTTGGAAATTTTGATATAAGGCGTGATGAAGGAATATTCTTGGGTTACTCAACAATTATTTCATCATATAGGTGTTACAATAAACATGAACAAAAGATAGTAGACAACACCAATGTCACAGTTGATGAATCATGTCCAAGAAAGACTAAAAATCACCCAAAGAGACTCCCCAAAGATTATAAAACTAGGATGATGATGAAATTGTAGAAGGTAATCAAGAAGAAGAGAGTGAAGATGAATAAAGAATAAATACTATAGTTCCTTCAAGATAGGTTAAGAGAAATCTTCCTCCAAATCAGATCATAGGGAACAAGGAAGCATTCAAGATCTTGAGAATATAGATATTCTATCCAAGATAGAATAAATAAATGTCATGGAAGATAGTAAGGACAAAAATTGGATTTAAGAAATGAATTAAGAAATGGATGAAATAAAGAAAACTGATACCTGGGAGCTTGTCCCAAGGCCCAAGAATAAGAACATAATTGGAACCAAGTGGGTTTTTAGAGACAAGCTGGTTGAAAAAGGTGAAGTTACAAGGAATAAGGAAAGGATGGTTTGAAAAGGGTATGCTCAAGTTAAAGGAGTGAATTTTGATGAAAATGTTTCTTCTGGAGATAGAATGGAGGCTATTAGAATCTTTTTGGCATAGGTAGCATACAAAGGATTTAAATTATACTAAATGAATGTAAATTCAGCATTCTTGAATAGGAACTTTAATGAGGAAGTCTACATTGAACAACCTAATGGATTTTATCTCACTGAGGATAAGGATTATGTTTTTATATTGAAGAAGGCATTATATGGTCTCAAGAAAACCCCTAGGGCTTGGTATAGTAGATTGGATAAGTACTTGGTTGATCAAGGTTTTACGAAAGGAGTAGTTGATATCAATTTATACATAAACATGAAGAAGTTAATCTACTACTTGTTGTTGTCTATGTTGATGATATAATATTTGGAAGTGATAGTGAGACCATTTCATATGGATTTTTAGAGGTGATGAAGAAAGAGTTTGAAATTTCAATTCTTGGAGAACTTTTATTATTCATAGGGCTATACAAATTAGTCAATCCAAAGAAGGTATCTTCATATCAAAAATAAAGTACATCAATGAAATCATCAAGATATTTCAAATGGAGAATTTTAATCCAATGGCCACTCCAATGATTGTAGTATGCAAACTCAGTCAAGGATGACAACTCACCAAAGGTAAATGAGACCTAATATTAATCTATGATAGATAGCCTCATGTATTCAACTGCATCTAGGCCTAATATCATGCAAGCATTTGGTTTGGTTGGAAATTTTCAAGAGGATCCTAGGGATAAATATCTTTAAGCTTTCAAGAGAATCTATATATATCTCATGGGAACCATAAAATATGGGTTGTGGTATCCAAAATGTAATGAGATTCAAATCAAATCCTTCACAGATGCAGATTGGGTAGGTAGCATTATTGACAGGAAGAACACAACTGGTGGAAATTTTTTTCAGGTAAGTGCACTATGTCTTGGCTATGTAAGAATAATTCTCTTATAGAAATTTCCACTTGTGAAACTAAGTATGTAGCAACAACCTTATGTTGTGCTCAAGTGATATGGATGAAGAAAACACTTGAAGACTATAAAATAAAAAATGAAGGTCTTATACCTCTATATTGTGATAACAAAACTTATATAAGTGTGTCCAAGAACCTAGTGTTTCACTCCAAGACAAAACATATACTAATCAAATACTATTTCTTGAGGGAATAAGTGAGTGAAAAATGATTAAGATTGAACATGTATCCATAAAGGAGGAATTAGAAGATATTATGACCTAATCTTTACCTAAAGAAAAGTTTGAGAATTTGGGACAAAGAGTCGGGGGTAATCTCCATGCCCTAATAAATCACTAAAGGGTTCAAGTAATCAAGGGGTGGTAGATCAATCTCCATATCTTCTCCAAAAAGGCTCAAGAAGTGTCAAAATAAGGGGAGCTAGCTCACTAGTTTAAGGTACAAGTTGAGAAGACTAAAGAAAGGCATGTGCAAAGAGTGAATAGTATGAGTTTTAAGAGAATATGTTTAAGGGGATCATTGAGGTTGATTTGTGAAGAAATATATGTCATCCTATCAATCCATAAATTACAAAATAGACTAGCCTAATCCAAAGGGGGAGCTTGAAGAGGTATGTCTATGCTTTGTACCACTGATTGTTTGCATATCATTTTTTGAATGAACCCTTTTCATAGATTTCAAAGGGGGATAATGTCTTCAGAAACAAGGAAAAATAACTTGGAAAGTGTTGATATGAATGTTTTCCATCAAATTTTTTGGTGTTTGTTGCCATCAATGAAAAAACAGGAAATTGTTGAACCCTATCATGATGTCATTTTCATTGATGACATTGTGCATTGATGGAAAAGAGTGAATGATGAGGTGTTAAATTTTTAGGGGCATGAAGCTTGATTTGTAGTACCTTCACAAAGTGGTTTAGTTCCTTCACAAGGTGGTTTCAGTGTGTCTTCTTGATCAATCATGGTGGTTTCAAGGTGTTCAATGTTTGGTTGGGGTGATTAGTGCCCACTTGAGGTATATGGAGATGCTTGGTGTTCACTTCTCAGGTGTCCTACAAGTCTGAAATGCTATTTAAATAGTATGCAAGGGATTCTAAGATGATCATAATATAAATTATTGCAATTCATGGTTGGAACTATCCCATTTATGCCTATTTCAAAGACCTAATGAGATGTGTGAAGCAAAATTAGGCCATTTCAAGACAATGTAAGCATGAGAGGTGTTTAAAAACATTGTATAGAGTCCTTGTATAGAGCCACATGTCATAAACCATCACTTAGAGGTAAATTTGGGGTCTTTCCTATGACCTCCCTTGAGAAAAAACAAAATAGGCATGGAAAAACGTGGATCTGGTCATGATGGTATACATGTTCATTTATGATAAACAAAATATAAGTGTGGCATGTGAAGGAAGGTGTTGCAGACATTTGTAGGTCAAATTTTCATGCAAAATTGAAGAAATTTTATCTCAAGATAAAAGGTTTTTAGCTCTATCAAGATTCTAGAAATCACTCTCCTAGCTCAAAGGTCATCTCTCAAGATCTGAAAGGAACATAAAAGTTTTGCATGGTGTCCTTAAGGATTTCACTTGAGCTAGAGGACTGAGTTGAGAACATTCCAGAGGTGGAAATGAAGTAAAATGGTTCCCTATACTTTATGAATAATCCTTCAGAGTGCAAACCACTTCAAACCCTCCTAAAATCATAATACTGACATCTATGGACAAAAAATGATGTATTTGATAGTTAAATCCCTTATGTTCAAACTGATATAACCACTTAGGGTTATATGAGAATTCATTATAGTTCAATATGGTGGTATTTAGGTTCCACATGATATAATTGTACCATAAAAATTTTACTTTATTTTGTACAAGGTTTTGGTTATACAATCCTATATAGAAGGTGTCACGATGAAAACATGGATGTGGAAGTTTTGTTTGGGGAGCGTGCTTCATGACTCATGAAATATTCTAAGAAATTTATTTGAAAATTTATTTTGATCCTTGCCAATCTCTTTCACCTACCACTAAAGGGAAGTAAAGACAAACCAATCATGATGGTTTTAGAGTGGTTTTTGTATATAATCCTATTGTTGAGGTGAAAAATGAGTATGGACATCTGTTATAGATCCATTGTGACATGTTGGAGCTAATGGTTTGTTTTAGTAAAGTAGTTTGAAGTCTCTATTTATTTGGTCTACAACTACACTATATGCCTGGTCAAGAATGTTGAGAAACTGAGATGATATTATGGATTTCTCTTCAAAATACATGCACACAAGCATTTAAACATGGATTATAGGTTCCCTTCAAAGTTTTTATGTAGAGGCTAGTCATGAAAATAAGTTTCAACATGCAAGATTCAAATTAGACAAAGACTGGGTCTTGAATCTCAAAACCTTGTCTGAGTGTGTCTAGGAAATCATACATGTTTGATCTATTTTTGCATGGAATGAAACAAGATATGGACATGGATATTTCACATAGCATACATATCCTCCTTGAAAGGCATGGCTTTGGAGTCATGACTAGCTGGGATAAGTTTGTGATTTTTCTCAATCTTCAAATATGTAACTCTGTGCATGTAAATCAGTGTATACCCTACTCCAACACATGATTTTTGAAGATAATAATGGTTCCTTTTTGCTTCTTTTTAGTTTTAGCTGATATAAAGTTTACCAATCACATTCCCCAAGCTGTGAAATTAGTTGAAGACTTATTATTTGTAGTTTGTCAAGCTCATTCATGACTTTGATATGAGTTCTTCATGACCATGCATGTAAAGGTGTGATGAATGGTTGAAAAGGATTCCTCAAACCCTAATCTGCTGTTCTCCAAGATATTTTTTTGGTATAAACCTCTTATAGACTTACTTCTCATGAATTTTGGGAAATTTTTGGTTTCAAACAGTCTCATTAGTCATCAAATTCAAGACTATGTTCTTTAGCACTCGCACCTAGTGCTCACATAAGTTCTCTAATGTAGGTTGAATGTAAAATAGTGAAGTATGAAATATTAAAGAGGTTAAAGAGAATATTAGAGGTGCTATTAATAATTTATCATAAAGATGAAACTTGGAACTTAGTCCTCCATGTGCCTTAGACCTTCTCACTCACCAAAGGATAAGAAAAAAATAGTAATGATAGTTACAAAACAAAGTTGTAGGGGTTAGAAAGAATTTTTTGTCAGAGATGTCAGAAGGTTAGGGAGTTTTGGAGACCTTCATTTGAACATCATTAATATCATATCATTCTTATCATAACCTAAAAATTATGTGCATGGAACTGTCATCAAGTTCAAAAGAAATGACTACAAAATAATATGTTTCCTAAGTGATGTTACCTATCTCTATCCTTATACGAGTTGTAAAGTGAATAAGTTGAAAATTTATTAAAGTTGAAGTGAATAGAACCTCTGAGTGAGTCCTACTTTTATGTATATAAACTCATATCTTTGTGTAAAAAAGGTTGTTGAAAAAGTGAGAGAGAGAGAGAGAGAGAGAGATAGTTGATAATGTATTGAGGCTAGTGCAACTAGGAGAAGGTGTATGATAATGAATGAGAAAACTTAGAGATCACAATTTGTTTTGTTAGCAACCTTGACAAGTATGTGATCAAATTTATGTCAAGTCTAAGTAGAAGCTTATAAAATTTTAAAGTAGGTTCTTTCATGCAATTTGCATCTTGCAAATAAGACAAGTAGGTATTTGACAAGTATTTTAAAGTTCGTGCTTCATGTTGAGTAGGTGCTCAATAAGTTTGAGAACTTTGTGATATTTCATTGGAAAAATTTTCTACCATAGTACATTATTTTATTGGGGTTTTCTCCCTTTAAAGTATTTCCCACCATAAATCTTATCTTCTTATGATTTTACTGTTGATTCCTCATATATAAGTGTTGTTCAATCTTCATAAAAAAGTAAAGAAAATGAATTGTCTCTCAAATTTATAATTTGTATTGATTCAACCCATCTCAGTGCCTAGAATTTCCAGCACTCTATTTCCCCTAGGGGACAATGGGGAGAAGGGGAGAACAAAATTGTGCCTTACCATTTTGGAAAGCCAAGTTTTTCATTAGCTTACCTGAAATAACATGGAAACATAAATGTTTCATCCTAAAAGCTCAAGATGGTGTTTTGATGTCAAATCAATATATTAATTTGAATTAAAAATCCATTCTAATAATAATGGAACATGTCTTAGAGCTTTAATATGCCCAAAAATCCAAAAAATGACCCATTCTTATTCGAAACCACGAGGGGCCTCTACAATATTTTAACTGTCTCAAGAAATAATCACACATTAAAGAAAATTTTATCCTATAACCAATTATTCAAGATTTTTGGTGCCTATTTTATTTCCTTCTAACTCCTTATAGATCTCCTAGGATCAATCAGAGAAGTCCACATTCACAATTTGATGGTTCATTCCTTACACCTGAAAACCCTCCATTGAAGAAGTTGTCCCTAAATCACCAAATCTTTCCTAAATATTGCTAAACTACTTTCAACACCTTCAAAGATCCCCAATACCACCTCAAAATGTTTATGAGCTTTTCAAAACCTTCCTAGAGGATGCACATAGGCCTCAAAATGACCAAAATTGGCCTCTCTAGACTAGTCGAAGAGCAAGTCTTCTGGTGTACTTCACTGAATGGAAGAATTAACCTTATCACACCATTTTGAAAACATGTACATGTTCATACAAGTCATTAAGATTACTTTCAAGGAAAAGGTAATGATGAGATTGGAGGAAAGATGACTGGGAGAGGGATTGAGGAGGATTTTTAAGCATGTTTTCATCTTGTGGCTTATTTTTCATGATGTAAATTTGGCATTTTTGGGCTAGTTAATTCACATGATAATAAATAGCTCTAACTTGGGGACATTGGAACAAAAGGGGAAATATAGAACTTGATATTTCTCATGGGTGAGAAAACCAACTCCTTATTCAAGTTGGATAATAGAGTCAATTCTTCACACTAAAACAAGAGACGAGCAAACATGAGGGAAAACCAAAAGAAAATATGAAACAAAAAGGGAAAACCTACCAAACTAAAAAAAGAGTACAACCTAAAGGTAAATTATAGACATTTATTAGGGTGTGAGAATAATGTACACATACCCAAAAATGGATTGAGAGAAGTATGTACCATCATAAAACAGTGGGTTGAACTCATACCTCTTCTAATGCTTGAAGATAATAATATGGTCATGTTATGCTCTCGTGATGAATCTACATGGTTTAAGGAGAAGGAGCAAGAGCAAGTTTCCATCCTCATAGTGATGCTACATAGAAAACACCTTTGTATTTAGTGACCACTTCATTACTTGTTCAGAAGTTTTATTTTCAGTAGTGTCTACTTGATGCCATGTGACCGTAAGGAGCCACTCTCTCATGTTTTCAAAACTAGAGTCTTTGATTTTGTAATGAAAGAATTCATCATCACTAGGAGAATGTTGCAACATGGGTTCATATTTAAATCAATAATGACTTTGGAAATTGTGGGATCAAGATGATTCTGACTCCATTCACAAGACTTTTACATATTCTCATTCATTTGTTCTAAATTATTTATCTCTGTTCATATCAAATAATCACCAACATTGACATTACATTATATAATGGAGGTGTTATCTTTGTTACTAAAGACACCCACATGAGATTCAAGAATTTCCTTTCCTTTCCATTCATGGTCTTCTTCACAAAATGGGAAAGGAGAAAATTTACCTTCCTATTCATTCTCATCTTCTAAGGATTTGAAGAGAACATTGATCTTACCTATTTGTTCCATCTCATTGTTGAGAATTTGTACATAAAAAGAAGGATCAAAACTGAAATCACACTTATCTTGCATGGTCATGGTGTAGGTTAGGATCTCAAGACTGAGTTGAGGATATTAAATTTATTTTTCAATATTCAAGATGTCTTGCACATATTCCTCCTTCAAAGCTACCACATACTCATTTTCAGATTCATCTGAAGAGTATTCGTATTGGGTCTCAGGAAGATGATTGGAATCTTAATCTTAATATTCCCATGACTCATTTGAAAAATCCTTCTCCTTGTTCAAATTTCTTATCATCAAGGGATTACCTTCTTACAAGTTTGGGACTATATGGTTTTCATCATTTTCAAATAGAAATAATATATATGCTACAAAGGAAGGGCACACCTTTCAATTATAGATTGATCGTATCATCCTTCCAAATGGAGGATGAACACAATGTTGATTCAACAACATGAGAATAATCATTTACTCCATCCCAAACATCTCACATAAAGTATTCTTATTTGTAGGGAAAAGGGAAGACTCCATTCTCACTATTATGATCACTATCACATGTTCCTTTAGTGATGATGGGGAAATGAACTCTTCAGAGAGGTCATGCTCTATTTGTCTATCCATGATTGTTTCAAGAAGGAAATTGGATTCTTCAATTTTCTCTATTTCACCATTGGGAATTTTTGCATCAAATGAAGAACCAAAATGAGAAATAAAACCATCAATAATTATCTCAAATTCATTCTCCCAAAGAATCAGTTGTGGGGAAAGAGGGTTCATATCTTGAACATATTCATGATCAATGGAATTATCAACAAGCATTTTGTCATCCATCAAGAGGAAATAATTCTCATCTTTTGTGCATATTGCTCCTCCAACAGATTGTGCCTTGAGCCAAAATGAAGATGTGAATGGAAGTTCAACCTTCATGCTTTTGTCATTATCCTCTAAGGTTCTAAATTGAATTTCGTTGGAAGCCTCAAGAATGGGTCATTCATGAGAAACACATAGGATTATTTCAGGAACAAATACCTCATAATATGGAGAATCATTAGAATCTTCTTCCAAGGGATGAATCTCTTCTTCCTCAACATTATGAAGTTCTTCAAGCTACTCGTACCTTTCTTACATAGCCTTAGCATAATTCATTACTTCATGATTGGTTTTGGGATCATAATTTCCTTCTTCAACACTCAAGATTATTTTCACAAACCCCCTTTTCAAGGTTTTCATTTCTTCATCTCTATAAGTGAGAAAATAATCTAGAGGAAGAGAGACAAAAGATAAGGATTTGAGTTTCTCCTTCAGTTGTGTGAAGTTTAAAATATTATCTTAAGGAGATTCTTCATCCTCATGGTGCTCGTACACCATTTTGTTTCTCTTCTACATCTTTCTCATCATGATTTTGGATTCTTAATCATCAGTGGGTGTAATTCACATTTTCCTTCCTATAGCAGTAGTCTGTTTGAATTGAAGCCACAAGGATTTGATGACAAGATCCTCAAAAGTAATTATTTTATCTATTATAGATACTTTTTCCATATCCTTTATAGAAATGTTACTAACCTTCTTTCCTTTTGCTGGATGCATATATTTGCTTGAAGTAAGCGACCTATTTTCCATGATAAAATCCTTGTTATCACGAGAGCTAGTCTAGAATGATGGTTGATCAAAGTCTTTATTTCTTAGTGGTCATCTTATTCTACATGGTTGTTATACCTTATTGGTGATGAACACCAATATTTAAATTCATCATCGGGATATGTAGGAGATGAACGTGACTTGGATTTGTTCCTTGATAGAGTCACCTTCAATATGTGATTTTTTCTTTGAAATATGTTTTTTTTGTTTTTGGAATATATGTATTTTGTATTTTCTAGAGATATTTAATCATGCATGAGGGAAGATCTCTCCCCAATGGAGTCAATAAACAATGTTGGAAAAATAATTTTTCATGTTACAAATTATTGAGTTTTCACCAATAGTCACACAGGGCTAAACCCCTCCTTCTTGTGTATGCGAGGTTCCCAATATTGAATGTAATCTAACCTAGATATATCGGTGGTGGTTAGGTTGGGGATCACTTAGGATTACTCCATTAAACCCATGGAAAATTATTTTACAAGGTACAAGGGAGGAATTTGCATCAAAGAAAGGTAAAGGGGAGTTGCGGAAATAAGCAGAGAGAGGGTTACTATTGTGAGTAGACCTAAATATTTCACATGCAATATCCAGAGTAGGTCCACATTAAATTAGAAGAACATAACAATACAAACAACGATAAGACCAAAAAAATATAGATACATAAATCCACTGATTCATTTATCAAAGGCACAAAAAACTTTCTTAAGTTTATAAGACTATCATGTGTGCAAAGTTAGAAAGTGAGAGTAGAGGAACATAAGACAAGAAATAGAAAAATTTCATATTCTATTTCATGAAGTAGAAATGCTAATCTTAGCAACATACATTCAATCACCAATTTCCAATCCTTTGGAATGGAGAAGCCATTCTAATTTATAGAATCACAAATTGTCTCTTCATCTACACTATACCTAAATTTTCACCCATCCCCTTCACTTGCGACCCTTCTTCTTCATAGGAGGTGAGTCATTTTATTGTTAGGAAAAAAATATTACAATTTTGAATTTAGGTTTACTTATGTGAATAGGAGAAATTTAAAAAATTTATATTCTTAATTGAATATTAGAATACAGAGAGAGGAGACATAAAGATATAGAGATAAGGGTTGACTGATATGATGAAGATGAATTTTTCTGATGGAGAACTTGTTGATTTGAAGCATGGTGATCATAATTTAATCCTTCTGTAAGATGCAGGAACACTCTAGACTACTGAATGAGTGTTTAGGAACGCTTTTGTGAATGATATTAGATAGAGTTCATGATTATTTCCCATTGTTGTACACATAGTCCCCCACATGACCTATTTACTCTTCTCAACTCTTGAACAATTATTGAATGAAATCAGATTTGGAATGCCTACATAACTTATTTCACATATGTTTCTCATCAGATGATTTCATGATTCTTCAAATGTGGAGATCTTGAGTTCCTTAATAGCTCAATTAGATCACTTAAACATACTCCTTAGAAAGGTGATAGTCGATTATGGACATGATGACTCTCAACCCATTCCATAAGTGGTGGTTGAAATAAAATTGCAATAATTAATATGTTGTTCATTGAATGACAATCATTTAATCATCAAGTTAGGAGACAAAAAGTTTAAATAATGTCAGTGTTGTATGCACAGTTGCAGATAATTAAGGAGGTATGGAAAGAAATAACTTTCACTACCATACTTAAAATAACAATGCTTGAAAGTAGACAAAGCTTAGAACTGAAAGCAAATGAATTCTAAACACTATGAATAATAAAAATCTTATAAATTCAGAATACAAATCAAGAATATAAATTGCTTCCTAGGATAAACATGCAATGAAACAAAGCAACAAAACTATGGAGGAGTTTAGCAAACCACAAGTTGGACCTTCCTTGGCTACTAATCCCTCCTAGATATTGTAACTAAAGTATAATAAACCGAACTCATATATTTTATTGAATTGGCATGAACATTAAATATAGGTTTAAAACAATCTCCTATTTGAATTATTTTCTTTCTATTATCCTCTAGATACATTTCCAACATTAACCCTTTTCTTTTATACTTCTCTTTTACAACAAGACGTGAGAAGAAGATTTCAACTAGAAGTTTAAAAAAATAAGTAAAAGATAATTAGTAGAACAAGTGGAATATATCAAAGAGATCAACAAGATATTCAGCACATGCAACATAAATAATAATAGGTGTGAAGATAACAAACACATAACTTAAGTAATTGACCACTTCCTTAAATCACATATTAACTCAATAATCAATTATCCAATAGTTTAGAATGAATGATCAGATCAAAGGTCAAGTTATTTATTAGTTCTACATGTTCTAGTTGTAACCGATCCTTCAACAATACACATACACTTGAGTGTCATTCTTCACGCTTTCAAAAAGATATTCATAATGTAGGCTATTTTCTATAAGTGATTCCCTCTACCTATGGACAAGTTGCTGCAGACAGTTGCTTTTGCTATGGACAAGTTGCTGCGTATGGTCCCTTTATTGCATATGAGTTGTTTCATATAGAAATTTGATTACAAACAAGAATTTCATCACACATATCATCATTCAAACAACTTATTGAAACCATAAGAATAAATTCACACACAAAATACCTCAAAAAAATATAACTAGTGATAACTATATTAATCAGTAATCATGCCATAAATTCAAGTTGTGATGATGATGTTAAGCAATGTAACTAGAAAATACAAGGATGTGACGACAATGCCAGAATATAGAATATGATTTGTTTATAAAGGTAATCAACACAACTCGTTACACCAATGTGATTAATTTCATGAATTTCATAATTCAAGTGGTTCATATCCCTACTGCTGAAAATAGCATCTGTGCCTGAAATCAATTGGGGTACATGTCCCTTCTTCTTCTAACAAGAAGTAGCCACTTTTTATCATGAACTTATTTATAACTCTATTTCATATCCTTTCACTGAGTGGTCGATCACCTGTCCATTGAAGTATTGGAAAGTGAAATATTGGTAGGTGATAGCCAATAGGAAACTAGTTCTCTGCACATTCAGTAGCAATCTCAATGTATGTATTTAATCTTTTCAAAGTTTTCCTTATATTAGGATAAGAGTGCATCTCTTTCTTTTATAGTTTTGGGGATAGCTCATTCCATCGCATCTTGCATGCTTGTACCACTTGAATCCCATGATCCCTAATTATTGCTTTGACCTCTGTGTGGGCTTCTTTCCTCATCTTCCACATTCTCCTCCTGATCACCTTATTCTTTATATATTTTTGACATTGCTCCATAATTTCATCTATTTTGGTGGCCTTAGACTTGATAAGTAATGGTTATACCTTATCTAAATGCCTATACTCTTCCATCTTCCTTTCTCTATCCAACTCATTTGTAAAATAAGATCATTGGGATTTTACTTGAACAAATCTAATGTATAGAATTGGAATCCAATCCTTGTCATACTGTATGGCATAGTTGTGAAAAAAAATCTCACATAACAAGAGCCAAAGTTCATGAGTGCTATTAAGATATGAAGTGAAGAAGCTCCTAGTTGTGCCGATGACATACTGTATGTTATAAT
Source organism: Taxus chinensis (assembly GCA_019776745.2). NCBI lineage: Eukaryota > Viridiplantae > Streptophyta > Pinopsida > Cupressales > Taxaceae > Taxus > Taxus chinensis. Next base: position 76,507,813 of record CM034149.1, read on the forward strand.
TAATACAGGTAAGTTTAAGTTGCAACATTTTTTTCCTTAAAGAAGATAACATAAAAATTTGATGGAGGCCTACATTTAAATATCTCATGGGCCACCTAGACTATCTCTTCATGCTTCAGATTTAGTCTCTTAATCTACCTATCCTTTTCCTTCAGTTCCTCTTCATGCTTAGAGACAGGGGCTTATTTTCCTTTCTCCCATTTTCCTTTTATCCTATTAACATAGGTCTCAACTTGTAATAACAAAAAGTCAATATCTGGAAACATAGTATGTGTGGTCATCTCCTTACAAGGTGGTTTTATAGGTTTCCTTATAATTTCCTTAATAATAAGTTAGGGGTTAACTGGTGTTACCTTCAATTTTTGTAAACTAACATGTAGTGTTGTCTCAACCATATACTAAATTACATCATCCACAACTACAATAATGTGTCATTGTTCTTGTTCTATAACTAGTTCAACTACTAAAGGTACCTTCTCATGTTCAGTTCCTTGGTCTTGCTACTCTATGACTTGCTCAAGAACTCGTTCAAGTACTTGTTCATCAACTACATGAAACTATTTTTTTCACTTTATTGCTCCTCTTACTCAAGGGGTTTCTCAAAAAATTCCGGCATATGTTCATGTTCAATTTTTTGTTCCTTTTTCTCCTCATGACCTTTCACTACTTGAAATATCTCCTCATTCTAAGTTGGCTCTTCTTATTCCTCTCTGGTTTGATTAAGGAATTCTCACTCATGAACATGGGAATCAATATCTCCCTTGTATGTATCTATTAGTTGAGACTCAAAGATTCTCTCTGTAGCTTCCACATCACTATCTAGTGAGATGATTTGTGACAGTGTTGATTTAGAGGTCTTCGACCTTTTTTTTTTAATCACATGGGAGTGCCAAGGTGTGGGAGAAGATTGAGAAGACTTCTATTTACCCTTAGAGGTGGAGGATTCAAGAGTGGATAAATCTAATAGGGTTTCAAAAAATAAAATTCTCTCAGGAGAGACAAGTACATGGTTTTCCTTAGCAGATGGTAAATTTTAGGAAGTAAAGGGTTCTTGAAGATGAGAGGTTAATGGTGTAGCATTTTTTATGTGTTTAGAGGAGATATAAGTGATTTTACTCCTGTTTCTCTTATTTCCCAAAAAATTATCTATACTATTTTCCCTCACAAAATAGTTCCACTTTATCTAAGGATAATCTCTTTGCATGGTATGTTTCACTACTAGGGTTATAAGGCAATGGTTTGACAATGAAACCCTACCCCTCTATACTTTTCTACTCATTATTTTTAATTTTTCATGTAATAACTTACGTATATTTACTTGCTTGTTGTTTTTTAGATGATTCAATAACTTAAAATGAATTCTATTCAATCTAGAATACCTTCCTTCACAAGTAAAGTACTTCATTAAAAAATTTACAACCTCAGCCCATAAGGGTTTGAGGAATGTTCTTTTTTACCTTTCTTTTCAGTGATGAATTCATCTTTATCATCTGTGAATTCTCTCCTGGCTACTTCTGGGCTTTTCTAGGAATGGTTCTCCTTAGGATGGTAGGCTATTTACTTCCATCAAAATATTGTCACCAAGTATGATTGATAATACCTTCACCTTTGCCTCCCCATTACTGAATGTGTTGGATAATTCTTCCACCATTGCTTCATTAAAACCTTAAAACCTTTTGATGTATTCTAGCGAACCATTATCCTAAAAATACTACATAATTTGAGGATGGCTTAAGTGTCGAGAATAGTGAGTGGGTTTGTTCCTTATCAAATATCCTCTCATTATGGATATGTATCCTGGTTTGGTTTCAATATGTAATAGTAAAAATATTCTTAAAGGAATGTTGCATAATTGAGTTGTTTTAATATTTTTAAACTTTGGGACCAAGAGGACACACATCATGGTTACGAGAGATCAATCATTAATTGATATGACCATGTGAAGCATGTAAAGCAAACTGATTTCACAAAATTAGCTTATGTGGAGGGACACATCATAACTTGAAAGGTGGTGGTATTTAAATGCAACACATGCATGATGACTCAGCATAAATGCTAATTAATTATAATTATTATAATTATACTTTATCCAAGTGATAGTTGAGTTCACTTATCTTACTGTTCATTTGAAATGATGATTGTGCATGCTTACTTGAACTTATGCCTTGGCTGAATGAAAACTTGTTGTGATGTTTTAGACATGTTTTGAATTGATGTTTACCACTGTTTACTAAAACCAAATGAATCCCAGAGAGGGAATTATAATCTTTTGTGGTGCCAATTTTTTCTTGTCCATCTCTCGCATGTCTATGCATCCTTGATCTTATTTCATTCAATCATTAGTTTTGCCAAACAAAAAAGAAAAAATAGGGGTTTCCTTCATGTTGCTGCAAGTGAAACCTTTAGTGATTGCACTTTATCCTTATGGTGGATATCATGCTCTCTTGCAATCACCAAACATCAAACCTTGTAAAAAAAATCTATGAAATAAATGTATTAACACAGTGTTATTGATCACCAGAAGGTTTGATCATAACACTTTTATTTGTCATTGGAATATTCAACAAGCTAAATGCACCAAGGCCGCTGAAATCTCTCAATCATATTAAATTTCATAAGATAAGCCAACATGCTCAACCGCTTATCTTAAATCTAAAGTCCTTACTTTCATCCTACTTTGAGCTCCTTTGAATAGTTTCATGAATGAATCTATGTCAACTAGATTCTTGTACAATATCATCCTATGGCCATTCACTAATAGCTTAAACCTCACAAGATCTATGGTGGTGAGTTTTACAACTCTATTGGGGAATAAATTCTCAATCTCATAAGGACCTAGCCAACTTGTCCTAAGCTTTCCTATATGATCCTTGTATTTTGAATCAAACAAGAGTGCCCAATTACGTTCATGAAACTATCTACTCTTAATGTAATAGTCATTCCATTTTACTCTTTTCTTCTTCACTACCTCTGTATTATGTACTGCTTGTCTTCTCAATTCATATAACTCATTGAGTTGGAGAATCCTCCTTCTTTGATCTTATGATAAATCTATGCCTAGCTCAAGTGTAGTCCTTAGTGTTTTGTGCTCAAATTCAATTGGAAAAACATCAGTCTTTCCATACAAGAGGTCAAATGGTGTAAATCCAGCTATGGTATTCCATGTTGTGTTGAATAACCATATTGCCTCTGGAAGCCTATCTACACAATATTTCCTATGGAGTGCAATGATATTTTTAAATACGGCATATATCTCTTTGTTTGTTACCTCTACTTGGCCATTATATTGGGGATGGTATGGTGTAGAATTCCTATTCCCGATTTCATACTCCTTAACTAGATCAAAAATTACATCAATAGTAAAATGTGTAGCTTGATTTGTGAAAATTTCCCTTAGAACTCCATACTTGGTGAATATGTGATCATATAGGAACTTGGATAATTTATCATTTTTCTAATTTAACAATGCCTTCACCTATGTCCAATTATTTAGATAATCTATGCATATCAAAATGTATTCCTTTTGCTGAGATTTAGGGTCTATAGGGCCAATAAAATATAATCCCTACTCGTCAAAAGGTTATAAGACCAATTGAGGCTGTAATGCCATTTCATCATATCTAGTGGGCTTTCCCATTCTATAGCATCTATCACATATCTTGGTGTATATTTTTACATCCTTATGTGATGTTTTTCAATAATAAGCAATATTCAACACCTTTCGCACTATCATTTTTACATCAAAATACCCTCCACAAGGTTCACTGCGGAAGACTCTAAGGACATTAAATATATCCTCATCATATATACACATTCTCATTATTTGATCTTGTACCTTATGAAACATAAATCCAACTATCAAAGAAAAATGTACACTCTTTTCAACTATGTATTTATTCTCAAAGTATAAGTAATGTGAAGTTGTTTTACGTGAGACAAAATAGTTAGCTATGTCTCCATACCACATTGTTTTTGTAGAGATAAAAAATAAGTGTTCATCTGGAAAGGAATCATCGACTACTTTCTCTTCATTGTTTGTTTCCATCCCAGAGAGGAAATCTTCTACCATGTTATCCTTTCCTAGCTTGTCTATTATGGTGACATCAAATTCTTGTAGAAGGAGCAACCACCTTATGCTTATGCTTCTTATTACTGGGTTTTTTTATCACATATTTTATTGCAACATGATCAATGTAAATGAACACTAGATATCTTGTGATATAGTGTCTAAATTTGTTGATAGCATATATAACTACCAAGAAATACTTTTCTATTACTGTATAATTTAATCATGCATGATTCAAGTGCTTGCTAATAATAAATTGAATAATTCAAAACTCCATATTTTTATCCTAAGATAACTCTAATAACATGATTTGATGCATCAGTGAGGATGTGTAAAGGTAGGTTCCAATCAGGTCCTCTCAATAGAGGAGTAGTAGTTAGCATTTGTTTCCAAGTTTGAAAGGTATCTTCACAATGATTAGTCTAAAAAAAATCAACATCCTTTCCTAACAATGAAAAAAATGGCACTCTAAGATTGCTAAAATATTGTATGAACCTTCTGTAATAACCAAAATGGCCTAGAAAGCTCCCAACATCCTTTTGTTTCCTTGGTGTTAACAAGTTGATTATAATAGATACCTTTACTAGATCAAATTGAATTCCTTCAAAGGAGAGATAGTTTCCCCAAACTATACCTTCAGACATAATCAAGTAGCACTTCTCATTACTCAATGACAAGTTATGCTCTTTGCACATTTTCAAGACCTTATCTGGACTTTACATAGATTATTCAAATTTTCTACCATGTACGATGAAGTCATACATGTAGAATTCCATGCAATCATTTATTAAATCTAAAAATATGCTCAAGACTTCCCTTTGGAATGTAGAAGGTGCATTACACAAGCCAAATGGAAGAACTGGATATGCAAATTTACCCATAGGCATGTGAAGGTAGTTTTGTCTTAGTCCTCTAGTGAAATCTGAATTTTATTATAACCACTATATCCATCAAGTAAAGAGAAATACTTTTTACTAGACAAAATATCAAGTTCCTAGTCAATGAAGGGAAATGGAAAGTGATCTTTTTTTTTTATTGAATTCAACTCCTTGTAATCTACACATATCCTCCATTTTCCATTCTTCTTTAGTATAATGATAAGAGGAGATACCCATTGACTGTCTGATATGGGGTATATAAATCTGACATCCATCAACTTATTGAATTATCCTGTTACAATATCTCTTATTGTTGAGTTCATCCTCCTCTATGGGTTCTTGACTAGTTTACAACTTTATTAGATATAAATTTTGTGCGTGAAAATCCTAGGATTAATTCCATGCATATCACCATAATCCTAAGAAAATGTTGTTTTATGTTTTTGCAGAAGAGAAATAAAAAATTTCTCTTTTTGTCTACTCAGCATGTTGTTTACGTTGAGTAGTATTTTTGGTGTTATTTCCACTTGTTTAAAGAGATCCATCATTGAATGAATTTTGCTATTAATTTAATTTAGTATGAAATCACGGGGAAGAAGTTGATGAAGAATAAAATTCTTACCTGGAATATCAATGGTGCTTTGCTGCGGTAGAACTTGGTTCAAAGGAAAACTTAAGCACATTAACCTGTCATCCACTTATTCATTTCTTCCATAGTTGTTCTGCAAGAAATTAGAGAGAACAACATATTCTTCCTATCCTTCAATTGTACCATAATTCTCCAGCATCATGAGATGTTATATAAAGCTTTGATATGCTTCTGGTTCTTCAACCCAATTTTTATGATCTTTATCATTCAAACGTTAGACATGAGGATACAAAGTAAGCTTGGTTTGATTTCCATTTGAGATAATCATGTTTCCAACCTACAACCTATTAATGCATTAGCGGTGGAAAACCATGACCTTCCAATTATAAGAGGATAACCTCCTAAGCTTGATTTTGGTTGAAGGAAAATGAAGTTAGCATGGTATTCCCGAGAGTCTACCACCACCACTATGTCCTTAAGGACTCCTTCATGTCTCACTGTTGATTTTTTGTAAGTTGTAAGATGGTAGTTGCTGGCATTAATCCTTCCAACTTTAGATCATCCATAATCTACTTGGTCATGATGTTAATGGCTATCCCTAGGTTAATCAAAGTATTCTTTATTTTTGTGCCATTTGCTATAATGTTCACCAAGGGATTTCCCGGATCTATGTACTTGGGTAAAATTGAATTTCCAAGCATGATATCAGCCAAGTGTCTAATGACTTGCACATTGGATGGATCTTTCCTTTTTCTACCTGGATTTTTAATACAAAAATTCTTAACTAGCTTTCTATAAATGGGACATCCTTGATGGCTTGAATAAGTGGAATCTTAACAAAAGTATCCTTCACCTAATTAACAAAATTAGAATATGATGTAGGGTCATATTTATTTTCTTGTAATCTCTCTTGAAATGATGGTTCATTGATTTTCATTTTACCCTTTCTGGAACACTATTCACATTGTTGTTGATCAATCTACAACGTCTTATGGATTTTCTACATAATCAGAGTATTGGGATGATTCAATGGTATAGGATGGCTGAGTATATTTGTTTTTGGGGTTAGGAGTTGGTTGAGCTGGTAGCTAAGTGGATTTTGGTTGAGATCAAGGTTAGGGGTTTGGCATCAAAGCTTGTTGTTGTGGATAATGAGGTTTATGGTAGGATTGCTGCTAATTCGGAGGTGGGTTTCTCCATTTATGCCCTCCTCTCCAAGGATGTTGCCATGAAAAAGAAGTTTATTGTCATTATTGGCGTGAATATTGAGGTTTCCAATGCTATTAGTATTGGCTAGGGTATGGAGCCAAACCTTGCTGAGTTTTAGCCCATGGTGGGGGTTGCATATATGTATTACTAGCCCAAATTTGAAAATATGGCATTGGATCTTGTGACATAACTCCTTGTCTTAGTGGCCATGGTTTCCATTGAGAATCATAGATGACTCGAACATCCCTTGTTTCTATCATCTTGAATTCTGGTTCAACCTCCTTTCCTTATGTAATGTTGGCTAATCATCTGCATCTACAATCAACTTTCCTTCTTCTGCATGAATTGAAAAAATTGGTAAGTGTTGCCTCCACATATTATCTTTTCTTCTTGGCATACATGTCATCAAGATGAGTGGACATGTCATTTACTATTTCTTATTTCAATAATCTCTTATTTGGATATCTCCCCAATTCCTTTGGTATTTGATCCACCCTTTGATCTAGCACTCCTTATTCTCTTCATGGTTTCTCTGGAGTAATTCTTGCAGGCTACACAAATCTCATCAAAGGTATATTTTGAAATATATCCTACTCCTATTAAGTCCAAATCATCTATATCCTCCTCACTGAGTCCCTTCAAGTAGAGTAACTTCAGAGATTCAGGAGGTAACCTTGTGTGTCTTGACTTTTGAATATAGAACAAGAATTTCTCTAGATAGTCTTCTAGTAGCTCATCTTATTTCTTTTCCATCTTGAAGAGTTCATCCCCTCCTTTTCTACTTATCTTGCAGTAGTCTTGGTACTTGGTTAGAAAATTTTCCTTCATCTACTTCCAGGTAGTCACAATATCTCTTCATAAACCCATAAACCATCTCAAGGTTGCATCCTTAAATGTAGCATGGAATAACTTCAACTTGTGTGCATCTTTTGTGTAATCATAGCTCCTACATACTACATCAAACTCAAAAAAGAAAGTGTATGGGTATTCATTAATTGATCCACGGAAATTGGGAAGGGATGATGGAAAAATATTCTTCATAACAACAGGCTAAGTGTTATTGGATTTGGGAAACTCAAATGTACTTGGCTCCCCTGCTTCCACATTTTGGTTCACTTCTTCTGCTATGTTTGGTTGTTCAAAAACAACTTCATAAATTTCACTTAGAGGGAGATATTCTGAAATAAATCCTTGTACAGATGAAGAAATATGTGTTATTTGAGGATTAGGTAAAAATATACCATGAGAATCTCTTGGATGGTGTATGCATCAACTAACTCAACTCAATCAACATAGATTAGTGGGGGGTTAAAGGTGTAATTTCTAAATCTAAACTATTTCTAAAGAATGCAAAAACCTCTAGAAAACCCTATAACTTGGTATAATCCCTAGAAATGACGTAAAAATGGTGGTGGAAATCAAATTCTTGCAATTAATATGTTTTTTTATTAAATCATAATTATTTAATCATCAAACCAAGGGACAAACGTTTTATAATTCTAGTGTTGTATGCACAGTTATAGAGAATTCAAGAGGTATGGAAAGAAATAATTTCCACTAACATACTTTAAAGAACAATGCTTGAAATTAGAAAAAACTTATAACTGAAAGAAAATGGCTTATAAACATTATCACTAAGACAAATCTTATAAATTTAGAATGAAAATAAAGAAGATAAATTACTTCCTAGGCTAATCATGCAATGAAATAGAGAAACAAAACTATGGAGGGGTTTAGGAGACCACAAGTGGTCCCTGCCTTGAGTGCTAATCCTTCATAGATCTTGTAACTAAATGATAATAAACAAAACCCATATCTTTTAGTGAATTGGCATGAACATTACATCTAGGAAAAAATCAATCCCCTCTTCGAATTATTTTCTTTATATTATCCTCTAGATACATTTCCAACATTAACCCTTTTCTTTTATACTTCTCTTTTATAGTTGTAGACACTAAAAATATACACTACCTCATATTTTTCCAAATCCTTAATTAAACGCAACCATGTTTAATACAATATATCCTCCTCTTCAATTAATTAAGCACATTCCATCTCATAAAAAACACCCTTTTATCCCTATCTATTTAATCATTTAATTTAATTAATACCCCCTCTCCCCCTGTATTTTTACCTTTACTAATCAAATATTTACCTTAGGCCACATATTACATCCCCATTTTATTAATATTTCATAACATATACACAATTGAATCAAATTAATATATCCACGTATGAAAATTGTTATTTATAACCTAATTATCTAAACCTAATCTAATAATTTTCCTAAGTATCTAAATATTCCCTAAAAACCATTTTTAACCTATTCCCTAACACCCTTATCTTGTAAACTTATCATTATAATTTATAAACCTATTAAAATTATCTATAAACCTAGATTAGGATAATTAATAACCTATTCTATCCAAATTTAGTTTATTCCTTCATCATCACTACCAACCCGACACATCTTGAACAACATAACAAATCATCTCCTTGAAATCTAAAACAAGATTCTTTGAATTAACAAAGAGTTCCAACTATTTTATAACCTAAACCAAACCGACTGAAATCACCGGTGATTTGGTCAATTGCCAAGGATTACTTAAGACACATTTTCGGTCTCTTTTCAGGATCATCCACATGCATTCGTGAATTCTATCTTCTCTTTTTGAGTTCACAATTTTTTTTGGCATCTACAACATTCAAGTTATTGTCTAGTAGCATCCCAACATTCTTTAAGCACCTTAAAGCTACTTTAAGGTTCTTGTAGATCAACATCCCTTCACTCCAGCTGCAATCTTCCTCAACCTCTTACATCACATTTTATCAAGTTTAGACACCATTTCATAGCTTCGTCTTTGAATTTAGGTATTTTTATATTTTCATTTGTATATCGTGCATTATTATCTATGTCCTAGAAAGGCCTCAATTTTAAATTAATCAGTAAAATACTATATTTTATCAGTTTGTTATAATTTCCCACAATCGCCAACGATTACATGAATTAACGACGATTCCTATGATATTCATATTAATTCCAGTATATATATGATCTATCTATCATTCGCTTCAAACATGCTTTGTTAGCATGAGTTACTTTAGATGGAAATAGGTGGTCCAAGTCATGAGATTACCAGTATCCACTCCCTACTCATTTTCTGTCATCAAGTGTACTAGGAATAGTATGACATCCTACATGATCTTGAATTATGTTCTATTCAATCTGCCCCTTTGGATCAATTGCAAAATATTTTTGAATCTACTCAGCAGATTCGTGACATTGTAGAACAATTTTAGGAAGCATACTTTGAGGTCTTACGTATCAGAGCTGATATAACTTGGTTTGAATATCAGTACAAAGCTGAGTTAGAGAATTTGAGCTCTAAGTCTAAATAAAAGAATGAAACTTCCTTCGAGAATTCAGATTCTGAATCTGAGCACCAACATGACACTGAAGAGGAGTATTAAAAATTATTTAAAGAGGAATATACTGAAGACGAGAATATAGATTTCTCTGAAGAAGAAGATCCGGAGTCCATTGAAGGAGAGAATTTGGATTCTGATTTAGATTCTAATTTCAAACCTTAGATTCTTATCTATCTTTTCTTATCATTTATCAACTCTATATTTGTAATAACTTAACATTTGTCAAAACATTTATTATTATCATCTATCATTTATTATTTTCCTAACCATTTGATTATAAAAGAGGATTGACATGCTTAGCAGGAAGTCCTTTGATTTCTAGAGACTATCCTTTTCACGGCAATCCACCTCATATTTTGCTGATCATATTTTGTTTAGTGTCTGTTATTTGCAGGTTTTCTCACAGGAAAGGAGCTTGCATCATTTTATATATAGAGTGAGTAACATCCACTTTTTATGACTTAGAAACAAGGGATTTTTTTTTACAAAATGTTCTCTTTTCTAAATTCATATAATTTAGAACACACATTCCGTTTCCAATAAATATCATAACAGAAAACCATATGAAACTATAATGACTCGGCAAAACATTGATCCCTCATTTCATGACTCGGTATTAAACCGATATCTCATGCTTAATTTGTTCACGAGTATATTAAGTATACTTTGGTTCTTTTACCCATCAAGGGTCACTAAAGTGTTCTGTCTAAGAAACCTATTTGAATATTTGTTACCAATATTCATTCTAAAATCTTGCAATTTAGACTAGGTGACATAAGACAACGCAACCAACAACTTGTGATACTTTGGCCAAATGTACTTTTATACCAATTGAAGGTATGCAGATAAAATTTTCATTCATTCATATGAACATTTTAATCTCAAACCATTATTTCCATTTATTGATATATTTGAATTCAATATTCAGTAAGATCATTAAGATTTCTTACTACAATTTAACATTGTAAATAATCTTGATTGAAAGATTATACATTAGAGTTAGTGATATCAAATGACTAACTATTCCTATTAATTCATTAAATCTTTCCCATTTACATTTATTGTTTACATATAAAGAGAATACAACCAATCATGAAATATGATTTAAACTTAAAAACACAACGAGCTAACATACATAGTTTTGATTCAATGATAAAAGGAAGTATCCTTTTTCTTTCTTATCAAGGACTATTGTCCTATTAATGAAATTAGAAAACATAAGGTTTAGTTTTGTAAAAATAATTCCACATTCATCCATATAAAACTACCCTTATTCCCTTTTTCGAGTAACGATATATCAATCATAGTAATCATAGTTATAACCTTTCCCAAAATGAAATAAATAAGAAGTATATATATATACACACACATATACATACATACATACATACATACACACACACACACACACACACACACACACACATATATATAGACACACACACACACACATATATATATATGTATACATATATATATACATATACATATACATATACATATATATACAGATATATAAATATGTATACACACACACACACATATATCTACATATATCTACATATATATATATATATATATATATATATATATATATATATATATATATATAGTTCCTTATTCAAGATTATTCTATACCTTAGAATCCATTAAGCCATGCATGTCAATGTTTAAGTATATTAATAAAATCCCATCATACATGTTGGTATTTACAAATATTAATCAAATCTAAGTCATAAAATACATTAGAACAAATCAGAAATCAACAACCCTTCACAGTAATTCATTTATCAAAAGAGAGAGGTCACTTTACTCCCAAATTATTTAATAATCCACAAGTTTACAAGAAGCATCTTTCATCATTACAATTTTTTAAAATACATCTTCAGTTTTCCCAACAAGTTCATTTTGAGAGAATTTTCAATACAAGCATATGAATGAAGAAAAGGATTTCATTAATAAAACAAATGAAACTTTTTATAAGTCTTTCTCCTTTCACTTTTCATGAAGTCCATCTGAAAAATTATTAGCATGAGTCAGTTCACAAGAAATGAGCATGATAAAAACTATAACATTAAACAATATGCTTTTATCTATCTATTTTGTAAAAGGAACCCTGCTATTTATGAAAAGGTTCCAAGTACATAATAACAAGATAAATACGAAAGACTACCCAGAAAGTCACAAAATCATATATAGAAAAGAGTCACTAAATCTATTTAAGTATCATTTCCCATAGAAGAAGTTAAGTAATCCATCATAATTTAATTCCATGTATGTCATAGTATTGACAATCATTTCAACATGATAACATTCAACTATAACGAATTAAGAAAATAATTAATTCAAGTCATGATCTATTGACATTGGTTTCCATTTAATTCACCAATAAAAGTTTCGTTATAACAGAGTTAGATCCCAATCAATCAATCGAAAATGAATTGATCTAAAACATAATGACTTGAAAAGAACAATATGATGTTCCTACAACAATCAATTTCATATCAACAACTAAAAATGTTTGATATAAAACATGAATGACCCAACATGGACAAAATATTTTCCTAACAAGCTAGTTATCTAAATCCATGCCTCTATTCTAAGAGGATACCTTCAAGTAAGAACAAACTAGAAAATATTGTATATCATCATTACATAGTCTACAAGAGATTTACCCAGTCTTCACTAAAAAAACACATGATACAAATTTCTAGAAAGATCTTCCTTCAACACAAGTTGTGTTCAAAACCTCATTGGAAAAAACATAACCTTCACAATCATTCATCTCAATAAACAATCAACAATTGGATTCTCAATATGTCTCACATATAAGATAAATGGGAATGCAATCAGAACGGTTCAAAGAACCAAAAACATAGAGCATGGTCTTACTCAGAAAGAAAAAGAGACAAGTTTAAGAAATGAAATATTCCTTAACAAAGATCAAAGAAAACCTCACATAATCCAACTCATTTGAAATGAACTCAAATACGAGAAAGAAACTACAATTATACCTCTAAACTATCCCAAAGATGTAAGAATAGTCTCAAGAAGACATTTTGTAGGTTTAAACACTAAAAAAAACCTACAACCGTCATCAAGGAAACCAAAAATATCTTAATCAAAATAAACTCCAGAGATAACAAGAACTGCTACCAAATCACAATACCCCAGACATGATGCTCAAAGCTTACAGTACATCGCAAGATCATACAACTAAAGAAAATGAACCCAGATTGAGAGTATAATAACCCAGGTTTCTTTCAAAAATTAACTAAGTTCCAAAAACTTAAACCAACCTGAGAAGGGTATTCAAGCAACGAAAAACAAGCCCACAAAAGAGAGGGAACAAATTATTACCAGTCCTTTTTTATCCTACATGTGCACCCAAGAATGGTATTCAAACAATGAAACGAAACTTAAGAAGAAAGATACAGAAAGCTCCATTGATCACCTAACATCATGAACTTACAGTGCTTAAAAAACACCTTTGTGAATACCTAGTATGGGTTGACAAAGATATTTTAAAACAACAAAAAGATATAAATATTTGTATCAATATTAAGCCGACATGAAGGTTAATAAATCAAAATAAGAATCCCAAAATAGACCTTCAAGAAACAAGTTGACCAACGATACTTGCTAATACAACAAAAAAAATAACCATCAACTGAAACACAAATTCCATTACAAGCCCCTCTTTATTATGGTGAACAAAGTCGTCCAAAATAACATTAATAAAAACCCAATTTCACAATAGGCTGGGAGTTCCAAAGTTCAAGAGATTTCCACATAATCCCTGCAAAAACATTTAAACACAATAAGGATACAAAATAAGGAAACAGAATTATCAAAACACATAATCCCCTTGAAAGTTCACACCCAGTTTTCCAATAAAGCAACACATCTATTTTCTAACTACATCTGATACCCAGATTCAATAAAACACCACTATTTCACAAAACTACTCTAATCGAAAGAAACCATGTCTAAAAGAACTCACAGAAGCAAGAAAGAGAAAATAATCACACAAGAAAATTTTCTCAGAGACATTTTGATGAGGAGCAGAGTTCTTTTTATGAAATTTTTTAAATAAAAGCAAGAATCTTAAAGAGATAGAGCCTATCATGCCTGGTAGTACTCTTGTCTTCTCTTCATTGTTTAAATCCTTTAAGAAAAAGTTCTACAAAAATATTTCCAACGAAAAATTCCAAACAAATCTTCTCAAAATTTTCCCATTTTATTCTTATAGTTTCCATGACCAAATTTTACCATCGTTTTTGCCATGCAAGGGATAATTAAAACATGAAACATAATCAAACTGAGAGCTCATAAAATGAAAATACCACATGCAGATCTAAGAAGCTAAAAAAATATGAATGCACAATGAAACTAAATTGTTTATTTTTCCTCCAACCCATTCTACTATTCAACATGCGGTTTTTTCTTCAGTCGAGGTTCATAAATACCAACAGGATTGAGAATGTCCCTCCCAAAATTTGTGCCATGCCTTATCTCTTGTTAGTTACAACTAATAGTTTAAAAACTTCATCAAATCTAATTTAGTAGTTGAAAACTCAACATTTCCCACCACCTTCTTACCTTAGCCAAAATTGGTGATAACAGGTTTATTAAATGCCTCATTTAAACTATGCAAAGCACTTGGAATGGTGCCACCACCATCCAAATTAACTTGTTAACATAGCTAACCATATTTCCCTAGGCTAGGTCGATGTCCATTAGGTTAAGTTCCCCTAACATTAGTTTATATACCATAGCTTATGGCTAATTAGTGTCCAAACTTAGGATAGTTCCCCATTATCTTCTTTAGGATTTAATCATAACAATATATACAATCACCTTAACATAAATACTTGGACCTGAAACATCGCTAGTGACCTGTGACCTCATGTGCTCACTATACCTTCTAGCATTGATACCCGTGTTGATTGACATATTGACCTTACCTTACCTCTTGCCGCAACTATTTATCTTGACCCAACCCTTGGTGTACCAGAACATACCTAAACATTCCTGCACATGACCTGCAGCGTGTTTCCTAACCATATCCTATACCTTGGATATCAGAATCACCTCAACCTTGTTTGGATAAACCTATCGACCTTAGACAATGTAGAGTTTGTCTGATCTTTAACCTTATACCGTGCTATAATTTATACGTGTGTGTGCATTTGACTATTACTACCTTTAACCCTGACCCATTACCTGGAATACCCAAGTAGACCATTTCCCCTTTTTACCCACGTTGCCCACCTTCCTCTTCATCACATTCACCTCTTATCAAACCACTCACCAATTCTACCTTCTACCTCATCAGTTCTTGGTTTGAGGGAGATCACCTCCACCCACACATGGGGCAACCACATCTTATTTTTGTTAGCGTCTCTTACCAATACAAGCTAGGCAACAAAAAGGGTAAAAATGTAGACACCAAAATTGGGTCACACTCCCCTTGGTCCCTCGACAAATAACCAAATTGAACACACTCACCTAACCATGGCCCCTTTCACCCCACTCTAATATTAATTTAATTAAATTAATTCATGATCTCATCATATCTATTATTTAAATATCCTAATTGAGATAATGCCCACATACCCACCTCACCTATACACCTCACCTAGCCACCTCACCCTCTGACCTATTCTTCATATGTTGCCATAACTAACTAAGACCTACTTAAACCCTAAAAATAAAAGCCTACATTCCCTTTAACCACATTCCCACCTGTTAGAAAGGAAGCTTCCATTCTAATCTGTAGAAAGAAACGAACAAGATCTAATAAATCAAGGGGATCTGTCCAATTTAGTAAACTTGGGAAATCTCGTCCTAACCGACGCCAATTACCCTAAACCACCACCGATCAACCCAGAACTATTGTCGGTTACCATTTATTCCCCAGAAAAACCTAATTTCGAGGTTGACACATTCTTGAGAGCAAGAGATGAAACCAGAGCTACATGCGAGTAGAACCAACATTCGTACATGCATAAGAACATCCACATCCAACATCAGAAGAAATCAAAGAACCACTTGCATTCACGGGAGCATCCTGGGAAGTGCCATCACCATACCAAACCACACTCATCTTATCAACTTCCATTTTCATCCAGCCATCAAGTTCATATAACAGTAAGTGTTTTGTTAACCAGCATTCATCTATTATCATTGTAATAGACTCTTTTACTTCTGTTATCAGTTTCTACTTGCATTCCCATTCACCCATCATTTGCCTTCATACAAACTTGATCATCCCTTCACCCACACCATTAAACTTCCCATACCCTACTGATAAGTACCCCTGAGTATACCTAAGACTTACACATACCTTGCCATTTCCCTCTCCATTTCTATTTAGCCTCAAATCTGTCACCACACCAAAATTTTATTAAGTTTCCTCCATCTCGACAATACCGATGCTGGTTACCCATAGCTATCACCAGTTCACCTAAACCAAAATTAGTCATACCAGACCGACGTCAGTCTCTATTTTTTACCCTCAGACAAAGAACAGAGCCTAAAATCCCCACTAAATACCCAAAATAGCCTAGAACCAAACCCCGACCAATACCAGTACTGAGACAGAGACCTTGACCTTTAGATTCAGTCATAGCTTAGCCTGTTGTGAACAAATTTGCTTATTGTATTTGAATGAGATACCTAAATCATTTTAACTACAGTAGGATTTCATTTATCGTTAACATTGAGTCATTTTAAACAGTGGATTGACAACCATTTAGGGATTATCACACTTCCTGGATCTAGCATACGCTGGCTAGTCCACTGCATATATTGTTTAACTTCTATTTGGTGGTCTTGTTTTCTATTTCAGGTAGTTTCTCCTAGCCAAAAGGAAGCTCTCACTATCAGCTATGGATCAAGAATTCATACGTGTGCAACAACCTACAACCATCATTTTAACAGGTATTCCTCCTAGCCCTTTACCCTTATCTATTTTGTCAATATTCAAAGAAACACTCTAGAATCAGGTGAAACATTTTAGCACACCAAGTGGGACCCATTCGGGGTTATTTGCATTTCTTGATTTCTAGGTGAAACGTTGCATGTTTGTTTCCTTTCTAAAATGTTCTCACATTAAAATTTCTCCCCTGAAATCTTATTTTCTTCTATTTTCTAAAAGCAATCATATTTTGGTGATTTAAAATGAACATTTCTTCCCTTTCATTAGTATCACATTATTAAAAGAGCATCCCTTCTCCTATTCATCTTCTTGTGTCATTGAATTCAATATTTTGATTTGGGTGGAAAAATCAACTTCATTTCATTATACTTTTTTGCATTATCTCACATTAACTCAGGGCAACCTACATGCTAGAAGTCATTCCCAGCTGATGGTTGACAAATGAAATGTAGAAAGAAAATTTTCTCTCTCTTTGAGTCTTACCAAACTACAAAAATTATAAAATATACACATTCTTAAACAACATCTTGTTTCACCTTATTCTAGAGCGTTTCTTAGAAAATGACGAAACAAATGAGGGTAATGGGCGTAGGAGGAATACATGTTGAGATGTTGGTTGATAGGTTGTTACGTGCATATGACTTCTAAATCCACAACTAATCATGAGATCTTCCTTTTTGCTTGGAGGAACTTCCTGAAATGGAACAAAAGACCACCAACTAAAAGTTAAACAATATATGCAGTGGACTACCTAGCGTGTGCTAGATCTGGGATGTGTGATACTTCCTAGACGGTTGTTAATCCACTGTTAAAAACAACTTAATGCTAGTAATAAAGTAAATCCTACTATAATTAAAATGATTTACGTATCTCATTCATCTACAAGAAGCAAATTTGTTCACAATAGGCTAAGCCATGATTGAATCTAAAGGTCAAGGTCACTATTAGGATACTGTTTTTGGTCTGGGTTAGATTCTGGTCAGTTTAGGGTATTTGGTGGTGGTTTTAGGCTCTGATCTGGGTTTCTGGTAAATGATACAGAGATTGACATCAGTTTAGGTTAATCGGCGATGGTTATTGGTGGTCGGCATCGGTATGGTTGGGGTAAAGGAAACTCAATAAAACTTGGTTGGGTGATAGATCTAGGATTAGATAAAGGTGGAAGGGCAATGTCGAGATTCGTATGGATCCCAGATATGCACAGGAATGATGAAAGTTTGGATATGGACAGTTCAATGGTGTGGTAAAAAGGATGGTCAAGCTTTCATGGAGATAAAATGGTGGGGAACAGAAATGAAAGAAAAAACTAATAACAAATGTAAAAGGATCTACTCAAATGAAAATGAACCAATGTAGGTTAACAAACTTACTATTTGTATGAGCTTGATGCTTGGTTGGTAATGGTGGGTGATCAAATGAACTTGGTGTAATGTTGGTGATTCCCTAGATGCTCTTGTGAAGGAAAGTGTCTATGTGATTGCTTCTGGTATTGGCTATGGTTGTTCTGATGCTTATACGGATGCTGGTTCTGCTGGCATGCAACTCTGGTTTTGTCACTTGTTCTCAGAAGATCTCTCTCTCTCTCTCTCTCTCTCTCTCTCTCAGAAATGTGTCAACCTCTAAAACAATGTGCTAACCTAGAAATAATGTTGTTTTGGGAGTTAAATGATAACTGACGATGGTTCTGACTTAACCAGCGGTGGTTAAGGGTAACCGGTGTCAGTTAGGGTGGGATCTCCTAGGTTTACTAAAATAGGCAGATCCCCTTGATTTTCTAGGATCTCGTTTTGTTTACCCTACAGATTAGCATGTAAATATCCTTCTAACAGGCGGGAATGTGGTTAGAGGGAATGTAGGCATTGATTTTTAGGGTTTGGATAGGTCTTAGTTAGTTATGGTAACTTACTAAGAATAGGCCTTAGGATGAGGTGGCTAGATGAGGTGTCTAGGTGAGGTGGATATGTGGGCATTATCCCAATTAGGATATTTAAATAATAAATATGGTGAGGATGGCTAGGTGGATATGTTTAAGGTAGTTATTTAATGGGGGACAAAGGGGAGTGTGACCTAATTTTAGTGTCTACATTTTACCCCTTTTTGTTGCGTAGCTTGTATTGGTTGTATTGGGGGGACAAAAATAAGATGTGATTATCCCATGTGTGAGTGAAGGTGATCCCCCTCAAACCAGGAACTGACGAGGTAGAAGGAAGAATCGACGAGTGGTTTGATAAAAGGTGAATGTAATGAAGAGGAAGGTGGACAACAGGGGTTAAAAAAAGGGAAAAAGGTCCACTTGGGAAATCTAGGTAGTGGGTCAGGGAAAAGGTAGTAACAGTCAAACACACGCATTCGTAAAAAATGTAGCATAGTACTAGGATGAAGAGTAGGAAAACTCTAAGATCGAGAGGTTTATCCAAATAAGGTTGAGGTGATTCTGATATCCAAGGTATAGGATATGGTTAGGAAACATGATGTAGGTTAGGTGCAGGAACGTTTAGCTGTGTTCCGGTACACCAAAGGTAGGGTCAGGATAAATGGTCATGGAAAGAGGCAAGGTAAGGTCATTAGGTCAATGAACATAGCTAACAGTGCCGTAAGGTATAGTGAACACATGAGGTCAAAGGACACTCATGATGTTCCAGGTCCAATAATCTAGGTCACAACACGGGTTGGGCCAAGGTATGGGTAAAAGAACAAGTCCCCAAATGAGGACAAGGGTAGATATTAAATGATGAGATTAGGAGGGTGAGGTGAATGGTCAGGGTGAATGTTGGGTGAGGAAAAAAATAGTGACGGGCAGGGTACTAGGGAAAAATTGGGGGCAATGTGGAAAAGAGGGTGATCGATGCCAGTTAAGGGTAACCGATGTCGATATAGGGTCACTGACCATAGTAAAGTAAGGCACGAGACCGATGCTAGTGAAGGTAAAATCGGCATCAGTTAGGCCGGGGATGTTATAAAAATGCAAAGTCTACATTTTTTACAAATCATTTATCTTCTTGCAAATTGGGAAAACGACACAAAAGAGAGAGAAAGGGGGAAAGTGTCCAGATGGAATGGAGAGTTGATTTGGTGAGACTAACGGTGGGTGATTGGTAGTTGAGAGGCACATCCACGGGATCAGATTGAGTGAATTGATTGGTTGGAGGCGCGGTTAGTGATTGGTGATGGTAGAGGCCGGAGAGGGATTGGGTGGGCTAGTGATGTCACGGCCAGACGTGCCACCACGGTGTCGGCATCATGATGAGGTAAGAATCAAATCTCTATTGTGTTTTATTAAATAGATTAGGTGATAAGTCAGGGTTTGAAAAATTGGGTTTTTTGTTTTGGGTGGGGGGAAATGAAATTTGAAATGTGGTAGGGTAAATTGTGTAGAATAGGAGCGAGAAGAGAGGTAAGTGGGTGAAGGAGGGGTGGAGGGAACTTAGGGGAGGCTTAGGTGAGGATGGGTGGGTAGAAGAGAGGGAAAGGGAGATTTTTTTAGAGAATGGAGGGTTTAGGCATCGCGGTATTCACTGTGACAGTGACCAGCATTGGTCGGGATTAGTTGATGTCGGTAGGGTCAAACCAGAATTGGTCACGAAATAGGTGACAGATGCCGGTTTATGGGTGACCAGCGTCAGTTATAGATAACCGACACCGGTCAGGTTTTGGAGAACAAAGGGGCTCCAAGGGCCCTAGGTGGAGTGGGTGAGATAGGAAAGGGTAGAATAGGGTGTGTTGGTGAAAAACCTAGTGTAGGTGGGGGGAAATGAGTATGGGTATGATGAAGGTGGATTAATTTGATGTTTGTATTAAATGTAGGGGAGAGATTAGCTGCAGATGAGATACAGGGTGCCACCTCTTCTTTTGAGAGTGTGAGGCACGGTGACAGCTGAGGAGTGGAAACATGTGGAGGAGGTGGGCCTGAGTGAGGTCAAGTGCTATCAGCATGTGGTCCGGTAGCTGAGTCTGATTGTCACTCTCATCGATAGATGGGATTAAGCAACCAACATGTTCCACCTACTGATGGGTGAGATGACAGTCACCCTGGAAGATGTGTTTAGGATCATACGACTATCGATACTGGGGATGCAGGTGTAATCAATCTCCTCTAAGGCCATAGAGGAGTTGATGCTAACAGTATTTGGAGAGGTACTGGCATACATGACATTCCATAATGCTAGTCTAAGTTATAGAGGGATGTATCAGGACTGTCCAGAGGAGACAAGGCTCATTTTTTATTGATGGATGCAGTGTGTTATTTCACACTACCAGATACAGAGGGAGGGATATTTCCCTGCTCATTGATGGGGGTACTACATGACATGGTGATGGATTAGACCCACTTTTCCTGGGTGCTAGTGTTCCTGGTACAACCATATAAAGAGTTGTGGGCATATGGGTGTATGTGCAGGTTCATCCTGTGTTACACATTTTTACTACACTGTTGGGCCTATGAGCACATAGTTTGTGTGCGGCCAGTAGGGATGCCCTAAGTAGATGTATTTCCAATGAGATTGGTGTGGGTGGGGTATAGGCGATGGGTACCTGTGATTGGAGAGTGGCAATCAAATAGGGCTACACATGATGTAGCCTATTACAGGTGTTTATTAGAGGGGTTGTTTGGAGTGGACATCATATGAAGACTGTAAATGGGTTATCCCTAATACCAGCGGATGTATGATGAGTTAGATGGTCTTCATTTATTGAGATGGATAGTGGGGTTCCATGCTAGGGAGCATGAGATGATCCAAGTGGAAAGGGTTAGATGATAGTTTGGACTGCCACAGGCATACCTCCACCCTTCCTGTAGTACAGGAGAGATGACGTGGAGAGGCCATTACCTCTACCACATCCGATAGTGCCCACATGGTAGGAGGAGCAGGTGGTAGACTAGTGGATTGATGATGTTGGGGTTATATATAGATATAGACAGTGGTGGGTGGATCATTTATGAGCAGTACCACCCAGGTTGGGGCATCTAGATTTAGCCACCATCACAGTGCAGACAGACACCCTATAGGGGTAGGTGGCGACCTTGATTACCCAGTTGGGTATGGTGCAGGGATAGTTAGCTAGCTCAGAGGGGGGGTGACTGAGTTATATGCACAAGTGGCTAGTCTTTAGGCCCAGATGGCCTAGGTTAGGATGGAGATGGAGCTGATGATGATGGTCGGGTGGCTGCCCTATAGGCATAGGTGACAAGATTGTAGGGCCAGTTGGCCAAGACATAAACATAGTTTGGGGCTTTACAGACCCAGATACAGGCACAGGGATAAGGGCCGATGGTACCACCACAGGCACCAAGACAGGGTCCAGTTCATAGGAAAGGGTGGGACATGGTCCCAAAGGATAGGTGCAGGGTTAGACGCCGATGGGGCCACCATAGACAGTGCCCATATCTAGGTTATGGGAGGCAAGAGAGGAGGCCAGGTACTATCAGGGCTAGCTGATGGTGGTAGGGATAGATTGTTTATCATATGCTGATTATATGGCACAACAAGCCTCTAGCAAGAGGACCAGATCACGTACCCATATCGTGGAGAGTACAGGGGAGCATCAAGCCCCAAGACATGGTCAGAGTGAGGTCACCAGTTCCTGGAGGCTAGTTCTGGTTGATGCACTAACAGGGACCCAACCACCACCTAATATGGGTGGGGAGATGTTAGCAGGTCACCAGATAGGGGCTGAGGAGGTAGAGGTGATAGGCGATACGGATATGGAGGATATCCGCCAAGATGATGCCTGATATATGGCTCCTAATGGTGAGATAGTTTTTATTTTTGATTTATACCGGCCTGCGTGCTGAGAGTTGTTATATTTGTGATAACATACTAGCCTGCATGTCGACGAGAGTGAGGATGTATGAGAGTTTTGTATTATTGAGCATATGTCAGCCTGCGTGGTGATGATATTTTGTATTGAGTATTGGCCAGTGTGCCAACGATTTCGAGAGATGTACATGATTGGATATCCGTATATATTGTATAGAGACACACATATTTGTTTATATGATAAGATGGATGATATTCTGATGATTTGTTGGTGTTTTATGAGAATTTTAACTTTTTGTTGTGATATGGATGGAAACTAGGTGAGTGAGGCATGATGGAGTCGGGTTGGTTTAGGCATGGATTGAGTTAGGTCATATGCATGGCCTGAGTCGGGTCTTAGGCATGGATCGAGTCAGGTCTTAGGCATGGATTGAGTTAGGTTATAGGTATGGTTGAGTTTAAATTGGTTGAAGTTGTGATGCATTAATTTATGTAATGAATGATGAGATGGGTCATGTTTAAGATTATTTATAATATATGCAGGATGATGGTAGTCATAATAAATGTATGTTGTGAGGATGATAAAAATGTTAAGCAACTTGTTGTATGTTTGGTTTAATTTCCAACTTTTGACATAAAAAGGAAACTAAATGGGGTAATTTAGGAAGATGAAAGATGAATTGGATAGGGTAGAGAGTGGCCAAGCTAACCTCCAAGGGCCGTATGCCCTAATAGTGCTACCTACATAGTCTCGGCGAAAAGGGACCTCAGACCGATGTAGTTCTCCCATAAGCTAGGGAAGAATATGAGGAGGTATGAAAATGAGTTGGTAGGGTTTAGCCATGATTTGGGTTTAGGTCTGTTAGGTGTTGGTGAGTTGTGGGTAACTTGGTATAGGTGATTTTAGTGTGGTAGAAGAAGTGGATTACCCGAAAGGTAAGGATCAAGGACCAAGTCCTGTATAAGGTAATCAATACATAATAGTAAAAAAGGTTAAACGATAAGAGGGGGAAAGAAAGCCACCTGATTGGTTAGGATCATACCGAGTAGGTCATACCTTGGAGGAGGTGATGAACTTGATACCCTAAAGACATTGCATGATTGGTTGATCTAAGGGTGAAAAGGAGTCACATGATCACCAAATGGCATAGTTTCCAAGAGGTCCCTTGGGTGGTAAGAAATGGGAGTGCGAATGGTGAGAGGGGTGAAAGTTGGTTAACTTTTATATGGCACAAGGTAGCATGCTCTTTGAGCAAGAGATCCAAGGTCACAATAGGTCAGTCCAGGACTAAAAGGCTTTCTATTTTGACTAATATTTGAGATAGACTGATCGATGTAGGAAGTCTATGTGGGATGAGGAAATTAACTCCTTGAGGTCTTCGTGAAGCTGATCGATGCAGGAAGCTTCAGATTCTCTCACTTTTTTTTAAAAGAGCTTTACATAGCTAACCTTTGAGGGATCAGTCTATTTATAGCAGAAATTGCCAAGAGGAAGATGTCCTTTTGAGGGAGTCATCTTTTTATTAGAATTTTGACTCAAGGAGTTGGATCCCATGTGAGGGCTTTTGAAGTCATGGACAAGACCAAGGTGAAGTACATGATTCTTGTTCAGAAAGTAGGGTGAAACAACCATGGGATCTCATATAAAGGTATACAAAAAGTATCCATGTGAATCATGCTATGTGCAGTGCCATGATACACATATTCAAGAGAAGATAACAAGTGACGGGTACACACATGATTCTTATTTAATCATTAGTGAGGTATAAGAAGTGGATAGCGCTTAAGGGATGAGCATGGAAAGAGGCAAAAAGTGATGTCGGACTAAAATTCAGTAGTAGAACAGTCAAAGATGCAAGGCATTAAGGGGATCAGGTTCGAGTTTACATCGAGTGAAGATAAATGATAAACACCTGATCCATAAGTATGGGTCACGATGTATGGTCCAAGCCAATTAGGAGGAAAGTTTCCTCGTTTAATTTTTTCTGCTTTAGTTACATGTTGATTTTCTTTCAAGACAAGGTCACCAACTTAGAAGGTTCATTCATGGACCAACGTTTGTCATAGGCACATTTGATACATTTTTGGTAAAATTGAAGGTGTTTAAAGAGCATTAAGATAACATTCGTCTAATAACTCAAGTTGTGCTAAACAATTTTGATGAAATTTGTCATCATTGAGCATGTCATGGAGAGAAATGCTGGGGTGAGGGAATCTAGACTTCGAGAGGTAGAACAACCTCTGTACTGTAGACTAGAGAAAATGGTGTGGAAGTAGTGGAAGTACAGATAATAGTGTGGTATGCCCACAAGGTGAAAGGAAGGTGCATATGCCAGTCCTTCCTAGTATCATCAACCACTTTCATGAGAATTTTAATTAAGGTTTTATTAGTGGATTCAGATTGGCCATTGGTTTGTGGGTAATAAGGTGACGAGAAACTCAGCTGAAAGCCGAAGGCGTCACAAATTTTTTGCAATGTTTTTTTTTGAATTGTTTTCTATTATCAGTGATGAGGCGATGAGGAACACCAAAGTGAAAAATGATGTGATGGTTGATGAACTCACATATTTTCTTGGATTTCATGGAGATGAGTGGTTTGGCTTCAACCCATTTTGTGTAGTATTTAGTAGTGATTATGATCCATTGATGGCATTGGGAAGAATGGGGTTTGATCTCTCTGACAAGATCCAAACCCCATTAAGAGAAGGGCCAAAGGTCACAGGTGACCTGTAAGGCATGACTAGGTGTTTGATGAAGGTTAGCAAGTTGTTGACATTTTACAAAATGTTTGACGTAGTCACATTAATCATGGTTAAGGGTCAGCCAGTAAAATCCTAGGTAAAGAATACGCTTAACAACAGCAAGGCCACTGAAGTGACCTCCACATATGCCATCATGAACTTCCTTAATGGTATAAGGGAATTTTAGAACTCATGAGGTATCGTAAGAGAATGCCATAAAATTTTCACTTATAGAGGAGGCCCCTCTATGATGACGTAACGGGAGACCTTTTTAAGGAAGGTACGTTGTCCATTATGGGTGAGAACATGGGTAACATTGAGAGATAAAGATAGTCAGAGTATTGTTGATACCAAAGATCACTCAGGTTTGGGGCGATGGCTCTGATGGAGTAAATGTCATGAGGTAAATACAAGGGTGATTGGAGTCCATTGGTTATGGTATGAAATATTTGTAGAATCGGCAGGTGAAGTGGGTATTTGAGAAGCCAAGCAGGCCATGGTATCTACAATTTTTTTGGTTGAACGGGGTACGGTTTGAAGAGCATTATGGTCAAAGGTCATCAAAAGTATGTCCACATGATGTTTATACTTTTTGAAGTATCTCATTACGACACTGGGTATATACCATTAACTTGGTTTATGACCAATTGAGAATCACCAAATGTGTTGATTAATTTGACATCTAGGATGTAGGCAGCTTGGAGACGTAATACGAGCACTTCGTATTCGGCAATATTGTTTTGTACAATCAAAATCAAGTTTGAAAGAAAAAGGCATGGATTCACCATCAAGAAAAATGAGGTTAACACCAGTCCTACCCCCACGCTGAAAATTGGAACCATCAAAGAAGAGTGTCATTTGGTAAGCGGGTTCGTCCAGGGAAAGGGTAGCAATTGACTCATCTAGAAAGTCAAAATTAGAGGGTTGATCCCTGGAAATAGGTAGGTGTGTCAACCAATTAGTTGGTGATAGCTTGGCCCTTAATGGACTTTTGATGAATGAATTCGAGGTTGAGGTTAGATAAAAGCATAAGGCAGCGTGTGGCACGTTGATTTTGATAAGGTTTGGCATACATGAAGTGTAAGGGGTCAGTGTTGGTCACAACATATGTTTTGTGGTTGAGTAGGTAATGGTGAATTTTTGTGGGCAACGAAAACTAAGGCTAAGAAAAGTTTTTCAAGATGGGTGTATCAGGTTTCGTAGTCCAAAAGAGTATGTCTTATGTAGTAAATCACCTGCTCCCCTGTGTTGTTCATCATGATGAGCAAGCATGGCTCCCAAGGAGTGATCAATAACTGAGATGTATAGGTAGAAAGGTTGGTCGTCTTTAGGTGGAATGAGTACGGGTGGTGTGGAGAAGGTATTGTTTTAAGTCCCCAAAATATTTATGGTAGGCATCATCCCATTTAAAGGAGACATCCTTCATAAGTAGATGAAGAAATGGTTGACACTGATTAGATTATTACGAAATGAAGTGACAGATAGACTGCAAATTATCTTGCCGGCTATGGAGTTGTTTAAGGTTAGTGGGTGGAGGCATTTCTAGAATGGCCTTGACTTTAGTAGGGTCAAATTCTATACCATGTAGGGAAACGATAAATCCTAGGAGCTTTCCTGAGAGAACTGTGAAGACACACTTCTTGGGCTGAAGGAAAATGTAATATTTAATGAGGTGGTCAAAAATGGTTTTGAGGATGGCAAGGGTGCTCGGAGCAGTGTTTAGATTTGGCCAAGAGATCATCCAGGTAGTCCTCCAATATATGATGTCATGGACGATATAAGTCATAGCCTGTTGATATGTGGCTATGAGCATTTTAAAGGCCAAATGGCATGACTCAGTAGTAGAATGTCCCCCAAGGGGTGATGAACGTGGTTTTTTGTTGATCCTCTAGGGGAAAGTGAGATTTGGTTATAACCTGAGAAGCCATCCATAAGTGATAGCAGCTTGTGACCAGCGGGTAAGGTCAACCAGTTGGTCAATACCAGGTAGAGGGAAGTCATCTTTTGGGTAGGATAGGTTGAGGTCACGAAAATCTATGCAAATGCAGAGTTCCCCTATCACCTTAGTGACAGGGACAATGTTAGAAATCCAATGAGGATAATTAATGGGTAATATGAAGCAAATAGAAAGAAGGCATTGAAGTTCTTCTTTGATGAGAAAGGGTAATGTGAGGGTGCATTTTCCTCAGTTTTTTGTTTAACAGGTTTGGCATTAGGAATGGTTATGATATTTTGGACCCACTATGGTGGGCTCAATACCAAGAATGTCTGCGTAAGACCAAGTGAAAGCGTGGTTATGATCTTTGAGAAAATAAGTGATGGCTTTTTGTTTAGCAGCATCTAAGAGATTGACCGATCTTTAAGATGTGTGGGTTGTCCTGAGTATGAATGTTGATCTCGATAGCTGATTTATTCAACATGGTTTTCATCTCAAAGGGTAACGACTGATGAATATATGAGTCTTCTATACTAAGGTAGGTGACTATAGAATCATCATCCTAGCATTGAATGACGTTAATTGAAGGTGTATCGTCATCTATCATTTCAGGATACAAGAAGGGATGAGAGGAAGGAGCCTCGCCCTCACGCTGATAAGTCAAAGGCTTCAAGGAAATGGTGTTTATGAAAATAAAAAGTTACGAGGGATGGATTCTAGATCCATCGATTTCAACGGTTGAAGGCGTGAGGTGATGAAGGTAGAGTGAGGAAAGAGGGTAGAGAAGGGTTCATGTCCTCAATGAGTTCAATATAGGCTTGTTTGGTAGGTAGTTCAGGAAAGCCGATACCACTACGGTCGTTATTCTTACAGGTAGTACATGGAATAAACTGTATGGCAACCTTGCTCGTAAAATCCAAAACCAAAACCTTTCCATGCACATTGGTGTAGGAAGATGTGGGCAAAAAATCGACTAGTGAGAGACTGGAAGTCAACGGAAAATGGGTGGGTTTAGTGACAATTGTTTGGGTGTGTAAGTGCTAGTATCAAGTCCCCCCATAGGTGAGACTAGTACAAAGGCTAGGAGGACCATAAAGGAGGCATTCTCCTATGTAGTTATCATAGCGAGGGTGTTGGTGAAGACTTCCATACTCTTGTGGAGTAAGGAATTTGTTGACACTACATAGGCAATAATCCCCTAGAGTGAGGCATTGAAAAATGCCTTCCAAGGGATTTGTGGTTGGTATGTGGGTAGCTGTAATAAACGATGTGTCGGTGGTCGATGCGAAGGTGGAGCTAACGGATTGGGAGGTTAATGGTTCGGTTCGTAGAGGTTTTGGCAGCGGTAGGAAGGGAGGAGGCATATGTGGATGAGGTAGCAACCGTACTAGTAAATGGTGGTGTAGGTGTAGGTGAAGTGGTAGTGGTCATGGAGGTAGACGTCTTAATGGGTATAAGCACATCATTGGGTCGGTAAAACATGTTGCATGTTTTAAAAGGTGATGGATCATCTGGGATAGTATAGGTGTGTCCTTCATGCTCAAACTTTACACAATGATGCAAAGTGGAAGGAACACAACCGATGACACGAATCTAGGGTCTTCCCAGCAACATGTTATATTGAAATTCCCCCTCCAAGATGTAAAATAACTCAAGAACAGTGGGGGGCCCATGTGAACGTGGAGGATGTCAGTGCCCTAGTGTAGAGGTGATAGCATCATTGAATGAATGCAACATGACAAGATGTTTATGCATGCAATTGTTAGGTATGTGCATTTGAGTGAATTTATGGGATGGAATGATGTGAATGCTAGTTCCCCCATCTATCATTACACATCGTACACGTATATCATCGATGTGAATAGAGATGAAGAGAGCTGGGTTAGGGTCATCGGTTCGGTGTGGTGTGATCTCTTCCTCTAAGAAGCTAAGGGAGGCTACTTGGTGAGTAGGGTAAGGTGTGGATAAAGGTGGCAATTTGGTGAGAGAGGCTACATGATGGGGTGTGATAATGGAGGCTACACATGTAGGGTCATTTGGTAAAACCTCAATAGATTGTAGGACCTCCATGAGAGCTTGATGATGGGATTTTGAGGTTTGGATGAGGTCAGATAAGGACATTTGGAAGGGGGATTGGTGTAGTTGTTTGATCATGGCGTGATGTATGACCCCATTAGAAATAGGATATGTGGGGCCATGAATAGTAATTTTAGGTGTGGGTACAAATGGTATGTTAGGTATAGGATTGTTTGGCGAGTCAGTTTCCTTTTCCTTGCCTTTGTCTCTCTGAGCATGGGTAGCAATGTGGATCATGTTGATCTGAGGGGAGTTGAAAAATGGAGAAGGTGTAGGATGAGTGGTATAATGACATGACGGGTAAAAACCTACTAGGGGAGAAAATCCTTATGAAGTGAGCTGGGCATAATGACATTTTGGTGATGGTGTGGAAATTTCTCTGATGTAAACCATGTTAATTTTGAATCTTTGGGTGGCTCTAAGAGTTGAGAGGGTGGAGATCATGAATGTTGAGTAGGCAGTGAGGGAAGGAATGTGGTAATGGGTGTTGGTGAAATGGGGTCCTCATCAAGAAGGTCATCATCATCAAAGTTTTATTTAGGAGGACATAACTAGATAAGGATGGTTTTTAAAAGCCTTGCAGTTCTCCACATCGTGCCCTGGCACAATGATGGTAAGTGTTAAGGATGGTTTTTAGCCTTCAGTTCTCAAATCGTGCCCTTGGTACATGATGGTTGGCATAAATTGTAGTGTCATCAAACCCTTTTGTCTTGGGTTTGAGGGGGTCATAAGTTCTGAGCAGTGGTAATGTGATAATAGAAATCTGAAGGAGGTTGGTTAAGATTTTGGCATAGGACCCTTCCAGTGGGTCATAATGGGAAGTGAAAGAGGGTTTGGGGTTGTAGGTCTCGTTGATTGTCGAGGAACGGTCTTTGTAGGAGAGGGAGTGGGTTGAGCTATGGTTTTTGGGTGCTGTAGTAGTCTTGGGTGTTGGTCGTGTTTCCTTGGGTAGGGGTATGGTAGATGAACGGGAAAGAGGGTGTGTATGGTTGTTTTGACTACCTTATTGGAGGGTAGCAGATTTTTGTCTTTGGGTTACACCTTCTTGGGTAAAGGTGATATGGGTGTATGAGATATAGAGGTAAAAGTGGATGGGGGAAGAGTGTGAGTTAGCCATAGGGATAATGGAGGTGCTGTGAAGGTAGATGATGTGGATCATGTAGGGGGTGTGAAAGATAAAGACTAAAGTGTAGTGGGTAGTGAAGAATTTGCTGAGTGTATCGGAGGTATGGGTGGTAAAGATGTTGCAGGTGTGGGTGTAACTCGTGTCAGGTGCCTGGGTATGTTAGAGGTTTGCAAGGAAGGAATAGGTTGTTGTGTGTTTTTGGATTATTGACGGGTGGAGGCTTCTGACCGTGTTTGGAGATTGAGGTCTTAAGACAAATGAAAAGGATGTTGGTGATGAAGGTATGATTAGCACAACCAAGGTGTGAGTTCTATGGGTTTGGTTCTTCTGTTTGGGTATAAGAGTAGGTCCAATATTGACCATTGAGGATGTAGCTAAATCTAGTTTGATAGAATCTGTGTTTTGGGTCATTTTGTATGTCGGGCCTGACATTTTCGGGCCCCATCGTCCCAAGTACGACATTTTTGTCCCCGCTTGTCCCAAGTACGAAAGTGCATTCTGTTCCCCGATCGGCCGAAATCCCCGAAGTTGTTCCATTTTCGGGCCCGTCGGAACTTTTTGTCCCAAATGTCCCAAGTTCAAACGGGCCTTTTGTTCCATTTTCGGCCAAAACACCCGAACCGCGTCCTTCACGCGTTTTCGTCCCAAGTGTCCCAAAATGCATTTGTGCGTCTTCTCCCCGTTTCGCCTGAACCATCTGAACCGCGTGTTTCACGCATTCGCGTCTCACATGTCCCAAGCGTACCAAGTGTCATTCGTGCTTATTTTTCCCGCTCTACCCGAATATCATGCTTATTCAAATTGGTGGTTATCTATTAAATGCGCATTCATGGCTTTTCTCTCTCCTAAACGGCTATATAACGAGCATTTCCCCCTTGCATTTTTCACACTACTTCCATGCTATCTTTTTTTGCTCAAACCCTTGCAATTTGCAAACCTGCGCGTGTTCCCCTCCCTCTGTAATTCCTTCCGAGTCTGGTTTGCGGCTCTGTCCTCCTAGCTACTATCAATATGAAGATCAAATTTCAGGGACAGGAACAAATTTCTCCACTTGAGTCTGTCGTTCGTAATATTGGGGACAGCGAAGCTCGTCATCTTGATTTTCAGTGATTTTTGGGCAAGCAAGAATGGCGGACGCAAACCCTACACCAATGGCGCAGATGATTCACGATAGTGGTTTGGCTTTTGCTGGAGGTTTCCCAATCTCAGTACAGTGTGCTGATACCGTGCTTTCATGCGGAGCTCACTTCGACCCCCGTTTCGAGCGAATTGACTAATATACATGGGGAACTCATCGCCAAATTGGATGCTGCTGCGCCATTAGCACTGCTCTGAGAATTCCAGAGATGGATAATGCCATAGTCGTTTCCCGAGATCAAGCACAGACCCTGTTCGACCAAGACAGTGACAAATATAAGGCACGAGTGGCGAAGTCCTGGCTGAAGAACCCTAAGAAAGGAGCTTCTCGTCTGACCAAAACCCTCTTCCGAGCAGATTTCAATGAAGAGTTGTCAGACTTCATAATCTTGCTGGCTCGGGTTATGGGTTTGCCCTCTACCAACGAATTTCACTTCTGGATGTGCCCGCTCATCAGCATGGTGTGTGAAGGAACGCAAAACATAAATTGGGCGGAAATCATAAGCATGAATTTGGCGGAGCAGCTGTCCAATGTGCAGCAAACGAAGAAGTTCTACATGACTTCGTATCTGATGTATACTCTGGCAGCATCAAGGCAGTGGTTTGGGTTTTTCTTATATAGATGCACACAAAGATGATCCAGTATATGCTTACTGCCAGTTCACCCTGGAGACCAGCAATCGTAATTTCAGAAGGGTCAATGATGCTTTCACCATGTACGTGGTTAGACTGCTCGAAGGTGATACTGCTAGAAGGTTTTCAGATGAAGCCATGAACCTGATATCGCAATATGGTGCTTATTTCATCCAATTCAGAAATTTTCTTATATCAGGCTTGCTGGCTATGAGAGCAGCCCCTCTGCGGCTTTCCCATGTTCTGCAATGATAAAATGGCCTTGATAGAAATATGCAGGCAACTAGACAAGTTGCACAGAACTTGCAGATAAGAAGATTTCTGGCTTTGCACTTTCCCATCTCTCTGGGAAACTACACTTGCAAAACAGCCCTGGACGCACAGAATATAGAGAGAGCCCTTGTTCCTATCACTGTTCATTTCTTCAAGCCAAGAACCTGCTTTGACTTGAAGAAGTTTCATTGAACAGAACATCAAGATAATCTACCATCATAGGGCAGATACAGAAGACTACTGGGCTGACTGTGCAGATGATTTTGAAGCCAGGAGAAGGCATTGTGTGGCAGGTTCTCCCTGCAAATTGATCCAAGAACTCGGTCTATACCAAGTTCCTGAAGGTCTCCAGGATGACAATTCTGATCTATACTCGTACGAGTATGAAAATGTGATTAAGCACACCCCTCTGGAGGACCTGGATTGGAACAAGAAAGAGAGAGATGATCTGGCTGAGATCCTTGCTCCAGTCTTAGTCAGGACTAAGGTCTGGTTTGACAGGATGGTTCGAGAATTCAGGAGGCATTCAGGGGGAATCCTCTTCTAAGGATGCTTCAACACCAAGAAGAGAAGCATCTATTCCAAGGTCAGAAACACCAGTGAAGACCCCCCTCCTGCCTCATCAATACAAGGACCTGCAGCTTCTACTCCTTCTTCTTCATCCACTCAAGTGTACCAGAAGAAGCTCAAGGAGGTTAAGAAGGAGCCTATGGAAAGTGATCCTCAAAGAAAGCAGGCAGAGTTGCCTATGGGACCAGAGAACATCATTGTTTCTCAGTGAAAGTGAAGAAAGTGAAGTACCAACTCTTGCAAGTGCTCCTGAAGATCCAGCTGATAAAGATAAAGAAATCCAGAGCACTGAGCTTTCAGGTGATGTTGACTCTTCTGTCGCAATTGCCCCAATTGCCCCACTCACTTCTCAACTCGAATCAACAGCTGCGCAGACCTTGAGCGTCATGAGCTCTCTGTCTCTTGGTCCCCTTGCCCCTCCTGCTGATTCCTCTTCCTCTTTTGCCGTGGGTGCACCTTTGGTTGACAAAAGGAAGAGGAATTTTCCTCCCAAAGCTCAGGACCAAATTTTGATGCGTGTTGCAGCCTTGTTGGGCACCACTCCTTCTCGTGCCAAGAAGCCAACTACCTCTAGAATAGTAGTGTCTGATGCTCAAGGTCAGCAATTCTTGGAGATTGCCAAGCCTACAGTGGACAATAAATCAGAATCAGGACTTGCTGGCATCTGACTTGGAGCTTTCAAGAATCCCAATGGGAGAGTCTACTCCTGAAGGTGAAATTCACAACCTCCAGGAAACAGTCACAAGAGTCATTGGGAGGGTAGAGAAAGGGCAACAAACTATTGAACAGTTGGAAGAAACAGCCCAAATTCTCACAGGTTTCATCAAGTCTCTTTTGTCTAAGGACAAAGTTTTTGGACCCTACCCCATTGACTACTCTTCCACCTCCCTGTAATTCTAAGCCCAAGATGAAGTGCAAAGTATCAAAGATATGCACAAGTATTCTGTCTATGGCAGAGCTATTGAAGCCATGGTGGATGACATGCTTGTTGCTGGATTAAACTTCATCGATGAAGCTTTCAAACTCCACGAAAAGGTGAGCAATGTACAACTGAAGCTCTCCTCCACTATCAATATCATGATAAAGAGCTCAAACTCTGGAGCAGTTGCATAGTAGACCTCCGACTCATGGGACAAGCACAGATGAGAACGTTCTGTTGGCGAGTAAAGTCTTTGATGATGCAAAGGATAATCTGTCGAAGTCCTGGGTCTACAGTGTGGAGTGGAAGATCAGAGTCCTGGAGGAGGCTTTGGGAGAACTGAAGAACAGTTGGCAGAAGGGTGAAGCTTTCAAGACACTGGTGGTCTCTGCTTTCAAAGATATACATGGTCATCTTTAGGATGAGACTTCTGGTACTTCACTTTCCTTGCAAGAAATCAAAGCTCAATTCAGAGCTTTTGTCAAAAATAACTATTCAAGGAAAGTTCCATCTCCAAGGAGAAAATGAAGGAGATTTTGCTCTCTTCAATCTGCCATTGAAGAAGCAAACAAAGATTATCATACTCATGTCGAGTTTGATAATGAGATGGAGAAGTGTCTTGGATTTTGGACTCAGTCTACGACCAACACGTCAGTCCCTCGTGGCAGAGACATAGCTGAGGCGTTAAAGAAGTTCAGGCAGCGGATTCTGAAGTCAGTGGGTCCCTCTCAGTGACTGGCCACCTGTCCTTCTTCTTCTCCTTGTTCTTTTCTCTTCTTCCTTTCTTTTTTTTCCTTTTTCGTTTTTCTTTGTAAAAGTTGAGGTATTGCGACGATTGGCAGTCCTTAACTATTATTTGGTTAAAAGAAGCGGTTACAAAGAATAACTGATTTGTAAGCTATATAATGGCATTTCCTTTCCACGCCATTCAAAAGGAGGAAGAACTTGGCATATTTTCTGAAAGTGTAAATAGATCAGAAAGAAATCAATACAAAAGGGCTTTCCATTCATTGTCTATCTAATCTCTGTTATCTCTGTGTTTTTCTTTTAATTTCGTGGAAGATCATTTGTTTCTAGTTCGTTAGTCTCACTGATTGCATATTTTCGATAGCGCTTAAGGATGACATGGAAAGAGGCAAAAAGTGATGTCGGACTAAAATTCAGTAGTAGAACAGTCAAAGATGCAAGGCATTAAGGGGATCAGGTTCGAGTTTACATCGAGTGAAGATAAATGATAAACACCTGATCCATAAGTATGGGTCACGATGTATGGTCCAAGCCAATTAGGAGGAAAGTTTCCTCGTTTAATTTTTTCTGCTTTAGTTACATGTTGATTTTCTTTCAAGACAAGGTCACCAACTTAGAAGGTTCATTCATGGACACTTTTGTCATAGGCACATTTGATACATTTTTGGTAAACTTGAAGGTGGTCAAGAGCGTTAAGATAACATTCATCTAATAACTCAAGTTGTGCTAAACGATTTTGATGAAATTTGTCATCATTGAGCATGTCATGGAGAGAAATGCGGGGTGAGGGAATCTAGACTTCGAGAGGTAGAACAACCTCTGTACTGTAGACTAGAGAAAATGGTGTGGAAGTAGTGGAAGTACAGATAATAGTGTGGTATGCCCACAAGGTGAAAGGAAGGTGCATATGCCAGTCCTTCCTAGTATCATCAACCACTTTCATGAGAATTTTAATTAAGGTTTTATTAGTGGATTCAGATTGGCCATTGGTTTGTGGGTAATAAGGTGACGAAGAACTCAGCTGAAAGCCGAAGGCGTCACAAATTTTTGCAATGTTTTTTTTTGAATTGTTTTCTATTATCAGTGATGAGGCGATGAGGAACACCAAAGTGAAAAATGATGTGATGGTTGATGAACTCACATATTTTCTTGGATTTCATGGAGATGAGTGGTTTGGCTTCAACCCATTTTGTGTAGTATTTAGTAGTGATTATGATCCATTGATGGCATGGGAAGAATGGGGTTTGATCTCTCTGACAAGATCCAAACCCCATTAAGAGAAGGGCCCAAAGGTCACAGGTGACCTGTAAGGCATGACTAGGTGTTTGATGAAGGTTAGCAAGTTGTTGACATTTTACAAAATGTTTGACGTAGTCACATTAATCATGGTTAAGGGTCAGCCAGTAAAATCCTAGGTAAAGAATACGCTTAACAACAGCAAGGCCACTGAAGTGACCTCCACATATGCCATCATGAACTTCCTTAATGGTATAAGAAATTTTAGAACTCGTGAGGTATCGTAAGAGAATGCCATCAAATTTGCACTTATAGAGGAGGCCCCCTATGATGACGTAATGGGAGACCCTTTTAAGGAAGGTGCGTTGTCCATTATGGGTGAGAACATGGGTAACATTGAGAGATAAAGATAGTCAGAGTATTGTTTATACCAAAGATCACTCGGGTTTGGGGCGATGGTTCTGATGGAGTAAATGTCATGAGGTAAATACAAGGGTGATTGGAGTCATTTTATGGTATGAAATATTTTAGAATCGGCAGGTGAAGTGGGTATTTGAGAAGCCAAGCAGGCCATGGTATCTACAATTTTTTTGGTTGAACGGGGGACGATTTGAAGAGCATAATGGTCAAAGGTCATCAAAAGTATGTCCACATGATGTTTATACTTTTGAAGTATCTCATTATGACACTGGTATATACCATTAACTTGGTTTATGACCAATTAAGAATCACCAAATGTGTTGATTAATTTGACATCTAGGGCGTAGGCAGCTTGGAGACGTAATACGAGCACTTCGTATTCGGCAATATTGTTTGTACAATCAAAATCAAGTTTGAAAGACAAAGGCATGGATTCACCATCAAGCAAAATGAGGTTAACACCAGTCCTACCCCCATGCTGACACTTGGAACCATCAAAGAAGAGTGTCATTTGGTAAGCGGGTTCGTCCAGGGAAAGGGTAGCAATTGACTCATCTAGAAAGTCAAAATTAGAGGGTTGATCCCTGGAAATAGGTGTGTCAACCAATTAGTTGGTGATAGCTTGGCCCTTAATGGACTTTTGATGAATGAATTCGAGGTTGAGGTTAGATAAAAGCATAAGGCAGCGTGTGGCACGTTGATTTTGATAAGGTTTGGCATACATGAAGTGTAAGGGGTCAGTGTTGGTCACAACATATGTTTTGTGGTTGAGTAGGTAATGGTGAATTTTTGTGGCAACGAAAACTAAGGCTAAGAAAAGTTTTTCAAGATGGGTGTATCGGGTTTCGTAGTCCAAAAGAGTACGTCTTATGTAGTAAATCACCTGCTCCCTGTGTTGTTCATCATGATGAGCAAGCATGGCTCCCAAGGAGTGATCAATAACTGAGATGTATAGGTAGAAAGGTTGATCGTCTTTAGGTGGAATGAGTATGGGTGGTTGGAGAAGGTATTGTTTTAAGTCCTCAAAATATTTATGGTAGGCATCATCCCATTTAAAGGAGACATCCTTCATAAGTAGATGATGAAATGGTTGACACTGATTAGATTATTATGAAATGAAGTGACAGATAGACTGCAAATTATCTTGCAGGCTCTGGAGTTGTCTAAGGTTAGTGGGTGGAGGCATTTATAGAATGGCCTTGACTTTAGTAGGGTCAAATTCTATACCATGTAGGTAAATGATAAATCCCAAGAGCTTTCCTGAGAGAACTGTGAAGACACACTTCTTGGGCTGAAGGCAAATGTGATATTTAATTAGGCGGTCAACAATGGTTTTGAGGATGGCAAGGTGCTCGGAGCAGTGTTTAGATTTGGCCAGGAGATCATCCAGGTAGTCCTCCAATATATGATGTCATGGACGATATAAGTCATAGCCCGTTGATATGTGGCACGAGCATTTTAAAGGCCAAATGGCATGACTCGGTAGTAGAAGGTCCCCCAAGGGGTGATGAACGTGGTTTTTTGTTGATCCTCTAGGGAAAGTCAGATTTGGTTATAACCTGAGAAGCCATCCATAAGTGATAGCAGCTCGTGACTAGCGGTAAGGTCAACCAGTTGGTCAATACCAGGTAGAGGGAAGTCATCTTTTGGGTAGGATAATTTGAGGTCACATAAATCTATGCAAATGCAGAGTTCCCCTGTCACCTTAGTGACAGGGAAAATGTTAGAAATCCAATGAGGATAATTAATGGGTAATATGAAGCAAATAGAAAGAAGGCGTTGAAGTTCTTCTTTGATGAGAAGGGTAATGTGAGGGTGCATTTTCCTCAGTTTTTGTTTGACAGGTTTGGCATTAGGAATGGTTATGATATTTTGGACCACAATGGTGGGCTCAATACCAAGAATGTCTGCGTAAGACCAAGTGAAAGCGTGGTTATGATCTTTGAGAAAATAAGTGATGGCTTTTTGTTTAGCAGCATCTAAAGATTGACCGATCTTTAGGATGTGTGGGTTGTCCTGAGTATGAATGTTGATCTCGATAGCTGATTTATTCAACATGGTTTTCATCTCAAAGGGTAACGACTGATGAATATATGAGTCTTCTGTACTAAGGTAGGTGACTATAGAATCATCATCCTAGCATTGAATGACGTTAATTGAAGGTGTATCGTCATCTATCATTTCAGGATACAAGAAGGGATGAGAGGAAGGAGCCTCGCCCTCACGCTGATAAGTCAAAGGCTTCAAGGAAATGGTGTTTATGAAAATAAAAAGTTACGAGGGATGGATTCTAGATCCATCGACTCCATCGGTGAAGGCGGTGATGAAGGTAGAGTGAGGAAAGAGGGTAGAGAAGGGCTAATGTCCTCAATGAGTTCAATATAGGCCTGCTCGGTAGGTGGTTGAGCAAAGCCGATACCACTACGGTCGTTATGTTTATGAGTAGTACATGGAATAAAAGTATGACGGCTTTGCTCGTAAAATCCAAAACCAAAACCTTTCCATGCACATTGGTGTAGGAAGGCGTGGGCAAAAAATCGATTAGTGAGAGACTGGAAGTCAATGGAAAATGGGTGGGTTTGTGACAATTGTTTGGGTGTGTAAGTGCTAGTATCAAGTCCCCCATAGGTGAGACTGGTACAAAGGCGAGGAGGACCATAAAGGAGGCACTCTCCTATGTAGTTATCATAGCGAGGGTGTTGGTGAAGACTTCCATACTCTTGTGGAGTAAGGAATTTGTTGACACTACATAGGCAATAATCCCCTAGAGTGAGGCATTGAAAAATGCCTTCCAAGGGATTTGTGGTTGGTATGTGGGTAGCTGTAATAAACGATGTGTCGGTGGTCGATGTGAAGGTGGAGCTAACGGATTGGGAGGTTAATGGTTCGGTCGTAGAGGTTTTGGCAGCGGTAGGAAGGGAGGAGGCATATGTGGATGAGGTAGCAACTGTACTAGTAAATGGTGGTGTAGGTGTAGGTGAAGTGGTAGTGGTCATAGAGGTAGACGTCTTAATGGGTATAAGCACATCATTGGGTCGGTAAAGCATGTTGCATGTTTTAAAAGGTGATGGATCATCTGGGATAGTATAGGTGTGTCCTTC
This sequence comes from Taxus chinensis, assembly GCA_019776745.2. Lineage (NCBI taxonomy): Eukaryota > Viridiplantae > Streptophyta > Pinopsida > Cupressales > Taxaceae > Taxus > Taxus chinensis. Next base: position 76,547,598 of record CM034149.1, read on the forward strand.
ATGCTCAAACTTTACACAATGATGCAAAGTGGAAGGAACACAACCGATGACACGAATCTAGGGTCTTCCCAGCAACATGTTATATTGAAATTCCCCCTCCAAGATGTAAAATAACTCAAGAACAGTGGGGGGCCCATGTGAACGTGGAGGATGTCAGTGCCTAGTGTAGAGGTGATAGCATCATTGAATGAATGCAACATGACAAGATGTTTATGCATGCAATTGTTAGGTATGTGCATTTGAGTGAATTTATGGGATGGAATGATGTGAATGCTAGTTCCCCCATCTATCATTACACATCGTACACGTATATCATCGATGTGAATAGAGATGAAGAGAGCTGGGTTAGGGTCATCGGTTCGGTGTGGTGTGATCTCTTCCTCTAAGAAGCTAAGGGAGGCTACTTGGTGAGTAGGGTAAGGTGTGGATAAAGGTGGCAATTTGGTGAGAGAGGCTACATGATGGGGTGTGATAATGGAGGCTACACATGTAGGGTCATTTGGTAAAACCTCAATAGATTGTAGGACCTCCATGAGAGCTTGATGATGGGATTTTGAGGTTTGGATGAGGTCAGATAAGGACATTTGGAAGGGGGATTGGTGTAGTTGTTTGATCATGGCGTGATGTATGACCCCATTAGAAATAGGATATGTGGGGCCATGAATAGTAATTTTAGGTGTGGGTACAAATGGTATGTTAGGTATAGGATTGTTTGGCGAGTCAGTTTCCTTTTCCTTGCCTTTGTCTCTCTGAGCATGGGTAGCAATGTGGATCATGTTGATCTGAGGGGAGTTGAAAAATGGAGAAGGTGTAGGATGAGTGGTATAATGACATGACGGGTAAAAACCTACTAGGGGAGAAAATCCTTATGAAGTGAGCTGGGCATAATGACATTTTGGTGATGGTGTGGAAATTTCTCTGATGTAAACCATGTTAATTTTGAATCTTTGGGGTGGCTCTAAGAGTTGAGAGGGTGGAGATCATGAATGTTGAGTAGGCAGTGAGGGAAGGAATGTGGTAATGGGTGTTGGTGAAATGGGGTCCTCATCAAGAAGGTCATCATCATCAAAGTTTTATTTAGGAGGACATAACTAGATAAGGATGGTTTTTAAAGCCTTGCAGTTCTCCACATCGTGCCCTGGCACATGATGGTAGGTGTAAATTTTAGTGTCATCAAACCCTTTTGGCTTGGGTTTGAGGGGGTCATAAGTTCTGAGCAGTGGTAATGTGATGATAGAAGTCGCAAGGAGGCTGGTTAAGATTTTGGCATAGGACCCTTCCAGTGGGTCATAATGGGAAGTGAAAGAGGGTTTGGGTGTAGGTCTCGTTGATTGTTGAGGAACGGTCTTTGTAGGAGGGGGAGTGGGTTGAGCTATGGTTTTGGGTGCTGTAGTAGTCTTGGGTGTTGGTCGTGTTTCCTTGGGTAGGGGTATGGTAGATGAACGGGAAAGAGGGTGTATGGTTGTTTTGACTACCTTATTGGAGGGTAGCAGATTTTTGTCTTTGGGTTACACCTTCTTGGGTAAAGGTGATATGGGTGTATGAGATATAGAGGTAAAAGTGGATGGGGGAAGAGTGTGAGTTAGCCATAGGGATAATGGAGGTGCTGTGAAGGTAGATGATGTGGATCATGTAGGGGGTGTGAAAGATAAAGACTAAAGTGTAGTGGGTAGTGAAGAATTTGCTGAGTGTATCGGAGGTATGGGTGGTAAAGATGTTGCAGGTGTGGGTGTAACTCGTGTCAGGTGCCTGGGTATGTTAGAGGTTTGCAAGGAAGGAATAGGTTGTTGTGTTTTTGGATTATTGACGGGTGGAGGCTTCTTGACCGTGTTTGGAGATTGAGGTCTTAAGACAAATGAAAAGGATGTTGGTGATGAAGGTATGATTAGCACAACCAAGGTGTGAGTTCTATGGGTTTGGTTCTTCTGTTTGGGTATAAGAGTAGGTCCAATATTGACCATTGAGGATGTAGCTAAATCTAGTTTGATAGGTGGATGAGTAAGGCTGGTGGTTGGGGTGACCCCTAAGGTAGTAATAGGTTTAGTCGAGAAAGATGATGTAGGTGTGTTGTCCACTCAAAATTCCCTGCTCTGATAAAAGTAAAATTTCAAAATTTTGAGTTATGAGTGTTTTTCTCTAAAGTGCCTAAGTCGTGAAAATTGAAAAAATCTGTGTTTTGGGTCATTTTGTATGTATTTCGGGCCTGTCGGACATTTTTGTCCCACCTGTCCCAAGTACGAAAGTGCATTCTGTTCCCCGATCGGCCGAAATCCCCGAAGTTGTTCCATTTTCGGGCCCGTCGGAACTTTTTGTCCCAAGTGTCCCAAAACTTATTGTGCGAGATGTTCCAATTTCGGCCGAAACACCCGAACCGCATACTTCGCACTTTCTTGTTCCAAATGTCCCAAATCAAAAAGTGCAAGTTGTTCCATTTTCACCCGAACCGGCCGAGTCGCATACTCCAGAACTTTTTGTTCCAAATGTCCCAAGTTCAAACGGGCCTTTTGTTCCATTTTCGGCCGAAACACCCGAACCGCGTCCTTCGCGCGTTTTCATCCCAAGTGTCCCAAAATGCATTTGTGTGTCTTCTCCCCGTTTCGCCCGAACCGGCCGAGCCGCGTGTTTCGCGCATTCGCGTCTCACATGTCCCAAGCGTACCAAGTGTCATTCGTGCTTATTTTTCCCGCTCTACCCGAATATCATGCTTATTCAAATTGGTGGTTATCTATTAAATGCGCATTCATGGCTTTTCTCTCTCCTAAACGGCTATATAACAAGCATTTCCCCCTTGCATTTTTTGCACTACTTCCATGCTATCTTTCGCTCAAACCCTTGCAATTTGCAAACCTGCGCGTGTTCCCCTCCCTCTGTAATTCCTTTCCGAGTCTGGTTTGCGGCTCTGTCCTCCTAGCTACTATCAATATGAAGATCAAGTTTCAGGGACAGGAACAAATTTCACCACTTGAGTCTGCCGTTCGTAATATTGGCGACAGCGAAGCTCGTCATCTTGATTTCAGTGATTTTTGGGCAAGAATGGCGGACGCAAACCCTACACCGATGGCGCAGATGATTCACGATAGTGGTTTGGCTTTTGCTGGAGGTTTCCCAATCTCAGTACAGTGTGCTGATACCGTGCTTTCATGCGGAGCTCACTTCGACCCCGTTTCGAGTGAATTGACTAATATACATGGGGAACTCATCGCCAAATTGGATGCTGCCGCCATTAGCACTGCTCTGAGAATTCCAGAGATGGATAATGCCATAGTCGTTTCCCGAGATCAAGCACAGACCCTGTTCGACCAAGACAGTGACAAATATAAGGCACGAGTGGCGAAGTCCTGGCTGAAGAACCCTAAGAAAGGAGCTTCTCGTCTGACCAAAACCCTCTTCCGAGCAGATTTCAATGAAGAGTTGTCAGACTTCATAATCTTGCTGGCTCGGGTTATGGGTTTGCCCTCTACCAACGAATTTCACTTCTGGATGTGCCCGCTCATCAGCATGGTGTGTGAAGGAACGCAAAACATAAATTGGGCGGAAATCATAAGCATGAATTTGACGGAGCAGTTGTCCAATGTGCAGCAAACAAAGAAGTTCTACATGACTTCGTATCTGATGTATACTCTGGCAGCATCAAGGCAGTGGTTCGGTTTTTCTTATATAGATGCACACAAAGATGATCCAGTATATGCTTACTACCCACAGTTCACCCTGGAGACCAGCAACCATAATTTCAGAAGGGTCAATGATGCTTTCACCATGTACGTGGTTAGACTGCTCGAAGGTGATACTGCTAGAAGGTTTTCAGATGAAGCCATGAACCTGATATCGCAATATGGTGCTTATTTCATCCAATTCAGGAAATTTTCTTATATCAGGCTTGCTGGCTATGAGAGCACTCCTCTGTGGCTTCCCATGTTCTGCAATGATAAAATGGCCTTGATAGAAATATGCAGGCAACTAGACAAGTTGCACAGAACTTGCAGAGATAAGAAGATTTCTGGCTTGCACTTTCCCATCTCTCTAGGGAACTACACTTGCAAAACAGCCCTGGATGCACAGAATATAGAGAGAGCCCTTGTTCCTATCACTGTTCATTTCTTCAAGCCAAGAACCTGCTTTGACTTGAAGAAGTTCATTGAACAGAACATCAAGATAATCTACCATCACAGGGCTGATACAGAAGACTATTGGGCTGACTGTGTAGATGATTTTGAAGCCAGGAGAAGGCATTGTGGCAGGTTCTCCCTGCAATTGATCCAAGAACTCGGTCTATACCAAGTTCCTAGAAGGTCTCCAGGATGACAATTCTGATCTATACTCATATGAGTATGAAAATGTGATTAAGCACACTCCTCTGGAGGACCTGGATTGGAACAGGAAAGAGAGGGATGATCTGGCTGAGATCCTTGCTCCAGTCTTAGTCAGGACTAAGGTCTGGTTTGACAGGATGGTTCGAGAATTCAGGAGGCATTCAGGGGAATCCTCTTCTAAGGATGCTTCAACACCAAGAAGAGAAGCATCTATTCCAAGGTCAGGAACACCAGTGAAGACCCCTCCTGCCTCATCAATACAAGGACCTGCAGCTTCTACTCCTTCTTCATCCACTCAAGTGTACCAGAAGAAGCTCAAGGAGGTTAAGAAGGAGCCTATGGAAAGTGATCCTCAAAGAAAGTAGGCAGAGTTGCCTATGGGACCTGAGAACATCATTGTTCTCAGTGAAAGTGAAGAAAGTGAAGTACCAACTCTTGCAAGTGCTCCTGAAGATCCAGCTGATAAAGATAAAGAAATCCAGAGCACTGAGCTTTCAGGTGATGTTGACTCTTCTGTCGCAATTGCCCCAATTGCCCCACTCACTTCTCAACTCGAATCAACAGCTGCGCAGACCTTGAGCATCATGAGCTCTCTGTCTCTTGGTCCCCTTGCCCCTCCTGCTGATTCCTCTTCCTCTTTTGCGTGGGTGCAACCTTTGGTTGACAAAAGGAAGAGGAGATTTTCCTCCCAAAGCTCAGGACCAAATTTTGATGCCGTTGCAGCCTTGTTGGGCACCACTCCTTCTCATGCCAAGAGAGCCAAGGTTACCTCTAGAATAGTATCTGATGCTCAATGTCAACAATTCTTAAAGATTGCTAAGCCTACAGTGGACAAATCAGAATCAAACTTGCTGGAATCTGACTTGGAGCTTTCGAGAATCCCAATGGGAGAGTCTACTCCTGAAGGTGAAATTCACAACCTCCAGGAAACAGTCACAAGAGTCATTGGAAGGGTAGGGAAAGGGCAGCAAACTATTGAACAGTTGGAAGAACAAGCCCAAATTCTCACAGGTTTCATCAAGTCTCTTTTGTCTAAGGATAAAGTCTTGGACCCTACCCCATTGACTACTCTTCCACCTCCTGTAATTCTAAGCCAAGATGAAGTGCAAAGTATCAAAGATATGCACAAGTATTCTGTCTATGGCAGAGCTATTGAAGCCATGGTGGATGACATGCTTGTTGCTGGATTAAACTTCATCGATGAAGCTTTCAAACTCCACGAAAAGGTGATCAATGTACAACTGAAGCTCTCCTCCACTATCAATATCATGGATAAAGAGCTCAAACTCTGGAGCAGTTGCATTGTAGACCTCCGACTCATGGGACAAGAAGATGAGAACGTTCTATTGGCGAGTAAAGTCTTTGATGATGCAAAGGATAATCTGTCGAAGTCTTGGGTCTACAGTGTGGAGTGGAAGATCAGAGTCCTGGAGGAGGCTTTGGGAGAACTGAAGAACAGTTGGCAGAAGGGTGAAGCTTTCAAGACACTGGTGGTCTCTGCTTTCAAAGATATACACTGTCATCTTCAGGATGAGACTTCTTGTACTTCCCTTTCCTTGCAAGAAATCAAAGCTCAATTCAGAGTTTTTGTCAAAGATAACCTATTCAAGGAAAGTTCCATCTCCAAGGAGAAAATGAAGGAGATTTGCTCTCTTCAATCTGCCATTGAAGAAGCAAACAAAGATTATCATACTCATGTCGAGTTTGATAATGAGATGGAGAAGTGTCTTGGATTTTGGACTCAGTCTACGACCAACACGTCAGTCCCTCGTGGCAGAGACATAGCTGAGGCATTAAAGAAGTTCAGGTAGTGGATTCTGAAGTCAGTGGGTCCCTCTCAGTGACTGGCCACCTGTCTTCTTCTCCTTGTTCTTTTCTCTTCTTCCCTTTCTTTTTCCATTTTCTTTGTAAGAAGTTAAGGCGTTACGATTGGCAGTCCTTAACTATTCTCGGTTAAAGAAGCGGTTACAAAGAATAACTGATTTGTAAGCTATATAATGGCATTTTCCACGCCATTCCAAAAGGAGGAAGAACTTGGCATATTTTCTTAAAGTGTAAATAGATCAGAAAGAAATCAATACAAAAGGGCTTTCCATTCATTGTCTATCTAATCTCTGTTATCTTTGTGTTTTCTTTTAATTTCGTGGAGATCATTTGTTTCTAGTTCGTTAGTCTCACTGATTGCATATTTTCAAATATTGCGAGTATAGTGATCTTGTATAACCAAGAAGGAACTTTGTGTCCTTGATTAATGAATCTAAAGAAGGTTATTTACAGAACTTTGTGTCTGGTAATCTCATCTTGTGCAAACGATCTTGTTTTAAATTCACTGCAACTTTCGTATACATAAAGGATTATTCTGCTATCTATAATTCTGCATGTTGCTCTTCTGCTCATCCTCGTATTTCCTTTCCTCAGTCCTTTTGTAACTGATGATCCTTGTGGAAAACACTTTCGTAATATTCAAGTTCAACCATAAAAACATGTTTTGTATATTTGTAAATAAGTTCGTTTCTGAATAAGGGAACCTCTCCCATTAAAGAGGAGGGACTTCTTGTCCCCTGACTGTTGCTCTTCTTAAAAGTCCTATTTGACGACCAACAGTTTTTGGCGACTCCGCTGGGGAAAATCATATTCCAGTTCTGTAATTTTTCGATCATCTTTTGATCTGGCGACTCCGCGTTTTACTCGAGGGAGAAGGACCCTTGGTATAGAAGACTCTCAGTTTCAGTTTTTGGAGCAGCAGGGTTTTCCTCTTCCTTCCACAAGAAATAGAAGAACTCGTTTGACGAGCACTCCACCTATTCAAGAAAGAAGTCCTGCAGGTGGTATTCCTTCAAAGCCTGCTAGTCCCAATCTACGAGCTTTGATCCTCGCTGGTGTTAAAGTTCCTCTCCAAGCCGTTTTTCCAAGAATGGCGGTGCCATTACCATGGGGTCATCGTGTCGGGCCCCTGGCCCTTACTCAGCCTTTGCATGAGTTACCTAGAGGTAACTAGAAGAACTTCCCCAAGTTCAAAGGCGACGGCAAAGTGCATCCTGATGAACACATCGCAGCTTTCATTGTTTCCTGTGGAGTTCTGGGAGTCGAACATGAAGACGTCTCCGTGAGGCTGTTCATTGAGACGTTACAAGACAATGCTGTTGATTGGTTCTACCACCTTCCGGCTAACGCTATCACCGACTGGAACACGATGAGAACTCAGTTCGAAAACTGTTTCAAGCCGGCAGAAGATGTGCATGCTTTGCTTGCCCAAATTTCTCAGATAAAGAAAGATTCACAAGAACCCATGAGAGAGTTTGTGGCCCGATTCAACAGATTGATCAACAAGATTCCTGTAAATACTCACCCTGTTGATCAAATTCAAAAGTGTTTCTTCCTAAATGCTCAAACGCCCAAGGTTAGTTATGCACTAAGAAGGGCTAATCTCGCAACATTGGTCGAGGATCAAACTCTTTCTGTTAGTATCGAGGATGACTTGATCATGTCAGGGAAGTTGAGAAGAGACCCTCCCAAATCTAAGTCCGCTGCTTCTTCCTCTTCCACCCCTGCACCTAACACTGATCCATTAGTTCAGAAACTTGCGAATGATCTTATTGCTATAAAGAAACAATTGGCTCAGCATGCCCCCTATGCAGATGTCCCAAGAAGAAATTTCCAGCCCAGGAATCATTTGCCAGCTTCTCAAACAAGACTAGCACTTGAAGGACCTCCCGTTAAAGTTCCCGTGAATGCAACTTGTGAGGTTGAAGAACCAGATGATGATGAAGACAATGAAGCTTGCGAGGAGTATGCAGAAGAATTTGATGATGAGGTAGAAGAACTTGAGGGATCTCGGGTTAATTTCTTTACCACTGAGGGCATTGATGATGGAGATGATTATGATGAAGTGGTAGCAGACATGAATAGTGAATCATTTGCTGTCATGACTCGAGAACAGACAAAGCAGAGGGAGAAGGTGACACAGCCCATAAAGAAATCCAAGGAGCAGTCGACAACTATTCCCGTGATTGCAAAGAGAGGATCTCCTATCCCTACTTCGTCTGCACCAAAGGTGAGTCCTATCAATCCTGCTACCAAAGTTGCTTCTTCTTTTTCTCCTAAAGTTGATAAGCCTAGAATCCCAAATGATGATGGCCCGTCCACTTCTGGGTCTTTTGATATTGTTGATCACCTGAAAAAGACCAAGGTCCAAATCTCAGAAGCTGAGTACTATCAGACCCATCCCAAAGCTTTTGCCAAGATGATTCAATTTGTTAATTCCCATTCCAAAACCACCTCTAAAGGCCTTTTACCTACTCCTCCTTCTGCACCACAGCCCAGTCTGGTAGCTGCTGTCACCTCGCCTGGTGACAAAATTAAACCATTTTATGTAACACTCCTAATAGCTGGCCATAGGCTCAGTAATTGTGTCATAGACTCAGGAGCTTCAGATAACGTAATGCCTGCTAAAGTAGCTCATGCTTTAGGCCTGACCCTCACTCGCACTTATGGATCCTGTTACTCCATGGAAAGTAAAGAAGTGCCCCTGGTCGGGAGAATTAAAGATGCACAAGTGGCTTTTGCTGCCTTGCCTGAAAAGAAAGTGTTGGCTACCATCCTAGTAGCAGATATCCCCCCTCCATACGGGATGTTGCTAAGTAGGAACTTCTGCAAAGACGTAGGTGGGGAAATCCAGATGGACTGGTCGCATGCACTCGTGCCTGTCAATGGACAAATGAAGAAGTTGTTGCCTGAAAAGCAGTCTGAGTATATTGTGCAGAAAACGGATGATCCTAGAGCACAAATACTCTATGAGGATATGGGTCATGGCAACTACATGATTATGTCCCCTGATGAAATCCAACTTCCCAGGATGTCACCTAAAGACCCTAATGGTATTTGGGTTTTAGAGTTTGATGGAAGTTGTTCCTCAGCTGGTTCTGGAGCTGGTGTTCTACTGGTGTCACCAGAAGGTGTCCTTCATCCTTTTTCATTTAAGTTGCAGTTCAAGAATACTAATAACACAGCAGAATACGAGGCTCTCATTCTCGGATTGCAGGTGGCCAAAGAACAAGGTATAAAGAATCTTCTGGCTCGTGGTGACGCAGAGTTGATTGTAAAGCAGGTCAGAAACCTTTTTCAAGTAAAAAATGGAAGGTTAAGGCATTACCGGAATCAGGTTTGGGATTCTATTGAGTTCCTTGATGCTTTCTCTATTGAAGCAGTACCTAGGGAAAAGAACAGCAGGGCTGATTCGTTGGCAGTCTCAGGATCACTACTGATTCCTCATCCTGACTTTTCTCAGGATAAGTTCACCATTGAGATGGTCCATCGGCCTAGTGTACCTGATAATGCCAATAACTGGCAAGTTTTCAATAATGATCAACATTTTCTTTCCTTCCTGGAACTCAAGGGTAATTTCGAACAGCTGTATTTTGAGGGAAGTGACAACCTACCTCGTGAGAGTGTGCCCTTTGACAAAGCTATCACCCAAGGAGAAGAAACAGATCAAGATGGATGCATCAATCTCAAAGGAAACAAGATTCCTAAAGGGTTGGTGAGTTTGGAGGAACTATTTGATAAGCATGACAGGTATGTGAAATCTAGAGCTTCTTCTGGGCCTCAGCAATCAGCTGAGTATGATAAGATTGATATTGGGAGTTCTACTGACCCCAAGCTCGTGAACATTGGAAAATGTTGCACAGCAGATGAGAGGAGAAAAGCAATTGATCTTCTAAAAAGGTATAAAGATGTTCTCGCTTACTCTTATGAAGATTTGAAAGCTTTCAAACCAAAAGATATGCAGCACTCTATTCCCCTCAAGCCTGGAATTAAGCCTTTCAAGCAGAAACAGAGACAATACAACCCCAAAGTAGCTGACACCATCTTTCAGGAGATACAGAAGTTGTTGAAGGCTAAAATTATTTTTCCCATTCACCATTCAACATGGATTGCAAATATTGTTCCTGTCAGGAAGAAAAATGGTGAGATCCGCATCTGTGTTGATTTCAGGAACCTGAATCAGGCTTCTCTGAAAGATAATTATCCTTTGCCCATGATGGATCAAGTATTGCAAGCAGTAACAGGCTCTGAAATGTTATCTATGCTTGACGGATTTTCTGGATACAATCAGGTAGAGGTTGATACTGTAGATCAACATAAAATAGCTTTCACTACTCCTTGGGGCACCTTTGCTTACAAGAGAATGCCTTTTGGGCTTATTAATGCTGGTGCCACTTTCCAGAGAGCTATGGATCTGGATTTTGGAAGCTTGAAAGGGAAGTGTATTGTCATCTATCTTGATGACCTGACAGTGTTTTCCAAGACAAGAGTGGATCATTTTGATCACCTAGAGACAGTTCTGCTGAGATGCAGAGAGCATGGGATCTCTCTGAACCCTAAAAAATCTGTCTTTTGTGTCACTGAGGGAAAGTTATTAGGACACATCGTTTCCAAGGATGGTATTAAGATTGATCCTGAACGAGTTCAAGCCATCCACTAAATTCCTCTCCCAACCAGTAAAAAGGGCGTGCACTCCTTCTTCGGTAAGATCAATTTCTTGAGAAGATTCATCCCTGATTTTGTAGAATTAACTTTGAATATTTCTCATATGATGAAAGGGAAGCAAACATTTGGTTGGTCTTCCGAAGGAAAGGAATCCTTTGAAGGTATCAAGAGAGCTATCGCTAGAACTCCTGTTTTAGCATGTCCTGATTTCAGCAAAGACTTCATCATCTATTTCTATGCTACAGATAATACTTTGGCTGTTGTGTTAACTCAAGAAGACTCTAATGAGCACGAGCTACCAATCGCGTTCATGAGCTATATTCTGAAAGATCATGAGTTGAAATATACTATGATGGAGAAACATGCTTTTGCGGTGGTTAAAGCAGTCAAGCAGTTTCACTTTTACATCCTCAACTCTCATTCCATGGTGCTGGTTCCAGATACAACTGTTAAGTCAATCCTCACACAGCAAGAATTTGGATCCAAGAGAGGGAACTGGGTTGCTAAGGTCCAAGAGTACGACATTGACATTAAGCTGACCAAGCTGGTTCATGGAAAAGGTCTTTGTGAGCTCATTGCTGAAGGAGCTAAGCATGAGTTGCTGGGGGAGAAGGTTGACCTTCCTACTGTTCTGCTCCTTAGTTTAGTTGACGAATGGTATGCTGACATTGCCCATTTTCTCACCTATGGGGAATGCCCCTCTCATTTAACTACCAAAGAAAAGAGGACTGTTAAATTGAGGTCAACGCAATATGTGTTGTGGGAAAATGCCCTGTTCAAGCGAGGAATAGATGGGAGATTTTTGAAATGTGTGGACAAGGAACAGCAAAGAAAGTTTCTCTCAGCTTTTCATGATCATGCATGTGGAGGGAACTATTCATCAACGGTTACAGCTCATAAGATACTTCGTGGAGGATACTACTGGCCTTCCTTGTTCAGAGATGCATCCGAGTGGGTTGACAAATGTGAGGCTTGTCAGAATTTTGTTGGAAGACCTAAATTGGCTTCGTTGCCTCTCAAGCCAGTTGTGATTGAGGAGGCATTTCAACAGTGGGGTTTGGACTTCATTGGTACACTTAATCCTGCTTCTAGTGCCGGTCACACTCATGTGCTAACTGCCACTGATTACTTCACCAAATGGGTGGAAGCTATTCCAGTCAAGAGCACTACTTCTGAAGTGGTATGCAACTTCATCAAAGAGAACATCTTGGTAAGGTATGGTGTACCTAACAAGATTGTAACAGATAATGCCTCGAATTTCTCTTCAGCTGAGATAATGGACTTCTGCTATGGGTATGGCATTTCTTTGGCTCACTCTTCAGATTACTACCCTCAGGGCAATGGGCAAGCAGAATCTACTAACAAAAATTTGGTGGCTATCATAAGGAAGTTGGTCAATGAGTCTCAACGAAACTGGCACAAGAAGCTCTATGATGCTCTTTGGGCAGACAGGATTACACCAAAGAGAGCTATTGGAATGTCTCCTTTTCAAGTGGTATATGGAGTAGAGGCCCAACTGCCAGTAACGGTGGAACTACCGGCCTTACACCTAATGAAGGCCATTGAGGATACTAGCTTCAGTGATGCTCTGGACAAGAGAATTATGTACCTGCATAAACTAAATGAGGACAGACTGATGGTTGCTGATAGGATATCTATTCACCAGCAGAAGGTAAAGGTCCTGTTTGACAAGAAAGCTAGGTTCAGAGATTTCCAAGTTGGAGACACCGTGCTGTTATGGGACAAAAGACATGAACCTCGTGGCAGCCATGGAAAGTTTGATTCCCTATGGCTCGGACATTTCAAGATCAGACACTTTGCAGGTGAGAATTCCTTTTATCTTGATTACATGGATGGTTCTCCCCTCCCACTCCCTTATAGTGGGTAGTATCTCAAGTTGTTCAAGTCCTAGGTGATTAGGGAGTCCTTTGTATATTCTGTACAGTGTTTTGCTTCTCTGCTTTTGGTGTGTTTTCCTTTTGTTGTTTTGGTGTGTTGCCCTCTGTATTGGTCTATTTTTTACTCTGTTTCCCAATGGATAAGGCACTGGTCTACTTTCTCCGAGTTTGTCTAAGTTCTTGCCTAGCCTCATTCCTTGAATTTATGCCAAGTCATCCCTAGAAGGAGCCAGCTATTGTCCACTCAAAATTCCCTTCTCTGATAAAAGTAAAATTTCAAAATTTTGAGTTATGAGTGTTTTTCTCTAAAGTGCCTAAGTCGTGAAAATTGAAAAAATCTGTGTTTTGGGTCATTTTGTATGTATTTCGGGCCTGTCGGACATTTTTGTCCCGCCTGTCCCAAGTACGAAAGTGCATTCTGTTCCCCGATCGGCCGAAATCCCCGAAGTTGTTCCATTTTCGGGCCCGTCGGAACTTTTTGTCCCAAGTGTCCCAAAACTTATTGTGCGAGATGTTCCAATTTCGGCCGAAACACCCGAACCGCGTACTTCGCACTTTCTTGTTCCAAATGTCCCAAATCAAAAAGTGCAAGTTGTTCCATTTTCGCTCGAACCGGCCAAGCCGCGTACTATGGAACTTTTTGTTCCAAATGTCCCAAGTTCAAATGGGCCTTTTGTTCCATTTTCGGCCAAAACACTCGAACCGCGTCCTTCGCGCGTTTTCGTCCCAAGTGTCCCAAAATGCATTTGTGCGTCTTCTCCCCGTTTCGCCCGAACTGGCCGAACCGCGTGTTTCACGCATTCACGTCTCACATGTCCCAAGCGTACCAAGTGTCATTCGTGCTTATTTTTCCCGCTCTACCCGAATATCATGCCTATTCAAATTGGTGGTTATCTATTAAATGCACATTCATGGCTTTTCTCTCTCCTAAACGGTTATATAACGAGCATTTCCCCCTTGCATTTTTCACACTACTTCCATGCTATCTTTCGCTCAAACCCTTACAATTTGCAAACCTGCGCGTATTCCCCTCCTTCTGTAATTCCTTTCTGAGTCTGGTTTGCGGCTCTGTCCTCCTAGCTACTATCAATATGAAGATCAAGTTTCAGGGACAGGAACAAATTTCACCACTTGAGTCTGCCATTCGTAATATTGGCGACAGCAAAGCTCGTCATCTTGATTTTAGTGATTTTTGGGCAAGAATGGCGGACGCAAACTCTACACCGATGGTGCAGATGATTCACGATAGTGGTTTGGCTTTTGCTGGAGGTTTCCCAATCTCAGTACAGTGTGCTGATACCGTGCTTTCATGCGGAGCTCACTTCGACCCCGTTTCGAGCGAATTGACTAATATACATGGGGAACTCATCGCCAAATTGGATGCTGCCGCCATTAGCACTGCTCTAAGAATTCCAGAGATGGATAATGCCATAGTCGTTTCCCGAGATCAAGCACAGACCCTGTTCGACCAAGATAGTGACAAATATAAGGCACGAGTGGCAAAGTCCTGGCTGAAGAACCCTAAGAGAGGAGCTTCTCGTCTGACCAAAACCCTCTTCCGAGCAGATTTCAATGAAGAGTTGTCAGACTTCATAATCTTGCTGGCTCGGGTTATGGGTTTGCCCTCTACCAACGAATTTCACTTCTGGATGTGCCCGCTCATCAGCATGGTGTGCGAAGGAACGCAAAACATAAATTGGGCGGAAATCATAAGCATGAATTTGGCGGAGCAGCTGTCCAATGTGCAGCAAACAAAGAAGTTCTACATGACTTCGTATCTGATGTATACTCTGGCAGCATCAAGGCAGTGGTTCGGTTTTTCTTATATAGATGCACACAAAGATGATCCAGTATATGCTTACTGCCCGCAGTTCACCCTGGAGACCAGCAACCGTAATTTTAGAAGGGTCAATGATGCTTTCACCATGTACGTGGTTAGACTGCTCGAAGGTGATACTGCTAGAAGGTTTTCAGATGAAGCCATGAACCTGATATCGTAATATGGTGCTTATTTCATCTAATTCAGGAAATTTTCTTATATCAGGCTTGCTGGCTATGAGAGCACTCCTCTGCGGCTTCCCATGTTCTGCAATGATAAAATGGCCTTGATAGAAATATGCAGGCAACTAGACAAGTTGCACAGAACTTGCAGAGTTAAGAAGATTTCTGGCTTGCACTTTCCCATCTCTCTGGGGAACTACACTTAGAAAACAGCCCTGGACGCACAAAATATAGAGAGAGCCCTTGTTCCTATCACTGTTCATTTCTTCAAGCCAAGAACCTGCTTTGACTTGAAGAAGTTCATTGAACAGAACATCAAGATAATCTACCATCACAGGGCTGATACAGAAGAGTATTGGGCTGACTGTGCAGATGATTTTGAAGCCAGGAGAAGGCATTGTGGTAGGTTCTCCCTGCAATTGATCCAAGAACTCGGTCTATACCAAGTTCTTGAAGGTCTCCAGGATGAAAATTCTGATCTATACTCGTATGAGTATCAAAATGTGATTAAGCACACCCCTCTGGAGGACCTGGATTGGAACAGGAAAGAGAGAGATGATCTGGCTAAGATCCTTGCTCCAGTCTTAGTCAGGACTAAGGTCTGGTTTGACAGGATGGTTCGAGAATTCAGGAGGCATTCAGGGGAATCCTCTTCCAAGGATGCTTCAACACCAAGAAGAGAAGCATCTATTCCAAGGTCAGGAACACCAGTGAAGACCCCTCCTGCCTCATAAATACAAGGACCTGTAGCTTCTACTCCTTCTTCATCCACTCAAGTGTACCAGAAGAAGCTCAAGGAGGTTAAGAAGGAGCCTATGGAAAGTGATCGTCAAAGAAAGCAGGCAGAGTTGCCTATGGGACCTGAGAACATCATTATTCTCAGTGAAAGTGAAGAAAGCAAAGTACCAACTCTTGCAAGTGCTCCTGAAGATCCAGCTGATAAAGATAAAGAAATCCAGAGCACTGAGCTTTCAGGTGATGTTGACTCTTCTATCGCAATCGCCCCAATTGACCCACTCACTTCTCAACTCGAATCAACAGTTGCGCAGACCTTGAGCGTCATGAGCTCTCTGTCTCTTGGTCCCCTTGCCCCTCCTGCTGATTCCTCTTCCTCTTTTGCGTGGGTGCAACCTTTGGTTGACAAAAGGAAGAGGAGATTTTCCTCCCAAAGCTCAGGACCAAATTTTGATGCCGTTGCAGCCTTGTTGGGCACCACTCCTTCTCGTGCCAAGAGAGCCAAGGTTACCTCTAGAATAGTATCTGATGCTCAAGGTCAGCAATTCTTAGAGATTGCTAAGCCTACAGTGGACAAATCAGAATCAGACTTGCTGGCATCTGACTTGGAGCTTTCGAGAATCCCAATGGGAGAGTCTACTCCTGAAGGTGAAATTCACAACCTCCAGGAAATAGTCACAAGAGTCATTGGAAGGGTAGAGAAAGGGCAGCAAACTATTAAACAGTTGGAAGAACAAGCCCAAATTCTCACAGGTTTCATCAAGTCTCTTTTGTCTAAGGATAAAGTCTTGGACCCTACCCCATTGACTACTCTTCCACCTCCTGTAATTCTAAGCCAAGATGAAGTGCAAAGTATCAAAGATATGCACAAGTATTCTGTCTATGGCAGAGCTATTGAAGCCATGGTGGATGACATGCTTGTTGCTGGATTAAACTTCATCGATGAAGCTTTCAAACTCCACGAAAAGGTGGGCAATGTACAACTGAAGCTCTCCTCCACTATCAATATTATGGATAAAGAGCTCAAACTCTGGAGCAGTTGCATTGTAGACCTCCGACTCATGGGACAAGCAGATGAGAACGTTCTGTTGGCGAGTAAAGTCTTTGATGATGCAAAGGATAATCTGTCGAAGTCCTGGGTCTACAGTGTGGAGTGGAAGATCAGAGTCCTGGAGGAGGCTTTGGGAGAACTGAAGAACAGTTGGCAGAAGGGTGAAGCTTTCAAGACACTGGTGGTCTCTGCTTTCAAAGATATACACTGTCATCTTCAGGATGAGACTTCTGGTACTTCCCTTTCCTTGCAAGAAATCAAAGCTCAATTCAGAACTTTTGTCAAAGATAACCTATTCAAGGAAAGTTCCATCTCCAAGGAGAAAATGAAGGAGATTTGCTCTCTTCAATCTGCCATTGAAGAAGCAAACAAAGATTATCATACTCATGTCGAGTTTGATAATGAGATGGAAAAGTGTCTCAGATTTTGGACTCAGTCTACGACCAACACGTCAGTCCCTCGTGGTAGAGACATAGCTGAGGTGTTAAAGAAGTTCAGGCAGCGGATTCTGAAATCAGTGGGTCCCTCTCAGTGACTGGCCACCTGTCTTCTTCTCCTTGTTCTTTTCTCTTCTTCCCTTTCTTTTTCCGTTTTCTTTGTAAGAAGTTAAGGCGTTACGATTGGCGGTCCTTAACTATTCTCGGTTAAAGAAGCAGTTACAAAGAATAACTGATTTGTAAGCTATATAATGGCCTTTTCCACGCCATTCCAAAAGGAGGAAGAACTTGGCGTATTTTCTGAAAGTGTAAATAGATCAGAAAGAAATCAATACAAAAGGGCTTTCCATTCATTGTCTATCTAATCTCTGTTATCTCTGTGTTTTCTTTTAATTTCGTGGAGATCATTTGTTTCTAGTTCGTTAGTCTCACTGATTGCATATTTTCAAATATTGCGAGTATAGTGATCTTGTATAACCAAGAAGGAAATTTGTGTCCTTGATTAATGAATCTAAAGAAGCTTATTTACAGAAATTTGTGTCTGGTAATCTCATCTTGTGCAAACGATCTTGTTTTAAATTCGCTGCAATTTCGTATACATAAAGGATTATTCTGCTATCTATAATTCTGCATGTTGCTCTTCTGCTCATCCTCGTATTTCCTTTCCTCAGTCCTTTTGTAACTGATGATCCTTGTGGAAAACACTTTCGTAATATTCAAGTTCAACCATAAAAACATGTTTTGTATATTTGTAAATAAGTTCGTTTCTGAATAAGGGAACCTCTCCCATTAAAGAGGAGGGACTTCTTGTCCCCTGACTGTTGCTCTTCTTAAAAGTCCTATTTGACGACCAACAAGGTGCAAGTTTGGATTTAGATGAACATTGGGTTATGGATGAGGGTGTATGTTCATCTATATTGGGTGGCGTGGAATAATTTGTGATAGAGGTGGTTGTACTCAGTTTGATTGATAGAAATATCTTTGGGTAGATAGTGGAAGTGTCAGCGAGTGACATCTACATCTGTGTTGACACAAGAATTAGAAGACACCCCCACAGTAAGGCTTTGTCCACATATTCTAAGTGATTGGCTAAGTGTGAGAATGACACGTCTGTAGGTGAGGTTGATGAGGACCTAATGGCAATTCCCATAAAATGTGTCTTAGAGATGGGGAATTTTCTAGCCTCCTCTTCCATGGGTAAGAGAGTCGAAAGTAGGTCTATAGGATCTTGGGTAGCTGATGGAGAATGGTCACCAAGAGGCAAAGGTATCTCTACTAGATCCTTAATGGGTGGAGGAGAAAATGTGTGCTCCTCTATAGGTGGAGGAGATGATGGGAGCTCCTTTGTGGGTGGAGGATGTAAACAAGTATCCTCCATGGACTGAAGAAGTACTGTGGTTGAGGGTTCCCTAGGTGGAGAATCCAAAGGTGAAACAACCTCAATATTAGTGAAAGTCTCCTCCATAGGTAAGAAAGGAGGTGAAGGGTGTTCTTATGTGGGTGGAGGAATAGGTGAGGTGGGTCCCAATGCAAGAGGACTTTGGGCTAGAATTTCCTCTATGGAAGGAATATGAGGTTCTTTGGGAAGAAACGTATGCATCGCTAAAAATAGCATGGACCTCGTGTGTATGGATATCATGAGTTGAGGTTTCTCTGGTTTGATCAGATGAAGGGGCATGAATGGGAAATGGTTTCTTGAATATGTGTAGGTTTTGATTGGTAGGGTGCATTAGGATTATCCACGGTTAACTCGCCTCTCTTGAACATTTCTTGGAAAATATTTTTGAAAGTGATGCAATTTCCATCACTATGACCCTTTACTCGATGATAGTTACAGAAGTCATGTTCTTTATACCATACAAGTGTGGGGAAAGTAGGGTCAAAAATAGTGCGTGGTTTTATAGGAGGAAGGGTGATTTCCCCAGCTTTGATGAGCTTTTCTAAGACAGAAGAATAAGGTTCCCCAATTGGGGTATATTTCCGTTGTTCCTGTTTGAATTGAAAAATCTTAATGGGTGAGAGATTAGATGAGGGGCTAGCTTGATTTGATGGATGTGCTGGGCTAGCTTTGAGTACCACAACATTATCTATCCCCTTGGCCTTTGAATAATTGTTTTGTGATTTGGAAGAAGAAGAGGTATCATTTGACTTGAATTCTGAATTCTTATTATGTAGTTGGATTTTCTTTTCTTTAGTGGCCTAAATCTCAAGCTTTTATGCACAAGCACAAACATGCGTGAAGAGCTCGATGAGTTTAGTTTGTGGTAGTTGGAATGTGATTTGATTGATCAAGCTACACCAACGAGTAACAAAATATACAATAGATTCGTCGTCATATTGACGCGTGGAGTATATGTCAATCATAGTAACCTTCTTAACAATTTTAATGGAGAAGTGATCTAAGAAGGCTTGGGCTACCTGATTAAATGAAAATATAGAGTGTCTAGGTAACCCACTATACCAATATAACTCAGGCCCATTCAGAGACATGGGAAAGGTCCTCAAGAGCAAGGCATCATCGTGGGCAATTAGGTAGCACCCGTGTTTGGAAGACCGCAAATGTTGTTGTAGGTCTTCCTTGTTATTGAAACGGTTGAATTTAGGCATTTCCCAATGCATGGGGTATGGACGAATAGGAATGGATGGCTGGATAGGCTCATTACAAATCTCATCATAGGTGAGAGAGTTGTGTGAGCTAGAAACCGATGCTTCCAATGTTTTCATCTTTTCCATCATTAACTTAATTAGGTCATTGGTAGGTTGTGATGGATGGGTGCCTCCTGTAGCATAAGAGGGTTGGTGTTGGGCCTATAACAAGGGTGACATTCCAGTAAATGGTACTTCTACATAGGTGAATTGAGAAGAAGGTAGTGAGACAGGGGGTGCATACCCAGAGTGAATAATAGATGAAACATGAGGCTGCTGATAGTACATATATGAAGGTGGAAGGGTCGTGGTGACCCTAGTGGCAATGGGGGCTAAAGATTGTAGAATAGAAAGGATGATGTTTTGAAAAGGGGTAGGGGTCACTGACAATGGGGGTGGTTGTGTAGCTATGGGTATATGAGAGACAATAGTCATGGATGAGGTTGTATTCTAGGTTGTTGGCGAAGGTATAGTGGATGTGGTGGGTACAACTAACGTAGTAGACACAATAGTCATAATAGGTATATGGCTTAGGTGTGAAATGACTGGGGGTAAGGTAGATGTCGGCAACACAGATCCAGATGGGGCTAACGTAGGAGTAGGAGCGAGTGTCGGGGGGATAGATACAGGAATGTCATATATCAACTGACCCAAGGAATCTCGAGTGGACAAGTGGGAAAGGTAAAACTTCAAGGCCGAAGGATTTTGGTCAAGGAGTCATGTGAACTCCTCATCTCCAGTAGTGATAGTGATAGGTTGGGTAGGATCCATGGGTGATAAAATAGAAGGTAGTGAAGGACTAGGTGGGAGTGGTTGACAACTAGCATGGAATACGAGGGCATTCGCTTGGCTTCGAGTCAGCTCCATGTGAACAAGTACTGATCAGGTTGGACTGTTTTCTGTAAATGACATAAAAATACAGTAGAAAATAGGAGGGACATGTGGTAGTAGCTAGATTAGGAATCAAAGGTCAGCTGGAAAATGACACAGACTGACCAATGTCGGTTAGGTTAAACCAATGCCGGTCACAGGTAACCGTTGTTGGTTACTGTGGAAAGTGGATAGTTTGTTAGAAACAAGGTATAAGGCCAAATTTTCTAGGTCAATGGATATGATAAGAGTTCCAAGGACTCTAAATAATTGAAGAAGGTGAATATGTTTCCTTTTGGGTAGGTCAACCAAAAGAACAGTGAACCGACACTGGTTGGGTATAACCGATGAAGATCAGAGGGTAACTAAAGATGGTCGCTAGACCGACACTGGTCATTGTGAAATTGAAACAGTGATGAAGAAAATGTGGTTGTGAGTTAAAATTTGATGTGGAATCAAACCTAGAATTCTGGGAATGACAAGAATATGGTCTAGGCACAATTAGATGAAGCTGGAATACACCAACTGTGATGAGGAGCGTGCAAGGGAAATAAGAAAATGAAGAGTGAAACCTCTCACCTCAAAATGCAAGCCAAGTAGAAACACTAAGAAAATACGATCCTAAGAGTGCCTTTCTATTATGTTTGTTTAGCTTATGCTATTTTAAGGACTAACTCATGAACTGTAAAATAGATTTTTTTGTGAGGATGGATTCCTATAAAGAAGGATATCTACAAGGTGAGGTTTTAGGTATGCTATCGTGGGGGCGGGATTTGCTATGAAGTATGACTGGACAGAGCAGCGAGATAGGTGCCCACTATACCGTGATTGTGTGATCACCTACAACTTCTTTCAGGAAAGATGTTGTTCAAGAATGTATGTATTTTAAATTTGTGATGTTTTTCAACCATCAGTTGGGCATGAATTTCAGTGTATAGGTTGCCCTCAATTAAGGTGAGCTAATGCAGAAAAGTAGAAGTAAATGAAATGATTTTTCAAATCCAAATCGAAATGTAGAATTCGATGCCACGAATAGATGAAAAGGAGAAGGGATGCTCTTTCACTAATGCAATACTAATGAAAGGGAAGGAGTGTTCATTTTAAAGCACCAAAGTATGATTTCTTTTAGATAATAGAAGAAGAGATGATTCCAAGGGAGAAATTTAAATGTAAGAACCTTTTGGAAAGGAAACAAACATGCAACTTTTCACCTATAAATCAATGAATGCAAGGAACCCCGAATGGGTCCCACTGGGCGTGCTAAAATGTTTCACTTGATTCTGGAGTGTTTCTTAGAAAATGACGAAACAAATGGAACAAAAGACCACCAAATAAAAGTTAAACAATATATGCAGTGAACTACCTAGCGTGTGCTAGATTTGGGAAGTGTGATACTTCCTAGAAAGCTGTCAATCCACTGTTAAAAACAACTTAATGCTGGTAATAAAGTAATTCCTATTGTCATTAAAATGATTTAGGTATCTCATTCGTCTATAATAAGTAAATTTGTTCACAACAGGCTAAGCCATGATTGAATCTGAAGGTCAAGGTCACTGTTAGGATAATGTTATTGGTCAGGGCTAGATTCTGGTTAGTTTAGGGTATTTGGTGGTGGGTTTAGGCTCTGATTTGGGTTTCTGATAAAATATACAGAGACCGACATCAGTTCAGGTTAACCAGCGATGGTTATTGGTGGCCATCTTTAGTATGGTTGGGGTACAAGAAACTCAACAAAACTTGGCTAGGTGATAGATCTGGGATTAGATAAAGGTGGAAAGGCAATGATGAGATTTGTATGGATCCCGGATATGCACATGAATGATGAAAGTTTGGATATGGACAGTTCAATGGTGTGGGAAAAAGGATGGTCAAGCTTGCATGGAGATAAAATGGTGGGGAATGGAAATGAAAGCAAAAACTAATAACAATTGTAAAAGGATATGCTCAAATGACAAGGAACCAATGTAGGTTAACAAACTTACTATTTGTATGAGCTTGATGCCCCATTGGTAATGGTGGGTGATCAAATGAACTTGGTGCAATGTTGGCACTTCCTTAAATGCTCCTATGAAGGTAGGTCTCTGTTTGATTTCTTCTGGTACTGGCTATGGGTGTTCTGATGCTTGTACGGATGTTGGTTCTTCTTGCATGTAGCTCTAGTTTCGTCACTTTTTCTCAGAAGATGTCTCTCTCTCTCTCTAAAAAATGTGCCAACCTCTAAAACAATGTGCCAACCTCGAAATAAGGTTGTTTTGGGAGTTAAATGGTAACCGAAAATGGTTCTGACTTAACCAGTGGTGGTTAAGGGTAACCGGTGTTAGTTAGGGCGTTTTATGGCCTCTAAGAATGAAGAATACAACAAAAAAAATTTGTTTTTTTGTTTACTGGTTTGTAAG
Organism: Taxus chinensis; assembly: GCA_019776745.2. Classification (NCBI taxonomy): domain Eukaryota; kingdom Viridiplantae; phylum Streptophyta; class Pinopsida; order Cupressales; family Taxaceae; genus Taxus; species Taxus chinensis. The sequence continues at coordinate 76,570,431 of CM034149.1, forward strand.
ATCTCTTCAAATTTTTGTTTCCTGACAATGGAGGTTTTCATAGGGATTTCTTCATTCATTTTTCATTTCTTCTTCTTCATTTGATCGATTCTTCTTCTAAGACCTATATAATATCATGGAGTGGAGGATTTTTCTACTGTTGTGAATCTAGTTTGAAGTGCAACAATAGTGGACTAGGTGTGAGTAAGTTGTAAAGTTGCAAAGCTGTGCATAGTGAAGATATGGAAAGTAAGAAGCAGGAAAGAAAGTGGTAGGTAAGATTTAAAATATTCAAAATAAATCAGAGCAGGGATGAGGTTCATTTTCATGTCCCTCATATCCGTTAAGCATTAAGGGATAATAGGGACATCAATTTCACATAGTTCTTGGTCCCGACATGTGGCATAAATCCTACAGCTGAGGATTTGAGTTGATAAGAAAGTTGGAAGAACTAGGGGGCTTGAAACTAGTCGTATGAAGGACCAGGATCCATTCTTTGCACTGGGAAATTTTTTTATGTCACTGATGTCCCCTATCACAAAGGGACATGAGGGACATCAATTTTCACAATGTGCCTTAGCTAGACACTTGGAAGTGATATGATGGTCTTCTTTTTTAGCTCCACTAGCTCCTAGGAGATGAGAAAAATCACAAAGGGACATGAGAGCTATAAATTTTTATGGTGTGTCTGAAGCCACCACTTGTCAGTGATCCAATGGTTGAGGGTTTGAGCACTGAACCAGTGATCCTAGAGGTTGTATAGGTGACTAGAGGGCTTATAGGAGCTGGGCATGATTTTATGTCCCTCATGTCCCTTTTCTTGAGGGAAAAAAGGGACATGAAATTGCTCCAGGATCCTGGAGTTGACACATGTCCTTATCAAGTTTTGACTAACTCCCGAACTCGCTCCTAGAGGGCAGCTTCAAATTACAATATTTTGAGATCCCGATGGAATTTTTTGGAAAACATTTATATGATCTCAACTAAAAATTTCCTTCTAAATCCAATGGTGGGGGTCTCATGTTTTTCTTCCTCCATTTGATCCTTGAAAAAATGGATTTTCTGATCTATCACATTAGTTGTGTATGGAAAAACTAGTTGTAAACCTATTACACCAGAGTTTTATGAAAACTATAATTTCACCATATTGTATGGATTATAATTCCCTTTCTGAAGATGTCTTGTTTGGATCATAAATCCTTCTAGAGCTCTTGGAATCACTTCCTGAAGCTCAACAAATCTTTTGACCCTATGCACTACTTTGGCCCATGAATCCTATTTTTGGTCAAACTGCCCCAACTTCACCAAATCCTTCCTGAATCACCTTCATAATGTTTCTAGGCCTTCAATTCACTTCCGTGTCTACTTTGTCTCATCTGTTCTACTCCAAGGGTTTTCTCCAGTCCTAGGAAGGCTAGTGATAGCCCTTGCCACAGCTACCCGAAATTTACATTTTCCAAACACTCCTAAAATCACCTAGGGGTTAAATTGAATTTCCTAAAGAACCTAGGCGACTGAGTTAACATCAACTAGGAGGAAAATGGACTCACTAGGTAAAATTAGGGTGTATCAAAAGGGTAGAGCTTGAAATTTTTTACACAGGGGTAGAATTATCATGCTTGAAAATTATCAATTTTCCTGTTGCACATTTGCATGAAAATGTTATCCAATTTCCTCCAGCGCCCACTAAAATTAGGTAACAAGTAGATTTTTGATGTGATTAATCAAGATAGTGTTGAGAATCTCATACTAATGTCAAAAGAGTTAAGCCCTCGACATATAATAGAAGACTTAGACAAATCATGGTGAAAAAGTGAATCTTGGACCGAGTCAACTCAGGAAAATTAGAAGAGTTGCGGAAGGTGTCTGGTGTCATCTCGGCGCAATTCCAAAAAGTGAGAGGGAAAAGTGAAACTCCAAACCCCACAGGAATTCCACGTGGAGTCAATAATAAGGGGCTTGCCAAGAGAGGGTCCTCATATTAATGTGTAATGAGTCTCATTACGAACTCATGAAAAAGAAAAAAGGGTGTCATGTGTCAGCTCAACGCACTTTCAAAAGGTGCATGAAAAGCGAAGACCCTAGAGATGCAATTGGATTCCACATGGAGCTCAACACGGATATATTCTGAACCCAAGGTAGGTCACAAAAGATTGGTGATAGGTCAATTCAATGTAGGATTAATCATAAAGCCCACCAGGAATTTTAAATGCTCATATCTTTTAAAAGATTGCGAGAGCCCACGTGGAATTCCCATCCCCGAAGTTCAAACGAGCATAACTTTTGACCTAGAGCTCTGATTTTCACAAAATTGTACTTTTTAAAAATATCTCAACATCATATACACCAAAAAAACTAGATTTTGTATTTTTAGTAAGGGTAGGTGTGCAAAAATAAAAGAAACATCTCCATCTCCAATAAACCAAGCATGACGCACATCAATCAAGAAATGCATAAACTGATGAAGCTTTGATGGTGATTTTTAAGGAAAACAAGCCCAATTCAAAGAGATAATTAGAAATTGGTGGGAATGCATTTAATGAGCATGGCCATCATTCTTCCACTGTTGCATGTCATGGGACAGCGTGGGGAGTATTTTACAAATAAGGTGTCATTGATTGCACTCATTTATTGCATCTTATAAGTGGTTGGAAAAGTAATTTCAGGATTTCACTCTTATCTCTTTGTGATTATATATATTGACCTAGATGATCTTCAATACACCAAGGGAGTCAGTCAGTTTTCTTCTTTGTCTCAGTCCCTCTTCTGTAAAGGTAGGGTTCCTGGAGCTCTAGCCTTCTTCCTGAGTTATGTAACAACAATCTCACCTCTTTTCTAATGTAATATTGTGCACAATTCTTGGAGTAATATATATGCCATGTGGTGCATTTTGTTCATCCTTTGCATTTTTTTTGTCTCTGATCACCTTTATTTTCATGTAGAAACTATGCATTTCTCAATGTTGTTACTATCTTTGAAGTTGTGCTTAAGTAGTTTGAGGTAGTGTTATGCGTGACCTTCTCTGGCATGTGGTGCAATTTAATCCACCCTTTCAATTGTTCACCATTTCCATTTTTCAGACATTTACATTATTGATTGATCTCTTAGAATGCTCATTTGGTGCATCGCCCTCATTGAAATTCATGTTTCGTTTCAATTTTCTAACCCTCATCCCACAGCATAGAGAATATCCAGCTTCTTTAAAATCTAGAGGTCACCTCAGGGTGCACATCCCACTAACATGAGGTTTCCTATGAATCTGACGGTTCATCTACAAATAAAATCATCAACAGAAAACAATTCCAAAGTAAACTATGGATAAATTGGGCTTAAAATATGAGCCAATATTAAAGGGAATAGTGTAATTGGATGGGACAATAATAAGGACAGTTGGAGTGATTAAGGAACTAATCCTTATGCTCCATGTTTTCTCAAATGTTACAGTTCTACAGGATGTATCGGTGATTGATTTTCCACTAATATTTGTCTTGTTCCTTTCGAGGGATTTTACAGCAAATATTAGTATGTACCTATCATTTGATTGGTCTTACATGTTATTCAAAACAAGATATGGAGCTAAGGTTACTATCAGGTTGGAACCAATCACACATTTTCATATTCAACCCCATGTGCAAAGTCCAATAAATGCTAATTGTGCAGTGTCTGAATGAGAGGATTGTTTAGAGATGTATGAATCAGACACCAAGGTTGGGACTATTCCTAATCTAACACTTGATGAGTGAGCTCACAAAAGTCATGGATATTATCCATATAGGGAGATGGAAGAAAATGAGTCGGGCATTTATTATCTACATTAAGAAAACCTACCTATCCCCATCCTCACCAAGCCAGAGAATAAGCATGCTAATGAAGTGTGGTAATTGTTCTTTGATAGTTTGAGGAGCATGCAGGGTGTTGGAGGAGGTTCAATGCTTTTTTAACCACAAGGTATGAAGTACTACTTAGATTTCCTCTTCTAGATTTCTTGTTCAAACAATACAACTAAATATGAAGCTTTGATCTATAGATTGCATTGGGTGAGAAAGTGAGGTATCAAAAAAATGTAAGTGTTTAGGGATAGTGAGTTAATTATAAACTAGGTTAAAGGACAACATGCTGCTAAGAATGATCTGCTTAAATCCTACAAGCTTTAGGTATGGGATCAAATCGAAGAACTTGAAGCATTCAACATTCAGGGCCTACCAAGCAAGAAGAATAGGGTTGCAGATAGGATTGCAAAAATTGGAGTGACATTTGATGTGGTTGACAGTATTAAAAGAGATAAAAACACAACAAAATATCGATTTCATTGTATGGTTAGTTGTACCAGATAATAACACGAGATGGCACGTGTTCGAGAATGATCAGAAAATCATTAAAATTTTACAGGAGGAGACTGAGTTATCAACTAAAAAATAGGAGAAATTGTAATAGTAATATGGGGATCAAGTGGTGTAGTTGTGGACAAACAAATAACCAAAGGGTTTAGTGACTCTAGAGTCAATATTCAATCCAAATGATTGAATCCAAAAAGAGAAGGCCAATATTTAGCTAAAAAGGGAAGATTTAGAGCATATTTCAGTTGGAGAGGGTAAAATGCTCCAAATTGGCAAGGTGAACATGGATCAAGAAAATTTTGAGTTGATACAACTTTTCTAAGAGTTCCCAAATGTATTTCTTTGAAGCTATAAGGGTTTGAAGGGATTTAATCCTAAGTTGGCACAACACATGATTGAACTAGATCTGATATCTAAACACGTCAGGAAAAAGAAAAGGCCAGTCAATCCTCATATAGAGCCTCTCATGAAGAAGGAGTTGAACAAGCTCATTGAAGCGAGAATCATTTTCTCAATAAAGCAATCAAGCTGGGTAGAAAATCTAGTGTCGGTCAAGAAAAAGAATGGGGAAATCAGATTGTGCATGGATTTTAGGGATTTAAACAGGGATTCCCTTGAAGACCACTACCCACTTCCTTCCATGGAGAATATATTGTAGGTAGTTTTCAGTTAAGAAATATTCTCCCTCTTGGATGGATATTCGGGCTATAATCAAGTCATGGTGAAAGAGGAAGATCATTTAAAAAGGATTTCACCACAAAATGGGGGCACTTATGTCGATAATAAGATGTCATTCAGGCTGTCAAACATCATAGAAACATTTTAGAGGGCTATGGATATGGAATTCAAAGGGCTTATGAACAAAATAGGGTTTTCCTATCTTGATGACATCACTATGTTTTCCAAGAATCTAGAAAGCCACCTCTTTCACCTTAGGCAAGTATTCCAAAGGTACAGGAGGTTTGGAGTGTATTTGAACCCAAAGAAATGTATATTCTTGGCTCATGAGGGAAATTTTTAGGCCATGTAATGTCTAAAGAGGGGTTGAATATTGATCTGGAAAGGTTTGAATCCATTTGAGCATTGCTTCTTCCAATTCACAAGAAGGCACTCCAAATTTTCTTGGGGAGGATTAAATTTGTAGAAAGGTTCGTGCCATATTTCACCGCACTTGTCAATCTAATAATGATGATGCTAAAGAAGACCATGACATTTAAGTGGAAAGCGGAGGGAAAAGAAATATTTGAAGCTATCAAGGATGTTATATCTCAACCTCTAACTCTCATCAATACAGACTTTTCCAAATACTTCATGCTCTATGCTTTTGGTGGTTCAGACACCATCTTCCGTATTCTGGTGCAAAAAACTAAATAAGGAATGGATCAATCTATTGCATTATTCAACCAAAGCTTAGAGGATTATGAGGTAAGATACTCCTTCATTGAAAAACATGTCCTCATAGTTATTTAGACTTTGAAAAATTTCAAGCATTCGGTCTCAAATAATAGGATTCAACTTCTAGTTTCCCATGCAGGAGTTCAAGACTTCCTCTTGAACAAAGATTTGAATGAGAAGTGGGAAATTTGGATCACCTGTGTCATGGAGTATGACATAGAGATTAAAGTCACAAATTGGTCTGTGGAAAGGGGTTGTGTGAGAAGCTAGCTTCTATTCAACATGTTGTGCAAGTGATCAAACAGAGGGTTTTTTGGTATTACAGGATAAGCAACAACAAGTAAATGATAACATGCATACTCCTTGCTGGACTTGGGATATGATATATTTTCTACAAACAAGTTTATGCCCTCCAAGGATGAGAAAAGTAAAGAGAAGGTATTTTAGACTTCAAGCCATTCCAAATGTTTTTATTGAGGGTGTTTTATTCAAGAAGGACATGAATGGAGTCCTATTGAGGTGTATTAGGAAAAATCAAATTGAAAGGGTGCTGTAGAAATTTCATAATAAAGAAGTTGGAGGTCATTTTTCTCCACGAGTGACAACTCTCAAGATCATGAGAGTTGTTTATTATTTGCCTACACTCTTTAGTGACTACTATGCTTGGCTTAGGAGGTGTAAAAAATGTTTCTTCTTCACAGGTAAGGAAAATATAGCAGTGTTACTACTTCATCCCATTTCAGTACACCAACCTTTCATTCAATGGGGATTGGACTTCATTAGGGTCATCAACCCAAATTCTATCCAAGGTCACATGTGGAACCTAACTGCAACATATTATTTCACAAAGTGGACCGAGGTAGTAGTGCTCAAGGAAGTCAATGAGTCTAGTACACTATAATTCTATGAAGGGATATTGACAAGATTCAGAGTACCAACCACCATTATATGAGAAAATGATTTGGCATCCCTTGGAAAAAATATCACAGAATGGGCTATTAATGCATACTTGACTTATCCAAGTTAGACGGAGAAGAACTTCCAATTTTGGTCGATGGAATCTACCTCAAGCACTACTATTGAAAGTAAAATTATCACCCTTGTACATATTAGTTTAGAGTTGTAATTCCTCCAAGTGCTTGCAGCACATTGCTCTGTTGTAGTTTAGGTTTTCTTTTTTAATAAGTGATTGTGCACGCTCTACATGTTTCCATTTGGAACATGTATGATTTTGTATCTTTATACATATTTTTTTTTTCGTTGTTGCTCTTGCATAATGCATTTCTCAAGTGGCAGTGAAAAATGAGGGAATCTATTTTAAGGGTAGGCCAAGAAGGTTTCAATTTAGATACTAATTCCATATGATTCTAGGGGACAAGTTTTCAAAATAAAGTTCAGCTCATAGGTGTATAATATTGACTCCATATCTAATGGAGATTTCAATCTACTCGTCATACATCTAGCAAGTATATGTACTCGAGAAGTCGCCAAAAATTTATCCCAAATTCACCCCCAGGTTAATCTAGATAACACATTATAAATGGAATTAGCTATTCAGATTCTAGAACGTGCAGATGAATGTCAAATTCAGCTTCAGTAAGAAGAGAAAAACATCCCGTGCTTTGGCTTGGCCCATCTCACCGCAGCGAAGGTTCAATTTGTTGGTTGAAATCATTGTGAAATAAGAAAATTTCAATAGGTTGGACAGCCAGGGTTTGGTCATTGATGTGGCATACAGATAAGGTTGGACATCACAGAGTTAGATGCCTAGTTTGGATGGGTGGAGCATTATACGACTGGGTTGGTCAGTTGAGATGGACGAATGGTTTGGTTGGCCAATTTTTGTGGCACCAAAGGTGACAAGCTCATGGTTGGATGCTTCAGCAACATATGGATGAGATTGATGAAATCCAAACCCCTTGGGTTGGAAATCACAGTGTTAGACACCATCCAACCCCCAGAATGGATAACACAGGGTTAGATGACCCATCAGGATGGTCAGGTGGCACATTGTATGACACGGGTTGGATGACCATCCAACCCCATCAGTTGTATGGTTCAGAGATAGCCATCCAACCTCCAAAATTGGATGGCCCACTATGTGAAGATGGTGACTCCCAGGTTGGTTGGCAACCAGAAGCATGTAAAACTATGAAGTTAGACACCGTCCAACCCCTAGGTTAGATGACTTTAAGATTGGACAGTCCACTCATTTTTGTACGGTTCATGGTTAGAAGATCACTCAACCCAGACATAGAGGAGAGCTTAGGGTGGCCAATTTTTTACTCAAAGGGTTTTTTATGGCCCATATGGCTAGTTGCAATTCAACCCAATATGATTGGATGACCCGCGAGATGGATGAGTCACAGGCCAAGAAAAGGTAGGTGGGTGAAAGAAATCTCAATAACTAAATTTAATGAAGTATGGTACCCAAGATTGCCTATGCAAGAAAGGTACCAAATTGTATGGTTTCTCATACCTATTTAATGCATATTGTCATTTGGTGGCCTGAATTTCCTATATATTGTAAAATCTGTCTCATTTTGAGGGGATTCATTCTATTTTGCAAAGGAACTCTACCAAAATTGTTCTAGAGATATTGTGAGCTAAAGGCCTCGAATTTGGGCTTATTGTAAAGGATTTTTACTTGTGCCTATTGTACTAGATTGTGCATGTTTTTTAGCAGTAAAATTGGTGTTTTACAGCTTTCCTTTCCCTAATTTGAGTTATATTGCATCTTTTTCCTTCCATTATGTTTGCAGGTATATTGTGCATACTTATTCCTTTACATGACCTTTAATTTGTTGTGCTTTATGAATCTAGGGAATTGGATATTGTTTTAGCTTGTGGCACTTCTAATCACCCTCTCTCACTTTTATTACTACCTATTGTCCACTCACTTAGAGTGTCTCACTCCCTTTCTTAGTGCATCACATTCTCTTAGACTAGATTTATTTTTATGCATCCTTATATCCTTGTCTCCTCAGAAAGCATTAGGGTAAGATTATATTAGTTTGCATTCTCTGCACTTTAGAGAATTTGGCACTAGGTCAGGAGAAGAATTCAACTTTCTTCGAAGGATTATCCTACTTGTGAGGTCCCACACTACAGGATAATCCCATGTTGTGAAAGTTATATTGATTTCCTCACACATAAATTAAAAGGAATCAGGGGTGCTATAATTTTGCACTAAAATCTTATTTAAAGGAACTGATGTCAGTTCCTTAATTGACACCAACCTAAGAATAACTGGTGTTGATTAGGGAGAAATAGATAAATTTATTCAAAATATAATGTTTCTTCCCTTTTTGGTGTGGGTCAAGATTTGACTATAGGCTAGTAGTCTTGGTTCATGGTTTTACACACGGGAAATTGATAGAAGAAGTGATTAGCAATAAATATTAGGTTTATAAAGAGTTTTAGTTAGTTAGGGTAAGTGATGACTTAATGTTAGGAGTGATGACCCAATATCAATTAGTTAAATGCCCTGAGAATGGGTCCAAGGTGATGTGGAGAGGTGAGGTGGTAATTAATCTAATATTGATAATTAGATTAATAACAATGTGTGAAAGGGGTCATGGTAAGGGGGTGTGTTAATTGAAATGTGTCTAAAAGGTTATGACCCAATTTTGGGTGTCTATATTTGTCACTTTTTTGATGTAGCTTGTACTAATGAGAGATGACGACAAAAACAAGAATTATGTTGCCCTAAGTATGGGTAGAGGTGATCGCTCTCAATTAAGGAACTGATTAAGTAGAAGGTTGAATCGGTAATGGGTTTGATAAGGTGGTAGATGATGAAAAATGGGGTAAGATAAAGGTATAGGAAATGGTCTTTAAAGTTGGAAACATTCAAATGCATGCACACGTATAAAATGCAACAAGGAATAAGGTTGAAGAGCACACAAACCCTACATTTTCAAAGGTTGATAGTTTATCCAAACAAGGGTGAAGTGGTCCAGGTATCCAAGGTATAGGAATTTCTTTTGGAAACATAATGGTTCAAGGTACAGGAATAGGTATATGTGTGTTCTGAAACACCAAAAGGTTTTGGCTAGTCGAGATAAACATCATGAAATAAGGAAAGGAAAGTTCATTAGGTTAAATAACATGGGTATAATTATTGAACGGTAGAGTGAGTAAGTGAGTTCAATTGTCAAATAGATGGGGTCAGTTCCATGAGGGTATATAGGTGATTGATATTGTGGAAAATAGATGATAGGCATTGTGATGATGGATAGTTTGTTTGGTTTAATTTCCAATTTATTGATATTTTGGAAATTATATGTATAGGCATGGTTTGGTTTAATTTCCAAGTTATTGATATTATGGAAACTAGATGTATAGGCATGGTTATGATGTATGTTTTGGTTCGTTTAATTTCCAAATTATTAATGATATGGAAAATAGATGATAGGCGTGGTGATTATGGAAGGTTTTTTTGGTTTAACTTCCATTTTACTAATATTATGGAAACATGATAAATATTAGGTAGTAGGGACAAATAGTGGCAAAATGGTGGGAAAATGATAGTTGAGCTAACCTCCGAAGACCCCATATATTTGAAGTACTTCCTACATATCCCTTACAAAATGTGCCTCAATCCGATGTAGTTCTCCCATAGGATAGGGAAAAATAAGATTTCTAATAGGTAGGTTGGGTAAGGCCAATGGTTCTGGTTAGGAAAGGTAGAAAGTAGGCAAGGTCAAATATTGAGCTGAAAAATAGAAAGGGTAACTAGTTAACTCATGTGATTGGTATGGGTATGGTGTTGTTTTTTGTTTTGATTTTATTTTAATAAGTATGTATAATGTTTTGGAAATGATGATTAGTATGGGTGTGGGTAAAATTGTTAGGTTAATTATTAATTAACCATATATTAATTATGCATTTCATATTTCATTATTTAATTAATTAAATAATGTTGTTATTGGTTTTATTAACCATATTTGTTTTATGTAAACATTAGGGATGTTGTTGTATTGTTTTAAAAATATCATTGTTGTGCTTCCCGAATGTAATATTCGGAAGCTAATGTATTTTAAATTTGTTGTTGCATTGTTGCAACTTCTCATTTGTTTGTATCCCGGCTATGTAATACATACACACACACACACACACACACACACACACACACACACACACACACACACACACACACACACACACACACACACACATATTGAAGCCTGCTTCTATGTATGTAGTTGATTTCACAATAATATATTTTACAGGCTTCTGTCCCTGTTTTGTGAAACTATATTTGGTACCAGAGTGAGAATCTGGACCTGTGAGCATGTGAAGGTATGGAAAGAGAGAGAAGCCAAGATAGAGGAGTTTTGGAGAAGTGTTTACTGTTATCCAATTTTGCACACATGGCAAGATTGGACAATGGGGTCCTATCACGTTCAAAATGAAATAATAGTTCCAGGAACCCACCTTCGGTTATTAACGAGATGCAATAATTAAAAATAATTCCTAAATTGCATATGAAGAGATCACCTAGCATCGAAAAGCACCCAGTTGATCTCAACTCAGTGAAGAGTTCAGGGTCGAGTTGATAAAGAACCTGGTGTCAAATTGATAATCATCTCATAAATCATCTCAATAGATACTCTCAGTTGTAAGAGCTAGACGATGGTCTTGTTAATGCAAAATATAGCTCGTTGAAAATTGACAAATGAAAGGAACTGTACAAGGATCTTGGTGGAGATTGATGTAAAAAGATCTAAAGGCCAAGTCAAGGAGAGTCAAAGTCAACATGATGCTAGGTTTAATCCATTAAGACAATGCTCGACTAACCACTTGGGAGAATTATCTTGTTTGACCGAGATGATATGAAATTATTCAGATATGGGAGGTTCAACATCATTGAATCTCGGGTTTGTAATTACATAATGGAAGGACTTCTATCGACCCAGGAAGATAGTATAAACACCATCGAATACCAATGTAAAATTGAGTCAAACCGACATCTTAAAAAGAGCTGTGAATTATAATGGTGTTCAGACCTTCCTCAGCCGAGTATTCGGTGCATAGGCAGCAGGGATGTTGCAATATAGTAAGATTTCTTTTGAGCACTTCCAACAAGTAGGTTGTCCAACTATGTTGTTATCTGATCAACATCGAATGCATCCTCAAGTTCAGGATTTTCCTTCAAGATATTTTTATGAAAATTGATTAAGTGACAGTGAGAGTGTTACCAGGAGACCTGATGAAATTTATTACAAAGATTCTCTATCGAGACCTTACTTGTTTTACGATGTAACTCATGGAAGCGAATCTCATAGAGGTGGAACTGTTTCATATCAGAATATTCATGAGGCACAATTTTCTTTGCAATTATATGAGCATCTTCAACGAGTCACTAAGTTGGTAGGCATAAAGGCTTCTGTTGGGATTATCACACCTTACAAGCTACAGCTGAAAGGTTTACACTGAGAGTTTGATGTTATCCTCAAATCTGATGAAGGAAGACTCGGAAGGAGAAAAAATCATGGGGATTCTGCGCGCTGGTGGGAATTGTGGAGATAAGGAACGAACTTGCCAAGTTTACGCGGCGAAGTTGAGGCCAGGGCCCGTGGATTAATGTGTCCAAGCCGTTAAATGGGGATTTGGAGCTAGTATGCCGAGGTCAGAGATTTGATGATGGCAGTCCAAGCTGTTAATCCCGCGTTGAGGTACGAATAGGGGAACTCAGGGCAAGCACCGCCAAGTGGAAATATTGGTTTGGTAAACCATGATCAAACTTCCGTGAATGGGAGAAATCCGATCAAACTGCCAAGCGTGGAAATATTACGATGGCTATCCAACATGATACTTCTGCACGGGCCATGTAAACAGGATCCAAGTCTTTGTGCGAGTCACCAGGAGGATTAATAAGACAGTTGTGAATTGGAGTGGGTCATGGAGAAAACAACGCGATGTGATACCAATTTTAGCAGAGGCTACAGGCCACTCATCTCATTATGCAGATATTTGTCAAATGATACTGAGTAACATGACAAGTGGGGGTCAGCGCTTGCAGTTTGAATGCGTGGGAAAAGGAGAACATTTTGGAATTTAGCCTGAAGAATCACTCGGTTCACCACTGTGAGGAAAGAAAGTGGCTTCGTATCTCACCCAACGAAGGTGATGCGTTAATGGCTCAGTCGTGGCTCATATGCGAAGAGTTTGACGGGAAAGCAATGTTGAAAACTCATCCAGATGGAAAGGATGCGTGTTGCATGGACTGTGGATTAGGTTCCATAGATCATACGAAGAAAGTGTCTCCTTTTATACAAATCCACCCTTGTTAGGATTCCACTGAACTATTCAGACTTTGAATCGGCTTTGATAGCTGCCACGACCTTCTCCTCATCCTCTGTACAATTCTGAACTTTATGTGGTTACAAGACAAGCTCCCACGCACAGGTAGCAGGCATGTTGCACTATAGTAGTTGCCTTTCTTTTGAGCGCTTCCAGCAAGCAGGTTGTCCAACTGTGTTGTTATCTGTTCAGTATCAAATGCATGTTTATCCTTATTCTGAACTCAGATCGAATAGCAACTACAGGAAACAAATATTCACTACCGTGTACAATGGATTGGAGTCATGCCATTCAAGGCTTCATAAAATTTGCCTAAATCAGGAGATGAAGGTTTATTACAGTGCAGAATGAAACGATTCATATTGCTCAGCATTTCTTCTCCTAGAAATGAATTGAATGTGAAGGTCAACTCTGAAATACCTGGTCGGCCGTTTTGTATGCCACATCCTTATCACTTGTAAATGGTCTCTTTGAGAAACTTTGAGGGCAAGAAGCAATATTTATACCCTTCCATTATGTACATCCAATCAGACAATAAAAAGTATTCTTTTACCAGGTTCAGAGAAACTGTGTTTTTTTTACAATGGACGATTATACTGCAGTTTCAAGCTAATTTTATCTAGCTTATTTCTATTAGCTTTGATCCACGACTAAGGAAGAATTCATATGGTTGTTACCTATACATTTTTCCAAAGTCCTCTTGGTTGCCCCAATGGTTCAATGTATTTTTTGAAGGGATTCTTTTATGTGTTGCAAATCGTAACATAAAGGATCTTTTTAGTTTCTGGAAAAATGAGTATATTGTGTAGCTCACAGCTACCTATGCCATACTAAGATCCCAATAGTGGCATAGTTGTTGATTGGAGCTGAGATTGTAGAGTGCATTTCCAAAATACCGAAGGACTGAATGCAAAATATCCGATTGCCAAAGCGAGGAAAGAGTTAGTGTGGGGTTCAAAATTGATTTCAACACCGAGTTAGAGGATTCGAAACTCACCGAGTTGAGATTTGTGCAGACTCTATCCACATGGACCCCCCTCCTCTTCAAGTCAAACAGGTCAACGGGGGGGTCCCGACATTATGTTAATTAAATTAATATTTTTATTTAAATATTTTTATAATAATATTTATTATTATTATTTAAATATTTTATTTAAATATTCTTTTAATTAATTGAGAAGACTAGGTCATCAGGCAATTAATGACCCATGATGGAACCTTCTCAAGTGGTTCAACTAACTGTAATAAATACATCATGGGCCTTCATTTTAGGAATGTAATTATGACCATTTCCTCTTCTTTCTCACATATTCTTCTATAAATGTAAGTTGGAAGCTCATTTTAAAGGGTTCCAATAGTTCAGGCAAGTTGGATAGTTAGATATCTTAGGCGAGTGTATACTTTTCAAGAATCCTCTCTCTTCTATAAGTTGTTCTTGTGTGTTGAGAGAACTTTCAAGCCTCCTCTTCAAGACTGTAATGGCAGCTATTGCCTCTTCTGAATGTATGATGCATTGTGCATGTTATTGAAGCAATAAAAGTGTGTGTTTTGTGACTAATCTCGGTCCTTTCATCCTTCTATGCTTCTTTGTGCCTTTCTCGTACTTGCAGGTACATTGTGCAAGTTTAAGTTTCTATTGCAGGTTCTTGGAGTTCTGTGCTTTTCAAGTGGTGGAGTATTGCATGCAGTTGAGTTGTGGTGTCTGTTCACCCTTCTGTAGTTCATCCTTCTTCATTGGGAAACTGGTGTATTTCTCGGTCTGATAAAGTTTAACAAAGGGAATGTGTGTCTCTTAGTTTGTGGTATCCTGTACCCTCTCTAAGTTGCAGTAGGTGAAGTTGACCTGTGGTGCACACACCCTATTCAAATTAACCCTTCCTGAGTCTGGAAACACCCTTTATTTGGTGCATCACCATCCCTAGTATAGTTTTCATTTCTGTAAATCTCTTTCCCTAAAAACCCATGAAAAATGTTAGCATAGGATTAGATAATCATTTTTGTTACACTAGGAATAGCACAGCACTTAGTTTAGGAAGAGGAAGTTGGCCTTTCTCCGGAGGTTCACCTCGAGCCCAAGTCCCACAACTTGAGAGGTGATCCCATGTGTCACAATCACACCGAATGTCCTATTCACATCCTGGCCATTCGGAGGGTGCAGTGATTTGGCAACAACAGTTGCAACATCTGAGAGCTTGTGCAGCCTCCTACAACCTCTCAATCCCATCCCTGCCTCCTCACATCCTCTAGTTCATTCCAGGTGATTGGAACACAATTTAATTTTTACATTGGTGTTGGAGCACTAGGAAAAATTTGCTGCAGGTATATATATATAATTATTTTTCCCCATTAGGGGTTTTTTCACTAAAATTTAGTAGCACAGCTAACAATGGCAGTAACACCAGATTTGTGGGATTATATGCTATATTATCAAAGTTGAATGGGTCAAGGATTTTACAAGCATTGAGTTGGAGCTATTCAACCACCAAGTTTGATTGGAGGAAGCCGTGTTCATTGTGTATCGAACCAGACCCTTCATTTAAAAATCCAAGCAACCGAGCTCTCAAATCATTAACAAGTCCATCGCATACTCTGCAACCACAAAGCAAACGGTGGAAACATTTAAAAAAAATAGTGACCATGGCTTCCAACTCCAACCCCTGTGAACCTACACACGGTCTACACCTAAATCATGTCAACAACAAAACATTGAAAGAAAGAGTGAAGGGCGGGTCGAGCAATTCGAAGTCTACTCAGAACCTACATAAAAATGGGGTTTCCATCTCCATCGTTACTGTAATAAAAAGCAAACACAAAGAAACATCAAGAAATAAAAATATAGCTGAGGCATCAATAAAGGACTGTAATCTCCAAATGTCGACCCTGCAAAACAATAAATCAGTGGAGTCAAACAATAACAAGCGGCTTCAACTCAAAGGAAAAGGCGTGAAGATCAAAATCCAAAGAAGAAAACAAATATATGGTGGAAGCAAATACAAAGGCGTGAGTAAATTCTCAGATCCACTTCATGTGGATACCCTAATCCAACTCCACACGTAGGCCATGTGGGACTCAAGCCACATCACGTTTTTCAAAAGGTGAGTCGTTTTGTCTCTTTAGTTAAATATAATTTGCTACATTTCTATGTCAAGCGCTCATAAGAGCCAAGTTGGATAGAGGGAAAGACTTAGAAGTGGGAGATGTGAGGTTCGAATCCCACCCCCAACTTTTTTTTTCAAATTTGGTGAAATATTTAGTAGAACTGCTAACTTTAGCAGGAAATTCAAATTTAGTTATAACTAACTAAATTTAGCGGGGAAATCCCTAATTTAGGGTAAAAAATGTTTTTTCCCCATTCAACCTATTTTTTCATTCTGAACATTTTTTGCTAAAGGATGCCTATCCAAAAATTGCATTTTTATCTATATTTTTGCAATTTTTTGGTGTAGTGGGTCATTTTGGGCTCCGGAGGCCACCAGGGCCCGCAAAACAAAAAAAATTGCCTGTCATTCAACTTTTTCTAAATTTTTGAATGTAATTACATGCTGCAATATATTGTACTAATTTTTAGGTTTCCATAAGTTAGCTGCAAACTTTGTTACTGATCAAAAACTTGTAGAATTGTAATAAAAAATAAAAAATATTGGTTCTGTAACACTCACGAGATCCTAGATCTCATTCGTAGCATTTGGTATATACGGTGCCTCTGGGAAGCGCTTATGAGTAAAGCCATCATGACTACTACCACACTTAACACCTAATATATTTGCAATAATATCGTCTGGGTGTCGTCCATATAAATCGACATGGAGTAGTAAGGTCACAATGCACTCACTATGAGCCATCCCATCCCAATATATGAGGCCAAGAACAAGAATGTTATACTAAATTTACAGAGTCAGTTACACACATTAAAGTTCAAGCAGAATGAAAAAATAGAATCTTTCCTAAGAAGAGTTACAGAATTAAGGGCTTCACTTCTAGCCCTGGGAGAAGAGGTCACAGATGATGATCTTGTTCCCATTCTTTTGAGAGCACTCCCCTCTTCTTACCACATTTTTGTTACAACACTAAACGTGTCAGATACGACATTTATTTTTGACAAGCTGGTAAACCTACTGTAACAAGAGGAAGCAATACACAATAAGGACGATGAAGAGGAGCAGGCACTTTCTTCACATCAGAAATGGAAAGGAAAAGGTAAAGGAAAACCTAATTCCTATCAAAAGTACCAAAATCAAAATCAGTATCAAGGGGATAGACAACAGAATAAGCAATGTCCAAGCTGCAAAAGAGGACATAACCTACATGATTGTTGGTATAATACTTACAAGAAAGGTTCAACAACTAACTCTAGACCTCCACAACAATCTAACAAGGGATATTCTAACTACAATCAAGGGTAGAAAAAGGGGAACTAGAAAAGAAGACCCCATCGGTAAGGTAATATTGTTGAGCAACAAGAACAGTCAGACAATGAAGACTACTTGTTCACTGCTCGATCAAGTGAACCATCCACGTCATCTAGTGATGTTTGGTATGTTGATTCGGGGGAAACTCGACACATGACTAGAAAAAGAGACTGGTTTATTTCAATGAGAGGGACATGCCATCGAAAAATCATGTTTCATTGGGAGATGATTCTTCATATATAGTTCAGGGGATTAGTAACATTTCTCTACCCCTTGGTTCACACAACTGTATACTTTCAGATGTCTTATATTTCCCTGGGTTGACAAAGAATCTACTTTCAATTAGTCAAATCCTAGATCACAACCTAAAAAATGAATTTAATAGTCAATTCGGCAAGAAAACATGTTTAATTCAAGACAAATCAAGAGGCTCGAAAATAGTTGCGAAAGCCTCGAATGTAGGATGCATGTTCCAACTTGATTTTGTTCACAGAGATGATCAAACACTTATGACTAAGAACTCTACCTCAGCATAGTTGTGGCATCGGAGACTTGGTCATGTAAGTTTCAACTATCTTGAGACACTTCGCCAATGCAATATGGTACATGGGATACCATCTCTTCAGAAGGATACAAACAAGTGTCCTCACTACCCAACATGAAAACAACATAGAGATTTGTTCTAGAAGAGTACATTTTGAGCTCATGACAAACTTGACCTAGTTCATACTAATATTTGTAGTCCGATGCAACCAAGTCATTTTTGGTTCTAGCACTTCATGCTTTGTGTTGACGACTACTCAAGAAAAATGTGGATTTTTTGTCTTCGCAAGAATAGTGAAGTGTTTGAAACCTTCAAAAAGTTCAAAGTAGGAGTTGAGAATGAAACTGGCTGTCACATTAGAACTCTCCACTCAAATCAAGGGGGGGAATTCACCAGTAATGAATTCAAATAATACCTACAAACTCACGGGATTCATCAAAAAATGCCTCCTCCACACACACCGCAGTAGAATGGTGTTGTTGAGAGAAGAAATTATACTATGATGGAAATGGTGCAATGTATGATCGATGAATTTGGTCTTGCAAAGACATTCTAGGAAGAAGCAACAAAGACAATAGTGTATTTGTTAAACAGAGTGCCCAGAGTTTTTCTTAAGGGAGTAACACCACAAGAAGCATGGTCAAAACGGAAACCATCTATTGCACACCTTAGAGTATTCAGGTGTAATGCAAGTATGCACATACCCAAGAAAAATAGAAAGAAATTATACATGAAGTCACAAAAAAATATCTTCATGGGTACAGTGAAGAGACTCTTGGGTACAGATTAATGGATCCTAAGACCAGAAAATCCTACACCAACAGAGATGTTGAGTTTTTTGAGAAGAAGGAAGTAGAGAATCCTCCTTCAAACTCACCAGATGTAGATTTTTCTCCAGTTTTAAAAATTGAAGCTGATGTTCCCTTAGAAGATGAAATTAATGATGGTGAGGATGGTGTTGATCAGATAGAACCATGACCCATGGGAACAATTCAGCATTTTCCTAAGTGGTGTACTAGCACATTATGAGATGCAAGAATGGATGCTCCACCAATTACATCCACCCCTAGACAACGATCTCATAGTAAAGAAAGAGAGGAAGTTAAATTTTCTTTAATAAGTAGAGTTCTTGAATCTAATGAACCCTCTACATTCCATGAAGCCCTATAGTAAAAATCTTGGAAAGATGCCATGGATTCTGAATATCAATCAGTGATGATGAATAACACTTGGAAGCTTGTCGATCTTCCACCAAGAAAGAAACCCATTGGATGCAGATGGATATTTAAAACAAAGTACAAAGTAAATGGGATAGTGGACAAGTATAAAGTGAGACTAGTAGCAAAGGGGTATGCACAAAAAGAAGGCATTGACTATGAGGAGACATTTTCTCCCACAGCTAAGATCAAAACAATCTGAATGATCTTTGCTCTAGCTGAAAATTTTGGCTAGAAAGTCCACCAGATGGACATAAATAGTGCCTTCCTAAAGAGGGATTTACAAGAAGAATTCTATATGACTCAACCTAAGAGATATGTTGTACCTAGTCAAGAAGAAAAGGTATGCAGACTCAGGAAATATCTATATGGCCTTAAATAGGCACCCCGGGCATGGTACATCAATATTGATGAGCATCTCATACAACATGGATTTGTTAGAAATCCATACGATCTCAATCTTTACCTCAAAAAGAAAGGGGGGGGGGGAGATTGTGATTTTCATTGTCTATGTCAACAATCTAGTCATCACTGGTAGTTCAGTGAGGATGATCTATGTAAGGAAGAAAGATATTAATCGATCGTTTGACATGACCAATCTCGGGATGATGCACTATTGTCTTAGATTAGAAGTATGGTAGAAAGAGAATCACATTTTTGTTTCTTAGATGAAATATACCAAGACAACACTTGAGAAGTTTAGGATGATGGATTGCACACCAATTGCTACACCAATGGAGAACATATTGTAGATATCTCATTCAGATCCATCTCCTAAGGTAAGTGCCACTCTCTATCAGTAGCTGATCGGGAGTTTCATTTACCTGACCTACACTAGACCAGATGTCAACTTTGTAGTGAGCTGTCTACCCAAGTTCATGCATGAACCCAAAGTTTGTCATTGGAAAGAAACAAGGTGCATTTTGAAATATCTCAAAGGATCAGTGGATCTTGGTCTAGAATACAAGAAGAATGACAACTTCTTCTTGACTGGATATTTGGATTCAGATCATGCATGAAATATTGATGACAGAAAATCCACTTCAGGATTTGTGTTCTTTATGGGATCTGGACCAATATCATGGGGAAGCAAGAAACAACACTTTGTTTCTCGCTCTTCGACAGAAGCCAAGTATCATTATGTAGGATAAGCTATCTATGAAGTGATTTGCCTACGTCCCATACTAGAAGGACTTGGAATACCATAGAACAAACCGACCACCATGTATGTTGAGAATGAAGGTGTTCTCAAACTTGTTTGCAATTCATTTTTTCATGAGAGAACAAAACACATTGAGGTACAAGTTCATTTCATACACGAACATGTGTTGAAGCACAACATCCAACTTAAATTTTTTTCCAACAGCTGAACAATGAGTAGATATCTTCACAAAGTCACTTACACGTGACAAGTTTGATTTGTTCAGAGAGTTCCTCTCCTCATCTCTTGAGACAATGAACAATTAATGGGGGGAATGTTAGGTTAATTATTAATTAACCATATATTAATTATGCATTTCATATTTCATTATTTATTTAATTTTATTAATTACATAATGTTATTATTGGTTTTATTAACCATATTTGTTTTATGTAAACATTAGGGATGTTGTTATATTGTTTTAACAATATTATTGTTGTGCTTCCTAGATGTAATATTTGGAAGCTAATGTATTTTAAATTTGTTGTTGCATTGTTGCAACTTATCTTTTGTTTGTATCCCGACTGTGCAATACATAAATACATACATACATATATTGCAGCTTGCTTCTGTGTATGTAGTTGATTTCACAATAACATATTTGATAGGATTCCATCCTTGTTTTGTGAAACTACAAAAATGAGAATAAAAAATGAGAATCAGACTAAGATATTTAATTTTGATGGTTGTATCCTGCTGAAGAAGTAATAAGTAGGAAAATGTGAACTAAAAAGAAGTGAATGCTCCATAGTTGGCAAGGACCATAAGGGCCAAAAAAATAGGCTTATGAACATAATCCCCTAGAACATTGCATGATTGATAAGTCTATCGTTGAAAGAAGTTACATAGTCACAAAGTATCACATGATTGCCACATCCCTTGACAAGATAGGGAGTAAATAAATGAAGGTAGGGTGGAGTGGTTTGCCTAGCATAACCTTGTTGTGGGATGGCATGCCCCTTCTGCAAGATACCCAAAACCAGTGTAGGCAAGTCCATGACCAAAAGTGTGTATTTTTCTTGATTTTTTCTTTTGCATTTTGATTTTTGTATTCATAGACTAATTGATGCAGGAAGTATATATTGGGATGAATAGCAGAGTCTCCTTGAGGTCTTTGTGAAGTTGATCAATGCAGGAAGCTCCAAGACAATTTTGTTTTAACAATTTTAGATTAGTCTTATTTTTTGGATAGACTAAGTATAGTATGTGGCTAGCTTTTTATAGTTTTCCTTCAAGGGAGTAGTCTACTTATAACAGAAATAGAGAGACATATATTTTCATTTGAGGGAATCATCTATTTAAGAGAATTTTGACTCAAGGAGTTGAAATTTTGGTACCCCAGGTTTTTTACATTATTTTGAACTTGTAGTCATAGAAAAGACTATAAAGGAATATAGGCCTCTTTTATGAAGACAAAACCATCACACAAAAAGGAATAGATATAAAAGAGGGGTAACAAGTGAGGAATGACCATGGGATTCCATCCTAAAAAGGATGAAAATTATCCATGATAATCATGCCATGAGTAGAGACCTGGTGATTATATTCAATATAAGGATGAATGGTTACAGATAATCACACAATTATGTTTAATTCATTTGTCCTTAAAAGGGGTAGGTGGAAGGAGAGGTTCGCTCAAGGGATGAGCATATAAGAGACATAAATTGATGTAATACTATATTCAACAATAGAATGGCCAAAGATGCAAGGAAATAAGGGGCTCAGGTTTAGGTTTACCCTCAATAAAATATAAACGATAAGTTCTTAACCCATAGGTATGGGTGACAATATAGGGTCTAAGCCAATTAGGAGAAAAATTGTCTCATTTACTTTTCTCCATTTTGGTTACATGTTGATTTTCCTTTAGGACAAGATCACCAATCTTGAATGTTCATTCAAAAACACATTTTTCATAAGAACGCTTAATGCACTTTTGATAGATTTGGAGATGGTCTAGAGCATTTAGACGACATTCATCCAGTAGCTCAAGTTGTGCCAAACGTTCTTGGCAAAACTCATCATCAGAGAGGATATATTTAAGAGATATATAGATAGATGGAATTTGTATTTTGAGAGGCAAGACAAAATTTGTACCATAGACAAAAAAGAAAGGTGTGGCAGTAGTAGAGGTGTGAATGCTAGTATGATAATCCCATAAGGTGAAAGGAATGTGCGCGTGTCAATACTTACCAAATTCATCAACTAATTTCATAAGAATTTTGTTGATATTTTTATTAGAATATTTGGCTTGACCATTTTCTTGTGGGTAATATGGTGAATAGAAACTAAGTTGAATGCCAAAGTTGTCACACAATTTGAGTAGGGTTTTGTTTTTGAATTTTTTTCCATTTTCAGTGATGAGGTGATGAGGAACACCAAAGTGAAAAATGATATGGCAATTGATAAATTCAAATATTTTCTTGGCTTTGGTAGAAATGAGAGACACGAATTCCACCCATTTAGTGTAATATTCAGTCACAGTGATGATCCAGCGATGATGTTGGGAGGAATGAGGATTAATCTCTCCAACGAGATCTAAACCCCATTGAGAAAAGGGCCAAAACTCTCTGGTGGCTTGTAAGGCATGACTAGGAGTATGATGAAGGGTAGCATGTTGTTGACACTTCACACAATGTTCAACATAGTCATATAAGTATTGTTTAAGGTTTGGCTAGTAATATCCAAGTCGAAGGATACATTTTGTGATAGTGAGGCCATTAAAATGTCCCCAAAAAATCCCATCATGAATCTCTTTAATGGTGTACAAGATTTCAGAACTGGTGAGGCACCACACAAGAATATCGTCAAATCCACATTTTTAGAGAAGACCTCCCATGATGACATAATGAGAGGAAATTTTTAGGAGTCTCATCATCCATTGTGATTGATATCCAAAGGTAAGATTGAAAGTGAGTGGTAGTCAATAAACTGATTATACCAAATATCGCGTGGGTCAGTAGTGATGCTACACACAAAATTAACACCAGGGATAATATAAGAAGGTGGCTACAACTACTAGATGGTGACAAATATTTTTAAGTCTGAAGGTGAGGTAGGTATTTGAGAAGTAAGAAAAGCCATGGTATGTGCAAATTTGTTAGTGGATCGAGGAGTTTCTTGAATGAGGTAGTGATCAAACGTGGTCAAAAGTAGGTGGACATGATTTCTATACTTTATGAGATCATTGTTAAGAAACTGGTACAAACCATTTACTTGGTTCACAACCAGTTGAGAGTCACCAAATATTTTAGTTGATTTAACATCTAGGGAAATAGTAGTTTTAAGACCTAACACAAGTGATTCATACTCGGATATGTTATTGGAGTAGTCAAAGTCTATTTTAAAGGATAGTGGCATGGGCTCACCATCAAGAGGAATGAGTATGACCCCCACACCCCCCAATGGTGACATTTGGATCCATCAAAGAATAATGTCATTTGATAAAAAAATGTCATCAAGGGAGAGGGTGGCTATAGATTCATCAGGAAAATAAAAATTTGAGGATTGATTTCCAAGAAGAAGAGCATCTACGAGTTGATCCATGATGGTTTTTTATGCAGCCTAGAATTCTTAGTTAACACCTAGTTGTACTAGCACATCACTCAGCCTAGGTTGAGTGCTCACCTAAAATGCACAAATGTACCAGGGCCCTCTTAAGGGTTGTTATAGCAGAATGGTAGCATGATAAAGCAGTAAACATATATTTTAGAAACTGATCCATCTATTCATCATTATATTGGACCAGACCTATAAACGCTTAAATGTAAATCATCATGATAATAATAGTATACAGTGATAAACATATCAGACATTGTTGTTTGGCCAATTTTCTTTGTATATTTATCAAACCAACAGTATAAAAGCTTCATACAATACTAGGTAGGTGTGCATGGATTTGTTACAATTATCCAGTCTCATGTACTCATGTGTCTCTCATCCTTCAATCATGTATCTTTATCTATCTTTTACTAAGTAATTCATTACATATATATAGGGTGGGGGACTAGCCCTTTACCACTTAACTCTACCAGAAATAGGTCACATGCTAATAATAGCCATGCACCTTTTACAACTATAGCCATACATGCAATAATGTTATCTATAGATTGCTGATAGTTAACTATAGTGGTGGATCTATCCTTAGCTTATGCCCATGCAAGAGTGATCTGATGTACTCTTTTAAAAATCTCCACAAAGAGTGGCATGCAAGTCTCGGCATCACTCTGTGTGATTTGCATGCCAATATCTAAGAATAAACCTTATCTCCAAAATCATCTAAGTCCTGAAAGTCTGACTCTACACCTCCGCACGTGATGCCTTCCTATACCTTCGCGCCTTTGCTCCTGTGTTGTTCTTCTGCGCGGACTCTGTGTGCAATTTCAGCTAAGTTTTTTCGCTGATCAACATTACCCCACACTAATCTCATTGTCACCCTGACAATGGTGATGTCCAAAAGTTACACAAAGATTGGATAAATAAAGAATAGTTGAATAAAGAATTTTGAATAAGGTATACGCAACTAACAAAATAGTTCAAGCCTCAGGCCCCTCTATTTCATCATGAAGCAGCAACTTTGGATATTGTTCTTTTATATCTACTTCTAGGTTCTCCCACTTCATTAACACCTTTCCTACCATCTCTGGCACATCTACAATGATGGACTGCAGCTCCTCCATAGTGATCTTTCCTTGCTCATTTTGTATCAGAAGCATTACACTTGACATAGAGGTTTGCACCCCCTCCAATACATCCATCTTTTGAGCAATGAGCTTTCCAAGCTCATCCAACCTTTCCTTATGCAGTGCTTGTGCCACAACTAGTGTCTCGCACTTCTGCTTCACCAGGATTAACCATTTAGAGCAGCCTACGGTAGCATCCTTCATAGCCTTGTGGAATTCATTTTCCTCCTCCAATGATTTTACCATGATCAGCGCATCTGGGGCTATGCATATCATTAGCACATGATCAGCTTTCTTTAGTTCGTCACAGGTGGCTTACAGTAGACCTTCATAAGTAGCAATCTTCCTTGCTACTACAGCTTGTGTTTTCTCTACCTTTTCCCCAGGGTCCTTGGGCTATGTTGATACATGCACCTTTTCATCCTCCAACACTAATTTTATCATTGTCTTTACATAGTGCATCACAGAAGGAAATTCCTTTGGTACCTGGGATTCCAAATGTGGGCGTACCTTTAGGACATCATCTCCAATTTCCTCCACCATATTAACAAAAGTGTCATATTTTCTCTTAATCAAGTCCTTTTCCTGTACTAGGTGTCCTATCTCCACATCCTTGGCTTTCAACTTCTCTGTCAGCACCTTAATGGTAGCAGATTTATCAATGTTTCTTCTTGCTACTTCAACAGATACCTTTACCAGAGCATTGTTTACCTACTCGTCTGACATCACTGTTGGCTTAATTTTCATGTGCCTTCTTCAATCATCTTGATGCACATGATTCTTCACCGATATCAAAGTTTGACTCATCCATATGTGTGTGCATTAACCATGAAAGTTGCTTCCTTGTGCGCAAAGTCACCTTGTCCTCCTCCATGAGCGCCCATCCGAATAGATCCTTCTACTTGATGGTGCTCTGAAACTGAGCATGAATAATCAGATTTGGGTCTTCTTCATATCCCATGGTATGTGCCTTGGTGTCCTCACCTGTTTGATAGGATCTGGGTCCTCTTAGAATGGCTGCATCAAGGTTAGGAATACTAGATGTATCCTCACCCTTGTCTTGTGTAGCCTTTGATTTTTCTCCTTCTTCTCCTTCTATTTTCTCCTCCTTGTGTTGAGGCTCTTCTTCTACTGGAGATGAAGGTGCCTTCTCCTCATATTCTTCTACTTCCTCACTTAGCCTGAGTTTTCTTCTTTTCTTCTCCTCTGGCTCCTTCACTTACTGGGTTTCTCCTTGTGCCCTTGTGTGCTTAAATACCTTCTTAAATCTCTTGTCACCCTGCTCTTCCCCCATAACTCCTTCTTCCTAGGAAGTTATCGCACGCTCCTTCTCTTAGCCAGATGATTGCTTCCTCCTCCACACCAAACCACCACTATCCTCATGTTCTTCATCCTCTTCCTCATCATATTTCTTGGGTTCAAACAGCCTAGGTGCTGGAATGTTCTCCATGGTATGCTTCCCCTTCGGTGGCCCTGGAAGCATGAACTCATTTTTCACATACTTGTTATTTTCCATTTTGGGCTTAAGTTAGAGGTATATCAGCATGGCCCCAATATCTGCAATGATAAGTGTTTCTTGCTTGATGCTCGAAATATCTGAGATATTATTCTCATTATATGTATTCCTCCTTGGATATCCATATGTTTTCCGTAGGGTGTGGTACTCACAGTCCACCTTGTCTGCATTAAACACTAACCTCTATGTGTTGGTGAACTGATGAAATGAAGCTTAGAAGTATTACATGGAAAATGTGTAAGGCATTTTGCACCAGGGGCTCTATGACCCATCTACCATTGGAAAGCATGTAATACATAAGTTTTGGTAGACTATAAATTGTGCCTGCTTCCCTAGAACCAAAGGAAAATCCTTGGGTATACGTTATTCTTCTCCAAATGCTGCCCAAAGCCTATCATACCACATCTCTGCTTGCTCCTTCACCTCATCTATCATTAGCCCCTTGCATAGATACTTGTTGAATCATTTAGCTGGAGACTTGTGATTCATGGGGTATTCCCATATATTCTCTTTTGGGCCATCTGGTACCCCAATCTCCATGAAGACCAAACTTAGTAAAACACAACCAAAACTTATCTTATTTCATGCACACTCTTCCTCTACTATTTGTTCTACAATGAAGCCAGTAATGTTATGATTGGTTCCTTATGACATGTTCTTTGCCAGATGTAGCCACATAGAGTTAAGTTGTGACCAATGTTCTTGGTCATACAATTGTGTAACCAGGTGTGTTGCTACTTGTACTACTAGGTAATTTTTTAGTTTATAAATTTCCATTCCGTGTGGTCCTTTCTGATAGCCTAGTGCTTTATGTGTCTCCAAGATGGCACTCTTGTTAGCTAGGTCAGTCTTAATATCTTCACTTGTTTCCCTTAATCCGGTTACTGTGGCAATAAGAATGGGTGTCAATATTACCCTCCATCCTGCAAAGTAGAAAAAGTCCTCATGGACTCAGCTCATCAACCATCTATACAATGGTGCATACTTTCCAAAGTATGGGAGCTCATACAGCTGGTACACACCAATCCCTTTTAGTAGTCTTTCCTTGGCATCAGCATATATTGGCATGCCATCCTCATTTTTTCTGTTCATTCAGGAGGTGAGAAAGTCATCTAATTTCTTCTGGTTATCACTGGTCCGGTGATTATACTCACTTAACTTACTCTGTTGTATGTGGGTATCCCATTCTTGGCCCACAATTACTTCCTTAGGGTAATGCATTTCAAAAAAATTACTTTCCGGGGCCATCTCTTCCTCTTCTTCTACTGCCACCTTCTTCTTCTCCTTTACTGGTGCTGCTTTCTTCTTTGGTGTCATTCTTTTCTTTGGGTTTTTGTTTTCTAGACCATTTGCTGTGTGTTTTTAGTAGTTTGCTTCAAACCCTAACTCGATTCAACCATTCCCTAATTTGCAATCATGAAATCACGCACCCTAGCTCTGTTCTATTACTATGCTTCATTCAAACCCTTTTTCTATAGGGATTCAAGCCCTTCTAATAAACAAATCTATCTTTTATGCCTAGTTTGTTTGCTTCGTACCTTGGATCACTTTACTTAGCTCTTCACGTGTAGCTCTTCATGTGTAGGAAGGAATGTGATTTCATTTATTACCATTTTTTATCATTTTCACATGGTATACCTTCACACCAAATGTTATAACCTTCTAGTGTGCCTTTTTACCCTTTGTTATAGACTTCTCTTCAACATGCACTCTAGCGCCCAAGTACCTCATCACTACACCATCTCCTGGTAGTTACCATGGCCACCGCTTAACTTGCATTATACGTTCCCTCATTCCTCTTCATCCTTACTTATCTTGAGAAGTAATATTTTGTCAGTTACCCTTAGCAACCTTCTTTCTCAGCACCCGCAGCATGAAATCTTCATAGCATATACCTGAGAGTCACCAACAATCCACCCCACATGAAAAAGATGTGTAGTCTTCTGCGCATCAACATGCTTCATATTATAGTCAACTTAATGTGCGCAAGCGTGCTTATTACACAAACAAGAGCTAAATTAACAAAGCATAGCGACGATGAAAGAACCACATCAAGGAAATGTAGAAAGGAAAACCTAATTTATCTGGCAATACTACCTTATGAAAAACACCAAGAAGACTTATTTATAGTAGGGCTTCAACCTACTCCCATTAAAGTAACTAGGAAACCTTGTGCCATCAATTGCTTCTAACTGGAAAGCACTTGACTCAAGTATATGAGTGATAACATATGGCCCCAACCAATGCACCTTGACCTTCCCTGGATGGTACAAAAACTTGGAGTCATAGAGAAGTACCATTTGTCCCACCAAAAGTTTCTTATCCCTGATGTGTCGATCATGTCATGCCTTTTGGCGTGCTTTCTCCTATTTTTAACTCCAACGTGTGATGGCTCAACGCTCATCTAGTTGAACCATCTTCTCAATCCATTCCTCTAAGGCTTGCTCATTAGCTAGACCTCAAGTGTGCATAATACGGAAAGAAGGTAATACAAATTCTATAGGAAGAACAGCTTCCACGCCAAACACAAATTGAAAAGGTGTGGCTTTGTTCAATCTTTTGTATGTTATTCTATAAGCCCAAACAACAGTAGATACTTTATCATCTCAATCTTTCCTTCCAACATCAAAAATATTGGTCAATGTGTGGCTCAAAATCTTGTTAAAAGCCTCAACAATCCCATTTTCCTGAGGGTGATAGGGTTTAGTTTTATGATGGGAAACCATAAACTTTTCTAAAAGAATTCTTATTGTCTCATTTAAAAAATGTGTACCCCGATCACTTATTAAACTTAAAGGACAACCATACCTTGTAAGGAAATTCTCCCATAAGAACCTTGCTGTTGTAGCCACTATATAGTCCTTTGTAGGTGTTGCTTCTACCCATCAGGTAAGATAATCTATACAAGTGATGATATAGCGCGATCCAATCCTGCAAGCGACTCATGAAATAGGCCTGAAAAATTCAATTGCCCATTTCTCAAAGGGTTCTTCACTTGTAATTGGTCATAGAGGTATCTCATCCCTTTTTCCTGGTCGATCGAGATGTTGACAATGGTCACAGGTCTCACAATACTCTTTACAATCCTTGTATAATGTTTCCCACCACAAACTAGTAAGTAGGATCTTGTGCGCTATTGCCTCACCTGCATAGTGGCCACCTGCAATACCACCATGTGATTATTCCATTATTTCCTTTCGTTCATACTCCAGTACACAATGACATAACACCTCATCTCTACCTAACTTGTACAAATCACCACTGATTAACATGAATGGTGCCGCATGAATAGTAAGTTGCTTCTTCTCTAAAGCTTTCATGCCTTCTGGTGTCATACCAGTCCTTAGAAAGACAAAAATGTCCTCCAATTCCGATGGTGCACGTTGTAACCTATACATATGTGCATCAAGCATGGTCTCTTCTATTGTTTGTGCCTCTTCTCTTGATTGAATTCTAGACAAGTGATCCGGTCCAGAATTTATTTTGCCTGGTTTTACCACAACTATAAAGTCAAACTCTTGAAATAAGAGATCCATCGGCATATGTGCCCCTGTAAAATGGGATTGTTCACCAAATACTTTAATGACATGTGATCTGTATAAAACACAAATGGTGTGGCCAATAAATACTAATGAAATTTGTGCAAGGCATAGATCATGGACAAGGCCTCATGCTCTGTAGTGGTATAATTATGTTCTGCAGGGGTCAACTTCCTACTAGTAAAGAAAATGGGATGATCAACAATACCTTCT
Source organism: Taxus chinensis (assembly GCA_019776745.2). Taxonomy (NCBI): domain Eukaryota; kingdom Viridiplantae; phylum Streptophyta; class Pinopsida; order Cupressales; family Taxaceae; genus Taxus; species Taxus chinensis. The sequence continues at coordinate 76,600,768 of CM034149.1, forward strand.
CCTGGTTGAGATAAGACAACACCAATAGCTGTGCCAGAGGCATCCACATGAACATGAAAAGGTTTATCCCATGAAGGAAAGTACAAGATAGGTGCGGTAGTAAGTTTCTTCTTCAATATCTCAAATGTGTGTTGTTGTGACTCCCCTAGTGGAATGTACCTTTTCCCCTGAGAAATTCTTCCAACAGCATGACAACTTTTGCATACCCTTTTATAAACTTCCTGTAACACCCTGTATGACCCAAAAATCCATGCACCTCACGCTAACTGGTAGGCACTTTCAAGCCTATGATGACTGCAACTTTAGCTGGATCAACCAACAACCCTTCCTTGTAGATAATGTGTCCTAAACGTGTGCTAAAGGGAGTAGCAAAGATGCACTTCTTGATGTTTAATGAGATACTCAACTATTGACATCTTTCAAACATTAAGCGTAGATTGTCACAATGATCCTTAATTAGCCCATAAACAGTCCAATCATCAAGATAGACCTGTAAGAAATTATGAATAAAATCCTTAAAGGCTTATACCACTATCCTTGAAAATATAGCAGGTGCATTCTTCAATCCAAAGGGCATCACAGTATAGGAAAATCTTCCCCATTCAGTAGTGAAGGTGGTCTTCTCTTGATCTTCCAGGGAAATCCTAACCTGATGATACCCTGAAAACCATCTGTAAATGAATATATCTCGCACCCAACCACGCCTTCTAATATTTCCTCTGTGAATGGTATAGGAAAGGGTTCTATAACACATGCTGCATTCAAATCTCTATAATTAACATAAATTCAAATCCTACCATCCTTTTTTATGTTTATCACCATAGAACTGACCCATTCTGATTCATCCAATGGTTGAATAATCCCAGATTTCAACATCTTGTCAATCTCCTCCTTTAATTTCTCGCGTAAATTGGGATTCATCTTATATGTTCACTTCCTAACAAGGCGTGCACCTTCCTTGAGCTTTATCTTCATTTCTCCAAGTGATATATGCATGCCTTTGAGTTCATGTTATCCTCTTGGGAATAAGTTCTCATAGTCTCGAAGTAACTTTATGATCTTTGCTACCTCTGATTCTGACCAGTAATCCCCAATTATCACCTCCTTAGGTTCAGCTTCTATGCCTATATTTACCTTTGTTGTCTTCATAGGTTCATGATATGTGCGTGCATCTACATCCACACTGGCTAACACTTCACGTGTTCCATGTGAATGATCCACATCCAAGTGCTTAATTTCCTCATCATCAATTATGTAAACCATCTTCCCCTTATCTTTTTCGAGGGAAGTGTGCTCAAGTAATATGATATCATCTTTTTCATCCGTAAAACGTGCCCCTGCCTCTGTCTCACCAAATAATTCCTAAATAATTTCTTCCACTTTCCCTGTCTCCCATGGTTAAGCACTTGATAAAGCTTAAAGTTGTGTTCACTGGTGGTGTAGATGAAAAGAATTCAAAAGTTTGGATCATCCCTGCAGTCAAAGTTTTCCAATTGCCAATGTCACAATGTAATTCGGTGTATACATACCAAGCACACGCGTAACCTTGTAAAGTAGAATAAAACTGATGCACCCGAAGTGAGGGTGGTAATGCTTCATGTCCTACTGTTTAGAGTCTCTCACACTGCTGTATATGATACTAAGTAGGTTGATCACCATGATAAGGAAAAAATTTTGTAGGTGCATTACTTCTTGATAACCTGGTTGATAAGGTGGTCCCAATCATTCCCCATTCTAAGAGATTATCCCTGTGGGCCACCCACCAGTGTGCGGCTGTCCTACCTAAAGTATATGACAGCATTTCTCATCGTTTAAGCTGGTCAGCCCAGTTTGTTTCCATGGCCTATAAGAATCCAACCAAATTTTGGGATCTAGTATAGCGGGGTACTGAGCGACCTATACACCGAATAGAGAAAAAACCCTTTTTGCAAGCAACCGCGCGCTTAACTTCGCACCCCACTAGTTCATAAGTGCCATGAGCCCAATTATCACAAGCAACACTGGTAGTATCACTGATTGACTAGGAATCTTCCTAATGAAGGATTCCTTCCTTAGATGGATCATTGACCTCTGGGTCCCGAATAACGCGTATATAGATTTTGTTCAAGTCCTCTTCACTTAAAGGCTCCACATATTGCATGGATTTCCCATCTGTTAATGGTATTATAACCCTTTCCTCCTTTTTCTTGAAGCTGATATACCCCTTGTTAAACCTCAAATCAGCATTGTTCACATAACACCAAGGGCACCCAAGAAAATCTGGGAAGCTTTCTGCTTCTATAAGCGCTAGCACTTCGAAGTCTCCTGTGAACTTGGCCCCTTGTATGGTGATAGATGCATCCTTCAAAACTCTTATGGGAGTATCTTTCATTCTGTTTGCCATGAACAATACATTAGATGATGGCTACAATGGGGGTCTCCCCATTTATTCTGATGCATCCAATGTAAGTAAATTTACTTCCACACCTATGTCAATCAAAATATTGCTCAACAGCCACCCGTCCACAAAAAAATTCAAAGTGATCTCCTTGTCATAATCAATGCTATCGGGGGGAAGATTCACATGAAATATTTTTCTTCTAGTCTTAGTTCCCATGTGTGGATTATTCCCCTTCAACCAATTTCCTAATAAAGGAATAATATTCTCCTGGCGCAACATTCTGCATACCTCTCTGATGTCGTCACGGGGCCTGTTCTATATCCTTATGCTCCAATTTCTGAGACTGCTCCTTCAAACCCTATATCTCACCCTTAAGGCTTCTAAGTACCTCCATCATTTCCTGATAGACTTCTTTCTAATGAGCTAGATCTAGATACCTAGCATGTAAAACCTCCTCCCTAGTGATTTTCGGCTTCTATTGCAACACCTCTCTTGCACGTTTCACCTCAACTCGTGTGGTTATCTTGATTGTTACTACCTCAGGTTTTGGTGTTAACTTGGGCATCCACTGATTCTCTATTGTGTGATGGATTCTAAACATTCCTCATCCCTGTACCCCTTGTTTTCTTTCTTGTGCTGCATACTAAGATGCTCATATAAGTTCGGACACACTTAATAACTATGCCCCTTTTCACAAAATGAACAGGAAATATTCTGCGGGCATTCATGCCTATAATGGTCAGATGAACCACATGTATAGAAAGTTCCTCGAGGGAATTCACTCCTTCCTCCTCCTCGGCCTCATCCTCCATATCCGCTTTGATATCCTCGTCCCCTTTCATGAACCCCTTCGAACCTTCCATCATTCCTGTCATAGCACATTTTATTATAATCCCTATCTTAATGCTCATTCTTCCCTTTAGAATTATTAGCCACACTCACTTGTCTTACCCCAATATCAATGGCATCATGGATCTAATCAATCAATCTACAGTCCTCAGTATCATGGGTCATGAACCTACAAATTTTACAAAAGGAGGATACATTCTTTCTGATCGAGCATTGTAGTAGGGGCAGTGACTAGCATCATGATTCAAATGGAAAATCTCACAATCTAATAGCAATGAACGTACAGTTCTACGGGGGAAAATATCCTTGGTGTGGCCTTCCACTTCATAATATGTACACCAAATTCCTGAGCGTATTTCATGAGATGAGTTTTCCAATAATTTCTCTAACTATTTTACCATAGCTGCTATTTGAGCTTCCAAAAATGGACTAACTCCAGTGTCAATACTCCCAACTACTTCAACACGTAAAGCAGATTCCAATGCTTCACATGGGTTGGTATAAGTTTTATGCAACAATGCTCTTCAAAATGGGGTAATCAATCCCCTGACAAACCATTGTGCATGCTGACTTGCATGAATGTCATAAGAGAGTTTGGATAGAAGTGTTTTAAAACGGGCATCATACTCACGTACACTTTCAGTAGTGCCTTGCTTTATATCCTTGAGTGTGCTTATACTCTTCTACTCAAACTCTAGGATATGGAACTCTTTCAAGAAAGCATCTTTCAATGCTGCATAGTCAATACAATTTTTATTGGGATCAAACTTCCTATACTAGTTGTGCGCGCACACCTGTAATGTAGTAGAAAATTGACTTGCCTTGCACTCAGAGTCTGTGATACCTTTCACATGCCACAATATTTCACACATATGAACATGTTCAGTAGCATCCTTGATACCTCTGTACTCTGGGAGATGAAGGGCCATCTCCATATAAATGTTCTGGGGTTGTTGCGGGCCTTAACCACCCGACCCAGAACCTCCTTGGTTTCCTCTTCCTCCAAAACCACCCGAACCACCGGAACTAGAACTACCCATACCACCCAATCCTCCTCCAAGATTTGGAATAGGGCCCGTGGATGCACTCCCCTGTGTCCCTATAGTGGTACTATATTGGACCCCTATAGTCTGTGAGGTAGTCCCAGTTCTAGAGGTGAATCCCACACTCGATGTGATCATATTCTATGCAGATGATGGACCTGAAAACATACCCCCAAAGAATAATGAAGTTGTCTGTACTGCCATTGATGTACTTGATGTTTGATCTATTTCTGCACTTTCACTTCCTAAATTAAAACTATTTTTACCTGGTGTACTAGATACTAGAAAACCAAGGGCAAGGGCTAGGTCAGTAGGTTGGCTTAGATGCGCGCCCACAGCCCAGGTCATATCTACTGGTGTGCTTCTATGTGAGGCCAAAGAGGGTTCTATGTCATGCTTTTCTAGATGGGGGAGTTCTTGATGCTCTTACTCTTCTTCCTCCCCATAAGCCTCAAATCCTTCACGAGCCATATCTCTCCACAACACGATACATTATGTAATTTCTTGTTTCTTTCATAATTCCCTCTTGAGCACCTCATCATACTTCAGCCACCTCTCTTCCCTCTACCATGCTACTGCTAGGTTTGCCATCTTTCACCAATCCTATTCCTACCCCCACACGTGGAGATTTTTTAGCTTTCCATAGGTTAAGCTTCCAAGTTCAACGTTACCATTAGTATTTTGATTACTAGTAGAATACCTTGCAAATACATCCCTCTAGGATATCATAGGAATTGAAACTCCGCTACCTCTGGGCATGAATAAGTCAAAATTGAATACTCCAAAATATAGTTGTTTAGGACACTGCAAAACCAGGTATCTACCGCACAAGTCCAGTTCAGGTCAGCATCATATAGTGTTTGAAATTCCTCTTGTGTCCAAACGAGTGTGCGATACCTCCAATTATACTTAGATGTATATGCAGTCAACCATTCATATAATTTTACTAGAAAGATAGCAAAGAAGCTTTCGTACAAACTATCATACAATTTTTTCTCTACCCAAGTGCATGCACTAAATCTGGATCCAGTGTCAAACCTCCATGCATATTCTTCCTCTAGATCGTGAATCCATTATTCAATGCTCACCAAATTTAGCCGGTAAGTCTTCATCACGAACCATTCTGAAACAACTAAAAAAGAGGTCTCAGAAACAGAACCAATGATGCAGCCTAGAATTCTTAGTTAACACCTACTCGCACTGGCACATCACTCAGCTTAGGCTGAGTGCTCACCCGAAGTGTGCAAAGGTACCGAGTCCCTCTTAAGGGTTTTTGTAGTAGAATGGTAGCATGATAAAGCAGTAAACATATATTTTAGAAACTAATCCATTTATTCATCATTATATTGGACTAGATCTATAAGCGCTTAAATGTAAATCATCATGATAATAATAGTATACATTAAAAAACATATCAGACATTGTTGTTCAGACAAATTTCTTTGTATATTTATCAAACCAACAGTACAAAAGCTTCATACAATACCAGGCATGTGTGCATGGATCTATTACAATTATCCAATCTCATGTACTCATGTGTCTCTCATCCTTCAAGTATGTATCTCTATCTATCTTTTACTAAGTAATTCATTACATATATATAGGGTGGGGGACTAGCCCTTCACCACTTAACTCTACTAGAAATAGGTTGCATGCTAATAATAGCCACGTGCCTTTTATAACTATAGCCATACATGCAATAATGTTATCTATAGATCGCTAATAGTTAACTATAGTGGTGGATCTATCCTTAGCTTATGCCCATGTAAGCGTGATCTGATGTAATCTTTTAAAAATCTCCACGAAGAGTGGCACGTAAGTCTCAGCATTACTTTGTGTGCTTCACACACCAATCTCTAAGAATAGACCTGATCTCCAAAATTGGCTAAGTCCTGAAATTCTGACTCTATACCTCCACATGTGATGCCTTCCTATAGCTTCACACCTTTTCTCCTATGTTGTTCTTCCACATGGACTTTGTGTGAAAGTTCAACTAAGTGTTATCTCTGATCAATTTTTTTTCCTTTGACTATTTTTTTATGAATGAACTATAAATCCAAGTCCGCAAGAAGCATGAGAAAACTAGCAGTGCATTGGTGTTGGTAAGGTTTGGCATATATGTAATGAAGAGATTTAGTGTTGGTAATGGAAAAAAAAATTTGATTAATAAGGTAGGGGCAAAGTTTTCTAGCCACAAATGCTAGGTTTAAGCAAAGCTTTTCAGCGTGAGTGTACCGAGTTTCATAGTCTAGAAGAGTATGGATTATGTAATAAACCACATGTTCCTTGTGTTGATCATCATGATGAGCAAGCATGGTACCCAAGGAATGGTCGGTAGAAAAATGTATAGGTAAAAATGTTGATTGTCTTTAGGTGGAATGAGCACATGAGGATGAAGAAGCTAATTATTCAATGCTTCAAAGGATTTGTGACACTCATCATTCCAATGGAACGAAATATCATTTTTAAGGAGATGATGAAATAGTTGGCATCATTCTGAAAGTTGAGAAATGAAGCTTAGGATGGATTACAATTTTACTTACAAGCTACGAAGCTTCTGAAGGTTAGTAGGTGGAGGCATGTGAAGGATTTCCTTGATCTTAGCGGGATCAAATTTGATACCCCACAAAGAGATGATAAAACCAAGGAGCTTACCCAAGAGAACTACAAACATGCACTTCTTTGGTTGAAGGTGAAAAAAATATTAGATAATATGGTTAAAGATAATTTTAAGAATGGTCAAGTGTTCAGTGCGGCACTTGGACTTACCAAGAAGGTCATCAACATAGTCTTCCAAAATTTCATGCATGATGTCATGGAAGATGTAAGTCATAATGTGTTGATATGTAGCACCAACATTTTTTAAGCCAAAGGGAATGAAACAATAGTATAATTTCCCCCAATGGGTTATGAAGGTAGTTTTGTGTTGATCTTTTAGAGCTACTAATATCTAATTATAACTCGAAAACCTATCCATAAGAGATAGCATCTCATGGCCAGTTGTAAGATCAACTAGTTGGTCAATGTTTAGTAGAGGAAAGTCATCTTTTGAACAGGAAAGGTTAAGGTCACGAAATTTAGTATAGATACAAATTCACCCAATTGCTTTCTTGATAGGAACAATGTTAGAGATCCATTGTGGATAGTCAATGGGTAGGATGAAGGAAAGAGAGAGAAGGTGATGAATTTCTTCTTTCACAAGAAGATAAAAGTGAGGATGCATTTTATGCAAATTTTGTTTCACTGGTTTGGTGTCAGGGACAGTTACGATATTGTGAAGAATGATATTAGGATCAATACCTAGCATATCGCTATAGGACCAAGAAAATGCTTTGCTATGATCACTAAGAAAAGAAGTGAAATATACTTTTTATGTAGAGTATAAAGATTGGCCTATCTTTAGAATTTGGGGGTTATCCAGAGTGTGAATGTTGATTTATATGGTATATTCATTCAACATGGTTTTCATGTCAGAGGATAATGACCTTTGAATATAAGAATCCTCCATGCCTAAATATATAAAAATGGAGTCATCATCTTAACATTGAACAACGTTTATATAAGGCATATCATCATCCAACATGTAAGGATAAAGAAGAGGAAGGGAAGAGGAAACATCACCATCACATTGATAGGTCAGAGGTCCCAAGGAGATGGTATTCAGGAAAAACAAAATTTAGGTGGAATGGGTTTGAGATCCATAGACTCCATGAGAAAAGGTTGCGCAATAGGAGAGGAAGGTGGGGAAGACTTTTTATCTTTGATGAGGGTGATGTGGGCCTTATTAGGAGGAGGTTGCGAAGGAAATCTAATACCACAATAGTTTTTGTGTTTCTTATTGGTTCATAGTACGATGGTGTGACGACCTTTTCATAAAGACAAAAGCCAAATCCTTTTAGGGTATAATGATGAAGAAACGTGAGTGTGAAGCTATGTTTGGTGACGTAGGAGAAGTCAGATGAAAAATGTCTAGTTTGGAAGGGAGGTTCAAAGGAAGTAGACCCATGTATACTTGGAAAATTCATCTATGAAGGTGAGACCATATTTGGCCCTAGTAAAAGAAGTATGGGTAAAATCCCATGTGACATCACTATGAATTAACTCTAAATTTTTTTAAGGTCTCCAATCTTTTCACTTATCCAATTTCTCTTCAAGGTGTTTTCTAATAGCACAACCCTCACAAAGTCCCTTTAAGAAACAAACTCTGGGAAATCCTCTAACCAGGTCATGTTGACTGAGATGCTCAAGCTAGCAATAGTTAAAATGGCCAAACCACTCATGCCATAATCTGATAACTCCATTTGAATGTGTGAGAAATATAGTAGGGGAAACATCGGGTGATGAGTGTGAGAAGGTATATAACAAAGCATGGTGATATTCCCTTCCCACTACTATGGTAGTGTTGTTATGAAATTCCCTGATCTCAACTGAATCTGGATAAAATATGACTCTCATGCCCTTCCTTATATGATTCATCTGATACACTGATAAGATATTAGTTATAATATTAAACTAAATAATGGAGACAATATTTCCCCCAAGGATGTGTGTGCAATGTGAGGTTTAAATGTATAAATGTTCCCTCAATGGTTAAGTTGAACCTATAAACAAAGTGCATAAATATGAAGCAAAGGACTAGCATGGGAACTAGCCTAGAAGAACCCTATGATGAGGTGGAATAACTTCCAAGATGATGGAGGGTCAATCTTGGAATGTTTCATATAATGCGAATCAAGTGCAAATGGAACCGCGGTAGAGATATGTGGTGAAATAGGTATATTGTAATAATGATAACTCCTATAAAACTAATGAGAAGCTATAATGAGAGATGTAAAAAATTATATATACACAAGATAGTTTAAGGATGTGAGTGAATAGATATAATGTGTATAGAAGAAGGCCTAGGGGATACCTAGAGGCCCTAGAACAAAGTGATGTAACATATACAACTAAAGGCCCATCAAGAGAACTAGAATGATGTGAATACATGCATGTAACTAAGGGCCTACTATGAGACCTAAGAGGAATAGTGTTATGTGAGGTAATATGTGAAATAATAGGCATATGTGTAGATGCACTAAGAAAGATGAAAACTAAAAAATATTGGGGCACACAAGGAGAGAATTTCCTAAAAGGAAAACATTGGATAGTGACAACCTATTAATAAACTCAAGTATGCCGCTAGTACCTCTAATAATTCTAATACTAAGTTTCAAAGAAAACCTAATTTTTCATCTTGTAGGTTGGAATTGAATTTTTCCCTTTAAAAGTAGGTTTTCTTTGAAACTTAGTATTAGAATTATTAGAGGTACTAGCGGCATACTTAATTTTATTAATATGTAATAGTTTAGATCCAGACTCTTTTAGTGTATGACATAAATGGTTGAAAGATTGAAATTTATTTAATACAATTCATTCTTGCAATGGGGGAAGAAAAATTTGAACAAAGAGGTCTTGTAACTCACTGTTAGCTAATATGTTGCTCATCTTAGTAAGCTTCTATAACGTAAGAAATAGTCACCAATATGCTCTTTATATCCTTGTTTGAGTTTGAAAATTTGTGCGTAAGATAATTTATCCCCAATGTTGATTGAAAAATATGACAAGAATTGATTTTTTAATGTAGAAAAAGTGTGCAAAAATGTGTGGGGATATTATAAAACCATTGTAAAGAAAAATCCTTAAGACTTCTAGGGAATAGATTAGTAATTAAGATATCATAATATTCATATTCAAAGGAAACAACCTGAAAATATTGAAAATGTTCTTGGGATAAACATTTCCATCATAGATAGGAATCTTATGGGTAGTGAAACCAAGAGATAAGGGTATGAGACAACATATGGTGTAAGTGGTTTATGTAATAGTTGAGAAGAGTCCTTAGCATTATAAGTATGAGAGAAACCTTGTTACAATTGTAAGATGTGCACTTGGAGAGAGTGAACAAGTGACTCAAGATCCTGTTTTTATATGAAGATGCATGTGAGCCAATATAGTGATAGATATGAGGTGGAGTAGCAATAATGGCTACATGAATAGGAATAAATACATTTTTCATAGGAATGTTAGGTGTCCCCAAATAACTAGGAACACAAAATGTGGGTGAAATACATATGTGATAATACTGATCGATAAAATAAGTATCATTAGATTGTTGATCATGATAAATCTTATCAATAAGGTGAATACATATTATAGGCTCAACATGATGTAAATTAGCATAGAGTTGAGCATGAAAATTAGGTAAGAGTTCAACTTGATCTTGATATAAATCATTTCCCTCATCATGATCATAATCATAGGAATGTTCAATATTGGTTTCAATGTCATGTAACGGAACCTCGTGTGAGGGTGGATCAATGAAAGAGTTAGAGATAAGAATAAAAGAATCCATTGCACTATGATGCTTATAAGTAGGAGGTGAAAGCTTGAGATGCTCAATATATTGATTAGAAATCTGAGCACTACGCTATTAGGGCATATAAGGAAAACATATGGGAACTAAAAAAAATCAGCCCTAAATACTAGATGAAACCCTAAGGCCACTAAGGTTAGGGATATGATGTTTGATTAGGGAGTCAAGTTCCCCAAATGATTTCACTTTATAAGTTATCTATCTAAACCTTTTTCACATTTATAATGTTTTCTAACATGCATAAAAAGGATTAATTATTGTTACAAGAGGATATTCTAATTTAATTAAATTCCAACATTAATTTTATAAATCAAAATAATGATTTACAAAGTGACTATTGATCTATCAACTATAAAAACACAAAGGAAGAATTACACTTAGCTAATTCTATGTGGATCTAGAGGAGTTTGAGTGATCTTAATGTCAGAACATGATAATTTGGGGATGGATGTATGTAATGGAAAGTTACAAAAGCTATGGAATTAGGTTAAATAACCTCAAAGCTTTGCTAACTCATCCATGCACCATGAGATAAGAGATAAACAAGGGAAACTAACATGAAAGCATCATAACTTTGACAAAAAATAACATGATAAATCTACTCTCAACTCTTTTGAAATATTAATGAAAGTGAACCTACTTAGATTCTAAGCAATCAAATTATGTGTTGTTTACTCCCAAACATACTGAAGAGATATATCTAAGTTGGCTACATGGCCAAGCTTGAGATCTTCTCTTACTAACTATATTTGGAGTGGATGGATGCAAGATGAAGGAGCTCTCAAGAATTGAGTATGGCCAAGATCCAAATATTATGTAGCTTAAAGCTATCACAAATCATTTCTAATGCCTTTCCAAAGTTCTTGAGAGATACGGACCATTTGAAAGGAAAGCCTTAGGCTTGTATTTATAGTTTCTCGTTTGGAAGAGTTTGGAATTTGGGTGCATGTGGGACTAAAGCTCTTTTAGACTAAATTAGGATAAACATGATTTAGGCTTAGTTAAACTTGGTTTAGGCTAGTTAAACTTTGATTAGCAAGTGATTAGAGAATCATTGAGAGTTGTGATGGGTCTAGATAACCAATTTGACTGATAGATAGCCTATGAAGACAATAGAAGTGGTTTATAGAGAACTAGGGAGGTTCTGAATGGTTGAAAGGAGGAATGTTTAGCTAATAAGAGAGATATTAACCAAATTAGCTAATTATAAGATGAATACAACTGAAAGAGTGTCATGAATGGGAATCTGAGAGTGGAGCAAAGAAAGGTTGATTAATGAAGTGTCGTTAATCGGTTGAATTAGAGAAAATGCTAAGTGTAAGCATACTTTAGGTGTCTACATTTTCCCCTCTTTGAGGTTGCGTAAGTGATGTCACCTCAAAGAAATTATACAAGCATAAGGAAGTAGAAAATTTTGAAGGGATAGAAGAAAAATGAGTAGAATGGAGGATTCCCCCTTGATTTTTGATGGGGTGATAGAAGAACTTGATTGACGATAGAAAAGATGACAAAAAGAGAAAAAAAGAAAGAATAGTTTGAAGAAAAATAAAAGAAAGGGGATATAGAAGAAAAAGGAGTATGAGGAAGAGGGAATGAGCTAACATCCATCAAATTCATTTTTAAACAACTTTATTTTCATCATATTCCTAGCCATCTTCATCATCGGTCCTTATTAAAAAGAATGAACAAAACTGTAGTATGACATGAAAAGCCATATACGAACAAATGTCCATTAATAAAAACACCAACTCCATGCAACATACAAAATTCAATGCAATATGAGAAAGTAAAATATTCCTAACTCCATGCAACATACATAATGCAATGCAATATGAGAAAGTAAACAAGCCAACCTAATAGAGAAATAATTACAATGTTTTTGTTATCGATCTTCAATTCTGACCTGTGCGAATTAACGAAAAGGGTTATGATCATGCCCTAAGTGAGGATACATGCAAGGGGAATAACGAAGGACACTTGGGTCCAATGAAAAATAAATGTGCACTATGAAATATTACCAGGCACTAGCAATGTGTCTACAATGGAAATGCTTCATTGATGGAATTAGTACCTGAGACTAGATCTAGGTAAAATCATATGAATAGGTCAAGACCATCCATACGGTTCTTACCCCACTTTACGGTTTTTTCCTTGTCTATAATTTGGGCCTATAACTTCTTGATTGCTTCACATGCCTAGAAATGATTGTCACTGTATGTCAATATTCTTCTCTCACCTTTATAATGGCTCTGTAAACTCTACTCAAACCCTCAAACCCTTATAGTGCAAGATGGAGTTCTTGCAAAAAAAATCTGGGTGGGTTGTGGGAACCCATGTGCACCATTAACATTGCCACTACTCTAAAGAGGGATGAAACTGAACTTTTTTCTCCTAGCATGGGATATCTATGGTTGTGCAATCATAATTTAAAATTCATGTTTTTCCAATGCCTTACTTGAGTTTCACACTTGCTCAAATACTTGGGAAGGGTCACTTTTCTTTCTTATGGAAAGAAGATGGAGACTCTTATACCTAGTAGGAGACTTCATACCTGTAGAGGGTACTACACTAATGGATTTTCATTAGTTACTTCATTTTATAGGTATTATAAAGTTCCTTTTGTGCTTATTTTAACATGAGGAGAACCTAAAACACCATGATGCCAAATGATATATGATTGACTTACTTATATAGGCTTCTGATGGTTATTTCTTTCATGAAAGGTTGACCAATAGGGAATATAAGTTTATATATAGATGATGAAAGTGATATTTTATGCCCAAAACATGTTGGTCCAACATTGTATTGTAGGGTTAGGATTGACATGTGTCAATCATGACCAAAACTGGTGGTTTTGACCAAGAGGGAAAAACATAGTTTATATTTCTAGGTTGGAGGATGGATGTCTTTAGATTTATTTTATGTTATAAAATCTTAGGAACTAATGATAGGGAGGGATGAAAAGAAATAAATTAATTACAGAGATATCAAAGTGTGTTACGCAAGAGTGAAGAGAGTGTATTTGTGCATGTAAGTGTGCAATGTCAAGATTAACATTATCAAATGATATATTACCAATTTTGAGTGCCTACATATAGGGAGAGGCACTAACCATGATATACGCCCTGTCAAAATATCAACATTATTTATTATCGATATGATTTGAATTTTACTCTTGTAGACACCTGAAATATGCTTACACTTAGCATTTCCTTCCATTCAACTGATTAACAACACTTCGTTAATTCCCCATTCTTCGCCCCACTCTCGGATGCCCATTTACAACACCATTTTAGTCGCATTCCTCCTATAATAAACTTATTTGGCTAATATCTCTCTTATTTAGCTAAACATTCCTCCTTTCGACCATTCAAAACCTCCCTAGTTCTCTCTAGACCATGTCTATTGGCTTCCTAGGCTATCTATCATTCAAAAATGGTTATCCAGACCCCTCCCAACACTCAATGAGTCTCTAATCACTTGTTAATCAAGTTTAACTAGCCTAAACCTTATTTAACTAGCCTAAACCTAGCTTAACTAAGCCTAAAACATGTTTATTCTAATCTAATCTAAAAGTGCTTTTTGAGCTTTAGTCCCACATGCACCCAAAGTTCAACATCCTCTCATTTGAAAATCTATAAATAGAAGGGTCACCCCTCCCTTTCAAACTTACAACTTTACTCACAAGTCCTTCTCTCTCACATTTGGAGATATTAGCATTAGACCTCGTTTGCATTAGCCAAGCTAATAGGCATTTGATGTTGGCTATCCTCCATTATTGAAGCTCCTCCATCTTGCATCCATCAACTTCATATTAGGTTAGTAGGAGGGTATATAACTTGGCCTTGTAACCATTTTAGAGATACCTCTTCTTCTCCATTGAAGAAAACAACAAATCTAATTTGATTGCTCAAAGGTTTAACTAGGTTCAGTTTATGTTTTAAGTAATCATAAAGTAGTTAGCGATAAAATGATAGTGTTTTAGTTTAATTCATTATTGTAGAAGTTATCTTGTTTAGCACTCATCTTGATGTTTAAGATAGGTTTAGTTAGATCATGAAACTACTTATCTAGTTTCTTGTTTATTAACATAACTAATCTTCTCATGCATACATTTGGCACGCCTGGTGGGACACTTATGTCCATCCTCCATTAATGGAGGTCTTTTGAGTTCTTCAAAGTTTATTTGTAAGTTTTTTGGATAAAACAACTTGTTATTTCTTAATTTTTTTTTCTAACACTAGCTAAATCACACTTATTTGCATCTATTTTGTGGGTTTGAACTAGAAATAGGATACTTTAACTAACAACTAACCTGTTTGCTCTTAAAATTTTTTGAATATGTGAGTTTTGCATTTTTTCATAGGGTACGAGTAGGTGATGTAAATGGGCATGTCCACATTGAATCCCTAGCATCCCCATAGGAACAGGCATGCACCTATCTGGATGTACTTATCATTAACAGTTTTTCTCTCTACAAGAACATGCACGCATCTTGGTCGGCGGGTCGACGTCTCCGTCTCTCTAGACGTGTCTATGTAAATAACCCCACTGTGTAAAAAATTGAAAATTTTTGTTTTATGCTTGGACACATCTCTGTTTAACTCTAAGCATCCATGTCGAGTTGCAAGAGTCTTTGTCTCTCTGGACATGTCTATGTTTTTGTTATACTATGTATTTTACTAATTTTGTTTTGCAGGCATATCCGTTGAGTTAGGCATGTCCGTGTCGAAACTCTAGCATACCTATCAGAAATCTTGCATAGGTATTACCCACCCTTTGAATTTTTACCTTGCATGTGTCTACATTGGTTAGGGCACATATCCGTTGGCTAGGGCACGCATACATCATTTTGGGTGCGCAGGTGTCTCTGTGTAGTCTGGATTCATCCATTTTATTTTTAATGCTCCTTGTTTTCATCATATCTTTTGACTCGTTAACCCGTTTTCAGAGTTTGAATAGGCATCGGAAAGAGAACAAAGTGTAATTTGTGAGGGAACTTACAAAATTAAAATACCTTTGGTATATTTATTTCTATCACAAAACTCCCAAAGTTCCCCGGAGACCTTAAAAAATGCAAAATACTAAAACTATTAAAAAACTGCTAAAAATAGATTTCTATAATTTTACGATTTTCTTGTTTTTCTCAATTTTGCAGGGTTCTAACAGTGGTTTACAAGTTTCCTCTTCATTAATTTATTTTTTACTAACTTTTTAAAAATCATTTGCATATTCATTTTTGAAATTTTGAAACACGTATGCTCTTCTCTCACGCCTTTCTAGGTGATCTTGGGAATCAAAAACATTTCACCACTTTCTTCATACTTGCAAAATGGTTTAATTAGCTTTCAAAGTTGGTTAAAAGGAACTCCTTTTTGCATTTCACTTAGGAATTTTCCATTTATTAAAAATTTGAGTGAGATACCTTGTTGCATATGCTCTTTCCTTGCGTTTTAGGATGATCTGGGAAATCAAAAACAACACTTTATCTCCTTTGTATGACATTTTAGAAAATTACTAACCTTGGTATGTAGGACCAAAATTGCTTTCTAAAGAAAGGCATCAAACCAACACACAAAAACTTCTAATACATGTTTTCATACAGGTTACCAAATGGTGTGTTACTTAAAACCACATTTAAGATAAGCAAGATAAAAAACACACCACTTTCATCACATTGTATTACAGGTTTCGGAAAAAGGTATGTCCCTATCCACTTAACTGGAACATAACCCCTTTGGCATAATGCCTTAGGATACAACAATGGGGGTGGTTCCAGGAACCCTAAAGTAATCCAGTGTTGAGTAACCTCGTGGATGAAATAGGAATTGTTCCGCTTACCCACTTGACTAGTTTTACAATGTGAGTTAGAGTCACAAGTTATCTGTATGGCAACCCCAGTGATGGTACAACTAAACGCACTAGTTTCTAATTGTATCAGAAAGGGGTAAAGTAAAGTTGAGATACTCCCAAGATAGTTAGGGTGACTATTTGGATAAATCAAGCTCGCTTAAGATGACTTGTGACACCTAGTTGAGAGATCTTGTTAGGGAAGCCATTCTGTCAAGGAGCCCACTTTACTAGTCCATGATCAAGTCTTAGCCATCACAAAGTGATAACTTGTTTGGATTCAAAGCCTTGTTTTTCGAACACAGTAATGAATCCATTTAAGTTAGATCTAAGTGTATCTCATCACGGAGTTTACAACGTGTTACTTATCTTGGTTTCTTTCTTGCCTTCAGATGAGGTGAAACTTTTCCCAAGTAACACTTAGTTTATTTCCATACTTTCATCTACACCTTTGCATTCTTGTTGCCCATTTGGGGAAAGGGAAGGCATCTTTCGGGAGTGTTGTCATAGATAGTGTTCACCATGTTTTTGTTCATTTACGCTCATCCATGTTTGCGGCTGAGTTCTTAAACATCTAAAGTGCGTGGATGCATCCTCATATCTTTGATGGCCACTTGAGCCATTGAAATTGTGTTGATAATCTTTGCATCGAACTATCATTTTACACACTCATTTTCCATAGGGAGTATTTCCTTATTGATTGGCTTTGTGTTTCACACTGGCATGATTGTTCATTGTGATCATTCACCTAGAAAAATTGTTTTCTAGGACAATCCTTTTTGATATCATTGAGATTGTGTCATCACAATGTCTATTTTCCTTAGAGCTTCTTCAAAAAATCATGCATGTGTATCCATACTTACGTAATGTCTAGTTGTTTTTCATTATGCTTCCTTGAATCAACATGTCACTTCCTTCCCTTTGAAGGATTTCCACCACATCATCTAGGTCTAGACATTTTTTCTTAAATGATGCCAATAATTAATAACTATCACGCGGTTTCTCACACTTACTACAATATAGAACCTAGGTTTAGGAATTCAAATCAAAAGATTACCATTACGACTAAGCTTTGTTTGGTTCTTCATGCTAGAGTACCCACTCAGGTACCATGTTCCCCACCTTCAACTCATATTTGGTGGTATGGTTTGGATTCTTCTGATCCAAATTATTATTCAAGTTCCCCCATTTCTTCTTTTGATTCAGATCCAAACTACCATTTGGATTCCCACTCTTCTTCTAAAGACTCAGATCCCAACTTTTTTTGAATACCCCTAAATTAAATCTTGAATCACGGTTGTCTCTTCCTTCATAGGACCTTTATTCCAAATCACCTCAACGACATCTTCCTCCTTTGAATACTCATGTGATTCTACGTTCCGTCGATCGAAGATCTAATTTGGGTCTTGAGTCATAGTTCTTTGTTTCTTCACAGGACCTTCTTCATCAGTCATCTCAATGACCTCTTCATCCATCAAAGAGTTCTATGACTCATATTACCTCTAGTCAATCATGTAACTTGACTCCTACGTCGCAACTTAACGGGTGGCTATGTGATCCTATTTTCTCTCCTACATTGCATCGTCTTCTAGAAAATTAATCTAGGTCTAGAGCCAAATCATCCATTCATGAGACGCCTACCACCAATCCTACTTCCTCTCTTGAGTCATCTTCTTCTATCAATCAATCGTCCCCACTTATCGAACCTATTTCTTCTATTGAACCTTATATGGACAAAGAACAATAACCTCTACTGATTGATTTCTCTCAAAATGAAGAAAACATTAGAGTACATGATGATATCCCTTTATAGGATTACAAACAAGGATTCTTTTTAGAACTCAATACGCTCGCGTATGGGGAGGAAGAATTTGATCCTTTTTGATAGAACATAAAGGAAGATCCTAAATTCATGTAACTTTATTCTTTTTCTATTCCATCTTCACCTTCTTTTGAGCATGATGAGATGTCAGGATCTAGCATTGAACTATGGCATATCTTCTCATTACTAAATCATTCATTATATATCATCATTCCTCAATCAAAATCTCGTCTTGGGTAATCGCTGAGTAGCCCATTGTCTTCTTCTATAAAGGAAGATCCTAAATTCATCGAACTTGATTCTTCTTCGATTCCATCTTCACCTTCTTTTGAGCATGATGAGATGTTAGGATCTAGCATTGAGCCATGACATATCTTCTCGTTACTAAATCATTCATTATCTATCATCATTCCTCAATCAAAATCTCGTCTTGGGTAATTGCTGAGTAGCCCATTGTCTTCTTCTATCTTGGATCCACCCCTAGGTAACCCTCCATTTTCTACTTTTGGGTCACCTCTTGGTAGTCCATTACCTTCTATTCTTAGGCCACATCCTAGTAGCCCTTCTTCCTCTTTTGTCTATGAGACCCCTCCTAGTAGTCCCTCCTCATCTATACTTGGGCCACCCCCTAGCATCATTTCATCATATTCTTCTATTCTTGGGCCATGTCCTTGTAGTCCAACTTATTCCATATTAGGGCCATATTCTAGCAACCCTTCATCATCTTCTATTAGTGGCTCACCTCCTTGTATCCCATCCTTTTCAATTCGGGGACCATATCCTCTCCATCCCTTTACCAATGACCAGGGCAAGCCCACTATCATTTCTTTCATTTCTCACATCAGGTCTAAACGTCCATGTTCACTTTATTCTCCTTCTTAAGATCATAAAATTCATGCATCAACTTATAAGAAACCCAAACAGTTTCTTCATCAAGCTTAGGTAAAAACTCCTAAGAGCTCCAAAGATCCTAGTAACTCATATGATCCTAGGGTTAAAAATCAAGCACGATTCAAGAACGCACATCAACGTAACCATGAAGTATGGCACAAAGTGCATAAATATATTGATGGGGGATTAAATATCCCACATATGAAATCATCATTTCAAGATAAATTGTAGTCATTTTTTGAGTACGATCTCACCACGATCATCGAGATTGGAAAAAATATTACGCTTGATAAGAAAACATGCCTAGTCTCCCTTATCAAGGAAGTCAAAGAAATCATTGTTGGATCTTACCACATGGAGTGACTTTGTTAGTCCCAAACCTCCTAAAACTATCAAAAATATAAAAAAATATTTAACAAATGTAAAAATACAAAAAAACATGGGAAAATACAACAAAAATCAAAGGTACAAAGATCAAACATTGCAATCAGGTATTACGTACACATGGATGTTTCTTTCTTCCCTTTCTTATCATTCCTCTATAATTCTTCCTACCATTTTCATCCCTTTAGTGATATTTTTGTTAGCCTATTCACACACAATTTGTGTCATTTATCTCTATGGTATCTATTTAACCTTGGTCTTTCATCACCTTGGTAAATTAAAGAACAACTAACCTCTTAGAGATCCTATCACATTCAACATCTAGTAAAATTATTGTGAAGAACTTTTGGACATATTTGTTGACATTATCCAATGTCATCATCACAATCACTTCCACATCCTTTCATCAGGCCATCAGTGGTTCTTAACCCCTTGTCAAACAAGAGAGCTAAAATAAGTTTTCAGAAAGAAAAAGAATCAAAATCAATCAAAAATTAAAAGCTAAAAGCTACAAAGCAAAAGTAAATTGATATATTACTCTCTCTTGGGGCATTTTCAATAATATCTATAGGGGCTATGGATGCCTGACTGATAGTAGATAAATTTTGCAATTAGAATCAAATGCATCTCTGTCAGGGCTATGAATGCTTGGCTAGCAACGGAGCAATGTACAACTATCCTTCCACCCTTCATTCACAAAATATCCTTTTCACCAATGGAAATATATCTTAAACCTATTTCCATAACATATCATATCTCCTTATAACTCCAAGTGGAAGGCCTTCAACTAAGACCATCTCTATAAACTACCTGGAACTGCCCTAAAACTACCCTTTAACTAGCCTTGACAAATAGGGTACACTTTTCCATTTAGATTAATCACCATGTCCTAAATCTAAAATTAATATCAATAAAAACTCCCATAATGAAAACAATTACCATTTATTTTGTAACTCCTTTTGATAACCTTCTCCCGAACTAAAATTATTCAGAAATAGGCATGTTTGAGTGGGGCCCACTCATCACCACAAAATATTTCATACCTTTCTGGAAACCTAGAGGAGTCTTATATATCATAAAATTATCATACTATCACTATCATTAAATTTTAGGAACTTTTGAGCATTATCTCTCTTACCACTTTGGAGCTAGGGTTTCAAACACACAAAAAGTTGTTTACCTTCTTAACATTCGTTCATAAAAATTTGATGATGAAATGACCTAATTATTTTTTTCAAACCTTTTAGACTCAATTTAGAAACATACCTGAAATCTGTAAGGTCCCATAGAAAGCATATAATTCAAGTTGAGCATCAGAAGGTGAAATTCAAGCTAGAGAACACCATTTCTTGGACCTTGTTTCACACAAAATTTCATAGCTTGCAAAATTCTCTTAAGAATGACTCAAAAAAATTCTCACACATCTAGGAAACATTTTTTTATCATCTCAAATAATTATTATATCTCAAATAGTTCTCCATCTTCTCATCTCATCTCATTTGCATGATTAGCCCTTAGGATTTTACATGGTTTAGGCTAGGGTCAAGTGAAACATCATAATTCATCATTAAACCTATCCAAAAGGTCCTAAAATCCTTATTACATCATGAAGAAACTTCATGAATACATCCATGAGCTCACTTGACGCCACAACTCAACATCATGCCTCAAAGCACCTAGACTTGGTCTAGATGAGCACTTGAATCTTGGTCTTCAACCTATACCTGTACCCTGAAACTCATGTGAGTGCCTAAAAACTCCCAAAACATTCTCTCAATTCTGCTACCATGTGACTCAAGCCACCAAGAAGCTCCAACCATCATGCATCATCACCTAAGCTAGCTAGGCCAACTGACTAGGCTTGCTAGAATAAGCCAATCTCACTTAATCAAATCATACCACCAAAAACACAACTGAAAATCCATGTCACCATCATACTAAGTATCATATAACTCCACTCCATCAACCTCTTTTTCATTAATGGTATCTTAAATCAATGATAACACCTAGAACACAACATGCCAACAATCTCGCCCTTTGTCATTGATGGAAACCCTCCTAAACTACTACCCTTTTTTACATTAATGAAAAATCATACATGTACTTGTATTACATTTACCTTTCTTAAATTCATAGGTTCATATTTTGGTTCAAAACATTAGCCAAAGTCTTCATACTAGCTCACAAATAAGTCATTTCTCGTAAAATTCTTATTTTAACCTCTTTCAAGGCATTTAAGACTGTACTCCCCCTGGGGAAGAGCATATACAAAACCTAGCCATGACAAAAATGGTGATATTCAGCTAAAAAAATCTTTCTTACCTCTTTCTTGGGTGTAGGCATCAAACAAACTCCTTGTTTTGGCTCAAGAACATGTTTTCATCTCCTTATACCCTCTTTTGACCTATTTCAACCTCTAAGAAAATAGTAGAAGACATTGGACTATGAATAAAATTCACACACATGCCAATAGTATTGACTAAGAACCAAAAATTTCCATGATTACCTTCACACTTTAGCAAACTCATCTTGTCAAAGCCCAAATTTAATTATGACATCAAACCTTCTAAAGACTAAGATCACTATTCTAACTCTTCAGTGTAATTACAACCATCTTTGATAAGCTCTAGAACACCATGACACATCTTCTCATCACTCCCCATAGACTCATTCCATACCAATCTAGCATAAAAACATAAAAACAAGCCTCTTACGTTGCTTACTTGTCATGAAAATGACTCAACCATCTTGACATAGTCTTGACCCGTTTCCTTAGTGATTTCAACCATAATTAGATGAGATTATGAAAATTTGATTCATAACTTGCTTGACCTTGGAGCAAACAATCATACCATACCTCACATACCTAGTAGCCATCTGGAATGCTTTCTAGAGAGGAAAAATGTGCTCCCCATACCTTAGAGACACCTTAAAAACCTGTAGGATACTAATTTACTCTTCTTAAAGACTTGATACAATCATCTTAGTCAACTAACCAATTTACAAGCTATTATACTTGTGATCATGCTTTACCTTGCTACTTAGTTCCTTCCATACAATTTGAACACCTTAAAAAATGAAAACATTCTCCCCTTGTTTTGAATACTTACTCAACATGTAGAGCCAAATTTTAGTACACAAAATGACCTCTTGCAAACCCTTGACAGGATATATTTTACCACTTAATGATGCAAGATATCACAATCCTTCCTTCCATGTAGACTTGTCACATTTTCAATTTTCTAAATTGATTTAATTTTTTTTTCACCATAATCTAATTGTAATACATCACAAATCTCCATACATAGAAATACATTTGTCTCAAAAGCACTCTAACAACTCATTTCTATTCATACATTGGTCAATTTCTTTCGTAGTTCACTATTTAAGTTGCCTTCACATCCTTTATTGCATCTATGACCACAATCGACTTACTTGAAGTCATACCACAATCATAAACCCTTTATTAAAACCTTACTACAGACCTTACCTTGTTGATCTTGTACTAACTTGATATTACTCTTCCACACAGACACGTCTACCATGATAATTACCAATTTTCATCTTCCTCAACATTGTATGATCTTTGTGTCTTCATTTCTCCCTAAGAAACATTTCATAATTTCACTTATTACTTTATAAACTTGTGTAGGATGTACTAACAAACTTCAAGAAACCATTCATAGACTTATATATTTTGTCTCTATACAGGAAATTATTTTTCAAGGCTTATAATACACACCTTATGATCTCTTACACTCTTGATCAAGATTATGCTACCTAACCTTTTTCATCTTGTTTTAAATCAACATTATGTGACATACCTTGTCTTACATCCAAATTAGCTCTTGGTGAACCACAATTGATTTCTTCTAGGTTCCACATGAACTGTATTTGGATATCTAAACCTACACATTTGGACATTGATATCTTATTTCTTTATCTTGTAGGCCCATAACAGTCCCTAGAAACATGGCCATACCTCGTTGCTAAATGAAGCACAGTACTCATACCTCGTTCCCTTGTAGCCTCCATTATCTCCAAATCTATGACTTGAAGACTCATGTCGACAATATCTATCAGTATGACTTATTTCTCATGGTAAAATTTTAGCATACACCACACTCTTATGAAATTCTCACTTTTAGTATCCCTCCAAGGATGGTCATTCTCTAGAAAAAATTTTACACTCCTTATCCTTATGACCAAAACCATTACAAGTGAAGACAATAACCATTGAAAAATATCTCATACCTTGAATCCATTTGGCTGCCTTAATGGACTTTATATCGTCAAATTTTATTTGATGAAGATCTCCTTATTTTCATCCTTGACACCTTGGTTCTCCATCCTTATTTCTTGGAACCTTATCATATCTAGCATCTTCTCCTTATCCCTTGAGGTCTTCATTAAACCCCAATGACCTGTCTCTATCACCCGCTGATATCTTGTCTTTCCAAGAAGATCATCAAGATCATTGGCACTTTTCTCATTTTTTTTGAAAGGACATAGTTTTCTTGCCAACCTCTAACAGTTATACCCTCCATAAACTGTACATATCCTCTTTATATTTAGTGCATTTAATTTCTTTTTCCTTCAAACTTGAAACTAGGAACTTTACCTTTTCTTCTAGCAATATGAATGAATCATTTAGCTTGTTTATTTCAAAAATGTGATTCTCTTCTAGATTAGGAACCCTATCTTCATATCCTTTGATCTAATATATTATATGTTTGTTCTTATTTTTATTATGCCTTAACTCATTTTTAATGCACACTAGATCATCTTCAACATCATCTTCCTCTTCCTCAGAATCTCTACAAGAATTTGATATGAAATCACCTAATAGTGAAGAGCCACCACTAGTAGATCTCATGACATATTTTTTCATGAATAACACCTCATCTCCAACATCTTCACAATAATATTCAGACTCAGAATATGACACACCATTATTAGCATAAAACAAGCAATACTCTTCCTTTGAATAAAAACTCTTCTTCTTGCTATCAAAATTTTTTAAGCTCTTTTTGCCTTTTCCATACTTATGATACTTCATGTCATGATCTCCATCATGTTCATGTCCATCATGATCTTAAATTTTTTTCTTATGAGTACAATTGACAGCAATTTCCTCCTTTACCACATTTAAAACATTTATAAGAAATCTTACCTTCGTATTTTCCAAATCCAACCTTCAATCTTCTAGCAGTAATTATAAATAGTTATTCATCTTCAAGCTTAGCAACACCATCAACCTCATTGGTATTATTTTCCTTAATATTCATTTTAGATATGAAAGCAACCTCTTTCTTACTTGGTTTAGAATCAGTAATATTCATTTTATATGTATTCAAATTCCCATGTAACTCATCCATCTTCAAAGTATTCAAATCCTTGGCTTCAATAGCAGATAATTTGTAATCAAACCTAGCAGTTAGGGATCTCAAAACCTTTTGGAATACAAATTATTCTTTCACATCTTCTCCTAAAAATTTCATGTTGTATATAATCTTGTCAAATCTAAGAAAATATGAAGCAATAGACTCATCATCACTCATCTTAAGACTTTCAAACTAATTTCCAAAAGTTTGAAGCTTCGAAATTCTTACCTTGGAATATCCTTAATAAAAAACTTGAAGTTTCTCCCATTCTTCTTTTATTGACTTGCAATGCATTACCTTTCCCATCTTAAATTCTCCTAGACCACACAATATAGCATTCAAATCCTTTGAATTATCACTACGTGCCTTCTTGTCTTCATTATTAGTTGGTGGAGTAGCAGGCACAATATAACCATCCTCCACAACTTTCTAGATTTAAAACCTTAGGTACATGATATGATTTTTCATCCTTAACCTCCAAAAATCATAATTCACACCATCAAACAATGGTTCCTTATGGTAGAAGAACCACTCTGTTGACTCGCCATTATTGTGTTTCAAAGCATATCCTGTTAAGTGATCAAACTTCTCCAAAAGGACCTACTATGATACCAATTTTTGGAAGCACCATGGACTAAGGGGGTTTGAATCAGTTCTTATAAAATTAATTCAATTTCATATTGCTTACTTAAACCATAAACCAATTAACCATATATTATTGTGTGCACAACATCATATAACATGCATTTAATCAGCCATGAAAAAGAGAGACACCATCATAACACAATATATAAGTGTGAAACCCTCAAGGGGAAGAAAAACTTCTAATTTTTTTTCTAATATTACACACAACAAAGACTCAAGTTAATATTACACATCACAATAGATTTATTTAGTGGGGCACCAACCCCACAAGGAGCATCAAACCCTAAACAATTGCTGATATGATTCATAACAAGAGGCTTGCATGAATATAAATCATCACACAAGATTTTTGATCAAGATATTACTCAATATAAGTTACAACAACTCAACTGATGGTGATCACAAAATTTAGCTCCAAACTCCTTCAAACCCTCACTCACCTAGCTCACTTTTTCTTTTTCCTTATTCACTTGAATTTTCCTCAAACACATGGAAACACACTTTAAAACATTCTTCAACCTGTAATACACTTGATAATCTCTCAAAACATGCCTTCAAACTTGTTAAAAGAATGCACATGGGCCGCACGTTTTCCCTCTTACTCAACTAGTGAAAATTTGAATTCAAACATGCACTTTATACGTTCCTCTTGATTCAAACATTCACTAAGTTAGTTTCCCTCATTTTTTTTAAACCAAGGAAACTTTAAAAAATCCAAAATGAATCATTAAAACATTCACATATGACCTGTATACGTCAACCATGCCCAAAACCACTTATCGTGCAGCAAACCAACTCAAAACCCCATCACTAGGATGAGATAAAACAGAAAATGTCAAAACCATGATTATTCAATATCCAAAATTCATTAAAAATTTAAAATATGACATATAAGAATAATTTATGGTCACACCTTTTCTTGTACCAATCAAATAATTCATAACACAATCCAAAAGACCCATATCCTTCACTAATTAGTTGTTTCCAACAACTTGATTTCACCTTTGGGCCTCAAGACCACTCAAGATAAACTAAAATATGGCATGTAACCACTATATGTAATCCTCATAGCCTTTAAATCACATCCATGCAAGTTAGAGATGATGAAGAATCCATTTGTTCAATCCACGACAACTTTCCTCTTCTCTAAATCATGCTACCCAGAAACCCATTTTGCAAACTCAACTATTTCGCACCCTTTACACCACATTAAATTACTCCAAATGCCTTCAATAGAAAAAAAATTCATCCATTTTAAATTTCCATGTGATATAAAACATCAACCAATCCATATCATTCTTCATTCACTTAATTCTTTGAGCCTGAGTACTCCTGTCCTAAAAGCCAAGAAACCTTCTCCATAAACTCACCCAGATTACCAATAAAATATCATTAGCATGAGACATAAAATATACCACTATAATTATATATTAATCCTCTTTTGATAAAATAATATAACTCCTTCCAACTCCAAGTGGAAGGCGTTCAACCAAACTTATCTTGCAAACTGCCTGGAACTACCCCAAAACTGCCCTTTGACTAGCCTTCACAAATAGGGCACACTTTTCCATTTATATGAATCACCATGTCCTAAAACCAGCATGTACATTAATAAAAACTCCCATGATAAAAATTATTTCCATTTATGTGTCATCTCCTTTGGACAACCTTTTCCCAAACTAAGATTATTCAGAAACAAGAATATTTGAGTGAGGTCCACTCATCACCAAAAAATCTATCATACCTTTCTATAAACCTGGATGAGTCCTTAATATCATAAAATCATCATACTAGCACTAAAAATTAACTCTGGGCACTTATTAACAATATCTCACCTACCATTTTTGAGCTAGGGTTTCAAACACACAAAAGGTTGTTTACCTTCTTAACATTCGTTCAATAAAAATGTGACAATGAAATGACCTTTTTTTTAACCTTATAGAATCAATGTGGAGACATCCCTGGAATCCACAAGGTCCCATGTAAATTACATAATTTAGTGTGAGCATCAAAAGGTACAATTCGAGCTAGAGAACACCCTTTATTGGACCCTATTTCTTACAATACTTCATAACTTGCAAAATTATATTCAAAATGACTCAAAAAAATTCTCACCCCTCTATGAAAAATATTTGCATAATCTCTAATCATCATCATAGCTCAAATAGTTCTCCATCTTCTCATCCCATCTCATTTGCATGGTTTAGGCTAGGGTCAAGTGAAACAACATCATAACTCATCATGAAACCTCTCCAAAATGTTCTAACATCCTTAGTACATCATGAAAAAAATTCCTAAGTGCATCCATAAGCTCACTTGATTCCACAACTCAACCTCATGCCTCCAAGCACCTAGACATGGTCTAGATGAGCACCTAAATCTTGGTCTTCAACATTTATCTATTCCCTAAAAATTATGTGAGTTCCTAAAAAATCCCAAAACATGTTATCCATGTTAATAAAATGCTCCTCAAGCTGCCAAGAATCTCTAACCATCATGCATCATCACCTAGGCTAGCTAGGCCAACGGAGTAGGTTTGCTAGAATAAGCCAATCTCACTTAATCAATTTATACCACCAAGAAAACCCCTGAAACTCCATGTCACCATCATAATGAGTATCTTATGACTCCACTCCAACATAATATTTGTCATTAATGGTATTTTACATCAATGAAAACACCTAGAACACAACATACCAACATAGGTCATCCACTGCGCGAAGGTAATCCTAGTGGAGGATCAGGTTTGGGATCAGGCCCCACTCTAGGACAAGGGACATAATAGCCATTAGAAAAATTGAAACCACAGTAGTAAACCCCTTAGAAATTATTTTATATGTGCCTTCATTTTCTGGAATACAAAGATGTGGAAGATGTAGTTAATCATGTGCATAAGTGTGAATTACTGATTAAGAAAAATATAGAAATATAATTTCTAAAATCCTAATAAAGTTACAGTGCAATGATAAATTAGTAAAGTACATATTTGACACAAGAAACAAAGATAATAAATTTTAAACCCTAAGTGCAAGAGAAGGTTTAAAGTACTTAACTAATTTTGTAATAATCTCAAAGTTATGCTGAGCTTGAAAACTGATGAAACAGGAAAGCTGAGTGCCACAACCGAGCCCAGAAAAATGCATAATTTTCAAGAATGCTAGCAAAAGGGTGCCTTGACTGGTTCAGGGGAACTTAAGCAGCAGGGACCCTCTATATGCTCCTATGACTATGAAGAACCTCAGGAAAGGATTTTCACAGGGTCCTAAGATGTTTGATGGAGGTCACTATTAGTCACCTATAACTCATTGAAAGATCATTAAGTTTTCCTGAAACCTGTAAAGAGAAAGAACACATCAAATCCTAAAAATAAAAATATGGAAAATGGGAGTTAGACTAACCCCTACAGTCACCTGATTGAGTGAACTTACGATCTGAGTGTTGCACTACATTTCAGACTCCATGTATTTTTATTTTTGTAGAATCATGCCCTATTTGGTTCTTGTACCAAATGCACTTGAATAGCAAATAATAGCTATATTTATAAGATGTAGATAGATGTGTGCATGGAAAAAGAATGTGGTCCATTGTCCCTTAAATGGATGTTAGATGGATGTTATGATGCTCTTACAATGCCTTTGGATGCAACCTTAGGTAATAATAATAGATGTTTAGATTTTGGTCCTTTATTATGGTCATATAGATTTGTATTTATATAATGACCTTGTTTTAATTTTTAATTAACCACTAAAAGTCTGACCATCAAGAAAATAAGATGCCCAATAGCTAGAATGGACCAAAAAGATTCTAGCAAGATACAAAGAGGTTAGGGGTGAATAGAGGGGATGGGGGAACCTAGGCGTTGGTATCTAGACTTAGAAAAACTAGTGTCAAAGGTCAAAATGGGAAACAAGGTGTGTAATAACAAGAAGGAAACAAAAAAAAAAAGCACAGATCCCACAAACAATGGTCAATTAGTACTTTTCTCACTTATGAATGATATGAATAGTGGTATGTGAGGAGGACCTAGAGATATACCCAAAGTGTGTGATTTAGTGTCTACATTTTCCCCCACCTTATGTTGTTGAGTGAATTATCGATAACATAAATTAGATAAGATATGTGTACCTGATAACCATGTAGATTGATGGCGAAAAGTGTGCCAAGGAGACAAGAAAAAGTGTGGAGTGAATAATATGAAGTGTGGAAGCTAGAGAAGAGGAAGTGACCCTAGGGGTGAAATCGTATGTGTGATTTCGTGTTGTACCTATTTTCAATGTCACTCGATGCTTGATGGTGTGATTGTTTCTTCCCATAAGGGTGGACCTGTAAAAGAGAAGAGAAAATGAGTAGTCAAATATGTGTATATGAAAATTTTGATCCAAATGAGTAAAAATTATGTAAAAATATGAAAAGGAACATGTGCACCTGATCCATGATGATTGAAAAGAGTAGAGAGGATCCTAATAATGTTTTATAAGAACAATTTTTTTAGGTGATCTCATGCCAAGAATCAGTTTTTTCAGGAAATTTCAGGCCAAGTGTGAGTTTTTTGGGCGATCTCACGCCACTACATAATAAGTGTAAGGAAAAATTTCTAGTGTTATTCTCCAACCTTTTACTATTTTCCACAATATAGACACCATTGCAGATGGTGTTCTCAAATATGATCTAGTTCGATCCAACACAAATAGAGAAAAGGCGATAGAATGCATGCATGTTAATTATTGAAGGACTTTGCTTGTACTGAGAAACATGTTGTGTAGACTACTGTAAACTGTTCTACTCTAAGAAAAATGGTGTAACTACCCCCTTATCATAGGCTCCCAGGAAGGTTAAGGGGTGCCCAGATGCTACTATATGGTGTTGAGTGCTGGCATCTATGTTGTGTTGAAGACCCAAGTCATATTCTAGGTTGTTGCTGAGACTGAAGACTATGTTGTACCAGTACTTAACTGTGTTGTACTATGATTATAAAATATTGTATGGGGTGACCGATTCCCTAATGATGCCCCCTCATTTTTGGTGCATGTGACATTTCTAGGAGGATGTGGCCCAAAGTAGGACCAGTTGCTAATCTAAAGTTGATGCCTTGCATGGCGAGGGAATGTGCTTAGTAAAAACTAAGGCACATGAAAACAAAGTGGCTAGGAAACAAGTGTTATTGCAAACAACACAAATACACATATAGGAAATAATATGTAAGCTAGCAACCAAGCAGCCAAAAGAATACAATGTGCACACAAGACAAAGGGAAAATCCCACAAAAAATGACAAACAATGGAAAAAAAAGTGTAATAAACAACCATGGTAGTGAAGACTTCCTGCAAGAAAAATAATGCAAATGAAGTACTTGTTAGGATGATAGAAAGATAGAAAGTATGTCAAATTTTGTATGATCTGATATAGTTGTGTGCTAATGAAAATGGGTAGTTGTGTAAAATGAAACAATAACACTTGTGATGTGTATGGAATTAGATGCCCCTAGGAGCCATTGTAGGACTAGTAAGAGGTATAGTGCCAAGCATCCATGCTTTGTATAAAAATTTATGTAAAGGCTACATTCACAACTAGAAGGCAAGTGAATGTGCATGTTTATATGATAAATATAATGACATACAATGTATTTTTCTAGCATAGTAAGAAAAGTGTACATGCGAGTATAAGTAAGCATGAACAATGTGCAACCAAGATATGCAGTATGTTGTGAGTGTGAATGGAATGGAATGCAGTGTGAGTATGATAAGATCAGCATGCCCCTTGAGTGAATATGAATAAGTAGGCATGATATGAGATTCATTTATAAATTCCCCCTCAGTAGTCATGAATGAACCATATAACAAGAGTGTGTCATCAAGAAATGGTTTTAATTATGTGTTATATAGATATGATCAATAAAGTGTAAAGTGTATAGAGTAAGTGAGTGTGTTGAGGTTCTTTTTAGATTGAGACCCTTAGTAGTTGATTATGAACCATGGAACTAGAGTGCATCATCGGGTAGTGTGATGTGCAAGAATGTTATACCTGAGAGATGTTTCATGAATTTACAAAGTATGAAATGTGTCATGTGTATGATGTGAGGTTCATATATGTAGTAATCCCTCAATAGTCAAGTATTAACTCTAGCACAAGAGTGCATCATCGGGTAATGATGATACAAATGTATCAAGATGTGTAAGACACGTGTGAAAGACAAGAAGTGAAGTAAGAAGTGAAATAGTATAATTGTGATACACTTGATAATGCTAGAAAGGGTGGGGATGAGTAAGCATGATGCCCCCCAAGTGTGTGATGATAAGTATGATCAAGTAACATTGTCTAAGATATTTTTATTTTCATGGTCAAAACCGTATGGAGATGCATCCAAGACTTGTAAGAAATTGTATGTGGTAGATAATAAAAGGAGCCATTATGGCACAAATTACAGATGCCCATTGCATATTCTTTGTCGATGAAAGGTGTTGGGGAATAGCCATGTGCATACCAGTGAGTGATATTTTTTTAGTAGTTGAGAAATGAGTCATTTCAAATAGAAACATGACTGAAGGGCATAGGTAATGTGATATGGATATGATTAGGATCTAGAGTTCCCCAAATGTAGTCAAGCCAAGACTTTCCAAGAGTGAGTGGAGCAGTTTGAGAAGTGCATGTAACAAAAACTAATAGGTGGAAGACTCCGAGACCATAAGTAGCAGTAATGTGAACATATCCATGATATAAATGAGGAGAACAAGATAGAGGAATGATATCCTCCAATGTGAATCCAAGTCGATCCAATCCGTCATATATGCAAACAATTTCAAAGAAATCGGGAATGAATGGAATTTTATTCCAATAAGAGTTATGCAGGAAAAGAGTACAAGGGAAAGGAGGAAGTGTAGGTGTGGGATCCTCATGAGAATATGATATAGGTGGTATGATGTCCAATGTATGGAAAAACCCCAAATAAATCACCATAACATTAGTAGTGGGAGGGGGTGTTTTGAATTGATATTCACTAGGGCGAATAGCCACGAAAGTATCATTGAAAGATGAATCATCTATATCAATAGGAGTAGAATTAAGGTTGCACAATTTTTCATCAATAAGCTCAATGGTATCTACCTCATCATTTGAATCATCAATGATGGTATTATCATGCTGGATAGTAGTATCAAGAATATTGTTAGGAGGTGAGTTAAATGCAGGAGCAAGAGGAGTCTCAACAAGTGGAATGGTAGTGTTTAGTGGAGTTGATACGGTGGGTGAAATGATAGCAGTAGTATGAGTGGAAATAGATGGAATGCTTGCATCTATGGAAGAAGGTAGTAAAGCACTAGATTTACCTACATTGTATGTATCAATATGACTATATGGAATAGGATGTGATGGAGGGATAGACATATTAGTGACAGTGTCTATATACAGAACTTGAATGGATCAGGTTCAACAACAATGGTATATTCATATCCATCATGTAATAATTTGACATAGCAGTGCATAGTAGATGGGACAACATGCATTTCATGAATCCAAGGTCTACCTAGCAAGAGATTAAATGGAAATGAAGAATCAATAACAAAGAATATTGTAGGAACAACCTTAGGCCCAACTTATATAAGTAATGTGATAGTACCTAGGCATGAGTGATTAATGGAATCATAACCACAAATGAGAGTGGCATTTTTAGCGATCATATTATCAGTAATATCAAGTTTCTTTTAAAAAGAGTGGTCACATAGATTAACATCAGATCCATTTTCAATGAGTACACACTTAATACAAGGGGTTACAATGATAGTTGTGATAAGCAGAGGTGCACATGGATTATCAATAGCAGATGGTGATATGTCCTCGTCATTAAAGGATATAACATGTGGTAATTTTTTGAGATACTGAATGCGATGTGTGAATGCCACTAAAGAAATTATCACTTTCAATGTGAATAGACCTAAGGGAGACCTCTAAAGTATGACGACAATCATGCACATTTCATAATAATTCATGAAGTGATATTTTCCCCAGTGTATTCTTAAGTTTCTTGATGATATCATAGCCCTTACAAGTAGTAGCACAAGCCATATAAGTTATAGGTAGTGGGATATAAATGGATGGATCCGTAGGAGGAATATTACATCAAGTGGTGACAACATTAATAGTTAGATTAGTTGTAGGCATGATAAAGCAAGGTGGATGTTGAGTATGAAATTGTAGGAAATAAACAACAATAGTAACCATGCCAGAAACCTTAGTTGGAGTGAAAGAAGGATAAGAATCTTGATCCATGATTTGAGAAGAATAAAACATGTTCAAATGGTAGGGTTTGAAATGTCAGGTTCACTAAATTATTTAGTAAAATATAGAAATATACTTGCTAAAATCCTAATCAAGTTACATCGCAAGGATATAGCAGTAAAGTATAGATTTGACACAAACAAGAAAGCTAATAAATTTGAAACCCTAA
Organism: Taxus chinensis; assembly: GCA_019776745.2. Taxonomy (NCBI): domain Eukaryota; kingdom Viridiplantae; phylum Streptophyta; class Pinopsida; order Cupressales; family Taxaceae; genus Taxus; species Taxus chinensis. Next base: position 76,634,871 of record CM034149.1, read on the forward strand.
GTACAAGAGAAGGGATAAATTACCTATCTAATTTTTTAATAATGTTGAAGTTGTACCAATCTTGAAAATTGATGAAATAGGAAACCAGAGTGCCACAACCAAGCCCAAAAAAATGCAAAATTGTCAGAATGTTGGGATGAGGGTGCCTGGACTAGTTCAGGGGTTCCTAGGCACCAGGGATCCTCTGTATGCACCTATGACTACGTAAAACCTCAGGAAATGAATTTTTCAGGGTTACAAGATATTCATTCGAGGTCATTGTTAGTGACATGTAACTCGCTGGAAGATAGCCAAGTTTTCCTGAAACTTGCAAAGGGAAAGAGAACCTGCGAAACCCCAAAACACATCAAATCCTAAAAAGAAAAATATGTAAATGGGGATTTGGACTTACCTCAGTGGTCACCCAACTGAGTGAACATACGATATGAGTGTTGCACTACATTTCATACTCCATGTAGTTTTGCATGTGTGTGTGTTTATGGTATCATACCCTACGTGGCTACTATGCAAGACACGCTTGAATAGAGAGCAATAGCTAGATGTAGAATATGTAGATAGATGTTTACATGGAAAAATTAACTTCCCCTCCTATGAAGTGTATGTAAAAGAATGCAGTCCCTTTTCCCTTGAATGGATGCTAGATGGATGTTTTTATGCTCTTATAATGCCTTTAGATGCAACCTTATGTGATATTAATAGATGTTTAGTTTTTGGTACTTTATTATGGTCACATAGCTTTGTATTTATATGATTACCTTTTTTAAATTTTGTAATTAACCGTTAAAAGGCCAATCACCAAGAAAATAGGATGCCCAATAGATATAAAGGAGCCAAATGATGCAAGAAGGAAATAAAGAGGTTTGGGGAAGCTAGGCACTGGTGTCCAGACTTGGATAAATTGAGTTTCGAAGGTCAGACTTGGAAAGAAGGTGTGTAATACTAAGAAGGAAACCAAAAAGAAAGTAAAGAGGCCAAAAACAACAATCAATTAGTTCTTTTATCACTTAGGAATATTATGAATAGTGGTATGTGATCAAGACCTAGAGATATACACAAAGTGTGTGATTTAGTGTCTACAATTACTATGGAGATCCAAGGGCATAACAACTCTTGAAAGGAAGGATAGTCAATTTTCCACAACACTTCAAGGGTGTGCACATAGTTGGTATAGGAAATATGATCGACATGAGGAAGTATTTGATAATGATGCATTATGTGTCATATTCTTTGTTGAGGTTCATATACCTAAGTTCCAGCAACAGAGTATTAGTGAGCTGAAGGATATTAAGTAGGGTCTATCTAAGAGTGTTAGGGAATATGATGCGTATTTTAAAAATTTATTGTCTAAGATTTCCTATGACATCCATCAGATCCAACATCCATGGTGGTTTTTTGGAGGTTTATTAACACCTTTCTGAAGAGCTCTTTCACATAATACATTCATTGATCCATGTAAGGCCTTAGAAGTAATGTTGCATGTTAAATTAGTATGAAGTGTAGAAACGGGGTGAATTCCATTCCGTGAAGCCTAAATTAAAGAAATGGATACTCAGTTGGAGAATTTTTCATTCAATTCACCACATGAGATGTGCAATGGATTATGGTGTACTGATATTGAGGTGGAAGGACATTCAAAGGATATTTTCCCACACAATAATGTGCACACATTGTTGACATCCTGTGAGATTTTCCATAAAAATTACGATGTTCGTAATTTTCCACTTTTACAACACACGATGCAGAAAAATGTCTACATGTATTACAAGATCTGTGATGTGCATACTCATGACACATTTTATTATTGTTTGATTGATCATATCCATTAAGCATGTGATACAGGGCTGTACTAGACCACTATGGAAAGAAAATCACAAGCACAAGAAGGAAAAAATAGTGAAACGTGCAACAATGACAGTGGCAGTCGTGGAAGGTTTGTGTGAGGGACATATTATATGTGTGGATCACCTTATCATTATCAGCATGAATTTCCAAAGAATTGGGTATGCATGTTCTGTGGGAAGGCACACAAGGTTGAGAATTATCCAAATTTGTATGCCCATATGTGTAAAAATAACAAAAAGGATAAGGGTGCAACTATGATTAAAGTAGATCATGCTAAGAAGGAGAAATTGGTACTAAAGAAGAAGGTTGATCCTAAACTTTAGCGTTTATTAGTCACCATGCACACAGAAGAAACATGCACATAAGTAGAGTAAGGTGAGACATCTCATTAGACAATAAGAAGTGGTACATGCAAAGTATCTAGATGTAACCCAGCAGAAGGAATTTTATCAGGAGACCATGGGAATTATCTAACATTTATAAATGAATGGCATACAAATACTTATTCATGTGGATAAATTTGAAGGATTCGGTAAGGTCAATATGAGAAAACAAGGTGTTATATTTCCTAGATGCATAAATAGAAGAACCCTTTTTTGAGTTCCCACTCACTAGCCTGAACAAGGTTTCTACTAGAATGAAAGATGAAGAGAAAATAGCCCTCACAGAAAGATACCACATATCAAAAACAAAATCAAGGGAAGAACTATTAAAAATAGTTGGAAAAGTGGTTCAAAAAAACCTTATTAATAGTGCATATAATCACCTACAAAGAATAAGAGTCGTTGAGAAAACCAAAGAGATCAAGGAAGTAGAGAGTAAACTAGGATACTTAACCAAGGAGCACACAACCCTAGAAAAAAATATGCATGCATAGATAATAAGGAACAATATTTAGGGAAGAGGATAATCCTCAACGAGCCTAAAATTACAAAATAAAACCCCATCACCCAAATAATAGGTATAGAGAAGTTAGAGAAACCATTAATCCTTCTGCTTAAGAAAATGGAGGCATATAAAAAGAGGGCATGATAAGGTCAGAGCAAAAATGATAATATACATGTTATTTATACTGAAAATTTTATGGACATGTGAGTATCTAGAAAAGAATCTCAAACAAAAGGTTGTGTATACAAAAAATTTATTCAAAGGCTTATTTGAACATACTAAGATAATAGATGTGTGCATCCTCCAAGACACCCAAAAATAAGCCTCCCTAGAAGTATAGATGGAGAGTGGTGTTATTGATAAGGTTTCTCATGATAAATTCTTGGAAGAATTTAAAAGGTTAGGAGAAGAGGCCAACACAAAAAGGGAAAAGATCAAGCAACGATTGAGTGAGCTAAGGAAGATAATTGGCAAGGTAGAGACCGAGATGGAAAATGCAACTACCTAGGTAGAAAAAAATATAAGAAATCAAAGCTAAGGCACTTGATGAGAGGAAAGGTGCCAAATATTTGACAGAACTTGTTGGGTGGATTGATCAACTAAGCTCCCTCTTTCATAAGGCCTTGGATGAATGGAAAGTGCACAAATATTTACTCAAACAAGAAACCCAAAGTTATTCTAGGGGGTTGTAAAAGTGTTACTTTAGGGTGGGAAATAAATCTAGTGTGGTGTGATGCTGGGCCCCAAAATTATTCTATTATTTCATTGGTAAAGTTCCACATTGGGAACCAATAATTCATTTTTTAATATTTATATTATTTGGAGCATGTGATAATATCAGAAGAGATGCACCCCATGATGTAGGTAACGAGTTACACATTAAGTTCATGGAAAAACATAATAAAGAATAAAGCTATTTTTAGGCATGACCTTGATGGAAAAATTAGAGAATATGCATGAGCAATAAAGTTGGAACATCATGAATAGAAGATCCAAAAAAAGAAAATGCACTAATATAGGCACTACTATGAAAGAGAAAAGTAGGTGTCACACAAAGAAATCTAGTTGGTTTTAAAATAGAATTATTAAAGATAGGTGAAGAAAGCATGTAAAGAAAAAATTATGCCTCCAAAAGCAGTTGATCTTCTATGTAGATCAAGGAATGAGGAGATGAAGACAAGCAGAAAAAATGTCTCCCCAATGTAATAGTTAGGATTTGTTTTTGGAACTCTAGGATAAATATAGTCTTCTTCAAACTAGTGAAAGGGAATTCCCCACTAGTATAAATACCCCTTGAGGATTATTTTAATATGGATGGTGTGTGTAGAGAGAGATGATAGATATAGATATATGGATAGATTTTCTTAATAGAAAAGAGATAAACATTGTATGGATATTGTGTCTAACTAGTTAATCTAAGGTAGTGAATTATGGATCCATTATGTGTATAATGTTGCACGTATATTTTGACATTGTCTTGTTGTAGTGTGATTATTATTAGATGTTTTACTTGTCTAAATACCTCACCATCAAAATTTTAAATTATATAGGAGCCCAGAATATCTCACGTATCGGGTAAGCATGTTAAGTTATCCTAACTTAGTGTGATAGGCCAATGAGGGGAGATAACGATATTGGTGTGTGTTAAAATGGTAAAAGTTACATGCTCATGACTGGTTAAACTAGATGCAAAAAAATATTAAGTTCAGCTCTAATATGTACTAGTATATCATTAATATTCCACCCATTTATACATGAGTTAAAATCAATTTCTCTATCATATTACTGTATTTTTGACAACTTAGTTTCTCTCTGTTGTTTGTTCCCTAGTCGTTTCTGAAGCACCATATTCCTAATTTTGTGTGACAACCATTGAATAAATAGAGGAATTAATCCTTTCATATATAATATTTTGCATACTTCCCGAAACTTATTCCTTTCCATGTTATCAATTTCCTGTTTCCCATATAATTCATTTCAGGTGTGTGTTTCCTCTCTCAAAAATTTAATTTCACCCTATATTTCACATACTAGTTCCTTAGTTTCCTATAGAACCTCTATTTTTTCCCTTTCATCTGGGTATCCCTTCCCTATCTGAGGATTTTTACACAGAAATTCCAATGGGGATTCAAAATTTTACACTTTTAATTCTACTCCTCTAGTAGTAATCTATACTTTTGGTCCTTGATCAATTGTTTACATGTCTTCCTGTCTAGAACCTCTAGTGTGTTACATGTGATCTTGATCATTCCTACACCATTTTCACTTTTTTCCAACATTTTCACATATATATTAGGGAATTATTCCACCTTATACATATTTCTATAATATTCGCATATAGAAAATGTTGGGAAGTCTTATTAATAATGATTTGGTGAGTTATGCTTATCACAACTTCTTGGTAGAATTCTTCCTCCTTGTCTAATTTATTTTTACCTCTCCCTTGTATATTCCCACCATACTCTTCATGATTTTTTTTACTTTGGCTTGCTTTAACCAAATAATATAACAATTGTTAGTGTTGTGGGTGTGTGTGTTTTAAATCTTACAACAGTAATACATCTTCATTTGAACTATGCATTATAATAATGCAAAATTTCTTACATCATGACCATCCCCACATATCTCACATTCCATAATAATTTATTTAACACTATGGTATGGACAAATAGTCTTTGTATGTCCTTCTACCTTGTTATATATACACTAAGTGCCACTTCAAGTTTCCAATGCATTGTTTGTTTTGAGTTTTTCTAGTCGAGTCACCATAAATGTAATTTTTACTTCCATAAATGGGTTAATTCTAGTATCTACACTACCAACCACTTCCATATGAAATTTTTCTTCTAATTATTCTCTTGGATCTATGAATATCTTATGGGACAAAGTATGTTTGAATGGAAAACTTAACCCCCCAACAAACCACTGTGCATGTTGGGTTGGATGGATATCGTAGGACAACTTTAAGATTAATGTTTTGATATACATATTATATGTGTGCATGCTTTGAGTAATATCATGTTTGATCTCTTTAAGGGCCAAGATTATTTTCTACTCAAAATCTATGATATCAAATTACTTAAAAAGGCCTCCTTTAGATGGTCTTAATCTACAATAACCAGTTATGGATCATGCTTCATATACCAAATGTGTGTTTGGTCTAAAAATTTATAGCAAATTGGCTTGCTTTGTTCTCTCAGGAAGTAATCCCCTTTATGCACTAAATTAGCTTACATGTATTCACATGTTTTGTGTAACTCTTAACTTTGTGGTATTCTAGAAGGTACAGTGAGCTTTCATAAAATAGTTTTGGTGATAGTACTTGTTACGCGGCTTCTATAACTTTCCCTTGTGATCCTGAGCTAGCTTATGGTGCTCCAAAGATCCACTTCCTCTTTCACTTCTAGTTGGCATAGTCTTACTATAGATTGTGTGTATGGCTAACCCACTTATTTTATTATTTACCACTTGTTTAATTGTATGGAACTTCCAGTTTCTCCACTTTGTGCACTACCAATTTCCTGAGTTGTATGTCCCGACATCAACATGTCAAATCTTCCTACCTTTGTTGTGTTAAGACCATGCTCAAAGTACGATATTTTTGGTGTTGGTGAAATAAATTGAAGTAAAACTGGAAATATTTCATCTAGAACATCTCTTGGTTTTTCTTTCCTGATCTCATCATCACTATCAGTCTCTATTAGCACTTGATTCTCAATATCCATAGACCCTGTTGCATGAGTAGTCATAGTAGGTTGGGAAAGGAATCCATTTATATTATACAACACATAATTATCATCAGGTCTTTACTTACTTTGGCACACTCTTCATTTATCCTTTGGAATCTTCAACATTCCCTTCTTCCTCATGTTATAACTATTCACTCAATATTTTTAGAAGCAAAAATAAATGAGGGGGGTGAATTAGTCCTACAATTAATTTCCTTTCATTTACCAAACCATACATTTATCATTTATATTGTTAATACAACATTCATAACCGAGTTTTCTCAAAAATATATGCAACATCAACCACAAGAGAAAGAAACAAATTACTCAACAAAAGAACACCATATGTAAGTGGGAAACCCTCGTGGGGAAGAAAACCCACTGAAACTCTTCTTATATTACACAAACCAAAGTGATTTAGTAAATAAACAACTTCACAAGGAGAACCAACCCATTATTTAGTGAGGAACCAACCCCTAGTTTAGTAGAGCACCAACCCTACAAGGAACACCAACACCTAATTTAGTAGAGCACCAACTCTATAAGCAGCACCAAACCCCAAATTTAGTGAAGAACAAAATCCTCAAGTAGGCTACAACCCCATAGGATTAAAAACCAAACAATCATCCACCTGTATATATTTTATCTCTGATAGTTCTGCATACATAACTGATGGAGATCACATATTCAGCTCACAAACCCTCAGTCTAACGTTAGGTCTTCAATCTTGCTCTATCTTATTCCTTCTCACCTTGTATTTATTATAACCTCTTTCACACATGATCTCAATAATTCCTCAAAATTTTATTCATCTAATCATACCTCAAAATATTCCATCATACCTCCAAAAAACCTTTTCTAGGTCACACTACTCCCCCATGCAAGACTCGCTCACAAAACGAGCTAAAGCATCACTTTTATATACATTTATTCTTTATAACCAAAATGAGGTCCATCCCTCATGATAATTTAGACCCATGAATCACTAAAAACATTCCATAACTTTTCCACAACAGCTATAACTGACCCAAGTAGTTCGGCTTGCAAAACCCCTTCATTTCATGATAAAAAAATCACTAAAATACATGCATTAGGATGCAAAAATTCTCCTCATTTCAAAACCATTATTATTCAAGATCCCATATTAATTAAAAATTAGTAATACATAATATAACAATTTACCATGGTTTCAATTTTTGTTAACCAATAAAATTATTTCATTTACTAGGCCCAGTTCCCTTTACAATTCTCAAAACAACGGATTCTTTCACCCTTCAACACCCTGGAAACTTTATAATGACACCAAATAACTTCTACCACACCAAACCATTCCATGTAACCACTCAATTTAATTTTCATAACCTTTATAACATTTCTAATCAATTTATAGGCCATGAAATATCCATCTATTCAAACCGCATCTACATTTTCCTTCGCGAGATCAACCTGCCAAAAACATTGTTTCGAAAGGTTATCTCATAAAATAATTTTTTCATATATTTAAGACCTCCAAATAGATTCATTTGATGAAAATTTAATTCTTATAAATATTAAATATGATAATAATCATCACTAAATCCATCTCATGCTTCAAACAACATCAAACTTTCACTAGAACACATCCTATCTTGAACTTCCAAAAATATTATTTCTTAAATAATGACCTAGAAACCCTATCATATGACCTCATCAAGAGTAAAAAATTATATCACTATAAATATATCTGAATCTTCTTTCCAACACAACTTTAATAACCTTCAAACTCCTCTTGTAGCTCAAGTTATTCTCATTTTACTGGACCCTACTATTTGAGATCCCAAAATTATCCTTTGGCGAGTCAACTTGTTTAGACTTGAAAACACCATGTACCTATATGAAATTTCTCTGAAACCTCCATCAACATCAATAAAAACTCTCATACATCATGCACCATTAATTTTCCATACTACTCCTTTGGACCGTCTTGTCCTAAAACCTTCTTTCTCATAAACTGCTATTTTAAGGTGGGGCCCACTCATGACTATGACCTCAACCATACATTTATAGAAATAGTGAGAAGTTATTTACAAAATAAAATCATCACTTTTTATTAATCAATCAAAAAAAATTCACCATACTTCACTTTAGGTCAACTGCTCCTAGCTAGGGTTTAACTAGGGTTTTAGACCTCTTTACATTCTTAACATTTAAAACTTGATGATAAACTGACCTAATTTTTTTTTATAAATATTATAAAATAACCATATAATATTCCCTAAAATCCACAAGTTCCCATGCAAATCACACTATTCAAAACAAGCATCTGAAGTTGAACTTCGAGCTTGATTTTCACTTGTTCTTGACCCTGTCTCATAAAATCGGTCATATCTTACAAAATACACATCATGGGAGCTTGAAATTTTTGTGAGATCACTATGACTCATCCCTGTAATATATAAAAGTCACAACATATCCAAAATGTATCTAAATATCTCCATCCAATCTCATTTACCTATGTTAAATTACATGTTTCTTACTTGTAGCTTCCCAAGGACCCTGTAGACACATCAAACCACTAGACTCTGACCTAAAACTCACCATAAACCTCATGTAAACTACCAAAATACTATAAAAATTCTTCAACAATAAATATCTATTCTATATCTCATACCTTTACTTCATTATGGATGTTCTGGGGCCTGAAACAAACTTGGAATGACCTGACTCAACCATGAACATACCATGTTGACCATATAAAGACCTGTGAACACTCATGAAACATCATATGAACCATTTTTTGACTCATGAAACAATCCAATAGACTCAATAATTCTCATACTTTGATTCATCCTAACAAACCAAGCACCAGGACCTCCTAGAACACTCAAAAACTTGACACTACCAATCAACCTTCATGTTTGGCATCTAATTGAAACTTAATAGGGAATCATACCATGTTATGACACATTTTTCCATCAAATGGTTTTGACATCAATGAAAATACAACCACACAATGGCCAACTATCTCCCCCTTTTTCATTGATGGCAATCAGCAAGACGAACACCTACATGACCTCAAAAACATGTTTTTGATGTCTCTCTCCCCCTTTTCCATCTATGTAAAAGTCTGCAATGACTCTACCATATGAAAAATGACAACTCACAATGGAAACAATGGAAAACATGACTTACATGCACAATATGTTCCCCCTTGGATTGAACTTGCTTCTCTTTGACTCCTTTAGCAGTAGATGAAGATCCTATGGACCTAATAAATCAATAAATCGATCTCCCCCTGAAAATATGCTCCTCATTTTGGACTTCATTTGTATGGGGTTTTTCTTGGTTTACTAACTTAACACCCTCCCTCTTTGGAGGTTTTTTGGATACTTTTACATATTTTTTATTTTCACTACTATAGTAAAATTCTACCTTAAATTTCTAGGATTATTATCTCTCAGGTAGTAAGCTACCTTTTTGTTGAAGGCATCTGAGTATTTGATGAAATAGGAATCATCACTAGGTCTCAAATTCATGGATAGTCTTATCAAAGTTTTTTTAACCTCGTGTTAAAATCTAAATAGGTTCATTAGGATTTATATTAATGTTTTCAAACTCAGTAAGAGGGAATCGAGGACCATTTTTATCACCATACTGCAGTTTAAAGGAATTCTTCATATCCAACCATTAATCAATTGAATTTTCAAGCAATGACTTGTACCATTCCCTAGCATCTTCATCTAAAGTATGTATACATACACATTTTCATGTTCAATTTCAAAATCTTCCAAAGCATTCAAGAAGAGTCTAAGATGTTGATCCCCACTTATGGAACTATTCCCCTGAAATCTGGACAATCTATTTCAGACCTCATGTTGAACCTCATTTGGATAACCAATCATTCCACAAATATCTATGGGTTTATAAGTGTTTAATACAAAAGGAGGTCTAGGTGGAGGTTGTGCCATATTGTTTGGATGAGGTGTTCCAATAGGGGGATTAAAATGATAGGGAAATGGGGGTCTTTGGGACAATGGAGTGTGATATTTAAAGTAATGATACTTTAATTATTATGTTTCACAAAATAATCTATTATTTCTAATCAATAAAGGGGGGAAATGAGGAATACCCACATCACTTGAAAATCAAGGACCCTCCCGAGTTAGAGTGTCCAAATTTTTGTAAGGAATGCTTGATCCAGAACCATCTGAATTACAAGAATAATACTCCACCAAAGGTTGATCACTTTTAAAAATAAGTACAACTTTCTCTTCTGACCATTAATCACCCAAGGTTTTCCAAACTTGTTTTCTCCCTGTATTAGTCTTTCCCAATTTTAGGAATGATCTTCTAGCATGATTTGATTTAAAAAAGGATCTTCTTCCTTCCAGCTTTGTGAAATTTTCAAGTAAATCAACCAAGATTTAAATATTTTACACTGGTTCTTACCACAATTCTCACAGAAGATGGAGCTGCCACTAAGGTTTTACACCTTAGATGTGTTGATTACTTGAAAACACTTACTAGAAGATAATTTTACTCATAAATAAACAAGTCTTTAAAAAATTTCACAATATTTGTCAGGAGTTTCCCATAAAAAGTCAAATTTAATGTATATATTTCTTATACTAGGAAAATATAGAGCAAACAAGTTCAAATCAGGATCTATTTTAACAAATATCAAAAATGGATTGGGTTCCAAACATGTATTTAAATCAGACACATAGTAAACATCACCAGAGACAAGTATTTTACTCAATTTAGGGATATAGTCCCTAGCAACGGTGTCAGAAAGAGTGTTAGTACCCAAAATTACACCCCCTTGGGGCCAGGCAGTATCAATAGATGAGTCGATGAACTTTAAGGGTGGCAGATTGGAAATGTATGTCATTTATAAATGGAGAAGATGTCTGAAAAACTTGTTTGGACCTGACTTTAGAGGGATCAGGTGACATGTACAGAGGGAATGACCTTCCCTACTACTTTAGGTCTTGCCTTTGATGAGGGTAAGACAACCCATTCTGTAACTTGAATTTACAAGAATAATAGGTGTAATCATGGTTTCTTAGTATTTTATTTGAAAATTTAAGGATTGGTTCCTGAGTGAACATGGTCAATATATGTACTATTTAACTCTCACGAGTTTTCATGCTAAGTAATGCAAATGTCACTTAAGCAGGACTCAGAGCTACTCTAGACAGTGGAACATTTCTATCTACTCCTATGCATAATTATGAAAGGATAAGGTAAAATCAAGGTTTCCTTTCAATAGTATTTGTAAATGGACACAATAGGGTGACTGACAATTTTTTTTGTATTATGTGATGAGACTCAAATTTTGTTTTGTTTATAAGAATGGGGGATTCACAAGACTGATAAATCTCCAAATAAAACTACTCACAGTACTTGTTCAAACACATATGACATTCCAGACAAGAAAGAACAACTCATCAATTCATCATAGCTTCTACTTAAAGAAATATTTGCATTCATTGATACTCAATCATGACAAATATTTCACACAATCCTCAAAATATTCAACAAAAAATCTCATGCAAATATTCTAATGAAGTGTTTCTTGCTCCTAATCTCATATACTTAAGATACACTTAGAATCTTACAAAGATCCATTAACAAAATAATCTTCAGAAAGGATTTTATAATTGCATTCAATATTGTAAAGTAAAATATCACAACACAATATTGAACAAATAACCAAAGCTTAATCACTAAGGGATGGGTATAATATACTTTAGAGAAGCAAGAAACATAGAATTGCAGTAAAAAATGCAATTGATCAATTAAGTGTTCAACACTCAAAATCCAAAACATAAAATTCAAAAGGCCAAAAACCATAGGTAGACAAATTTAATTTAAATCCACCAAATTCTTGAAAAGGGAATAATAAAAAGACCAATCTCAATTCCTGTTAAGTAAATATACATTGTAATCATCTTAACATCTGAATTTCAAAGAGTAAAACCTTAAAATGTATTTCTAGCATAATATTAAGCAATGTCACAAAAAATATATCAATTCTTGTCTTTTACAAAAAGCTTAAGAAAAAAGATCCCATAGTATGAGGACAGAACCACTCATACTTATACTATTATTCTATATGATTTCCCCCCAAAAACATCCTAGAAGGTCCCTTGAATCCTCTCTCCACGTATTTAAAAATTTGTAGAGGAAACACCTATGCTAACTGAAAACATCTTCACTTTTTACTCCTGATTGAGCTGAGTAAAAAAGGAAGCATGTTGATGAGACATGGAAGAAATAGAAAATATATTATTTTGTTTCATAATGAGATCTATCACTCCCTCTTCATTGCACTTTCTTCTTCCCATTGGATTGATGTGATCTTTCGCCTACCTTGTTCCTATAAACATCATACCTTTCAAACATTTGAGTTACAACTTCTTCATCGAGTCTTGAGTGGTAGTTGAAGATTACTTCATGTTTCATACTTAGTTCATCAATCTCATTAAAAAATGATCTTTCTTTCTTCATCCTCCTTATTAATTTATCAATTTTTAACTCAACACATGCCTAGTCATGCATGAGAGACACATTGAAAAACTCTTGGTTCTCCTGGTTTACCCATAACATATTCTCTGAAAATTCTAATCAAATTTTTGATTCTCTCCATTCTAATTGTTTCTCCACTGTTCTGTCCCAATGGATTTATCTATCAAAGAATGAATACTACCGATATAATATGTTATTTTATGTCTCATTTTATCAATAATTTTAAAATAATTTACTAATATTTCCACTCTTACTTTTTCCATATTGTAATATTCATGTTGACTACCCATAGAATTAGGGGACACAATACCTTCCTTAGTGACCATGTCATCATGTATATTTTTTGATATCTTCCATTTTGGGTAGTATATCAAGCCACATTAACTTCTCATGATCACATTTATCCATTAATGCCTTGGTTGCTTCTACCTTTTCAAATTAATGGGTATACCATCTCACAAAGTTTGTGATTATTGGTTCACCTCTGGAAACCAAATCATTCTCCCATATGATAGTATCCTCCCCTATTTCACTCAAGTCACTTACTCTTGTGATGTCATCATTAGTGATCTCTGGGACTTCATTTCATCCTTCCTGGTGAGTTATAGTCATTTTTTTAACCAAGTTGGATAATTCCTGATTATTGTCTTTTAAATCCTTTTTTGTTTTTTTAAACTATCAATACTTTAGAATACTCCTTCTACTACTATAGAAAAATCATACTTCATTTCTTCAGTAGAAGGCTTACCTAATGAGATCTTAGATACCTTAAAATTTAATGGGGATGCTTCCCCTTAAGGAACATTATCTTTGGGAGTTGAAATATATACAAATCATTCTCATATCTTGCTTAGGTCTTCCTTAAAGATTAATTTTTCTTTTTTAGGTGGTCTTGCTAGAGTGAGGAGGGACATACTTTGTAAATCATCATCATCTAGTCATATTTCCAATTTTATTCTTCTTTGGGAGAGTATTGTTTATCCATTCTCTTATAGGAGACTCATGTTTATCTAGTAGTTGTAGAAATGGGGTCATAGCAACAATTGTAATGGCACTGGAGGAAGATGAGGGTATTGACATACCTTCTGAAACTAAAAGTACTAGTTCCTCCTAAACACATGGGTCTATAGCTCCACCCTGACTTTCAATTCCATCCATATGCTCATATTGGTCCCTTATCTCTTCAACTACAAGGGATTGCTGGTTTTCAAATTCTCTATCTACCCGTTTTGAATCCCCACCCATCTTCTCATCAGGAACATGAGTTGTCTCACTAAATCCCTAGGATATAGGTTTAGTTATGGGAATGTGAGCTTCCAAAATTTATATATTTACTTCAATGTCTTGGGGTACTGCTGCAACTGTGACATCTACACTTTCTTCATGTGTTTCCTGTGATGTATCTTCCTCAACATGAGGCTATGTTTCATATCTAATACTCTTATGTTTTTTCTACCTCCACATTACTTTGATTTGTCTCTAGGATGGTCTCAACATGTTGTTGTGAAATATCTGAAGCATTAGGCATGGGAGAATTTTCAAGGGGGTGTTCCTTGATGGATGAATAAACTAGGGTTGTTAGAATGGAAAGGGTTACCATCATACATATAAGTTATTCAATAAGAAGAGTTACAAGATACTGGGTAATGGTAGATGAGACAACAAGGGCATCAAGATTCATTTCCTATCTAGGTGTCTCTTCTTCTTCTAAATCAACCCATTCATATGTTTTAGTTTGCTTCATTTTTGGAAACTGGACTTGTTTTTCTTCCTTTGATTCCTACAATCCAGTATGGGGAGTCTCAAACCATTTTCCTCCTTATACTTCTTAAGAATGGATTCCATTATTATATATTTTCCTTTGGATCCTAAAGTAGATACTAGAAGAATTATGGGGGTGTAGCTAACAATAGGGCTTCCGAGCATACCTTTCTGAAGAAAATCCAGTTCTTCTCAATGTATGAGGAAGGGATGTGGTTTCTGCTACCCTGGAAACTTAGGATGACACCTGTTACTGGCAATGAATCTAACTTCTTAATATTTTGTCTTCATGAAACCTCCCTAGTGGTATTAAACACTCTGGAATGTGGGGAGAAACATCATTAATCAATCCTTGTTATTTCTAGGGACTTAATAATGCCTTATGTTGAGGAAATTATCCATTAAATCCTTTTGAAAATACCCAACTACCTTATCAAAATTCAAATGGGTTTTGTAGTCCTTTCATAGTAATATATTTTCTCAATATTGTCCCAATTTATTGGTGGCAAAGGATGAGAGGCAATATTGTCACAAATATATTATTCACTGACCACATTATCATCATCTTCTAACCCTTTAGGAATTTTGATGACCCCAAAATCACTCATCTGGGATAAAGTCGGTTCTTGAATATTCTCGACAGTTACTGACCTCTCTTTCATCTTCACATCTTGTCCCCGACGATGCTCAAAATGGGAATTACGAGTGGTTGCAAACTATTGGACTAGCCAAATGTGATTTGTTTCACATTTCCCTCCATCTATGGGTAGAGAAACTATCCAAATACAAGTTCAATCTCTTCATTCTAGAAAGTGATTTTAAGTGAATTCAAGATGTTGAGAAAAGAGGAGTTGGAGTTCTTTTTTTTTTGTTCATTAAGATGTGAGTTTTCTATTGGGGATTGTAGAAGTTTTGGGCAATGAAAATAAATGTAGGATTGATGAATCCTTCTCTGAAGGCCAATATTTGGCAATACTTTGTATATTTTTGGAGAATTACATACCTGAGAGGGGGAACATAATTTGCTTACCCACTGAATTTTTTCCACTAACCTTCATATTTCTCTAAGGATAAATTCTTGTGTCTCCTTTGCATTCTATTTCTCAATTTCCTTAGAATTATTGTAATGCATCCTAATACAAAAATTCTATTGATAATACATTTGTGTGTCTGAACTAATGCCACTCTAAACTAAACTTATATACAATAAAATTGTTTCTTACTAACTCATCCCCTTAGGTAGGTATTTGGAAAACTGAGTGGTTAGAGGTTCTTCAAATCTCTTCCACTTTTTCTAGTGTGGTTTTTTTTCCATTTACAACATAGTAACATTCTCCCCAATGAGTTCCAAGATCTCTAAAGGAATCAATTTTCTTTATATGTTAAGGATATATATTTCTATTTCCACGGCTACTTTCTCTAATTTTCCCATGTATTAGCTCACTAAAATACCATATGCATCCATGTTGAATTGATTATTTTGGCTAAAAATAATAATTTTATTGGTATTTATCTGTAAGGTCTATAAGTTTTTCCCCAATGCTCTCGTGACATCCATTTTCATGTCATATGTAGTCGAGGATTGGTTTAGTTCATCTTCATTTATATCAAGTTCTTTCTCTTCTGCGTTTATTATATCCAGTTAACCAAGAAAATACTCAAATTATGTTTCCATGTTTACCAAAGGTATCCTTATCTCTCTCACTTGTGATTTTAACTTTATTCTCTGTTGGATGTTATCCTTATTGATAATGATCATCTCTGATGTATTATAAATTTCAATCAACTCCTCGTGAATTTGTTGATCTCTCATGGAGTTGGATGTTGTATGGGAAAGAAAATTTGTTGTTGTATCCTCCAACCTTCATTTTGTAGGCCAAGTGATATACATTTCATATTGTAGTCTAACCTTAGAGATATCCTCAATCACCTTCTCTATTTCTTCTTCTAAAATGACATGCATCTCTTCATCTTATCTTTGTATGTGCTATCCTACAAAATGTTTTCTAAATATATTTTCTGTATGGATGACATTTCTCTAAGGTGAATTGTTGACCCTACATCTATCTTCTCAACTACTACTTTCTTGATGAGGACAACAACTATCTATCTTCTTTGGGCTAGGACAACTTTGATTGTGTTAAAGTGGTACTTTGTAGGACATTACTTAGGAAGTGCTAGTTGGTGTAAGGGATTTCAAAGTTACTTGTAGGGATATACCTCACATTTCTAGTGTCTTTCATGACATCCTCCTCCCATTTCCATGAAAATATTTTTTTATTAATTACCAATCTCTTCTCTTTCCTATGAGTACATTTATGTAAATCTCACCAACATTTCACTCGAGTTTGGTATGTTAAAGCAACTAGGAATTCTTTAGAATATATAATATTTTATTATTAGATTAGGAATTTTTTAAAAATCGGAAAACTCTATACATGTGAGTCGTCTCATTTAAAAATGTGAAATATGTTGATTGTTTTTAATAGAAGTCCAATTTTAGGCAGATATTGTGTAATTATCTCTCATATTTAACAATCTATATATTTTGTTTGTTGTTGCATACACTTTAAAGGGTTCTGTTTTAATATTATAAATTAGTATTAGAGTATAGGTACATGATTTTTCATCTAAAAAATGGTAGGTGTGAGTGGTAGAAACCTTACATAGCCTTAAATTTTTGTATTCACTAGAAATAATTACAATGTTTGGAGCATGAAAAAAAGAAGACCAATTATATTGCTCTCAGGGCATGTAGGAGCTACTCAAAAATTGTTGAACCTCAACTGCATGTGATAGATTTCAAAAATATTTGTATGAAGGAACTATGATTCAATAAAGTTATTTAGCACACATACAATATTGGGTACTAATCAAATTAGGTCTCGTGGTGAGACATTAGTTGATCAAATAATTGTAGAGAAAATAATTAGAATATTGCCTAGTAAATTTAACTCAACAGTTGTTGCAAAAGAAGAGTCAAAATATTTAAGCCATTTTTTGTATGCAAGTTATTGTGATGCTTGTTATATGCCATGAAAAAAGGTTGAATATGGTAGAAGCGCAATGGAATGAGGGGGGGGGGGGTGAATCAATTAACCTTCAAGTTAAAACCACTCACATAAACCATTAACCATTTATCCATCCATTAATATGTGCACAACATCATACAAAATTCATTTAATAAACCAAGAGCAAGATAAGTAACACCATAACACACGATATAAGTGGGAAACCCTCAAGAGGAAGAAAACCAACTGAAAAATTTGATGATATTACAAAAAAAATACTCAATTTAATATTACACATCACAAGAGATTTCTTTAGTGAGGCACCAACCCCACAAGGAGCAATAACCCCTAAACCCTTGTTGATATTACACACAACAAAAGACTTGCATGAATATTACTCATCACACAAGATTTTGATGAAGTATGAATGCTGAAAATATATACAGCTAATAGTGGTCCAAATATTCAGCTCCAAGTTCTTCCAAACCCTAGGTCTTCAACTTGCACAATCTATCTCTTTCTTCACTTCTCAATGTTTCAAACTCTAGAACAAATGATTTATGATCTTCCTCAACCTGTCACACACTTTATCTGATTTCAATTCATACTCATACACCTACAAATAAACTTACCCTAGGTTTCTCACCTTGCAAAAACATGACTATTTCTAAAAATCACCCAAACACATGTTTTTATATGCTTCATTTCAACTTACTATCATTTCATGTGCCAAAAATGACTCAAAACCCCATGGACACAATTTTAAAATTGCCCTAACATTAGTACCATAATTTTTCATGACCCAAAACTCATCATACATGATTAAAATATCATTTAACATTCATAAATTTTCAAAATTAATATCAACCAATCAAATTATTTCATTTACTGGCACAATTCCCTTTGTAATTCTCAAAACAATTGTTTCATGCACCCTTCAACACCCTAGAAACTTCATAAGGATACCAAATCAATTAAAAAAGATAAAACCATGCCATGTAACCACTTTATAGAAACTTAAGAACCTTTATAACACTTATAATCAAGTTATATTCCATGAAACAACTACCTATTCAAACCATAACTACTTTTTCCTTCACTAGATCATCCTGCCAAAAAAGTTGTTTCCAAAAGTTAGCTCATAAAATCATTTTTACATACAATAAATAATTACAAATAAATTAATTATATGTAAAATTAATTTACATTCACATTCCAGGTGATATAAAGCATCACCAAATCCATCTCATACTTCAAATAACATCAAACTTCCATCAGAACACATGTTGTCTTGAACTGCCAAAAATATTCCCTTCCAAAGAATGCCATGGAAACCCTGAAAAATAACTTTATCATTAGTAAAACCATCATATAAATATAAATATATTTGAATCCTCTTTCCAACACAACTTGAATCACCTTCAAAATCCACCTGTAGCTCAAGTTATGACCATTTTATTAAACCCTATTATTTGAGATCCCAAAACTGCGCTTTGACTAGTCAACCTATTTGAACCTCAAAACACCATGAACCTGCATAAATATGTCCTTAAATGTCCATTTATATCAATGAAAACTCCAAATCATCATGTAACATCAATTTTGCATGTTACTCCTTTGGACCATTTTGTCCTAAAACCTTCTTCAAAAACTTTTATTTTTAAGTGGGGCCCACTCATCACCATGACCTCAACCATAAATTTATGTAAATATTATATATTCCTCTACAACATCCAATTATTAATTTTTATGAACTAATCAAAAATGGGTCACAATACTTCACTTTCTGCAAACTGCTCCTAGCTAAGGTTTAACTAGGGTTTTAGACCACTTTGCCTTCTTAACATTCGTTCATAAAAACCTGAAAATAAAACAACCTCATTAATTTTTTAAACCTTATAAACTCACCATAGTAGCTTTCCTGAAATCCAAAAATTTCCCATGCAAATCACACTATTCACAACGAACATCTGAAGTTGAACTTCAAGCTGGAATTTGACTTGATTTTCACCCAGTCTCACAAAATCAGTCATATTTGACAAAATACACATCATGGGAACGTGAATTTTTTTTAAGAGAACTATAACTCATCCCTTTAACATATCCAACTCACCACATATCTGAAATACATCTCAAACTCTCCATTCAATCTCATTTACTTGTGTTAAATTGTTTGTTTCTCACTCATAGCTTCCCAAGGACCCTGTATACAAATCAAACCACTAAATTATGACCTTAAGCTCACCATACACCTCAGGTACACTACCACCATTTTATAACCATTATTAAACAAGAAATATCTAGTCTGAATCTCATACCTCTACCTCATTCTGGATGTTCCAAGGCCAGAAACAAGCCTAGAATGACCTGACTCAACCATGAACAGACCAAGTTGACCATATAAAGGCCCATGAACACTCATGAAACATCATATGAACCATGTTTAGACTCATGAAACACTAAAAAATACTTATGAATTCTCATATATTGGTTCATCCTAGAAAACCAAACACCAGGACCTCCTAGAACACTCCAACACTTGACACTACCAATCAACATTCATGCTTGACATATGATTGACACCTCATAGGGAATCATACCATGCCATGGCACCCTTTTCCATAAATGGGGTTCAAAAGAAATGAAAACACAACCACACAATGGCCAACAAAATTTTCCTTGATTTTTCCTAAGGTTGATTCATCTTCTTGAAGTTATCTGTACTCTGTTAATTCCTTGTGTTGAGCTTAGTGATAGTGTTTCCTCCTTAACTAGTTTTTATCAAATGGGTCCATTTTTTAATTAATTCATTCTTTCTTTCCTTAACCTAGGTATTTTTTCATGGGTATGGGATATTTATTTTTCTATGTGGAAATTTTTAATTCTAAAATATACCATACACGTCTTAATCTCCAAAGGTAAGTGCCTTAGAAATGATCCACACAGGTCCTTACAGAAATTGAATTATTCCTCATCTACATAGGAGAATGTAGACATTCTATATTCTAACACGTAACTATGAAAAATCACTTTCCAATAATAGTCAACAACGAGCTTCCAAAATACATCATGTCGAGAAAGTCTCCTTGTGCATTCTGGTTTTCATGTATATTTATTTACCAAGTTGAGGCTTTTATTCATGCAGTATGTAGCTAACTAACTATATAAATTCCCTAGAAACTTGTTGAAGAAATTTTCATATAGATAACTATATAGATTATTCTCCACCCAAGTCTTTGGAGAGTAATTTTTACAACTTGGGTACTTTTGCATAAAATTTTGTTCCTTGCGATCCAACCAATGCTCGATATTATCCATAGTAATATGAATCATATTTCCTCCACTTTTTCATACCCATCTAAATGATGATAGGTCCCAAAAACATTACCAAAATTTTATGCATCTATCTTACCATATAACTCATCCTGTGAATACATGAACCCTTCACACAATGGAACATGTCAGTTAAGTTTCACCATCAGCTTTTGCCTATTGTAGTAAGAAAGATCCTAGCACACTCACCTGAAGTTCAATAGATTGTGGGATCCCACCATGTTTAGAAAAAATGGAAAAGAAATTCATGTGAATAAATTGTATTAATAAGTAAAATAACATTAAAAAACATACATTCATGAAAAAGAAAAACTTTACCCTTGAGAACAAGTAAACACAATAACTCCACACAAATCTTGAATGGTATTCACAATTTAGCACTTCTTCAGTAGTATAATCCTTACTCCCTATAGTCGTCTTGGTATTTCTATCATCTATTTATATATTTTATAATGAACCCTCTAGATGTATTTATACTAGTAGGGACTTACCATTCACTAGTCGAATAAGAGTTATATTTAGCCCTCGAGTTCATTCTAAAAGTAACTATCTATTATATTCAGGAAGCGTTTATTCCACGTCACTAAATTCTAGGTTTCCATCTTTTATGGAATATTATTTATTCTTACATGGTAGTCTTGTTTTTTTATATGGAAGTTCTACCACATTGGATGAAAATCCTATGTTCTTTATACCCTTATGGATATTCCTAGAAACTCTATTTCTATACTCAACTACTTTTACATATGCCACTTACTCCACTTCAACATGCACATGACAAGATTGCAGTTATTTTTCTATTGTAGACCATATGTTCCTTCTATAAACTGAATTGTATTTCCTATGCATTTTCCATGTGAGTCCAATTATCTACATGTGTCTCCTTTTCCATTATATCCTTGGGTTTCTATATTTTTCTTCGTACTTTATAATTACACGTGAAGTTTTCTTTGTTTATTCCAAAATCTATGTATAAATTTTTATTTTTACTATACCAAATGTCCACACTCTAAAGAACATAAGAGAATAAAGAATAAAAATTGTTTCCCAATGTGGGACTTAACCAATAAGTGAATAGTAATCTAGGTTCACAACATTGGAATTCTTATGTGCAATAACAAATCCCTCCTCCTCCACCTTCATTCATTATAAGCTTCTATGAAAATAAAATATATGAACCTTATCATGATGGATGAACATATTCCGAAAATAATATTAATGCTTATGATTATCCTACTAACTATGGGGGTTTTCAAGAGAAACACGTCTATGCAAATGATGTAGGTAACCTCATGTTTGATCATAATTTGAAACTGTAGATTCAAGTCATGGAGAAGAATATGAAGAGTGAGAAGGATTTGATTCAGAAAACAAAATCTAAATAGCCTATTCCTAGAGAACCTTATCCATGGGGTGATCCTTTTCATTTCAGTACAACCTATTATCCATATTTTTCACTCCTGTAAAATGGACAACTTAACATGTTAGATCGTTGGCATTTTATGGGGAAAGTAATGCTTATAAATCTTTACAGTGAGCTGGCAAGCCACAGCGAGTGTCTGGGCCATTTGGTTATAGCAAACATGAAGATGTTATCATTCGACAATGGTTGTACATCCATTACTAGACAGTAACAAGAATAGTTGTTATTGGCTGGTAACAAAATCTGGTGTTGGCTGACAAAAACAAAGAAGCCTCAAAAAAATGACATGTGTATGGCTATTATCGGATAACAACACGTACGGTCATTACCAACTGTTAACAAAAAGGTATTTCCGACTGGCAATAGCAAGACCACAGCCACCCAATAGTGATGGGATGCATGAATAGATTTTACCAGTCGATAACAAGAATGGTATTACCTGTCAGTAATAGAAACCAACTCAACAACAACATGTACAATAGTTGTCAGCCAACAACATAGAAGAACATTACCGACTGACAATACCTCCAAGCCAACACTTCCAGACCAACTTGTTCTTGGCTGACAATAATGAAAAATGTTACCAGCCAAAAACACAAATGTTGTTATCAGCTGACTATAGGAATATTAACATTGGGCCTTGGATTAGGTGAGGTAGGTGGGTGAAAAACATAGCCCAAAAACCAGTTTTAATGAAGTATGACACCCATGTCTTATCCTACCAAACAATTACCCTCGGGAAGAAAATTTGTATGGCTTCCCATGCCTGTTTAATGAAGTAGGTCAGTTGGTGAGACAATCCCAAGGTTCTTTTCTCTATATATTGTAAAATATACCTCATTTTGAGGAGGACACATTATGGAATGTAAATGAAATATATCAAAAAAATTCCAACACTTTTGTGAGTTGTAGGCCTCAAATTTGAGCCTTTTGTAAAATAATATTTCCTTTTGTCTACTTTGTAATGGATTGTGCATCCTCATGAGCAATAAAATTTGTGTTTAGTGGCTCTTTTTTTACCTATCTTTGTTTTGTTGCACTCCTTGTCTTTCATTACATTTACAGGTATATTATGCATATTGTGTTCTTTTGTAGGATTCAAATTCATTGTGCTCCACTATGATGGAGATGTAAATAATGTTTCTGACTATGGAACTTTTTTTGTCCTCTCCAATTTTTTTTGCTTATCATTTTCACTCACTTAGGATCTCTCCACCCCCTGTTCTTGGTGTTATCACCTCTATTAGTTTAGGACTTTCATTTTATGCATCGTTTTCTTTCCTGGTCCCTTAGAAATTCTAGGTTAGTGTTAAAATAGTTGCATTTCCCTTTTTAGGAGTAGTATTAGTGTTAGAATAGGTAGATGAGCTAGCCTTATTTTGAGGTTTGTCTCAATTTCAAGGTTCCCACACCTTAAATAAAATCCCATGTTAGTCAAAAGTAGGGTTTTGTAATGTGCAAATCCTAGGGTGCTACTTTTTTGACTTAACATAACCATCAACGAAAAAATTCTAGTCATGGTAGAGGACTTGATAAGGATACAAGATTTGGTTGAAATAATGGAAGCTAATAAATCTGGTTTAAGGAAGCTTGTCCATGGGATAACCCTTTACCACAATCACACAATATTCCTACTCATTCATTTGATTTCTTGTAATGCTCTCAACCTAGATCTTGTGAATCCTATCACTTCTTGGATCCACCTAAGATTAATCCTCCTCTCAATAAAGATAATATACCTTCTCTACCATTTAAGCCTTAAAAAAATCAACCTGAGACTCAATCCTTCCCTCATTTCTTGGATCCAAATCCATATGCATAAGAGACTCATATTCAAGTACTTAAAGCTTTACAACCTCCTCAAACTAAGGTGTATGTTTCTTCTTGTTTCCTATATAATCCTAATAATTTGTAACCATATCCCAAAATTTTCCCACCCTCATTAAAATTATTATATAACCCCCAAGAACTTTATGAAAAATTAGTCTCAGATCATGATGACTTGTATTCTGGCACATATGAATGGCCAATCACTTGGCCAATGCATTGGAAACCCCTTCTTAAACTTTTATCTAAACCTATGATGCTAGAAAATGATGATCATTATCCTTTCAAGAAATAAAGTATGACAACTAATTTAGAGAGGTGTCTTGAGGAGAGAAAAACTAGACAAGAAATTCTACAGGATTTGAAGGAGTGGGATAAGGAATTTGAGATCAAATCAGCTCTTCATCAAGATATTTTTAGACGCTGACATTTTACAAGTTCACCACAACCTATTGAGGTAGGATTCATCATTAAAATCTAAGAAATAATTATTTTAGATTGGAATGAATCTGAAGAAGATGATAAAGTAATTTCTCAATCTTTTCAAGAGCTCCAGGTGAGTCATATTGATTAATCTATATTTGGGGATGTGATTGTTAAACCTAATGATGAAGAGAAAGAAGTGTTTGACACTAAAAATGATCAGTTGAAGACATAAAATGAGTAAAATCATGTTAATATCCCTAAGGTCTTCATTTCTAATTAGTCATAGGTGTAATCAAATATGAAAGATGAAAGAGAGGAGGTGTTATCTAATTTTTAAGATCTAAATGAAGAAGACAACATTAAAAAATTCAAACATCCCTTACTTCCCAACAATCTAATCATCATGAAGGATCACTTTCGAGCTTTGGAGGAAGGAATCAAAGAATATGAGCCTAAAAAAACTTTTCTTGAAGATCTAAGTGATTATTATCACCTTGACATGTGTACCAAAGAGGTTTCAAAGTTAGGAGACAATCAGTTTTATCATGAAAATAAAAATATGAAGAGAGAAATTTTTGTTTAGAAGAAAGCATGGGAAGATAAATTGCAAGATCTAAAAACATTATATATGATGAAGAGGCTATTGAAAACTTCATCATTTCCATTGAGGAAGAGATCAAAGAGGAAATCAAAGTTCCAGATTTGAGCAATGAAGGGGAAAAAATGTTGTATGATCTTGAAGGTTTGTATGAGGATGAAGGACCAATATACCTCATGATCTCCCCATTTGAAACTTTTTTCTTCCTCAACAAAATTTTTGTTGTCAAAATATCCCCTATACCTAAACTAGAGAAAGAAATTTCATTAAATGTCAATGATGTTTAGAAAGAGTTGCAAAAGGATGAAGAGTAGGTTGAAATTTCCAAATCAACATGTGGGGAGAAGAAGGATGGACTCTCCTCCATGCTTGATGAATTTGAGAGTTTCATGCTTCATTTGGACAATAGTGTGGCGATCAAATTCAGACCTCACTTGCATAACCTACTTGGAAAGAGACAATGGATTTATCAAATTTTAAAGAGAAGGAAGATGTGTCTAGCATCCCTTTTTATGGAGTTGAACATAGAAGAGATGGTAAAATTAGATAAATAAGTCCATTCACTTTGAAATTTGGGTTTCTAATCAAATACTTAGCTAGATTAGAGCCAAGATCAGATTTTCCACCAGTCATGTTTACTTTAGAGCACGAATAATATTTTCAAAGTGTCAAAATTCAACTAATGCATCTTCCCAAATAGAGTATAGAGTAGCAAGAGAAGGTGTATGCTCTATTTGGAGAGCTGCTGACTATTTTTTCACTTCACCCTCTATCCCTTATTGTATAACAGATCTTAAGACCATATTTTATCAAAAAGGGAAGTAAATTTTCCCAAAAAATCTCTAGGATTGTTTATTTAATTTTGTACATGGTTAGGTTAGGAGTAGATAGTTTTCTTTAAGAAAAATAAACACTTTTGCACACTCTGCATGTTTTCACTTGGAACATGTATGGCTTTGGTTTTTGTACATAGCTTTTGTTGGGCCACATTGACATCCTTTTGGAGACCATTGCGAAATTTATTGTATAAATCTAAGGAAGTTATTCATAATTGGGATCAAGGAATATTTTTTTAGTTTTTAACGAGGCTCTATCGGTTGTATAAATCTGAGGAAGTTCTTCATAATTGGGAAAAAATGATATTGATTCCAAGAGGACTATGATGAGGAGGACGACAAACCAACACCAACTAGATGATATTCTATTAGATTGATAGGTGGTTTTCTTTTTTTTGGGAGTGGAGTTCTGATTCTCAGTCGTCTTAGGATATTTTTATGAATTTAAATATTTAGTTTCAGAAAAGGTTTGATTTCAAAGTTTTCAAGGGGTGGGCTTCAATTTTTAAAGGGTTTCAGCTCTAAAGTGTAGATTTTAAAAATATTTACACTTGAATCCATGACCAATTGATACACAAAGCATCTAATTAATCCATGTAGTAGGTAGATGAACCCTTTGAGTCACCAGAAATGTTTTCAAAATGAGATCCCTACTCTAGTTTTTGACAATTAATTTTTAATTGCAAGGAATTGAAGGATTTTTATAGAGATAAAACAAGTATTTTGGAGGCCCCTTTTGTGTTAAAAATTGTCACAATTTCATCCACATATCATATATGATTCTGTACATTTTGAAATGATAGGAATTAATCAAAATAATTTTTTTGGCCTCAAGACGAGAAAAAATGTGTAATTTCTTTAAATTTTAACTAAATTTGGCACGTTGATTTTAATCGAGATAAAGAAGGACATGTGACATCCTATGGAATTATATTAGTTTTCACTTAGTTATTTTAGTGCCTTGAACCAATGAGGGAAAAGTATCTTCTATTAGTGCTCCCTCATCCCACAAACTCTAAAAACTTTTCCTCAAACCTGGTTAAATCTCCACTCCTTACAATTTTCTGATGTACGATAAGTGGTGAGGTGGATATATGGTGGAAATCATCCTTTGGGAATGACTCAAAGTTACAATAAATTTAAAGGTTTAACCCCCAGAATTTGTAAGCCATTGATGTGATACACATGGAAGCAATCAATGAGTAATCTCCTCTCGAATATCAATTAAACCCACACACTTTAAGAAGCACCAATGGAGGATGGGTGGTGTTTTATATAGGTATCACGAATCAGATCTATACCTCCCTAAAATATTGTGAGCTAGCTCCCATATCTAGAATGAAACTGATGATAGACACATGGGTATATGAATGATAAATGGTAATAATAAGCACAATAGGGCTTTATCAAAGATCCCTTCCCTGCATGTGATTTCCACATGCCCCAAAACCACTGATGAAATACATGTGGAAGGATGTATATGTGGCATAGATTTTGGATCTAGAGATTCATTGAAAAATCTCCTCGTGATCCTAAATTTAACAGTTTGAGACAATGTAAAGTTTAGCTCAGAACGTCAATGATGACATGAGAGTTCTTATTTGTTACCTCGTAAATTTTGAATCTAACCTCATCTTATCCTATATGTGGCACCATTAGAAATATCTTGGGAATATATGTACTTAGATCATAGTTATAGAGAAATGCCAGAGAGATGGAGAACTTCATGATATATTTTTAGGTTATTAGTTGCTGAAAAATTTTATCAAGTGAATTCTAGTCACTTGATAATGCTTTTGGATAGTTCTTTTCTCCTTATAGAAGATGGATTCAATCTGATATTCATATCATGGTCCCACCTAAATACAGATGAGTTAAGTTGATTGTTAAGCATGATATGAGTTGTTATCAGATGTCTAAATTCTAATCATGGCTATATCAGGAAAATGATAGCTTTAAATTTATCTTATCTTCATGTTTTCATGGGCTCACATTGATCCTTTCTCAAAGCTTATCCTCAAAAAAATATCTTCTCATTTTTTGTGCATGAAGGAACCTCCATGGTTGTTAATTATCATGACTTGTATTTATCCATTAGAATATTCTCCAAGAGTGGTTTTGGGTTGGATCACACTAGTTTGACATATTTTATAATATATTTAGACCTTCATGAACCTTCTAGAGAAGATAAGGATGGCATGAGATATTCTTTGGCATATTTTTCTCCCATTCTCTCTTGTTTATCAACCTATTTCTCTCTCTTTTGAGCTATAAGTAAGTTTCTTGTGTAATTATAAATGGTTCATTTCCCTATAAGAAAAACTACTATATTCTTTTCAGTTAAGCTTTGTAAATGAATGTTCACCTTGGCTCATGTTAATACCAAACTGTGTATACTTTATATGTTTATATAAATTTGGTTGTGGCTTATATTTACCCTTTTTATTTATGTTAATTTGTTTCTTACCTCTCCAATTCTCCATGGTTATGTGTGTTGCATTTTTAGGTATTTGATTCATTGTCTCAAGCTTTAGAGTGAGAATTTGATTTGGATGCATGTTTTGGTTTTGGCTTATATCTTCCCTCTGCATCTATATTTTGTCTTCTCACTTTTTGAACTCATTAGAGGGTGATCCAATTATTTCATGGTGTCATCACCACCCTTTTTTATATTCTTCTCTCATCCATTTTCCTTTCACTTCAGTAGATTAGTTGTTAGAGTAGTGATAACATTAGGTAGAGTGTGAATGATGTTCGGAAAATGGTTTAGTGCTCCATGGTAATTATGTGGTGTAAATGTAATATTAAATATTACATTAGTGATTTTATTGTGTGAGTTACAAAAACTCGCATGAAATAGATTTAAGTTGTTAAATTGTTGAGAGATTGGTGGAGATATGAATATCCATGTTTATGAAAAAAGGCATTTCCTCTAAAAATTTATTTTTCTATATGAACAATATGATGAAATATTTTATTTTATTCAATCCAATCCAAATAAAAATTTGGTATCATAACGGGTATTCTCTTACTCAATGCAAAATGGTGTTTTGAGGTGTGAGGGGGTATTTTATCTATGTTATTTCCCTTGTTAATGAAATCCTCCACTTTAAATTTTTAATTTAGTTTAGTTTTCATTATTTTATGAAAGCATTAACAATCTGAAGGTGGTTTTTATTTTTGTACCCTTAATAGCTTAAGCGCATGCTTTGTTATACATTATATTAGGTCATTGATTATTCATCTAAACCATTATTTTATTATATTCTCCCTTCAATTTGCACTAATATTCCAATCTCATATTCATTTTATCCTTGTGTTCCCATTCGTTTGTTTTGATGAATCAAGTTTTTATATCTTTTAGAAAATAGGAAGAGATAAAATTGTTTGGATAAGTAATATTTAAGGGTGTAAATCATAAAGTTATGACGACATGCATGTATATTTTACTATGCAGTAGGAAAATGCATGAAAAGAAGAAAATATTAAAAGAATATCATAAACCTACATTTATACTAGAAAAATTGTGGTTAAGGAACTGTGGATCTACCAAACTTGGTTGTCGGTCTAATTTTCCCGCTATTATTTCAAGTTAATGGAAAGGAACACAAGAAAATAACAAACTCTAAATGATGAGAGGGTTTAAGAATACCTCTTCATATGCGATGATGATGATGATGATGATGATGATGAAAGTGCAAAATATCCTCTCCATTGTGATCTCGATGACCTACACAACAAAGAGAAACTAAACATGAAAAATAATTAGTAGATAAGATGGTGGGTTTCCTGATAAGTTCATTCATAAAAAGTGATAACTTCCTAGGGATGGATTTTGACCCAATTTGATAAATATTGATAAATGATAGTAGATAAAATGGATGCAGCAAATAACAAGATAAAATGATGATGAAAATGAGAGAAATAGAGTCAAATTTGGCTAGGTCGATAGTGACCCGAAACTAACAAGGACAATTGAGGGTGAGTGCAAAATATTAGATCAAAAAATGTCAAAAAGAGATCTACAACAAGCTCAAACACACTGAAGGGCCTGGTTATAATGTTGAAATACTAGAGGGCCAAAAAGGATGTAAGACAAATTTGATAAACATAGAGAGGGTCAATGGTGACTAGGTTGGATTGACGGAAACTGGTATAGTGAAGATGAAATGTAGACTCCTGAATAGGTGGATTGTGAGAACATGGAGACCTTATTGCTAAAGGAAACTGTAGGGTAGATGAAAATGGAGGAGGGGATAGAAACATAGTTGATGTGGATTAATTTGATGGTGATCAAGGGTGAATGAGGGAAGATTTAGGGTTTGATGGGACTAAATGGATGGTGAAATGATTGTGGGAAAAGGATCAATGAAATATGATAGCAACAAAGCTCCAAGATAATTGGTAGACTTGCAAGGTTGATGTAAAAGGGTGATGAAGCTATAATGAGGGATCTAAGCAAGGAAATGGACTTCAAATATCCCAATATGGCATGAAATATTTATAAAGTAGTTCCAAGTTGATAGCTACATATCCAACGAAGAGAAATAAACACATCGAAGATCACAAGAAGAATTGAATTCTAAAAATTACATCCTGGGGAGAGGGCAGGTATGGGCTTACTTATAGGGTCGATGGTGACACGCATGGGTCATCATTGATTGTGGCTAACCCTTGATTTGGGTAGTGGATATGATGATTAACTTGATGCAAAGGTCCCTAAAGGGGTAAAATTTTTTTTTAGGATCTTTAGGTGGGTTAGGGTTGTATAGGGAGGATAAAAGGTAGTTGAAGGATAGGAATGCATTAAATGCGGTTAAATAGGAATCTAGGGATGAAAAATGCGGTGTTTAAGGAAGATATTATGGAAATGGATGGACTTAGGGGTAATTAAATATGATCAAGGGTAGATTAGGGAAGATAAAATAAAGGATGGGATAAATATGGGAAAGTGGGAAATTATGATGAAATAAATGGGGTTTAGGAGGGAAATAGAAATTCAAATAGGAAGAGAGGTATGTATGTGTAAGATGAAAATGAAGGGGAGTGAAGGCATGCTGAGGGAAAATCTTACAAAAATTGGTTTCTACATTTTTCCCTTTTTTTCAAGTGGTTTTCGTTGGGCAATCCGCAAGATAGAAAACAAAAATGAAAGAAGATGATGGTTGAGGTACTCCCCCTCAAACTAGGGATTGATGACATGAAGAAGAATCGATCATGAATTTGAAAGAGATAGATGAAGGATGGAAAGGATGAGAAATATGCCCCAAGTGGAGAGGGATGATAAAAATAAAAATAAAATCTAAAATAAAATATGGCGGTGATTTTAGAATCACTTCAGTAGGGAACAAATTACGTCCTTTACATAAACAATGGAAATGTTATACGGACCTGTGAGTTAGTGAAAAACCACTATAATATGGAGGGAATCTAATGGGAATCCACTCAAATTTATGTGCAAGTCGTCGAACCAATGGGTTAAAGTAATACATCAATAATATGTGCAAACAAATGTGAGGATGGTCAAGAAAATGGTCTGACAAGATGTAGGGACAAAAACGGATGTGACTTCTTGCATACATGAGGAATTGAAAGTATGCATCCAGGTGGGATGAAGATTAAAGATGGCCATAATGTTGGGCTTAAGATAAGAGATGGTGTCCTGAAAGAGAACACAAGGATGGTCTAATAGTGGGTTTTTGGATGCGATAAAAGATACTTGATGATATATATAGATAGGAAAAAAGATAGCCAAATGAGCCTAGTGGGACAAATAAAAGGTGTTTTATGAGTAACACACTAGTAAAAAGTGGAATAAAAGATAATTTGATAAGGAGATTGGATGAAAAAACATGTTGGGCCCTGAAATAATGGGCGCATGGCACCTAGTTAAAGAAGGGCACGTGATGTTGAAGGCATGTGGGGAAGGGTTCTAGCAGGGTTTTGTAGGACACACAATGCACACGTGTAAGGCAAGACAAGTTTTGGACTTAGCCATATTCATCATCCCAGGGAGCACATGAGAAAATCGTGACCCTTGTGGATAAGGTTTCATCCTAGCAACTAAAGGATCAAAAAGGGAATATTCCATGCATGTAATGGAAGGTTCCAAAAGAACATCATTGCACAGAGTGGAGAGATCAGATCAAAGGAGGCATGCTCCATTGGGGGACCACTTGGACACTTGGCAGCTGATTTGTTACCTCAGAAGGCATGGCGGTGAAGGAAAGAAAGCTATATATTGAGGTGTGCAGGTAGCAAGAAAGAGATATAGGGAGAGGCATAGAGATGCTACATAAGAGGTTCATCATGGAGAGAGCAGAGTAATACGCTGGAAAAGAGGCAAAGCTCTGCAAAGATCTCATGGATGATTCTATGGGTTGGGATTAGGGAAATATAGGAGTGACGACACACTTAGAGGGATGGGTTTGTATTCTTCTTTGTAATGTGATGAACATAGTGTAGTTCTGATGCATGACTTGGCTCTGCATATTGTTATATGAAGGTCTGTTATGAATTTCATGGGATGTAATGTGGTTATTAAACATGTTAATATGAATATAAGGTTTTTTTATGAATCATATATATTTTTATAAGTATAATACTTATGCATTTCCTTTATGTATGAATCATTTCTACACACACTGTGTTATTTATCTTTTCTAGATGCATTAAGATGACAACTTGTCCTAGGTTCTAATAATGATGCATGGTTCTTGTCTATTCACTTGCACTTGAATATCTCTCAGAAGATTATGCATTATCACAAGACTCACATAAATGAGAGACTCGGTGCTCGTGTGTGCCTCGAGTGAGCACCCAGTGCCCACTAGGTAATAGTTTGGTGCACATGGGATTAGACTATTGGTCTAAGGGTATAAAAATGACTACATCTTGGTTCCCTTTACCAGGAACCTCTTTTCAAAGTTGTTGTGAGAAATGGCATACATCTTTGTCCCTGTGATGCGTGATGATAGAACGTATGACCTTGGAAAGTGTTGAAACATGGTTCAAGAGCATAGAGGATGAGTTTTCTCAAAGATTCAGCACTGGACCTGAGTTCAATGTGCGTAGATGGGTAGAAGAGAACCTATACCATGATCTGTATGAGACATTCTTTTGTTGTTTTCCAGTAGAACTATATGAATGGCTTTCAGCATATGCATCTAGATCGAGCTGGTACTATAGATCACGTGTATGGACCCAAGATGACTATCAGAGGCTACAGGATGTAGATCTGACTTGGACGCGTGCTGTTGATCACTAGTGGAAGAGAGTGTTGACCAGTTATACTCTTGAATATGCCATTTCTACATATTCTTTCCCAAAAGTTGCTGAGTTTGAGTTTCTGAGGGAGCCCAAAGGATCATTTTTTCATGTTTTATTCCTTTAGTTATGAAGATATTGGTCATTACCTTGAGTTTAGAAGCATTTCCCATGGTCGGATAAGATTCTCTGAGTGCTGGGAGAGGAATCTAGGATGGAGGAAGATGGTGGACATTACGGATGAAAAGGAAAGGGAGGATAGATGACTCAAGTATAGCAAAGCTCTTGAAAGGGAGATGACTAGACAATGTGAGGTTTCAAGTGTGATGGATCTATGGAGGTCAAACGTTATGGGAAGGAGTTAAGGTTCATGCAGAGGACATGGAACCTGAGTAGTCTATGCTACCCCATCTATGGAAAAAATGTAGGAGAGAAGCCCCTTCAGCTTCTAATGAGAGTTCATCACATGGAGAAAGAAGAGTCATCGATGCACATCTGAACCCACCTTGACGACCAACCCCTGGCGCTTGGCTTTCTAGATCAAGGGAAAATTATTGTTAACCCAGCTGGTATTGGTGGGAGTAACTGATCTACACCCAAGAGATATAATTTCTCATTTTGGACATCCATGGCTACACAATCCATTCTTGTATTTAGAGGAATCTTTGGACAAGGTGTAAGTACGTAAGCATTTGGTATCATGTCTGGGAGTGGCGTGGGACACACAACTGGTAGTGGGAAAATATCACAGACCATCGATGCACAGTTCAGTGGGACATTGGAAACCCTTGGCATGACCTCTTCAGGCCCTTTTCCAACTGCAGGAGGTGGATCTGGTGGATTTGGAAGAACAGGACCTGGTGGATCCATTAGATCTAGTGGATGAGGAAACACCGGAGGAAACCAAGGCTTCTGGATCAAGAAGGACAAGGGCCTCAACCACCTCCATAGGTAGTCTTTGAGATTTCCTTACACTTACCAGACTATAGGGGTATTGAAGATGTTGCAGAGCATGTGCACAAGTGTGAATTACTATGGCACACGAAAGGAAACACTACCCCAGAGCGGAAGGAAAGTCAGTTTGCAACAACATTGCAAGGGCACATGCATAGTTGGTATAGAATTATGACTACCATCAGATGGTGGTAGAATACACTACATTAAAGAACACCTTCCTAGCAGATTTCCATATCCCTAAGTTTGAGTAGAAGAGCATCAACGCCTTGAAGGAGTTCTAGTAAGGAATGATAGAGAGTGTGTGGGACTATGACGCATGTTTCGAGACTCTCTTGTCAAAACTATCGTATGACATTCATCCTTCTCAACATGCTCAATGATTTTTCAGAGGATTCATAACACCATTTAGGAGGGATATGTCACACAAGACTTTCACAGACCCGTGTAAGGCATTAGAAGTTGCCCTGTGTGTTGAAGCTGTTGGGAGCATTGATACTGGTGTTAGTCCTTTTTTGGAGGCTCAAATTTTTGCAATGGCCAAGTAGTTGGAGAAGTTGTCTGCAAACTCAGTGCATGAGGTTTGTAGTGGGCTTTGGTATACAGACTGCAAAGTGGAAAGCCATGCAAAGGATGGTTTCCCTCAAAATTCGGTACGCACCATGATACTATAAGATTTTCCATGGGGATAATGATGCAAGTAGGTGCCCTCTACTACAACGTGTAATCCACAAGAATTTTTCTTGCTATTGTAAGATATGTACCTCTACGACCCATGATACCAAGGATTACAGACTGATTGATCAGATCCATGATGTTATTGATCTTGGTGTACACCAGACTAGTCTTACAAGTAGTTCCAAGGATGATGACTATCGTTATGAAGGGATGCACATATGGAGGAGTGCATGGAAGAGGTTTTTTCTGAGGATTTTGTGGTCAACAGTAACCACGATGGAGGACTGAAGTGAATTCCCGCGAGGAACCTATTATAACTGTGGATCTACATAGCATTATAAACGTGATTGTCCTAGATCTGTTGCAATGCTCATGGTGTAGAAAGAAACATAAGTATGAAGAATGTCTAGAGATCTATGAGCATATGAACCAGTAACACCGGAAGGAAAAAAGTGCTGGGATGGTGAGCATTAAGAAGGCCGATTCATAGTGGATGTCATGAGTGGCGCATGAGTCAGGGCTAGAACCTATGTTGGTGACAACACGAGTAGAGGATACATGTGCCAGGGAGATGCCAAGACAAAGGACACTAGTTTCAAGAGAGGAAGTGGTACATGGAAAATATCTAGACCTTGCTCATTATAAGGAGGTGTATCAAGAGACTATGGATGTGATTCAGAGTTTGCAAGGGGAGATCTAATGTCTAAAGGAGAAATCAAAGTAGTTGGAGTAAAGGAAGAATTTTGAGGCTCTAAAGGATGACCTAGATGAGGTCAAGGAAGTATGTAGGATGTTAAGGCAAGAGAATATTATTCCCTTTCTAGGAGAATGGTTGAGGGAGAAGGTACCACGTGCATCGTAAGTAGAGTGTGAAAGGCAGGTTTTACATGTAAACCTTCCTCCTCACAACCTTAACTATGATAAGGAGATTACTTTGAATGCGGTTGTTGATGGATGGCTTCTGAGTAATATCCTCATCAACATGGGAATAGAGGTCAATGTTCTTACCTTAGATGTCTGACATCAAATGGGATGGCCCACATTAGAGCCATCTTTGAATGTAATGTATATGTCAAACAAGACTAAGGAAATTCCCATTAGAGTCCTGAAGGATGCAGTTATCACTATTCAGGGGGGAAATTTTACCGGAGACTTTGAAGTCTTGGTGCTTGTCGAGGTAGACAAATTTCCAGCATTACTTGGGTGCCCATGGTGTTACAAGAAAAATGTTGACCTGTGGTTTAACAAGGGGTATATAAGCTTTGAGAACAAGGAGGAAAGGGTGATTATCCCTTTAATAGATGGGAAGTTAGCACCCTATACTCAGCCCTTAGGAGAATAATTCCTTCATAGAATCTACGTGCACTCCATCAAAGATCCTGAGATATTTCATCCCACGGAGGGAGTCATCCAGTTTGAAGATGCTCATTCCTTGAGTGATACCACTAGTGTGGCATGCGACAATTGGGCGCATGGGACTTATGAGTTGATTGGGAAATAATTGAGAGGATCCATAACAAGGGTAATAAAGGCATGCTCAGTCAAGTTCCTGGGAGGAAAGAAGTTGCCAAGTTACTCCGGAGGAGCATATCCTAAAATTTTCTTACAGGAAATGGAGGCTCAGTGTAAAAATGAGGACAAGGGAAAGGGAATTCTCAATTATAACCTACTCAGAACCACAACACGCTGGTGGGCTACACATTGAGGAGAGCCTCCTAGAATGGTGCACGAAGTAAGAATTAAATTCTCTGTAAGGTTCTCAAGAGATCAATGCACCCATAGGTTATACAAGACTATCATGGTAAAGAAACCTCCTCATTTCATGTCCAAGCATGTGAGAAGGCCTATATGGGAAGCGTAGAAGCATTACCACCTTTGTTATGGGTACATAAGTTATATTTCTTATTACAAGGTTGTTCTCGCGCATGGTATATTCATTTGGAGATGCGTCGTCAAATAGGTAATTGGCAGGA
This sequence comes from Taxus chinensis, assembly GCA_019776745.2. NCBI lineage: Eukaryota > Viridiplantae > Streptophyta > Pinopsida > Cupressales > Taxaceae > Taxus > Taxus chinensis. The sequence continues at coordinate 76,671,925 of CM034149.1, forward strand.
GTTGACGGCTAATCTCACTCAAGATTTCGAGTATAGGAGTACAAAGCCATCAGTGGATAAAGTAGTACAAGTGATCAAGCATCCTTACAATTGGAGATAGTGCTATGGAAAAGGATAGGTTGCTGGAGTTTTTGGGTGATCCTTATTTGGAGATGCACCTCAATGAAGAATAATTAGAGGAAGTACAGCTTGAGTGCGCATGCATGGAAAAGAAAAAGAAAAAATTGTCTATGTGGTAGACGGTAAGAAGATATGGAAAATTTAGATGTTAACCAATCTGAAGGTAAGCGCGAAGTTCATAGAATAGTTTTGATGAGAAAGCACACACCTACCATGAGCCCTTTAAAACAAAGAAGGTTAACATCCAGGATAGAGGACAAAACCTAAGGAAGCTATCATTGGGGAACTATTGGTCATGAAAAAGAAATTTCAAAGATTATTGATCTGTTACGCATGAGTTCCAGGATTTATTCCCTCACGTGTATCATGAACTCAAAGGCATCCACCATTCCTTGGGGGAGATGAAGATCAAGTTGAAGGAAGGTGCACACGCGATAGCATTTGGTACAAAAAAATTTTGTACGGGTCAAGTCATAAATAGACAAGATGATAGCATCTAGTATCAATGAGGCAGTGGAAGAATTAAAATGGATAATCCCAATGGTTATTAGTATCAAGAAGGATGGAAGGATAAGAATTTGTGTTGACTATAGGGATATAAATGTAGTATGTTTCATCAATCCTTTTCCAACCCCCTTTACTGAAGAAATATTTGAGGGAGTAGTCAGGCATGAAGTCTACTCTTTCACGGATGGATTCTCAGGGTATCACCAAGTCAGAGTTGTAAAGGAAGACTAGAGAAAGACAACTTTTACCACTGAATGGGGAATTTTTTCCTACACAGTTATGCCTTTTGGATTTAAGAATGTGCTTATTGTGTTGTTGTGCATCATGGTACAAGCATTTTAGGACTTCATCCATAAATTTCTTCAAGTTTACCTAGATGACTAGATTGTGTATGGATTGGTGAAAGACCATTGTGACAATTTGAGGTTAATGTTTGAGAGATGTCAGCAATTAAGGATATCCCTCAACATTAATAAATGTATCTTTGCTACTCCATTTAGAACCCTATTAGGACACATTATATGCAAAGAATAATTACTAGTAGATCTCACCAAAGTTGTAGTTATTATGGGATTCGGGGAGCCTATTAGTCAAAGCACAGTCCACAGATTCCTTGGGCGTATAGGGTATTACAGAAAATTCATCAAGGGGTATGCCAAGATCATCATTCCCTTGGAGGAATTGTTAAAACACAAGAGTTCCTTCCATTGGGGAGAGGCGCACCAGAAGGCATTTGACACTTTGAAGTATAGGCTTGTCGTGGCATCCATACTACATTTTCCCTCTTGGGATAAGCCTTTCCATGTGAATGTTGATGCCTTAAGGATAGCTATAGGAGTAGTACTAGCACAACCTGGTGAGGGAATTGTTGATCATTCCTTGTTCTTTGCAATTAGAAATTTGACACCAGCAGAACAGAATTACACAACTACTGAGTGCAAAGCATTGTCTATTATCTATGCATTGCATAAGTTTAGGCAGTATCTATTGGTAAAACCTTTTATATTCTACATGGACCACATGGCATTGAAATACTTAGTCAACAAACTTGTGTTATAAGGGCGGATGTGTCATTGGGTCTTGTTATTTCAAGAGTTTGAGTTCATAGTGACTGTGAAACTGGGAAAAAGAAATTCAGGACCTAACCACCTATCGAGGATTAACTTAGGGGAGAATGCACTAAGCATTGAGGAAACCATGTCAGACGCACAACTATTTAGGTTTTGGTCTGCGCCCTCAAACTTGGAAGATATTGCAGTATTCTTGAAAATAGGTGTGGTGCTAGAAGGAATGGAGACTTTGGAGAGAAATCAATTAGCAATATGCGTCAAACCCTATATGTTGATTAGTGGGGACATGTATAAGTTATCTTGTGATGAGGTTCTACACCGATGCGTATTGGGGCATGAGCGTGTAGTGATTATAGAGGAAGCATATGGTGGGATTGCAAGAGGACACTATCCAGGAAATGCTACTACATAGAAGATTTTATTAGCATGGCTTTGGTGGGAAACCATCTACTGAGATTGTATTGAGTTTTTCAAGTCCTGTGACCATTTCCAACACCTTGGAAAACCTAGAAGGAGGGATGAAATGCCCTTGCGACCAATAGCCAATGATGAACTATTTGAGAAATGTTTAATTGACTTTGTAGGACCAATTTTTCTAGCCACACGAAGGACTGGTTCACAGTATATCATTACTTGCACTGATTACTTGACATGGTGGGGAGAAGCAATGCCTAAAAATGATAGCACTGCGGCGATAGCTTCTATATTTTTATGGGAGAAAATAATCAGGAGGTATGGTTTTCCTTTAATTTTAATACGTGATAGAGGTACACACTTTCTCAATGAAACGGTCAGGATTCTGTTGGCATAATTTATGGTTGCCCATAATAAGACTACCCCTTATCACTCTCAATCAAATGGAACTATTGAGGCATTTAATAAGATACTAAGTCACACGTTGACTAATATCTGTGACATTGGAAGATAATATTGGGATGAAAAAGTATCATTCATTCTATGGGCATATATGACAACCTACAAGAGGTTGAACAAGGCCACATCGTTTCAATTGGTGTTTGGTGCGGAGGTTATTTTTCCAATTAAATTCATGTTACCATCACTTTGTATAGTGCTCGCAGGAGGGTTAGCTGATGAGATATCACTGGAAGAAAGGATTGATAATTTGATGTAGTTAGACAAAAGGAAATCAATTGCTAGATGGAGTCAGAAGACAGATAAAACAAGACAAAAATCATGGCATGATCATCATATCAAAAACAAGAAGGTTGAGGTTGGGCATATGGTTTTTTTGTATGATTCTAAGTATCTGCGACATCCTGGGAAGTTGAAATTCCATTAGTTGGGAACTTACATCATCACGTACATCCTTGATTCAGGTGCTTATCAGTTACAAGTGCTAGATGGGATGAGATTACCAAGTCATTTCAATGGAAATAGGCTGAAGCCCTACTATAAATAAGTCTTCTTGGTGTTTGTAATAAGGTAGTGTTTCCAATTAGCTTAGAATTACCTTTATGTTTTTTCTTTTATTGTGTTTCCCTTTCTCATTTTTTGTTCCTTTCTTTTTGTTTCATTTTGTGCCTTATGCACCACTAACTAGATTATTTTTCCAAGGTTTTACATACACAGAGGACCACACATCTATTTTAGTGTGGGGTGAATTAATGCGAAGTATAATCCCACAATAAAAGATGAATGGCCTAGAAGAAGGAAGTGCATAAGGTTGAGAAAGCACGTGAGGAAACATTAGATGATGAATTTCAATGTCAAGAAGGATGTAATAGAGACCATGTACAAAGGATGAAGAGAGCAGGAACAACATGAGGTAGGCGAGGGAAAAAATTAGGAAAAGGATAGAAGAAGTGCCTTTGGCGTTGTAGACACGTGCATAAGATTCTTCAATTAGATTGGATTTTAGCACGCCAGAAGGTTGTACAGGATTTTTTCATGTAGGATGTGGCATGTGGGTAAGGGCGCTTAAAGTTGGCTTAGTAGAAAAATCTGCATTTAATGTTAAAGTAAATTGGTATGTGGCATAGAATTTATTGCTGGAGGGAAGGAAAACTATAAATACAAGGTCGGGTAAGTCATTTTATAACTTGATATTACAAAGTTAAAGTGCTCTTGTGAACTAGGGCATCCAGAGAGAGATTTGTGCGAAGGAATAAGAATCCAAGAAATTTGATTGTGTGACTAGAGTGAATTTGAAAATCAAAAGGAAGGAGTACATGAGCATGAGGAAAGGTTATTTGTGGTGTGCCATCTTGTGGAAGATTGTTCTATTTAGGGTTTGGCAGCTAGAGTATAAAGATAGAAGGGTTTATCCCAGGAGTTGAGCTTTGGAGTTGAGTTTGGAGTGTAACAGACTAGTAGAGTAGATTGAACTCATAGTTATCCCAACCAAAAGCATGGCACCCAAGAAATAAACCATCTCACTAAATTAAAAAAAGGGTAAAGGCAAAGGAAAGAAAACCAGTACTGTCGCAAGCTCTAATGAAGAATGGTACGTAGAAATGCAATACATAGATGGATTATTTCTAGGAAAAGAATGGGTGTCGCATCTAAGGAAAATGAAGGTGAGTGATTATAACCATCACATGAGAACAAATGAGAAGGAAATGGCATTAGAGTTGGTCCATCCAGCTAACAAGAGGACGCTAGAAGGGATGCCTATTTATGGCGACAAGGTGAAGGTCAAATTGGAGAAGGCTGGATTATTGCAACTGTATGAGTTGCCTCACTTTGGCAAGCCTGAGTTCCTTTATCAATGGTTGATGTCGCATGTGCATGAGGATCAATTCATTTTTTGGGGAACAAGATGTGCATAAGACCGCAGCTGATATCCAATTTCACATGCCTCATTTGTGAAGGAGATAGCATAGATGATGATCTGAGCGATAAGGAGGCTATCAAGGAGACTGTAGCTGCGTATGACTACAAGAAGTGGTCACGATACTTTGACATCATCGATATTCCAGACCCTTTTATGAGGATGGCTGCATGCTTGGTGACCAATCTCAATGATTAGAAACTATGGACATAAGTGAATAAGGCATGGTTGAATGTATGCTAGAGGATATCAAAGGGAACCATTTATAACTTGTTCACTTTCATTGCGGATGATATTATAAGTAAATCCCAGGAGGGAGAGAAGATAATATTCGATAAAATCCTCCTCTACATTTTATTTTCATAAATTGGAGTGCCATATGGGCCAGAAAAATTTGTTTGGGAGTATCCAGACGAGGATCCCTCACTCGCAAAGAGATTTAAAAAATACACTTGTGAAACCATGATGGCCACTCACAAGGTGTGCCTAGAGAAGTGGTATAAATGGATGCGTGACGCATTCAGGGAAAAGTGGAGGATCTCATAATAGTTTCCCATGCTCGTGGATTGAGAAGATGAATTTATAGTGTATCAACATTTCTACATTGGAAAATTTACCTTGACAAATGTGACTAAGGGTCCATGGTGCAAGCTTCCCTTCTCATTTACCATGCAATACTTCCAGGAAGGGGTCAATATATTTGAGGAATCAAAAAGACTAAGGTTCGACCTTAGTGAAGTGGAACAAGACCATCGCAAGCTGCACTGAAAGCTCATGTATCCTACAAAGTGCACGTACGTGGAGAAGTATGTCTCCCATGAGGTTCAAACGATGAAACCAATAACATTTCCAATTGATGGAAATGCTGCATCAAGGATATACCTTTGAATAAGGCCAAAGTTTTAGAAAGGAACATATTTTGAGAATGATGTCTCCATTCCAAATGACCCCACAGGTAGAAAAAAGGTCACGCTAAAGAAGAGAGAAAGAGAAGAGGGGTAGGAGAAGAAATCACCAAGTGTGTAGACCACATAATTGGTGGGTGCGCATGAAGCAGTCACCAAACCTAGCACTTACCCACAGAGAAAGAAGTCTCTTATTAAGACAAAGACCCTAGAAGAAGAGGTGCCAGAGCATGAAGAACACCTCACCCATGAGGAATCACCAAGGGAGACATCACATGTCAAAGAGAATGAAAAAGAAGAATCTCATGTATTGGAATCTCCAGTAACAAAGAAGCAGAAGGTGACTGATGAGGTTGATTCAAAAGAAACAAATATTCTATGCGCCTACATCGATGACAACGATGATGATGATGAGCCTAAAGAAGGTGAAGACCATATCATCTATGATGTGCATGATTATAAGGAAGAAGGGAATGAAGAGGAGGAGAAGAATGACGAGGAAGAAGTTGAAGCTCAAGGCAAGGGGGTGAGCAAAGAAGTAAGCACCAAGAACCAAATAACCCCAAGCCTCACCAAGGAGGAAGTAGAGAAAGCCATGGAGAGAGAAGTGACTAGAATCATGAAGAATTTGGTGGAACAGGAGTTGGAAAGGAGTCCAGATGAGATTATAAAAGAGATAGAAGAAGAGATCATTGGGAAGGAGTATAGCAGCATGGGTGGAGATCCCAAATTAGCAATGAGCTTCCCAAAGGCTTCTCGAATAGGTGGGAAAGGTGGAGTAGTAAAACAAGGGCAGGGAATGGGATACATTGATGATCCTATTAAGGTGCTACGAGTGTGCTTCCAGAGCATCGTACCTATAGATCAACTCCTAGAAGTATCATCGTTCGATGAAGAAGGCGCATACCCATGAACAAGAAAGATGATATCTTAGGTGTTTGAGTCCCACATGGATGAACCCAAATTTGAAGTAATTTAGAGAGTGCTAATGAAGGTGCTATAAGCCAAATTGATAAATCCATTGGTGAACACTCATCAACTATCAGATGAACGGGTCTGTAATGTGCTTAATAAAGTTTCAGTTAAAATTAAGGCCAGACTGTTTGGGAGGAATGAAAGAGTGAAATTCTTGGAGGATGAATTGGAGAAAAAGAAGAAGGAGCTCATGGAGAATAGAAAAGACCTAAAACAAGAGGATCTAATTAGTGCTCAACTGATTTGTGAGTTGAAGGAAGAAAAATATAAGGTGCGTAAAGTCTCCAAGAAGGTGGAGATGATTACAGATGCAATTGTCCTGAAGCACCCCAATTTAACGCCACCCGATCAGAAGTATGAGTCATCCTTGCAATGTCTGGAGGATATGACTTACATTCTCACAATGGAGAGGTGACCACATACTTTGGAATCTGTAGAAGAGGTGCAGGAACGCAAAGAAAAATAAAATAAGATGAAGGTTGTCAAGATTGTGGCTCAATACACCAGACTTCTAGTAGAAGTAAAAGCTTTCGCACAAGTCACTGAAGCTGCCTATGATAACTACATGGATAGAGATAGAGTGGAAAGTATCTTGGTTGCCACCCATGAAATGGAACTCAAGGAGTTCCAAGAGAAAAATAAGAGGAATAGAGTAGAGAGAGATAAGATCATGGCCGAGGTGGAAAATAAATCTGAAGCAATCGAGACCCTGTGAGGCTCGATCAAAAGTTAGCTGATGGAGCTATACCCCTAGATCACCCATAGGATGGATGCCCTTAAAGACTTGGGGAAGTAATTAGAGGTTATTGTTGATACCATGAGCGCCAAAGGAGAATAAGTGAGTTTTGAGGAGGTAAGCACCCTAGTGAGTGATATCTGTCAGCAAGCTCAAAGTGAGGTCGATGCTTGGGAGAAGTTAGAGGCCGAACTACTAAAGGATTTCCCTCTCCTCCTCCAGTAATATACAAATTCCTCATTCTTTCATTCTTTATCCCCATTTATTCATTCCCTTATTCTTTCTTTCCAACCATTGTAAGAGCCCACCATTATTTATTATTTGAAGAGTATTTCTAAGGAAGGAGAATAGGCATAGTGTGGGGTGATGTTGGGCCCCAGAATATTGGCTAAGGATGAGAAGGCACGTGGGCACGTTGGACATAGTAAAATAATGGTGCGTGGGGTTAAAGGTGCATAGGGAAGGGTTCTATTAGGATTTTTCAGGACACATGGTGCACGCATGCAAGGAAGGATAGATTTTGGACTTAGCCATATTCAACATCCCAAGAAGCACACAAGAAAAGCATGACCCTTGTGGATAAGGTGATATCCTGGTGACTGAAGATCAAAAAGGGAATATTCCATGCATGCGATGGAAGGTTCCAGAAGAACATCATTACACATAATGGAGAGCTCAGATCAAAGGAGGCATGCTCTATTGGAGGACCACTTGGACACTTGGCAGCTGATCTGTTACCTTCGAGGGCATGGCAGTGACGTTAGGAAAGCTATATATTGAGGTACATGGGTAGCAAGAAAATAATATAGAAGAGGGACTAGAGGATGCGAGGAGAAGAGGTATATGCATGGAGTCATTCTGAGAGATATTAGTACACTGGAAAAGAGTCAAAGGTCTGTAGAGATCTCATGGATTATTCTATGGGTTGGGACTAGGGAATTTTAGGAGTAATGACACACTTAGAGGGATGGTTCTGCAGTCTTCTTTGTAATGTGATGAACATAGTGTAGTTCTGATGCATGACTTGGCTCTGCATTGTGATATAAAGGTTTGTAATGGTTTCATGGGATGTAATGTGGTTATTAAACATGTTAATATGAATATAAGGCTCTGTTCTGAATCATATTTTTGTTCATAAGTATAATCCTTATGCACTTCCTTTACGTATGAATCATTTCTACACACTATATGTTATTTCTCTTTTTTGGATGCATTGAGATGAAAACTTGTCCTAGGTTCTTAGAATGATGTATGGTTCTTGTCTATTCACTTGCACTTGAATATCTTTCATAAGATTATGAATTCTCACAAGACTCACATAAAGGAGAGAATCGACACTCATGCATGTCTCGGGTGAGCGCCCAGCACCTGTTGGGTGATAGGTTGGCACACATGGGATTAGACTATTGGTCAAAGGGTATAAAAATGACTATAAAAAGTAAGGGATAAAAAAGGTTGGGTTGATGGTGACTTGGTGGGCTCGATGACAACTTTTCTTGGGTTGATGGAAATTGGGTCGGCGTGCTTATATATGTGGTAGAGTCGGTTGACTAAGCTCATTTACACATAACTATTTTGATGATCGAGAGCTCTGAGAGGTATAAAAGATTTGGATTTGAGTGAAATGGAGGCTAGCAGTGGAGGAAGGAAGCACTCGTAGTCACGAAGAGTAGTAAGCCTAAAACCCTATCATTTTTTGTTTGATTTAAAAAAAAATTAAATTGATAGTGCTAAGGGCCAGTTAGCAGTGACTAGATAGGTTGCTGTCGACTGAGGCCAATAAATGTCGACCTAAGGAAATTTGGTGTCGAGCTAGTTTTAGGGTCAGCATCAATTAGGTAGTTAAAGATAATTTTTGGTAGAAAATGATTATTTGTGTTGATTTGATGTTAATGGGAGCCTTTTTTGGGTTATTTTTCAGGCTGGAGATATATTATTCTTAAGAGATAGAGTCTCAGTCCTATTAGGGATGATGAGAGCTGATGTACCAATGCAGAGTGGGATCATTTAGATGCATTAGGATTGGGTGGATTCTTCCATTACCAGAGGGTACCCCAAGATATAAGGTTGATTATTGCATTGAAAGCCAGATGGGATCCTAGGACCAGCACTTTCTAGTTAAGGACAAGAGAGATGATGATTAATTTGGAGGATGTGTATCTTATTTTGAGACTATCGATTCATGGGGTACCAATCATGTCAGTTACAGAAAAGGGAAGGACGGTTGCACTGACCCAACTATTTGGAGTAGATGCCCCATGGATTGCCTTTATATTAGGGGAATTCAATATTGAGACACGGTATCATCTAGCGACACCAGGGAGTTCGCTAATTTGTTTGATTATGATGGCGATATCATATTATGGACTTCTAGATCAAGATGGAGCCCTATTTCCATGGGCATTAGCAGGAGTAATAATAGATATAGCCAAGCATAGGACAATGTTCACTTTTGGATTTGCTTTATTTTCACAGGTATATTATGATCTATGGATGTATGTATTAGGGGGGCGGTCGGGTATAGAAGTGGGCTTCCTACTACACTATTGGACCTATGAGCACATAGTCATGGTGAGGTGGTCAGGGCTTTCTTAGGTCACAAGATACCACATTGAGATTACATTTGGATTTCTGAGATGGTGAGCAGACCAATCTCATGGAGATATGGTTGATCATGACGAGGACTAGTACATAGAGAGGTTAGGGATCCTAGAGGTTGGCGATGTTAGATAGAGGCCATATAGAGGCTTCTCTACATATCCTGGGACATATATTCAGTTAACAAGTATGAGGAGGGTTAGAGGGGTGTAGTGGAATAGGCCTAAGATGATAGATGCAATCCAGTTTATATGAGTTATGAGACATATTAGATTAGTACAAACGTCGGCGAGAGCACCTATTACATGTAGGCAGGATGAGGTGGAGAAGTACTTACACCACCTTGTGATGACTGTTATCCAAAATTCACCCCCAAGGTAAATTTTGATAACGTGCATCAAATTCTTTAGCCTCAGGCAAATAGTTTGAATCAGGGCAAAAAATTCATGTTTCTAGAGTCCCCTCATATTTGGCTAACTCCCCTGTCCAAGAGGAAGAGAGTAAGTTCTGAGAAAATGTGAAAAAAAGGTTCAAAAGGGCAAATAGGTCGATCCAGGAAAAATCATGAAAATTGGCTAAGTCCCTGCTCAAGGTCGCCTCTGGGACGTGTGGGACAGAAAAGCGCGAAACCGGCCGAACCGGGTGAAATCAGCACAAACAGTCTGAAACGCAGCAGGGACAAATGGGACAAAAGTACGCGGCGGGTGCGAAATGCCGGTTCAACAGAGAAAATCGACTAACTGCTGAGAGGGACAGTCTGGGACGTTTGGGTCAAAAATACCCGAACCGGCCGGTTCGGCCGAAATCAGTCCAGGCAGTCCAAAACAAAGTGGGCCAAGTGGAACAAAAATACCCGAACCGGCTGGTTCGGCCAAAATGGGAACAAATAGTCTGAAAGCAAATGGGACATTTGGGCCAAAAATGTGCGAACCGGCCGAACCGGGTGAAAAGAGTCGAGGCAGCCCGGAAGGCAAAAGGGACACATGGGACAAAAAGGCGCGAACCGGCTGGTTCGGCCGAAATCAGCACAAAGAGCACTGTACCAAATGGGACAAAGGGACGCATGGGACGCGAAAACCCGAAGGAGCCGAGGACCAATCAAATCATGACACGTGTCACAGAAGGAAAAGTCAACGTTTGGTCCGGAAACTTCAAACGGCCATAACTTTTGACTCCGAGCTCCGATTTTGATAAAATTGGACTTTCTAGAACGGGCACGACGTCCTCTACGCCCCAAAAACTGGATTTCTTAATTTTAATAATGGTAGATATATTTAAATAAAGGAAATGTGTTCGGCTCCAGTCAGTAAATGCTCTTTCCCGTCAAATGACAGAAAACGCCTGCCAGGCCCAAAATAGCTGCCTGCACTCAGAAGGCCATAACTTTTGCATTTCTCAACGAAATCACACAAAATTGGTACCGTTGGAATCGTGTTTCCGAGCCCGATGCACAGAAATCAGGAAATTCTAGATTTTATCAGAAATTGATTGAGTTTTTTAAGAAAACGTGGCCGGGTTCAGAACAATGTTTTATTTGGTAGCTGGGAGTGCATTTAAGAGGCATGGTCATCATTCTTTCTCTGCTGCAGCACATGGGACAGTATGGGGAGCCTTTTGCAAGTAATGTATACCCATTCCACTCAATTTAATGCCTCTTACAGGTGGTTGAAGGATAGATTTCGGGATTTCCACTTTCCCTTCTCTTCTCCTTCTCATTTTTTCTATAAATTGGAGTGTTGGGCTCATTGTAAAGGAGAGAGTTTTTGGGTAACAAAGCTCTGTCAAAATTTCTTTGTGAAGCCAATGTGTTGCAGGCCCTTGTAGTGGACTCCTTGCATGGTGATCCAGGCCCTTATCTTGTAATAGATTGAACTGTGCATAACATGAAGCAATAAAATATCAGCTTGTGGATATATCTTCCCCTGCTGTGTTTCCTTGCATTCTTCTTGCCCCTTTAATCTTTCTACAAGTATATTGTGTCTATTTATTATGTTCTTTGCAGGAATTCATTATCATTGTGTGTGCTTGGAATATTGCTGTAAATGCATTTTGCTGGATTATGGTGAACTGTCATCACCTCTTCTAGTGTGCACTTTGCCTCTGTATTTCACACATTTGGAGATTACTCTCACACCCTCTTTTCTGGTGTATCACCGCTTTAGTGTAGGCTTTCATTTTATGCATTCTCTCTCTCTGGTCCCTTGGAATTTTAGGTTAGAATAGCTAGTTTCTCCTGCATTAGAGTAGATTGTGGCAGGTAGTTTAGGGGTAAGAACCAGCTTTCTCTGGAGGTCTATCTCAAGTAGCAAGTCCCACAACTTGGAGATAGTACCCATGTTATCCAATCACACTGGATGCTTAGAGTGATCAAACTAGAAATCTGATCAACATCCAGGGGTGCTATGATTCGGTGATAACAATGACATACCCATTTAAGGAAGAGGGGGAGCCATGGGATACTAATGATGATGTGGAAGTGGGGGAGGGATATTTGAAGATGTGGATGCATTAGTGGGTGGCTAAGGCCACTGAGGAAGTAACACAGGTAGGAGAAGAGGTGGTGGTGCCTATAAGAGGGGAGGAAAATTTGCCTGTAGGTGGAGAGGGTGGAGATGAAGGTGTAGCGGTTGAGATAGCCTGATTTAAGGCTGAGTTAGATACTACTTTCTAAGAGCGAGATATTGCACACAAGGAGCTAGCAGGGATGCTCTAGGAGAGGAACTTGGCCATACAACAATGGGATAAATACCGATGACAGTGAGAGGCCCTACTAGCCAAATATGATGATCTAGTTACCACATCTAAGGTGATAGATGGCGAGGCTCAGGGATCCTCATAAGGAGTTGGACATATGGCTATAAATAGTATATTTTCATTAGAGGAGTACCAGGAATTAGGCCAGGAGGAGCACTACTATGAGCACATTGTGACTACTAGATTACCTAATATACCATGTTATGTGGCATACCTGATAGGGGGAAGAGATCAGGGAGGTCGGCATGACAGGCGACATCATGGAGCATAGCAAACGTAGCACATCTAAGATGCAATGGTGGTCTAGATAATGGATAGGGAGGAGGACATGCCCCCGCGATAGGAGGCTTGAGATTCAGAGTATCGAATCTTGTATTCATCGAGTAGGGTGAACATTATATATAGATTTTAATATCGTTATGGATGCATATAGAGCCCATTCGAGGCCTATCATGTATGTACATATACTTTAATGATATATATATATATATATATATATACATATACATATATATATATATATGATGATGATGCTTTTGTCGTGATCTTCATGTGATGTAATGAGTAGATTAGATACATACGATGATTTATATGTTGTGATGGATGTCAATATTTTATTAGATTATGGATGTTTTTTAGATGTGATGGATTGGATATCATAGAGATGATGATGTGGATATTTGATATGATGTAGACTAGATGTGATTATGATGGATATAATTAGTCATAGATATTTGACATGATGTATGGATGAGATGTTGATGATGTGGATATTGATTTGATGGATAATGATTTAGATCGATCTTAGATGTTCTATATGATGATGAAATGGTTTATGAATAGATATTTAGAAAGATATGATGGAATTATATTAGATGTGATTATGATGGATATGATTAGATATGATGGATGGGATGTATATGTTAGATTGGATATAGATATTTGATGTGATGTATATATGAAATGTTAATGATGTTGATATTTGATTTAGATTATAGATAGCAAATGATGTTTGATTAAATTACAGATATTGATTTAGATAATACATGGATGAAAATATGATGTGAGATTAGAATAGATGTGTTGAAGTGGATGTAGATGGTCTTGACATGATTAGATGTAGATAACATGATGGTTTTAGATAACAAATGATACGATAGATGTGATAAGTATAGTTCAATTTGATTTAGATTATAATGCAATGTGATGTAGTTGACATGATGATGAGGGGGGTTAGGATAGATATGAAGATGATTGTTGTAGATGTTAATTACATTCAATAAAATATAATATGGTGCAATTGGATGAGATACAATAGATAAGATGTGACCAGGATTAAGTGGCTCTTCATAGAAAAGTACACTTCATCATAGTAGAGAGCTTACATAGGAAATATTCTTTTAGACTGCATTGGGGATAAAATGTGAAAGGGAACACACACAAAGTGATGCACTTGTTGCTTATGGTAGGTGCTACCACATAACCAACAATATTTGATCATATTTCAGATCATGAGGGGAAAAATTAAATGCTTTCTTACACACCTACTATAGACATGACAAAGGGTTTTAGATGTATCCTGTATTGGGGAAGTAGTTTCTCCTTAGGTGGTTATTCTAGGTTTATGACCTAGCTCTGGGTAATATGGCACAAACTGATCAATGTGGGAAGTTTTTTGTAGATGGGAAAGTTGTTCGATGTGGGAAAAAAATTTAGGATGCTTTCTTTTGAATTTTTATTTTTCCTATTGATATTTAGAAAGTTGATCAATGTGGGAAGCCTTCGCTGAGATTATATAACATAGTATCCATCCTTCAATGGAGTGGTCTACATTTTGGGATTTTTTTGTTTTTGGATTTTTGTTTTTGACTTTTTATATGGTAGGATAGAATGCATGAGATTTTTCCTTCGACGGATCAGTCTATTATTTTAACATTATTTACGTTATGTGAACATCTATCCTTTGAGGGAGTATTCTATTTTTTGGATAAGATGGATTTTGATATGAGCATCCATAATTTTGATTTTAGGATAAAGCTAATGATAGTCAAGTATACCACTTGGGGAGGAGAAGATGAGATGTAAAAATGACACATGTGGACCCTTATCATGGTTCTAGTATGTAGATTAGAAGGTAATGTATGTAATGATTTCACGGTTCCTACCTAGAAGGAGGAACTTATCCATAAGGAACATGTTATGGGAAGATATGTGGTACCCGTATTCAAGGTCATAAATAGGATAGTGACAAAAGATCATATGATTCCCAATTATTACAATGAGAGATGAAAAGGTTAGTGATGGAAAGGGGATCTTATTATGTGACTAAGATCACGTTAGTAGATGTGTTAACAGTAGAAAGGCCAAAAGTGCAAGGTGTTGAGAGGGTTACGTTTTGATTTTACCATCAAGGGACGATAAGTGATAGGCCCCAGACCCAGTTGGGAGAAAAATTTCCACGTTGGATCCTTTATAGAATAGTGATGTTATGATTTTCTTTGAGGAAAAGGTGACTGATGTTAAATTCACATTATTTCATTATTTTTTTAAGCACATTGGATGAACTCTTAATAGACATGATGGTGTTGAAGAGTGATTAAGTGACACTCATCTAGAAATTCAATTTGTGCCAAATGCTCTTGGTGATATTCTTCATCAAATACAAAGTCACGAAAAGAAACGAGAAAGTATGGGATTTTAACTTTGAAGGAAAATATTTAGAGCCATATATGAGAGAGAAAGGGGTAGAACCTATAGAGTTTTGGATATTAGTCTGATAAGCCCAAATAGAAAAAGGGGATATGAAGATACTAATTTCAACCTGCTTTATCAATAGTTTTGGCAAGGATGTTATGAATAGTCTTGTTAATGGATTCACCTTGGCCGTTAGCTTTAGGATAATAGGGAGAAGAGAAGCTAAGATTTATATTGAAATTGTTGCAAAGCTTCTTAAGATCTATTCTTTTAAGTAATTTCCATTATAAGTGATGATTTTATGAGGAATGCCAAAGCGATGGATGATGTGCTGATGGATTAAATTGATGATTTTTTTAGCTTTTGTGGATTGAGTGGAATGGCTTCCACCCATTTGGTGAAGTATTCAGTAGTGGTTAGGATAGAATGATGGAACTCAGAAGAATGTGGACTTATGTGGTCAATGAGCTCAAGCCCCCATTGTGAGAAAGGTCAAATATCTTAAGTTTAATGTAAGGCCTAGCTAGGGATACATATGAGATTAGAGTGTTGTTATAATTTTACACACTTTTTGACATAGTCACAGGAGTCATGATTGAGGGTGGGCCAATAGTAACCCATCTAGAGAATGCACTTGGTGATGACCAAATTGCTAAAGTGTCCACCATAGATACCATCATAGATTTCTTGAATAGTGTTGATAGATTTATGGGATTTAAGGCATCATAGAAGAATTCCATCAAATCCACGTTTATAGAGGATGTTGTCAAGGATAACATAGTGGTTAGTGCATTAAAGAAAATACCTCCTACCATTTTTGGATAGGTCGTAGGTAATTTTTGATTGAGATAGATAGTCAAAGATCTAAGAATATGATATATCATATTGATTGGTGTTGATGAGATTGACACGAGGAAGCTCATTAGAGTGATATGGTTGATTGATGCGATGAACAACAATTAAGAGTTTGGATTCTTCATTTTTCCATGGGATGAGAGATGTGAGAGATGCAATAGTGTCTGTGAAATGATTGGATGAGTGAGGAATGGTTTGGATGGTATATTGATCGAATGCCTCGAGAAGAAATTCAACAATGTCCTTATATTTTTTAAGGACTTCATTTTTGTATTGATAAATTCCTTTAATTTGATTGATGATGATTTGGGAATCATCATAGATATTGAGGATTTGGATGCCAAGCATGATGATATTTTTAAGACCTAAAATGAGGGCTTCATACTTGGCCATGTTGTTAGTGCACTCAAAGTTGAGTTTGTAGGTGACGGGAATAGGATTTTCCCAAGGACGAATGATAATTATTCCAGCACCTCCCCCTTGCTGACACTTAGATCCATCAAATAATAGTGTCATTTTGAGGGTAGAATACTCATGATCGATGGTGTAGATGGGTTTGTTTGTAAATTGTTCATGAGGGAGTTGATTGTCAGGAAGAGGGGGTTCGACTAGTTGATTAGCAATAGCCTAGCCCTTAAAATATTTCTGACAGATGAACTCTAGGTCAAACTCGGTCATGAGCATGAGCCATTGAGTGATACAATCAGTGTGGTAAGGCTTATAATGTATGGTTTGGAGAGGATTGAATCTAGTGACAACATAGGTTTTATGATTGAGAATATAATATAAAAGCTAGGAGGTGGAAAAGAAAAGAGTGAGACATAGATTTTTTGCTTTAGTGTAGTGAGTTTCATAATCATGAAGGTGTGACTAATATATTATATGGCTTTCTCCCTTTCATACTCATTGCAGTGTGCTAACATGACACCCAAAGCTTGATCGATGGCAGAGATGTAACAATAAAAAGGATCCCTCTCACATGGAGGTGTAAGGATGGGTGGAAATAGAATATAATTATTAATTTTTTCAAATGCCTTTTGGTAATTAGCACCCCAATTAAAGTGAGTGTCTTTGCAAAGAAGATGATGAAAAGGTTTGAAACGGCCTAAAAGTTGCAAGATGAAATGACAGACCAATTGGAGTCATTCTTGAAGACTACAAAGTTAATTTAGATTTTAAGGGGAAGAATCTTAAGGATGGATTTGATTTTGGTGGGGTCAACTTCAATACCCCAGATAGAAATGATAAATCCAAGGATATTTCTAGTTAAATATCCAAACACACACTTGGTGGGAATGAGATGAAGGAGGAAACATATGATGCATGCAAAGAGGATTTCAACGACAAAAAGATGGTCATGTTGACACTTGCATTTATCCAAGAGATCATCGACATAATCCTCTATGGTTTTATGGATGAGATCATAGAAGATATAGGTCGTGACAATCTGATAGGTGGCCCTTGTGTTTTTAAAACCAAAGGGAATAACATGATAGGAAAATGTCCCCTAAGGGGTGATGAAAGAGGTCTTATGTTGGTCTTTTGGTGTGGTGAGGATATGACTTTATCAATAAAAAATGGTCCCTAAGAGAAAGCATCTCGTGTCCTGTAGTGAGGTTAACAAGCTGATTGATATTGGGAAGAGGAAATTTGTCTTTAGGGAAAGAAAGATTTAAATCTTGAAATTAGATATAGATGTGGATATTTCCATAGCATTTGGAAATGGTTATGATGTTAAAGACCCATTACGGATAGTTGATAGGTATGATGAAATTGGTGGAGAGAAGGTATTGCAATTCATCTTTGACTAGGAGGGCAACGTGAGGATGCATGTAGTGTAGCTTTTGATTAACTGGCTTAGTATTGGGGATGGTGATGATGTTGTAGATAATGATGTTGGCATCAAGGCCTAACATATCAGCATATGACCATGTGAATGTTTTTCTGTGTTTATAAATGAAGGTGATGAAGGAGTCTAGCTCTTATGGATCAAGATATTTACCAACTTTGAGTATATAAGGATCTTACAAAGTCCCTATATTTATGTCAATGGTGGATTCATTGAGAAGGGTGGATGTGTCAAGAGGTAAGGACTTATGAAGATGAGAATTTTCTTCCCCTATATATTAAATAATGGATTCTTCGTCACTACATTGAATAACATCAATGGTAGGGGAATCTTTTGCCACCATGTTGGAAAATGTGAGAGGAAGGGACCTAGTTTCACCTTCATCTTGGTAAGTTACTGGTCCCAAAGTGATGGTGGGGATTTAATAAAAAGATAAAAAATGGATACGGTATCATTTGTGTCCATGGGGTTATTGGATGGAGAAATATTGGATGATGGATCAATGTTCCTGGGTGACACAGAAGAATAAGATCTAAGAGGATCAGTGGGTTGTTCTTTGAAACCCATTCTAAAATTCTCATTAGGCTTGCAGAATCGGTCAATGATAAGATTGTGCATGCCTTCAAAAGATCTAATATGAAATCCCTTCTATGCATGGTGATGGAGGTAGGTATAAACAAATTCTTTGTTATAGAGGAAATCGAATCCATTGGTGTATGGTTTAGTGTGAGGTTTATCATTGACGTGAAAGGAAGGGCGGTTGATGCAACCATAGATAATATTGGTTTTGAGATTAGATGGACCAAAATAAATGATATCCCCAATGTTTGGTCTAGAAATATATTCTTTGTTGGGTCTACCAATTCAATTGGGTGTGGGGAGATAATTGGGGTAGAGGAGGTTGTACTACTACAATGAAACACACTGCATCACTGTGTCAAGAGATTCATCATTGGGTAGCTTGGATGTAGGTATAGACAAGCTAGTGGATGGTTCCAAATATGAATTTGGCTTAGGGATGAGCATGTCATTTGGACAATAGGTCATATGGCATTCTTTGAATAGAGGTATATTAGTGGGGATTGTATGGACTTTCCCCTCATGTTTTTATTTGATGTAATTATGAAGATTGGATGGGACATAACACATGGTGTAGATCCATGGGCATCTAAGCAAGACATTATATTGGAACTCCTATTCAACCATGTAAAAGATCTCATGGAGGATCTTTTCATCGATATAAATGGGGAGGATGACTGTACCTAAAGTAGGGGAAATAACATCATTGAAGGCCTGAAGAACTATGGGTGATTGAGTGATAATGGATTTGGGAAGTTTGATCTGATTAAAGGTATAGGATGAGATGATATTGATGCTAGAACCATTATCAATCATTAATTGTTGGATAAAGGTGTCATTGATGCAAATGGTGATGAAAAGGGGAAGGTCATGATCCTCATGTAAGATATAAGGAATCTCGTAGTCGTCAAACGAGATGGTGGTAGAATCTAAGAGGCATTCAATAAGGACACAAAAGTTTGATTCTCTTCATTGGTAATTAGAATACGCTACAAGGATTCGATGAGATTAATTTGATTATCGGGAGAGATTTGGATTATTTCGTAGAGAGACATCTTACCAAGAGCCTGATGGGGCTATTGTATGATACTTTCTTCAATGGCAGCATGATTTTGAGTATGTGGAGTTGCTAATATGGATACCTTATCCGAAGATGGAATATGTTCATTGGAAGGGGTGGTGACGACAACATTGGGTTTAAGTTGGGTAGATGATTAAGTATCATAAGTTCGAGAATAAGTGGTGATACAAATGGCTAGGTGATACAGAGGGAGACCTTATTTGGAAGAGGTAGAGCTAGGTGGAGGGATTGTGATGAAATATTGGGATGTGTTTTCATGCTAAATTTCTAGCATAAAAAGTTGAAATTTTGGCCATGATAATCAAGCCAACACTCAAAAATTCCCTAAACCGAGTAATGTGAACATGCCCTCCAGCCACTCTCTGACTATGTAAGCTCTATCATGGCCTAAAGGGAGGTGATAACTACATTTTAAAAGTGTTTTTCATGTGTAGGTAATTATGTAGAAAACAATTCATGAGCTTATTATGATTCACTTGGAAGGAGTTGCTCCTAGAGGACTAAAAAGGCCTATTTTCAAACTTGCAGCTACTGTAGAACACCTCTTGGGATGTACCGAGAATATATAATTCCTCTAAGAAGTGAATGACAGAGCTACGTGATCATTCAAGGTATTATAGGAAATTTATAGAAGAAAATCAAGGTTTAGGAACACGTTATACAAAATCACGGTCTTTATGAGCAAGGTATTGGAAAATGCATGTTCTAAAAAAGCTATTCATCTTGTTTGAAGAGTTTCAGAATCCTTGTAAATATTTATAATCTCATAGCCTAGGAATTGGAGAGATAAAATATCCCACTTCATGTTAGAATCTTCAAGAATTTTTTTTGTGAATATTGAAATGAGGAAAATCATCCGACAGTGCAACATAAAGGTTGTTGTATAAGTTGTAAATTGCCTGAAGGGTTCCACAAGCCTCATGAATATTTGAGAGCCTTCCCAAATCTCAAATGAAATTATATTCAGTTATCTTTACATCCCATATTATGTGTTAGTTTGCGGTGACCATAAACTCTTCCTATCACTCAGTTTAGTGGCGAACACCTAAGGGTAAAAGTGGAAATTTGGGTAGCACATTATTAATAAATCATTTTCAGGAATTATAAATATTCTCAATGGATTCATTTGACCTTTTCCATAAATTTTCATACATTATACGGCAAACTTTCATTAAGTTTTGACCCTAAAATGAAGAAATACAATTTCGTCCTCCGACACCAATGTGTTACCAGCAGACAACACCAATGTGTTACCGGCCGATAACAAGAAAAACGTGTTACCAACTAGTAAACTATGGATGTATTACCAGCCATGAACAATATTTTGATGCTTTCTAGGAATAGGAAGATTCTAATGACATCCGAGAGTAATATTTTGATGACGAATAGGAATAGAAAGATTTTGATGACACCCAAGATCAAGTTTTTTATGACGCCAAGAACAAGAAGAATGTGTTGATGGCTGGGAACAAGAAAAATGTGTTACTGATTGGTAAAAAAAATGTTTTTATGGCCGAGAAAAAAAAGGTAGTGATGTGTGACAACTGGAGAACCAAAGGTCAGGAAATCGAAAGGTCACATTGGCGAAGGAACGCCAAAGGTCAAAAGATGAAAAGTCACAAGTCACGAAGGAAGGGGAAAGATCAATTGGGGGAGATGAAAATTCGGTATTAACACTATAAATATGAATTTTTCCCTCATTTAGATGGGATATTTAATACTTTTTTAATATCTCTCATTGTCTTTATAGGAGCAAGTGCCTTCATTTCCTCTGTTCCTCATCTACAACTATTCTATCTCCCTCTTAACTTGTACTCCATGAGCATTGTAATTTATGCAACATGATTCAATAAGACTTTGTGTTTCTTGTTGATTTTTCATCTTTCTTTGTAAATTTTTTCTTCTAATTGAAACAAGTTAAATGTTCTACTTTTGATGCAACAAATTATGCTATATTATTTGTTGATCGAAATCCCTTTCTCATTTTTCTCTCCTACCTCTCTAACTAAATAATTTTCTTCTCTTGTATTAAATACAAGAAATTTCCACATGTTTAGGGAAGTACTCATGTGTGATCCCCAATCTTTGGGCCACCCCATAAATTATTTTAGATATCTTTCATTTCCTTTTTTCAATAAATGTTTTTCCCCATTCAAGCAGAGGGACTTAGTCCCGCACACTAATAATGAGAGTCCACTAATTTTTCCACCCAATAATTTATTTCACCAATAGTTTTTGGCACCCACCTTGGAGTAGATAAAGCATGTCTGCACCTGATTTTTATTCCACAAAATCAAAAAAATATATATATTCCGAAAAATCATTAAAAATATTTAACTTGAAAAGTCATTTAGCCTTATGTCTTTCACTGATGGATATCCATGGTAATCCCCTTATCCTTAGGTCTGAGATTATGTTCCATACCCAAGAGGATATTAGATCAAAAATTAGGGATTTTATTTGGCATAACAAATTGAACTTATTCCATTACCACACTGCTACAAGAGTTCTATACTCTGAAGAATAACATGCAAAAGCCTTTGAAAGAGTGAGACAAGTTCATAACCAGTAGAGGAGAGACTAGAAGAACCTTGTTTGAATTACACATTCAAGTTTTTTGACAGAAGGTATACGATATCTTCAAGATCTATTGGTGTGTCTAATCTAAAATTTTAAGAATAGTTGCAATCTGATTTCAGACTTCCTATCAGTCAAATTACAAGAAGAACAGGTCAACAATACTCCCCACAATTTGATCATACCTTGTCTTTTGAGTCCCCTACTAATGGAGTTGTGGTTAAACCTTTGAAATACATCCCCCCACAAGAGGGAGTTTCTAAATAAGATCTTGAAAGGATCAAATTCATTCTTTGGGGATTTGAATAATAAGATGAATTTGAAGGGGAAGAACCACCAATGGCTCAACAAGCACCACTACCATGGGGGTAAAATACAGGTCCTTTAGCTCTCACCCCACCTCTACATGATCTACCTAGAGGGTTGAGAAATAATTTTCCCAAGTTTTGTGGTGATGGGAAGCAACACCTAGATGACCACATTGTGGCCTTCATCACTATTTGTGGAGTGATGGGAGTAGGATATGAAGTTGTATCAGTATTCCTTTTTGGGAATATTTGCAAGATGCAGTAGTAGATTGGTTCTACCACTTTCCTGTCAGGTCTATAACTAACTGGAATGACATGAAGACCAAGTTTGAAAAGAGATTAAATTTTTTTGTAGATGCTCATGCATTGTTGGTCCAGTGGTCTCAACTAAATAAAGAACGTTTTGAACCAATGAGGGATTTTGTGGCAAAATTCAATAGGATGCTTTACAAGATTCCTTAAGCGACCCGACCTATTGAAGACAACAAGATAAGTTTTTTCACAAATTCCCAACTTCTTTAGATGAGTTATATGCTAAGAATAACTCAACTAATAGATTTGGATGAAGCAAAAAATATTTCATTTGAAGTGGAGGATGATCTAATCATGTCAGGGAATATTAGGAAAGGTCCTTATAAGGAAAAAGGCCAAAGCTCAAACTTAGGTACCATAGATTCATTAGTTCATAAATTGGCTAATGATGTCTTATCTCTGAAGAAGCAATTAGCTCAATTTTATTTGAGTAGAGAGGCACATAATAATAACTTTCCAAATAGAAAAAGGATCACCCCACCACCTCAAAGACTTTCTCTAAAGGCTCCCCCTGTAAATGTGGCATGTGATACACAGGGTGATGATGAAGATGAGATTGTTGAAAAATATGATGATGATGATAAGATTGGATATTTTAAATACTCATTTGGAGATGAAAGTGAATAAGGTGGTGCACTAAGTTTCTCTTGTGCAGTTTTCACTAATTCTCAATCAAAATATTAAAGTTCTTACACTACTACCCCTAAGAAGCAGAAGGATGCAGATTCTCTCATGCCGACTCCATATAACAAAATAATCAAGAGAGGAGTTTTTCTTCTGCATTCAATGGATTTTGATAAATAAAAACTAAATCTCATGGAAGACAAAAAGACCACAGCTGAAACAGGTAAGTCTCCTAAGTCTACATGTGTTAAAACATCTTCTTTTAATTTTTCTAATGTTATTTATAAAATGGTAAACGCGTATAACAAAACCTCTAAGGTACCTAATAATCCTGCAGTAGCTTCCAAATCTACCTCTACTTCTAAAATAACCCCTGCTCCAAAATTAGCATCTTCTTCCAAAGCCTCCACCACCTCAGATACATCTTTTTCCTCCTCTTTTTATATCATAGATTATGTCAAAAGGTCTAAGGTCCAAATATCTAAGTTTGAATATTTGCATACCCATCCAAAACATTTTGATAAACTAGTCTGCTTTATCAAAGATAGTAACCCAAATCCCAATTCTGACATGCCCTCTTCCAAAGGGTTGTTACCTACTCTTCCTTCCCCATCATCTCAAAACTTTATAGCCCTAATTACATCCAAGACTAGCAAGGTTGAACCATTCTACCTTTATCTTCTTATTAGAGGCTACCGATTGAATAACTGTATCATAGACTTGGGTGATTTTGATAATGTGATGCCAATAAAAGTAGATAATTCCCTTGATCTGACTCTAACATAGGCTAAAGGTTAGTTTTATTCTATGGAAACTAAATAAGTCCCTCTTGTGGGGAGAATAAAGGATGCCCAAGTTGTTTTAGCTGATTTCCCTAATAAGAAATTGTTATTGACTATCCTGGTGGTGGAAATTCCGACCTCATATGGGATGTTATTGAGTAGAAAATTATGTAGAGATTTGGGAGGAGAAATTTAGATGGACTTGTCTTCAGAAAATATTCCAGTCAAGGGACAAATGAAAAATTTGTTGCCAACAAGAAAAATGAAGTATACAGTGCATAAATCATAAGATAATAGAGATGATATTCTTTACCAAGACAATGGACATTAGAACTACTTTATAGCATCTAAAGAGGAGGAGGAAATTCCCATCTTGATATGACTAAGCATTCATTTCTGATGGGGTATTGAGTATGAGGAGAGTGGATAAATTTTGAGTTACAAGAGGGCAGCCGTGAATTATTAGATGATGTAAGCCATGAAGGAGAAAAGACAATTATTGATGAATTCCAAGCCAAAAAAGAAACCAATGTGTTCATCCATGTTGGGGAGGTTTTCTCATTCCCATTTAAATATTAATATTCTCTTAACCATATTTTTCTAAAACAAGAAATATCAACTTGGGATGGGCCTTTAAAAGGTTTGAAAGAAGAATATGTGCAAGAAATATTAAGAGATGTAAAAGAGAAAAAATATCCTCAACACAGATTTGAACTCCTAATGCAAGCTAAGAAATTACAAGATAAAGATGAATCTAGTGTTGATTTCTCAACCAATTCAAAATTTGGTCATGATGGATTCTATAAAGGTAATAAATCTAACTCACCTCTTGAGATAATTATTGATGGATGTGTTAACGAAAATGATTTTTTCTCTTTTACATTTGAAGAGAAATATTCTTGTAATGAGGGAAAGATTGAAACAAAGGTCCTCAAGTCCTTTGATGATGAAGTCTCTCATACTAAAGAAGCAGTGAAGTTTAATGAACCTTCGGATGATGGATCAATTTCTCCAAACAATATCATTGAGATCGAAAACAAAGATTCTTCAAATTAATGTGGTAATGAACTCTCAACAATTTTGAAAAATGAATCCTTGTAAGAAATTTCAAAAACTATGGAAGCTACAGAAGATCCTAATCTAAGTATTGACCTCATAACTCACGTTATGGCCATACAAGACAAGTATGAGACTATGTTTACTCCTTCATCCCATATTGAAGAAGAAAAAAAAGATGAACTCAATGCTTCTCAAGAAAATTTTAACAATAAGTATGAATATAGGAAAGAGGAGAAATTAGGGATTTCAAAAAATCCAATCAAAAATCAGTCTTGGGTGAAGGATGAAATGATAAACAATAAATCAGCAATGTGGGTGAACACAGAAGATGATTTTCAATCTAAAATGGATAGACTTTGTGCACAAATATCCAATCTTAAAAAGGATCATGTAGAATCATTTATCCCAAATGTAAACGAACTTATGATAGAAACTAGATTTCATAAGAAGTTGAGAAAAGGAGGCTACTTTATGGAACCTTTCAATGGCTTCATGAGACATCAATGTTACCCATTCATAGGAAACTTCTGAAGAGAAAAAACACTTCATTGAACACAGGTTGTCCCCCGCATGTACCATAGGTGAATATAGGTTTGTTTGTTTCCCTTTAAGTTGTGTTTTTGCCTTTTTTCATGTGTTCATTTTTTTCTTGTGTTGTGTTCAATAAAGAAATTTTTGTTACAACCACCCTTGTTTTTTAATGACTCCTATAGCCCAATGGATAAGGAATTTTTCCTTTGAGTGTCTTGAGATTCTGGGATTCCTACTTGCCTCATCTTCATTTTTTACAATCCAAGACAAGTCCCCAAGCTAGATCCAATTATTTTCATGCTAAATTTCTAGCATAAAATTTTAAATGTTGGCCATGACAATCAAGCCTACACTCAAAAAATCCCTGAACTGGGTAATGTGAACCTACCCTCCAAACAATCTCTGACTATGTAAACTCCATCATGGTCTGAGAGGGATGTGCTAACTATATTTTAAGTGTGTTTCATGTGTAGGTAAGTATGTGGAAAGACAATTCATGATCTTATTATGATTCACCTGGAAGGAGTTGCTCCTGGAGGCCTAAAATGACCTATTTTCAAACTTCTGGCACATACAGAACACCTCATGTGATGTACCAAGAAGATATAATTCCTCCAAGCAGTGTATGAAAAATATACATGATCATTTGAGGAATTTTAGGAAATTTATAGAATAAAATTAAGGTTTAGGAATAAGTTATACAAAATCAGGGTCTTTATGAGCAAGCTATTGGGAAATGCATGTTCTAAAAAAGCTAGTCATCTTGTTTGAAGAGTTTTAAGATCCCTGTAAATATTTAAAATCTCATAGCACATTCATTAGAGAGATTAAATATCCCACTTCATGTTATAATCATGAATGAAATATTTTGGGAATATTGAGATGTGGAAAATCATTCGATAGTGCGACACAAAGGTCCTTGTATAAGTTACAACTTGCTTGAAGGGTTTCAGGAGCCTCATGAAGATTTGAGAGCCTATCTAAATCTCAAATTAAATATATTCAGTTATCTTTGTAGAATATATTATTTTTTAGTTTGTGGTGATCATAAACTCTTCCTATCACTCAGTTTAGTGGCGCATACCTCAAGGTAAAAGTGAAAATTTGGGAAAAACATGATGAATAAATCATTTTCATGACTTATAAATATTATCATTGGATTCATTGGCCATTTTTTATAATTTTTCATATATTATACAACCACATGTTGTTAATTTTTGAACCTGAAAAACAAATATAAATAAACTAATGGTCCTGCGAACACCAATGTGTTACCGGCTGACAACATGAAAAAAGTGTTAGCAGCCAGTAAAAAAATGGATGTATTACCAGACTGGGAACAAGATTTTGATGCTGGTCAGGAACAGGAAGATTTTATTACATCTCGGGAGAAAGATTTTGATGACGGATGGGAACAGAAAGATTTTGATGATGACCTGGGAACAAGTTTTTGGTGATGGTTAGGAACAAGAAGGATGTGTTGATGGTCGGGAACAAGAAAAATGTGTTACCAAAATGGTAACAAAAAAAGGTGTTGATGGCCGAATCTAAGAAGGTAGTGATGTGTGAAACTTGGAACACCAAAGGTCAGGAATTCAAATGGTCAACAGTGGCGAAGGAAGGTGAAAGGTCATGTGGGGGAGATGAAAATTTAGTCTTAGCACTATAAATATGAATTGCACCCTCATTTTGAGAGGATGGTTAATACTTTTAACTAGATCTCACTTTCTTTCTAGAAGCAAGTGCCTTCATTTCCTTTGTTCCTCATCTACTATTGTTCTATCTCCCTCTCAACTTGTACTCTAGGAGCATTGTAATTTCTGCAACATGATGCAATAAGATTTTGTGTTTCTTGTTGATTGTTCCTCTTTCTTTGCAAATGGTTTCTTCTAATTGATGTAAGTGAAATGTTTTGGTTTTGATGCAACAAATTCTACTATGTTATTTGTTGATCAAAATCCCTTTCTTAGTTTTCTCTCCTATCTCTCTAACTAAATAATTTTATTCTCTTGTATTAAATATAAGCAATTTCTACAGGTTTAGGGAACTACTCCTATGTGATCCCTGGTCTTTGGGCCACCCCATTAATTATTTTATATTGTTTTTAATAAATGGAGTTACCCCATTCAAGCAGAGGGACTCAGTCTCACACACTGCTGGTGAGAGTCCACTAATTTTCCCACTTGATAATTTATTTTGCCAACAGGATGTAGAAATAGACTTAGAGGCATTAGGAGGATTGTATTTGATTGGAGGATTGTGCTTGAATTCAGATGAACTAATAGATGGGAGAAGGTGATCTTCTCTCAATGAGTAGGTCATCTTCTTCTATGATATTTTTTATGAGAGTTTATAGGGCCTTACAATGTTCAGTGTCATGTCCAAGGGTACGATGATAAGAGAAACTAAAATTAAATTCAAACCATGTGGGTTTTTTCCCATGTGAATCAAAGGATTTGATGGGGGAAGGGTGATTACAGATTCTTGGATGGGATGTTGAAGTATTTCAACCCAATAGGGTTTTTTTAAGGATTTACATGGATTGTGGATGGGTTTGGTTCGGGAGAATAATATTAAGGAAAAAGTGATGCCTTACTCTTGTGAGGATTTGTGGGAGCCTTGGAGTCTCATTTAAATTTGGAAAGGGTGGTGGATGGTTCTGATTTATATTTAATGATGGGAGATTTAGATGAAGGGCCTAGTCCCAAAATAGATGGGAAAGGTCCTAAGATAAATGATGAGATGTCAAATTTATTAGATGGTTTGGATTGTTGGGGATTCGAAGAAGGGAGCTCCAATTTATTATGTGGATGGGTGAGATATTTTTGTGCAAGGACGCCAATGTTGTGTGCATGTGTTGTTTTTAAACTAATGCTAAATTTGAGTAAAGACTAACACCTAAATAGCCTTAATTAGCAAAAGTTAAACAACATATTAAGCACCATCATGATAATAATTAAACAAGGGTTATATGCTAACATTCATCAATATACAAAACTTTGAAACTAATAATGTTAAGCATCTAATATCCTCTATTCTCTAACAAAAAATAAATGAAGCGACCTAAGTAGGCTCCATGGCTATCAAAAATGGTTGTTCTTGGCGTTCCAAGAACCTAGGAATGAGGGCTAGTCAAAGTTGGGCTACAAGACCCTTTCGACACCTCCCATATGACTTAAGCACTGAGGAAAGAGACTTAACTCTTCAAGATGATGAACTCTCAAGAAAACAAAAGGCAAGCTCTTAGTCTATTTTGTTATATGCTTTGTATTTGCTTTCTCAAGGAATTTAGGTGTAGGTATAAAGGTAGAAGGAGGGATCCTTATATAGGCCAATGGATAAAGGAAACACTTCATCCCTTTACATGTGGGATAAAGGTAAAACATTATTAGGAATGGATAAGGTTTCTTTATGAAAGGTAACCTTACTTTAGAAGGGTTTAATTTATGCTTAGCAAGTCATGGGAGTTGGGGGGTGTTTTAATTAATAAAGGTGATTAACTAATAGGTAGAAGTAAGCTTATAGAAGCTAATTAGAGGAATATTACTACAATTTAGCATATTAGAAGGGGATTAAATAAATTAAATATTGATTTATTAGTTAAATAGAAGGGAAAGCTAATAATTAATTAGTCTAGGTAGAAGGGGTGAATAATTAATGGAAGGTCATTAATAATGATCATAGTTGGATAGGTGACTTAATCAATTAGCTTATTGTAATTAATTAATGACAATAAGAGGAAATATGAGCACTTTTGACGATATGTCATCGATTTTCTAGAAAGGAGATAATTAGCGCAATTTAAGTATTTAAATTTCTTGGGTGTAATTATGGGTGTCTACATTTGCCCCTCTTTGGGGTGGTGTACGTGACACCACTTCAAAGATAGTAGATGGAAGAAATTTTGAAGGGATAGAAGAAAAATTAGTAGGATGGAGAGATTCCCCCTCGAGTGTCAATGGGGTGATGAAGGAAGGCAATTGACGATCAAAAAAGGTGAGAGATAGAAGTATGGGAAGGGGCAGGATGCCCCGGTAAGTTGGAAGATTAGGGATGAGAGGAAAGTGATGTAGAAGAAATATGGAGGAGGGGAGAGAAGATCTTAGCCTCTAGCCACTGTGTATTGGAACAATTTCTTGTCATCATATTGCCATAAGAGCTACGTCATTGGTCCTTATGAAAAATATAAGCATATGACAAAGGTATAATGACATAAAAATCCATACTACAAACAATTATCCATTGCTGAAAATACCAACTCCACATAACATACAACAATGCAATGCAATACGAGAAAGAAACAAGCTCATTTAATAGGGAAAACAAGTACGAACGCACATATCCAACCCAACAATGGTTAAGACCATATTACAAATATTTTGTTATCAAGATGAAGAGATCCGCATGTTCATGATTGATGACAGTGGTTAAAAATTATGTCCCACCGAGCGTGCCAAATGTGTGCATGTGTTATTTTTAAACTAATGCTAAATGTGAGTAAATACTAACACCTAAATAGCCTTAATTAGCAAAAGTTAAACAACATATTAAGCACCATCATGATAAGAATTAAACAAGGGTTATATGCTAACATTCATCAATATACAAAACTTTAAAACTAACAATGTTAAGCATCTAATATCCTCTATTCTCTAACATAAAATAAATGAAGGGACCTAAGTAGGCTCCATGGCTATCAAAAATGGTTGTTCTTAGTGTTCTAAGAACCTAGGAATGAGGGCTAGTCAAAGTTGGGCTATAATACCCTTTTGACACCTCCCATATGACCTAAGCACTTAGGAAAGAGGCTTAACTCTTCAAGATGATGAACTCTCAAGAAAACAAAAGGCAAGCTCTTAGTCTATTTTGTTATATGCTTTGCATTTGCTTTCTCAAGGAGTTTAGGTGTAGGTATAAAGGTAGAAGGAGGGATCCATATATCACCCAATGGATAAAGGAAACACTTCATCCCTTTGCATGTGGGATAAAGGTAAAACATGATTAGGAATGGATAAGGTTGCTTTATGAAAGGTAACCTTACTTTAGAAGGGTTTAATTTATGCTTAGCAAGTCATGGGAGTTGGGGGGTGTTTTAATTAATCAAAGGTGATTGACTAATAGGTAGATGTAAGCTTATAGAAGATAATTAGAGTAATATTAGTATGATTTAGGCTATTAGAAGGGGATTAAATAAATTAAATATTGATTTATCAGTTAAATGGAAAGGAAAACTAATTAATTAATAATAATTAATTAGTCTAGGTAGAAGAGGTGAATAATTAACGGAAGGTCATTAATCAGGATGTTAGTTAGATAGGTGACTTAATCAATTAGTGTATTGTAATTAATTATGGACAATAAGAGGGAATATGAGCGCTTTTGATGATATGTTGTCATAGAAAGGAAATAATTAGCACAATTTAAGTATTTAAATTGCTTGGGCATAATTATGGGTGTCTACAAATGTTATTAGATATTTGTTGTGAGGATTTACCGTTGACATGGGCCACAATGATTTCAATGATGGGATCCTTTGAGGTAGAACCAGATGATGTAAATTTTGGTGTAGATGTGGGGATTAAATATCGAAGTGGTTTTTGGATAATATGTTTGATGATATTGGAAGGGGTTGCAGATTGTGTGGATTTTGGAGGTTTTGGTAAAAAAGTGGTGGTAGTTGTCGAAGATGAAGATGGGATAGGGACATCCTTTATGATGGGATCAAAGGAGAATGTCTGATTGGTAGGAGCTTTAAGGGATGACATGGTTGTAGACATGGATTCGAGTGTTGGTTTGTGTATGGATATGGTCATAGATGTGGATAAATAAGTAGATGTAGAAATACGCATGGATGTAGAGATAGATATTAGGGTAGCTGGGGGAATGGATGCAGTTGTGGATGAGGTTGTAGGGATGGGTGTAGAGATATATGTTGAGGTAGGGATAGGTGTTGATATAGATGTAAGTGTGGTAGATGTATATGTAATAGATGTAGGTATAGTGGATATGGATAAGGATGTGGATAAGATTGTGGATATAGGGGTAGATGTTGAAGTAGATATGGGCGCAATAGATGTAGGTGGGGTAGGGGGGATAATAGATGTGGGTGGTGGTATTGAATCTTGGCTTAGAGTATTGATCATATGGGCATTGGATGCTTAAGATTTAGGAGGATTATTTTTATTATTCGGTGGATGATTAGGGAAAGGTTTCCTAAAGACATCTAATGGTTGGTTGGGAGGAGAGTTATGATTTTCTAACTAAAGTTCCCGACGATCAATGAGTTGTTGTACTAAGTCTTTGAAAGTGCGTAATTTTTTAATATCATGGCCACCACCTTGATGATACTTGAAATAGTGGTCGTTGTAATACCACGTGGATTTGGGACATGAATCATCAATGGGTCAGATACGGGGAAGTTGAATAAGGTTGGCAATCATAAGTTTGTCAAAGATAGATTTGTAGGATTCTCCGAGGGGGGTATAATTATGAGTTGGTCTAGGATCCCTTTTCGGAGGCTCGGTATGAGAAGTAGATGTAGAAGAGGATTTAACTATGATGGCATTGGCTGCATTTTTAGATTTTTCATTATGGATAGATGAATTGGTGAATTCGATTTTTGTCTTGCTAGAGAAAAGATTGACATGGCATTACTCAAGGGCATGACGTTCCAGTTTGTGAGCCATGGTGAAGGATTCCTCAAATCTTTGAAAATATTAGATTTGAAGAGTGGATGAGATATGATTCGCACATGAACTAGAGAATAGTTTGATGAGTTCAGTTTTTGGAAGTGAAAAAGAAAGCTTATTTATGATGACACACCACCTAGTGAAAAAATATGTGATCGATTCATCATCAAATTATTTAATGTTGTAGAGGTAGGTACTGGTGATATTGTGTGCAATATTAATGAAGAAGTGTTCTAAGAACAATTACACAATTTAGGTGAATGAGAATAGGGAATGTTGGGGAATACCATTGTACCAGTCCAAAGCGGGTCTAGCCAACGACATGGGTAAAGTGTGAAGAATGAGATATTGATCATGGGAAATAAGATAAAATGTGTTCCTAAAGGCACAAAGATGCTATTGAGGTTCCTCCTTACTGTTAAACTTATAAAAATTTGGGAGCTCCTAGTGTGGGGGATAATGTTTTATGGGAACTGATGGGTTTATATGCTCATTTCAGATTTGTTCATAGGTGAATGAACTTTTAAGACCCAAAGTAGTGGATTCCAAGTTTTCCAGTCTACTTAAATAATCTTGCATGGGGTCGTTAGATGTGTGAGGATGAGGGAATGGTTGGTGATGTTGTGGGTTATAATAAGTGGATGGTTTGGGTTACGGATGAGATTGATATTATTGAGGATAAGGAAGAGTTTGTGGAGGTGGTTGATAAGGTGGAAGATAGTTAAGAGTCTGTGATTAGATAGGTTTGGAGACATGATGTTGTTGAGGGATGTAATTAGAAGGATCTGATTGTGCTTTTTGGTGATGAGATATGGGGATATTAGATTGATATTGCATAGGATGATTTGGGATGTGCGTGTGGGATGGTTAAGATGTTTAGATAGTTTGATTGGGGAGCAAGTGTTAAAAAACACCTCGGAGTGGAAGTTGATGAGTTTGAGTAGAATACGAATGGTGGGATTGCAAGATGATGAAAGTTGGAATGGAATTGGGATGTAGATATGGGCACCGATCTTTGAACATGTTACTCAAGTGGTGGAAGAAGTAAATGAGATTATTGAATAGTATGAGTAGGGGCGTTAATGACCACAATAGATGAAGAAGTGATGGGGATAGAAAACATTTGAATAGTGTTGATGTGAGGTAATTTGGGTGGAATAGGGACTAATAATTGATTGGATTGATGGGATTGAGGGAGTATGGTGGAATATTCATGGGGAACATGTTCACTTTGGACCATTTTTAATTTGTTAATGGCTCTTAGAAATAAAACGACAAGTTGAGAAGTAAGTATTTGGGTAGATTTGGGTTGTGAGTGATAAGCATAGAGTTGTTGAAGGGGTTTTCCATCAATGGGGATATTGGTAGATTTATAGGTGATATAATCATGAAGGGAAATTGGATTGGCATAAAAACTCTATTGAAACTCTACACATCCATAAGGGATAATGGGAGGTCTAAAGGCTCTAAAAGATGTGGCAGATGGGGGTGTAGCTGGTCTAGAGGGAATAGAATGTTGATAGAGAAAAGGGTTGGTTTCAAGATGAGGATTGTTTTGGATGGATTTGGTCTCATGAGAAGGTACCATATAAACAATAGGTTGGGAAACCAAAGGTGTGGTGATCATAGGTGTAGAGGAAACAATGGAAAGTACAAAAGTTTGTTGGGAAATATTGTTGGAAGTGGGGATATTGTTGGAGGAAGTTGTTTGATCTATTATTTTGGCTTGAGAATGAGTTATAATGAGCATGAAACAACAAACAAGAACTTACAATGATTTTTTAATATGACAAGCAAATCAAGTATCATAGTGTTAATTATTGTGTTTATTAGAAAAGTGTGGAAAAGAAAAGAAACGGGATCAAAGGGAACCTAAGAAGTGGTCAATCTAAGGATGATTTCAGTTTGTTTTGATTGGCATATTTGATATACTTGAAGGTACATGAGGCTCAAATTGGTAAAAAAAAATTAAAAGGGTAAAGTTTGAAGGTGTTAAAAGGACCCACATCCTTTTACAAGGAGCCCTAAAGGCTAGATAAATCATTAAAGAAAAGAAAAGGAGATGCCCGAAAGAAAAAGAAACAAAGGACCAATCAGGCCCCAATGAAACATAGAGAGGAAAAGAACACTAGAAAGGAGAGAAAGAAGGAGAAACTGTCCCAAAGAGGGAGTAAGTTACAACAGACCAGAGAGAAAAGAAGCGAGACTAGAAAATTTGTAGCCAATAGCAACTGAAAGAAGGATAAATAAAGAAAAGAATAAGCAACCTATGGGGCTACAAGACCGAGAAAGAGAGTAGTAATAAATAAGGAGGAAGGAAAGAACAAAGAATCAATACCTTCCCTTCTTACCCTTCTTAGGACGGACTAATTATCATTGATTCAGCATAATCATCTTTGAAATTAGAGGATTATACTATGTTAAGTCTGATGTCGAGGAACCAACAAGGGGGAGGTTATTATCCTTATCTAATTCAGAGTGATCAGATTCATGGGGCCACTTCAACAGGAGAGATGGTCCCTCCAAATATGGAGTAATAACAAGTATTTTCCTAACCTTAGAAGAAGGATTTGAATCAGTGACACCTGCTACAACAGAAGGAGCTGAAGCTAAAGAGTCAGCAACTACAGTAAAAGGAGTTGTAGCTGCAACTGAGTGAACTATAGCTGTAACTGAAGGAGTTATAGCTTGAACTATATGGTTTTCTAAGTCAGGATTGAATTTTTCCTTTGAGAATTCTTCTTCTTCTAAATCTTGTATGCTCCAATGCTTGGGAATCACTCCTTTTTGTGAGGATCCTAGGATTTCTTCTGAGGGCAGGAAGCATGGAGATGACTCAGTGTTCTATAGTTTTGACATCTAAAAGTAGTGTTTTCATAGTCTAAAATATGGGAATAACTAAATTCACCCAATTTAAGGATCATCATGTCCAGAAATCCCTTGCTAAGATCAACATCCATGCAGATCTGAAAAAAAGTGTACAGACCGCTCAGTAACCTCTATTTTTTGACCTTAATGAACCACCCAATGAGATTACCAATATCCTTCATAAAGGAGGAAAAATGAAGGGGGGGATTTGGTAACCTCTCCAAAACTAAAACTTGCATGATGGTGAAGGTATTCATGTCAAATTCAGGAAACCATGGGGTAGTAAAAAGTCCCACTAAACCCCATAACCAAGGGCCCTCATCCATGGATCTCTGGTAATCCTATTGTTTATTAAAATAGAAAATGAAGAAGCCCCGAGCATAGAGGAAATATCTACAATTTTATTTCCATGAAGTGTGGATCCACTAGAAAACTACGTTTGATGTTGGCTACACACCATTAAATCTGTATATCAAGGCTTTTTCTTTAATGTCTTCTAGCATAATTAGATATTCTTCATCCTTGATCTCCAAGACTGGGGTATCAGTGGCTTGTTCAATGATTTAATTTGGGGGATGGTCGTGGGTGCTATTGGGGATTTCGAGGGAGATGCATTTTTAAATAGTGCCTCCTTAAAAGAGATAGAGCTACGGTTTTTGGTTCCTCCCAAAATAAATCTAGTCACAAAAATCACAAAATCCCTAGCAATCCCGTAGGATAAGAGAGGTAGATCATCTACAAGTATTTTTTCAAAAAATGAGGCCAAAATAGCCTAGCTTATATCCTAATTTTTTGGAAAGAGTAAGTTTCAAATCCAACCCAATTGCAAGTCGATGGAGGAGTAGGGTCAAGTTGTTACTAGCAAGTGTACTGGCAAAAATATGAAGATACTCTACACCGTTAGCAAGAGACTGGGAAGCAACATGAATCAAGGAAATTAAATCCTTCTCTGTTGGGCATTCCCCACCCACCAGGGAGTGCTTAGAAACCATGACCCCTGTGTTTACTTGCTAAATGGCTCGAGATGTGGAGTTCTCACAAATTTTTTCGGTGCCAAAGTCTAACAGTGCCTTGGCCAAACGATGATGCCCCAAGTTTCGATAACTCTCTCCAACATAATCGAAAGGTATCTTGCCATGACCAGATCTTCTGCAATAAGTAGCATTCCCATCACTAGGACCAAAAATATTTGCCACAACTCATTTTCTCCCTCTGCTATCACCCATAAAATCATCCCCACTGTCAAGAGCCACACCGAATCTGCTAGGGTTAGGGCACTCAAACTGACTGAAGCTTGCCATCAATCTCTTAGGCTCAAATTGATGATGATTACTAGTATGTGACTTGGTATTGGGGCCTACCCACTCACTTCACACACCATAGAAATTAGGGTGTCAGGTATTGTGCCTTTATACTAATAATAAAGAAAAATATTACATGTCCCGAACATCATGGCAGATTTCCTATTGGGTGATGAAATCCCAATAATTCCACCTAGTAGAATATGTTTCAGATGTTTTAATTGATTTTTGAGTTTGGTTATGTTTTGAAGAAGCATGAATGCAATGAATTACCTCCTAGTTAGACTATGTTATTGTAGACACCTAAATTCCACTTTTGCAATCTTATTGTTAAAAACACACTAATCACTCTCATTCTTACCATTTCCATTATAATTAGTGATTTTTGCTAATTGATTAATGTTTCTTACCATTTTGGTTAATTAAAAACATTTTTTTATTACCTAGCCTCTTTTACATTCAATATTCCAATTTATGACACATCGTAAGTCAAAATCCTCTTCTGAAAACACAATTAGTGATTATTAGCTAATTAAGCCTATTTTACCCTTGTTTTGGTCAATAAACCCTATTATTGGCTCAAACCCCTCTTCCTACCACTCAAAATCACCCCATTTCTCTCCAAGACGTCTCAGAAGGCTTCAAAAGCCTATCCTAGCCTCCTAATTGACCCTAAGTAGTTGATTAAGGCTCCTCACATCCTAATCACTTGTTAATTCACTAATCATGATTAGTAAGCCTTGATCAAGATTAAAAAACCTTAATCTACTTTTTGCTTTTAGTCCCACATGCACCAAGATGCAATTTTTCCTCAAAGGAAAAACTATAAAAATAACTAACCACATACCTGTTATCCAATTTTTCACACATGGCAAAATTGGACAACGGGGTCCTATTATGTTCAAAACAAATGTTAGTCCCGACGGGCCCATTTCTAGTCATCATGGGTATAATTGATTAAAATTGATAAATTATGTTAAGGAGGTGTTATTATATCTTTATGATCCTCAAACTTTAATGAAATTCCATATGACCTAAAATTTTAGAGTAAATATTTAAAAATGGTAAAAAAGGTTATTAAACGAGACAGCTCACCAGGGCAGCTCAACGAGCTACTCGGTGAGTTGATGAAAATGATAATTCTAAGACTTTTTATCCCACATAAGTTATCATTTCTCACGATTCAAGCTCATGATTGGTCAAGCCATTTCATAATGAAGAACTCACCAAATAAGTTATCTTAGTAAGGAGAAATTTTCTTGCGGTGAAGGGATCTTGGTACATGGTGAAAGGGTTTGGAAAATTTGATTACCTCGAGTGAGTCGCAATAAAGAATAGAGGTGAACCTCACAATGGAGAAAATCTCGGTTAATCGAGAAAATAACTATGAAGTTCAAAGTGATTTTATTGGGTCATCGAAGCCTTAGTCATCCGGAACTACGCATGATTAGACAACAAAGTATCCACATCGGGAGGTGAATGATGAGCTAGCTTGATGTAGGATCACTGACGATGTCTAACTCAGAATTCATGCATGGAACTAGAGAGGAGCTCAAAGAACTCATAGATGTAATGAGTTGAGTGAAGGAATACTTTAAAGCTCAATGGCTCAAGTGGTCAAGCCATGGTATGGGTAGCTTGGCTCATGTTCAAGCAGGTTGTAGATCGAGTCTCTCAGTCTTTGTTGAGTTAGTTGGGTTCCAAGATTTAAAAGTTATAAATTCATTTGATCTCAAAGGTATGCAAGAAAAATTGGTTCGTGCAAATGACAAAGGCCATGTCCGATTGGTGGGAGATCACTATCCTAGGTCAGGGCCACATACAAAGGAGTTAACTCAGTTGATTGAGTTAAGACAAGGCTAGGGATAGCTAGGTGGAAGACCTTGGAGCTCATGGGAATATAAGGAGGTTAGGCCCACTAGGATAAAATGTCAAGAAAATCTCTTTCCCTAAAACCCATGAAATGTTAGCATAGGACTAGATATCCATTTTATTACACTAGGAGTAATACAACACTTAGTTTAGGAAGAGGAAGTCGGCCTTCTCCAGAGGTTCACCTCGAGCCCAAGTCCCACAGATTGAGAGGTGATCCCATATGTCCCAATCACACCAAACATCCTATTCACATTCTAGCCATTCGGGGGGTGCAGTGACCTAGCGACAACAATACCTTTAAACTTTACATCATGCGTTGAATTGCATATCATATAAGAAATATGATTAAGAGGCCAACTTCCTCCTTGGAATATCTTGCTCAATATTTGCCTCCAATCTTCATGTCGGTTAGTAGAGGGATATCCAATATGGCCTTGTATCCATTGTTGGAGAGATCCTCTCACCATTTGTAAAGTATCAACAAACCATAATTTGATTGCTCTTAGATCTATTTACGACTATGTTAGTTTAGCAATTCATACTAAGTAGGAATGATTTAGCTAAGATTGATTGATATCATGTTATTTTTTTTTAAGTGTTCCATTAAGATTTAATCATTGATGTTACTATTCTTAATTACTAGCTTTGTTAATAGACTATGTAGTGTTAGTCTAGCTATGAAGCTTTGCTAGAAAATTTTATTAGTTATCATTTGGCATGCCAAATGTAAACACCTAAATTTATGAAGAAAAAATAGTAGCATGAAGGATGCCCCCTCAAGTGTCGATGGGGTAATAGAAGAAGTCAAGTGATGATCAAAATTATGATCGAAATGGATAGAAGAAAAAGTGTAGGATAGGGATAAACATGATTATTTATTACCCCAGGTGTTTTGGAAGAAAAATTAATAGTGATGATAAATGATAGTGGAGATTTTAGGAATATATCTTTGCATCCAATCTTCAATAAACAACTTTGTTTCATCATGTTGCCCATGTGATCTACATCATCGACCCTTATTAAAATAAACAAAAGTGTAAAATAAAATGAAAATTTATATTAATAACATTTTTTCATTGCTAAACATGTGTAACTCCATGCAACATACATAATGAAATGCAATACGAGAAAGTAAACCAGCTAACCTAACAGAAAAACAAGTACAATTACATCAATGTTTTTGTTATCAAGCTTCCTGAATGTTCATGTTGTAATGATAAGGGTTAAAAATGGTACCCCAAGAAAGGATACATGCAATGGGAAATAATGGAGGACAAAAGTAGTCCCATGGAAAGTACTCATGTGCTAAGACACAGTCTCTGGCAACTCACTGTTGCACGGCAGTACTGACATAGTAAGCAAATTGGATTTGTTAATGGAGGTAGATCACAATTATCCGTAAGTCCTTTGAGACAAGAACAAACAAGAACCTAAGAAATCTTATTGTGTAGGAAAATTTTCAATGTTCTAGGAAAATGCATTTGACACAAGATTCAACTGTGTGCATGTCGTTCACCAATTTTTGAAAAAAATGAATTTTTGTAATTTTTAATGATTTTTACCAATTTTTTGGATTTTTGAAAAATATTATATTGTTTTGATTTTTTGAATTTTATAGAAGGATATTTTATTAAAGAAATGACGAAGTCATGGGACATCGCCAAACGATGTTGGAAGGAAAAAATATGCCCCAAGTAGCAGAAAGGGTTATTGGGAAGCAAAAGCATGCCCCAACGTAGCGAAAACGGATGAAAAATAATTATTTATCAAAAATAAATATCGCGGTGAGTGTTAAAAGAATTTAGAAGAAACAAAATGGTCCAAGGGAATTTCGGGAGCAAGAGACATAATGTGGGGGGTAAAAACCATCGCAGCTAGTTCATTTGTTACCCATTTTTACAATTGTCACTGTTGAATTTTCTCTGACCTACAAGAGAAATGACAAGGGTGTAGAACCAGAAACACCATGTGGATCACATTCGAGACTACTTGAGAATTCTAGTGTATGTTCTATAGGTACATAAATTTAAAATTTTCACCTTTTTCATTTTATAGTGCATTAATTAGCATTTAAATGCATTTATTAGGGTTAAAAATGACATGAAAATGCTAGCACGACTCTTCAGGCATGTCGATGTTTACAGGAACACGCTGGTGTTTATGACACATAGGCGCATCTGTGCTAATGCTATAGAAGGCACAATCATGTGAAAATTTCACAAAGGCATATACACCTGCACGTAGGCGTGAAGAACGGCACGCTGGTACTAAACCTGGGTTAGGTGGAAAATAGGGCGTGCTTACACAACCTTGTGGGCACTAATGCGTAGAAGGGGACGCTTGTGTTTTGAAGGCATTGGCATTATATGGGGTGCCCTGACATGGAGGGGATAGTTAGATGGTCCCTTAAAAGCTCTTTAGAAAAACTTAGATGATAGAATAGATGAGTTAGATGATGAAAATAGAAAAATAAGATGTTGAACATGTGTTGTGTCTGATTTTACAGATTATGTTACCTCCATTGGCTATGTGAGAGTGGCATGGGTGGCTTTGGGCCTATGAGGTAACTTAAAGGTGATGTGACCAATTTTTTTTGGAGATTACACTGGAGGTGACCAGTTTATCACATGTGGCCCACATGCCACATATTACCTTAGATCAAAGCCTGATCATAGCCATATTTGAAAGATGGCACAGTGAGATTCAGAAGTTTCACCTTCTGACCTACAAAATGAGCATCACTTTGGATGATATGCGGCAGATTCTGTAAGTTCCTATCCAGGGTCAACTGATCACTTATGATTGTCGTCAAGACTATATTTGGAAGAGCATAGCTGAGATGTTTAGAGTGGTAGAGATACCTCGCCGAGATATGTCTATTGATGTTACCGGGTGTATGTCAAATCACTAGATGAGATGGGTTCCCATATTTCTGATAGCTCTTTTCAGTAGAATATTTCTGACTTAAAATACATGTGCTTAGTTTCCTTTAGGCCTCATTAGAGTGATACACGGCCTTATTCAAGGAGAGGTGTATTGGTGGGGGCAATGTATATTAGCACATGTATACTCAAATCTTCACTTGATATCCTATCGCGGTCAAAAGACTATGGGTCCTTCTACTTTACTATAGATATAGACATGGGACCATATCACCATTGGATGCCCCACAGGAGCATTGTGAGCTCAAGTTTTCAGTGAGCTGTCTATCATGGGTTGGGTTCCAGATGGAGATGATATTCACGATCATATGGAAGACACACCTTATTGCAGGTGGCCTCTAGATGAGTTACATCTCATACGATTACATGGCAGCCATATAGGTTATATCAGTGACCTCAGTTGAGTTGAGTACCGCAACAGTAGATCACTTTATTCTTGGGAGTAGGAGCTATATCCTTGTGTGGTATAGAGTGGACAGGGTCTAGTGGCTTTCAGCCTCATTTAGGGGATTCTCAGTGATGAGATTTATATGCACGTAGATTGAGATAAACCTTTCATATGGGGCCATGGATTAGGCTAGGACAAGATCACACAATTTTTATACAAGTGGTCTCA
The DNA here is from genome assembly GCA_019776745.2 of Taxus chinensis. Classification (NCBI taxonomy): domain Eukaryota; kingdom Viridiplantae; phylum Streptophyta; class Pinopsida; order Cupressales; family Taxaceae; genus Taxus; species Taxus chinensis. The sequence continues at coordinate 76,713,923 of CM034149.1, forward strand.
TAGCCTTGGGTGCAACAAGTATAGATTGTAGATCTAGGGAGTACTCAAGGTTATCATGGATGGAATGTTATAGTTCTACCACCGTGATTAATGATACCACAGGTAGTACTGGATGCAGCAATGCAAGGGTTATAAGGTCTAGATCCTAGGACACATTCTTAGGAAGATACACAGGTAGGTCTATAGGTAGGGCCACAAGTAGGGCCACATGTACAACAACACTTAGTTTAGTACAAGGTACTAGTGTAACACTAGGTAGTGGTTCAGCCACAAGTACTGGTATCATGGATGCCCCTTCAAGTTCCATTATGGGCATCATTATAGGAACCTCCATCACCCCCTCCCGTGATTCAACCACGTAGTCCACTAGGAGGTGGAGAGTAGATAGAGGAGGATATACATGGTGGTGAGCAGGTGGCTACCTTGCAGCAGTAGTTACAATAGGTTTTAGGCCTACAACTTCAGGAGACAACTAAGAGATACCATATTTCCTTAGAGAGGGATCAGATTACTAAAAAGTGAGATCAACTCAAGTCAGAGAGAGATCAACTTAGGAAAGATCAGGATTAGGTGATTGCGGAGAGAGTAAAACTGTAGACTGAGAGAGAACATACCTTATTACACAGATCCCTACTACAGGAAGAGCTAGCTAGTGTGAGAGTGGAGCGTGATACGCTTTATCAGGAAGGTACCTCTTAAGGAGTACAGTTTTTGATTGGTTAGAATACTTCCCTAGCAGGAGATGCTACTTATTACAGGATGTAATATCATATGGTCATTCCAGCTTAGTAGAGAGCTCCAAACTATAGTCAAATAACTGGTAGTTTGTCATGATCTAGATCATATAGGCCATCACAATCAGTGTGATCAGTATAGGTTCCTTGAGCATAGTAGGCCTCAGAGTAGCATGGTTCAACATAGCATGGTGTAGTGCCTTCCATGTGTTCATCTCAACAGATGCCCCCACTTGGCGGTAGACCTGGACTAAGAAGTCCCAGAGAGGGTGAGAGTCATGGTTGACTCTCTTATTTATGTATTAGATGCAAATTTTTGGTATATCGCCTCAATATGAAGGCATACTTTTGTACAAATGTATATGTACTATTTTTTACTATGCCTTGTGATGAATGCATAATTTTGACCCATGCCCATGTTGCATTTTGTATCTGATATGTATCGAGACACATTGATTTTGTACATAAAATTTTTATACTTATGGATATTATGATGATTGATGGATTATTGATGTACCGCATTTTGTTTATGAGATAGCATGTTTAATCCACATTTTTACTATGGTCTATGTTTGAGGAGGCATAGAAGGTGCTCCCTCTTTCCCCTCTTGGTGATATTATATGATGTTAACTTATCATACATGTTTAATTTTCATGTTCATGATTATATAGCTTAGCCTTTATTGATATATTATGTATAGGTGTGATGATAAATGATGAGATGACAACAAACTATACAAGCAAACAATAAGCACAAATTAATCAACTCTAACCAAAGTAATACAACTATCTACAATCATGCAAGATAAAAGGAACTCAATGTAATGTTTAACAAATTTAAAGAACACTCAATCTACATAAGCAAATGAACCCAAGTTAAATTTACACAAGACGAAAAAGTAATGCAACTAAAACCATACAAACCAACAACTAAAGTAAGCAAACTACTACTTTGTTTTTGTGGAACATATTAGTATTTTTTTCGTTGTTTTGGGTATTATCTTGAAACAATGTTCTATTGTTTTCTAGTTTTCTATTAAGTGTATTTGAATGTTTTTTATTTTCTCAAATAACATATCTGTATGTTTTGGGATTTTCAAAAAGTTATATGAATGTTTTTTATGTTTTCTAATAAATTTTCTGAAGCGAACATGTGAGGAAACGAAAAATTGTGGATGCCCCCAGCGTTAGATGGGATGTACAAGGGAATAATGCCACATGTTATGTGTAATAATTGAAGATGTGAAGTTTCCCCCAACGTGAGATGGGAATACTTCAAATTCAAACTCTTTGCATTCAAAAATAGGATCATTCGGATCAAGGAAAAGAGGGATATGCTCACAAGGGACTCAGAAAAAGGGAAAAAAATAGCTTAGGACAAAGTTATCATACTCCTAAACCTGAAACTCTTGTGAACAATGGACCCTCCAATGGTTCCATAAACTGATTTTCACCAAAGAAATTTTTCAAAGTGCCACCATTGTGAGTTTTTCACTATTGGACACACCTGTTTATTTCTCTTTTTCTTTTTCTATTTTTATACTTTTTGTTGTTTTATGATATTTTAGGGACCCCGCACCTGAGCATAGAAATGCTTAAGATGCATTGCATTCATGGGTTCTCGAATCTCCTGACCATCTATGTAGGAAATCTTATTATGCATCTGAACTAAACTTGAAAACCACGACATACGGCCCTAGCCAATTAGGCTCAAATTTTCCCTTCTTTTCTCAGTCCTTTGTGGTGTTGAATTTATTTTATTTTAACACCAAGTCTCCTACCTCAATTTGACAAGGTATCACTCTTTTTTTGTATCTTTTCCACACTCGATCCTGATAAACTTTAAGGTGATTGAAGGCATGAAGTTGTTTCTCATCTAATATCTCTAACTCTAACATTCGAGCTACTCTGTAGTCCTCTTCTTCATTTAGGTAATCTCTGAGCTCAATACATAAAGAGGGGATCTCTATCTCTAGAGGTAGCATGGCTTATGTGTCGAATACTAAGGATTATGGAGTGGCACCTGTGAGAGTATGGATAGATGTTCTGAATTCCCAAAGGGCATGGTGAATCTATAAATTCCAGTTACGACTAATTGTATTCACCATCTTCTCTATAATATGGATGAGGGTTTTATTGGAAGGTTCAGCTTGCCCATTACCTTGAGGGTAATAGGGGGTTGAAAACTTGAGAGAGATTTGAAAACATTTGTATAACACTTTCACATTTTTTTAAAAGGTCTTACCATTGTCAATTATAATGGAAGAGGGGATACCGTATTGGCATATTATGTGGGTCATTATAAACTTAGATATCTGGGCACCTTCAACATAGGTAAGAGGAATAGCCTCTACCCATTTTGTGAAGTATTCAGTAGCAGTGATAATGAATTTGTGGACATCTGAGGATATAGGATTAATCTTACCTATAATATCGAGACACCGCTTTGAGAACGGCCAAGGTGTTGTGATATGTTGTTAGGATTGTGCCAACGCATGTATAAAATTGTCATACTTTTGACAATCCAAGCATTTCTTCACATGTTTAAATAAATTATTTTCCATGGTAGGCCAATAGTAGCCTACTATGAGTATTTTATTTTCCAAGACAGGCCTATTAGTATGAGCCCCACAGATGCCTTCGTGTACAAGACTAGAATGGATTAGTCTGAGTTTAAACAAGGTAACAGATTACCGTCATAGCCTTGGAAAAATAGACTTCCCCCAAGTAGGGTATAGTAGGTTATAGTTGGATGAGGTTTTGTTTATTGGTATGGGAAATGTTTGTGGGAAAGGTTCCATCATGAAGGTAATTAAATATGTCACAATACCATGGGGAAAAGGGACCAACTTCACAAACCAAATAGGATTTTGGTATGTCATATGCTGGTGTTTGTAGATGCTCAATAAAGAATGACATGTTGTTTTTCCCAAGTGTGATTCTCAACATGGACCCTACTGTGGTCATAGGATCCAATGCCCTATTTTTTGCTCTTTGTATTTTTTCAAATGTTATCTACTCAAAGAAATCCTTCAAAGAATCAACCTTTCTTTTGTAAAGAACAAGTTTCTCATCTTTAACTTTATATTCATTTGTCACTTGTTTCATAATATCATGGAATCACCGATTAAATTTACTTGTCTAATATCCCACTTAATAGTTATCTTCATCCCTATAATAAGGGACTCATACTCTGCTATGTTATTTGTGCATGGGAACCCAAGTTATAATTGCTAAGGGATCAAGTCTCCTGTAGGAGTGATCACCACAACTCTGACACCTAAACCATGAAAGGTAAATTATACATCAAATTATAGTTACCATACAATAGATTCCTTGAGGTACATCGTAGATGCGTCTGGTAGTTCAATACTTAAAGGTTTAGTACTTGGTAGCAGAGCTTCATCTAGTTGATCTAATAGAACCTATCCTTTCACTAATTTCGGGTGTACATACTCAATGTCAAACTCATTGAGTAAGATGATCCAATTATCCATCTTTCATGTGAGTATGGGCTTTGGCAATAATTATTTTAAGGGATATTTTAGTCACTTTTACCTACTCCCTTTTCAACCCCATGCATGTCAACACATCACCCAAGCTCGATAGGTTGCTCACATGAGGCACGCGAAGCCTCTGAGCCCCTTTTTTATGTGAGCCTTGTAAGAATTGTCACCATTACTAGGGAAATATTGTAGAAACAGGAATACATACATTAATTCCAGCATAGAGGTAAAGAAACTAGATCTAAGCACATAAGCACCATAATATTAACGTAATCATTATAACAACACAGAGAAATTAGATCTAAATCATGAGAAATATGAAGAACACAAGGGTTTGGACCCATAAACATATATATTTAGAATAATCCACCTCATATATTGATTCATAATTGTTTATAGTAACCAGATTACATCAAAAGGGTCATAGCAGATTGAATACACCAAGAACTAGCATCCTAACCCTACAAAATGCTTCTACTAGAATATTTCTAGCCATGATCTCCCTTTTGCATCTAAAGTCTCTCTTACATCGCATCATGCATCTTCTTCTCATCCCTCTTTACCCATATTCATCTATCCCCTGCTTCAGATCCAAATGCATTCTTAAATAGAGTGAGGGATCTCCTTTACCATCTCAGCATAACTGAAGAGAAAACTATATGCCAAATTTCATCATACCCTACCATACTCGAGTACTCTAAACATGCAAGTGTCATCTTTTCCATAACTAACTCTACTTTATAGTTATTCGACACAATTATTATATTCTGGAATATTATTTCCTTAGGCTAAAATTCTCCATGTTCTAACCATATCCACTATCATGCCTATCCACATCCTCATGTGTTTTCCATGCAACACCATAACCCAAAATGTGGCTAAGTCTCAAACCAATTTCTACTCTCACGCACAAACCTAGTTATCCCTGTGTGCTCTTCCTCATGCACCTTCTTCCTACATTGTCTTCCACGCACGTGTTGTCCATCCTTGGGAATAATTTTATCTCCAAAAAATAATAAGGAATGGAAAAATAAAATGACTTGTATTTGGCTTATGCCAAAGAAAAAAAATTACTACTATTACACAAGGATTGGGAAATTTGTATTCAAAGATGCTTCAATGTCGTTCCAAGCATCCACCTCACTATGTGTATGTTTAAATAAATCCCCTATCAGCACATTGACCTCATCGAATGTTAGTTCTTTACCCTTAGCCTTCAATGTGTCAACAATATTTTCCATTTTATTACTAAGGTCGGTTAGTGTGTCCATCCTATGTGTCACCTGGGGATATAATTCCTTGACTTTACTCTTAATAGATGTCCTTAAACTTTCAATTTCCTTGGATTTATTCTCAACCTCTACCAAGCTCTTGTCACGTTCCACCTGATTTCCTCTGTTCTTGTCCTAGAACTCCTTCAAATCTACCTCATGTCTAATAACCAACACACTTGCCACCTTATCTCTGTCTTCACATTTGTCATAGACAATTTGGGCCATATGAGTCATGGTTTTCACTGAAGCAAGAAAATTTGTGTACCAAGTTATGGTATCCTCGATTTATAATATCTCTTGCTCTTTCTACCACTCCATGACTTCTTCCACCAACTCCAGTACAAGTGGTTGCTTCTGCTTCTTGATGATGCACGTCAAATCCTCTAGGTAGTGGAAGGTTGACTCATACTTCTTTGCAGGGGGCTAAATATGGGTGTGCTAAAATAATGGAGTATGAGATATACTTCAATTTCTTGTAGACTTCGTGCACCTTCCCCTTCTCCTCTCTCAACTTAGGCCTGAACTACACAATTATAGACTCTTTTCCCTTTATCTCCTTGTCCCTCTCTGTAATCTCCTTATTCTTTTCCACCAATTCCTTCTCCAATGGTTCAATCATGTTATTCCTCATGAATAACCTTTCTTCAACCTCCACCAACACCTTGTTCAGCACATTACATGCCTTCTCATCAGTTAGTTACTGAGAATCCACAATAGGATTTACCTTTGTGGAGCTCGGTGTGTCTAGCAATTCATCTACATTGACTTTAAATTCTAGCTCATCAACATCGGACTCAAAAGCCCATGAAAACATCTTCCTTTTGCATGGGTACAGACCATCTATATATTACCAACAAAAGAGGTGGTCTATAGGCACTACGCTTTAGAAAGGCACACGTAGGACCTTGTTTAGATCAGCATCATAAGGCATTATGTGTCCTTGTGATGTCAGTGCACCCTTAAGGAAACTGGTTGGTAAAATTCTCTCCCCGCCTATGCTTCCATACTTCTCTTTCTCCATTTATCCCATGTTACACTCCACCTCATGTTGTACTAAGTCCTTGGTGATACCCGCCACCTCCTTCTCCACCGTGTCCTCTAATTATTCACTGGATAGGTGCGGGGTCTCCTGCACCTTTTTCCCCACTTCTTATTCAGTCCTTTCTCCTTCTCAAGCATCCTCTATAGATTCATTCCACTCTTCATCAAATTCATTTACATTATACATAGGGGGGTTCTTCTCTGACTTGTGCTCCTCATCCTCCTCTCCAGTCTTATAACCCTTCATGCTCTTCGTTCTCTCAAAGTCTGAACTCTGCACTACCCTATGTTTCTTCTTCACCAGAGACTACTGCTTCACTGGGGACTTTTCCTTTACTGGGGATTTCTTCCTATGAGTATAAGTGCTCTTTCCCGCACCTGAATATTTTTCCCCTGTGGTCTGAAGCACATGCGCACTTAATACCCTACTTTCTAGAGTTTCCTCCATATCTCTCTTCTTTTTCACTATCTTCTTCCTTCTGATAGGTTCTTTAGGGATGGAGACATCATCCTCAACATATGCATCTTTCTCAAACTTAGGCCTTAGTTTTATGTACACCCTTATTTATTTTTTTCCTGTAAGTGGTAATGTTACGGGCCTTAGCATATGTATGTCATGAGAGACATACTTCTCCACATATGCTCACTTCTAAGGATATACAAGTTTCCTACATAGTGCATGGTGCTCCTAATCTACTTCACTTAGATCAAACCTCAGTTTCTTATCCTCCTTAAACTTGTTAACCATGCTCTGAAAATACTGCGTTGTGAAGGAAAAAGGTAATCTACATCATGGGCTCTTGGTGCCATCAGTCACTGTGAACTTACCAATGCAGAACTACTAGTATACTGTAAATTCAACATCATCCTTCACCAATGCTAGGAATTTCTCTTGAATCCTCCACACTATTCCAAATGTATTACGCATCCACTTGTACACTTATCCAAGTGCGCCTTGTATGTAGGTTTCATACTTTCACAAGTATACACTTCAAAACTCTTAGCTGGGGGGGGGGGGGCGGTTTCATCAAGGTACTCCTAAATGTTATTATTCTGCCCATTAGGCACTCCAATCTCTGAAAACACAATACTAAGAAGAATATTACCATACATAATTTTATCTCCATCTTGTGTGGAATCAATGATATCCTCTATAATGAAGGTCGAGATGTCGTAGATGGTCCCTCTGAAAATTTCCTACAAATCTTCAACCATATCTTGTTCACTGTGTGTCCATCGTTCTTGTTCATTCAACTTGGTGAATAGGCACACGGCCATCTTTATGATTGGGTCCTTGATCATGGAAATTTCAAAGCCTCGCCTACCCTTATTTTATTCAAATGCCTTAGTTGTTTCCTTGACATCCGCATTGTTGCCCAAGTCATCATCTAGTGACTCTCCTATACAGATAAATCCAGTGTACTTGAAGATCAACTGTGTAGTTATGTGCATCCTTCTTCCTACGAAGTAAAATTAATCTTCATGCACATGTGACATAATCCATTGGTATAATCTCTTAGGCTTGCCAAAAAATGGAAACTCGTAGAGTTACAAAATCCAAGCTTTCTCTAATATCCTCTTTATAGATTCATCATACACTGGTCTTTCATCTTCTGTTCTTTATCCTATAAGGTGAACAAGCTCCAATGTCATCTCTTTCTTAGTAGTATCTTTCCTATTATTATGATCACTTATAACCATTTTTCACATGTGAGATACCCAATCCATCCCTAATAATACCCCATCTGGGTATTGAATCTCCATATATCATTCTTCGTTGAAACTTTTCAACACGATTGGTTTTCCCTTGCCCTTCCTCTTGGGTGAAACATTTGATCCTTTCCTAGTGACATTTTCCTCTTTCTTGCTGCTCAATCCCTTAGCTCTAATCCTGCTACGTAAATTCTTCAAACTCATGCCCTAGTTTCTCAAACCCTAACCTAGAACCCATTTCTTCTACAAGACAAATTTTAAAACCCGTAGAAATCCTTCTTAACAACCACTTTTGTGCACACTCATGTACTCTGTTCTAATCTTCAAATCTTTGACTTTGCACATGATTTTTTCAAATTTCATACAATGATACCCTAGTTAACAAGATCTCTTCCACAAGTAACGCAAGGTGAAAATAACTTACATGACTCCCTATTTATAGTTTACCACTTTTATCACATTTATTTCCATGCCACCTACCATTGTACTTCATCATTAAATTCATTTTTTCCAGTGTGTTCCTCCCACATGTTTTTTCTAGTGTGTTTCATTCGTGTGCCCACTCACGCATAGCCTTTGCAACCTTTTAGTGCACAAAACTACATCAACCATTGACTCCCTTACTTGCACTCCCAGCACTGAAGTACATCTACCTCTGTGTCTTATACAAATTATTTCTTCCTTCCGTTTCCTACCTCATGTTTCTCTACACATTCATCATTGTACGTGGATTTAATAAAAGTATTTCTTGACACCATTTTATCTCCAGCTAATATCACCTTTGCTACCCATTTTCCTTTGATACCACGCACTTTTGTTTTTCTCTCCTAGGCCACCAAAAACATTGCTCTAATTGGGTACCTCTTACTATGCTCTCCACCCCACACTAAAACTATCTGTAGTCCTCTGCACATGAAACCTCTTTAGAAAGTAATTATCTACTAGCACGTAAACACGTAACACAACATAAGACTTAAAAGACAAATCATATCGATGATGAAAGGAAACACATATAAAGGGAAATGCATTAAATGGAAACCTAAGATAGATGGAAACACTACCTTATTACAAACACCAAGAAGACTTATTTATAGTAGGTCTTAAACCTACTCCCGTTAAATAAATCAGGAAACCGTGTGCCATCCAAAGCTTTTAACTGACAAGCGCCTGAGTCAAGTATATAGTTCATTACATACGGTCCCAACCAATGCACTTGGAACTTCTTAGGGTGGTGCAAAGACTTGGAATCATACACTTTCCAACCTCCAGCTTCTTATTTTTTAATGTTTCGATCATGTCAGGCCTTTTGTCTTTCTTTCTCTGTCTTCTAGCTCGATCAAGCTATGGTGCACCTCTCATCCAACTGCATCAGTTTTTCTATATGCTCTGAAATTGATTTCTCATTAACCAATCCTCTCCCATGCGTAATACGTAGGGATGGTAACATAAATTCAACCGGTAAAAAATCCTTGGTGCCAAACACCAATGGAAAGCGTGTTGTTTTGTTTAGTCTCTTGTAGGTTGTTCTATAAGACCAAAGAAAAATAGATAATTTATCATCCCAATCCTTCCTTCCAACATCACAGAGCTTCATCAATGTGTGGCTTAATCTTGTTGAAATCTTCAGCAATTTCATTAGCTTGTGGGTGATAGGGTGTAGTTTTATGATGGGCTACCATAAATTCCACCAATAATGTCCTAACAATCTCATTCAAGAAATGAGTACCCATATCACTTGTTAAACTTAATAGACACCCATACCTTCTTATGATATTCTCACAAAGGAACCTTATTTCAGTAGTTGCAGTGCAATCCTTCGTAGGTGTTTCTTCCTCCCACCATGTAAGATAGTCTATACAAGTAATGATATAACATGATCCTGTCCTATACGCCGAGGGGCAAAAAAATCCCAAAAAATCAATTTCCCATTTTTCAAAAGTTTTTGCACTTGCTATAGTCCTCAACAGAATTTCATCTCTATGCCCAAGCTTTCCAAGGTGTTGGTAATGATCATAGCCCCTAGCATATTCTTGAAAATCCTTATGCAATGTATCCCACCACAAACCAGCCATCTAAATCTTGTGTGTGGTGAATTGACCTATATAATTTCCACCAGAAATCCCTCCATGAGATTCTTCCATAATACTCACACACTCATGCTCTAGTACACACTGGAGTAAAATCTCATCCTGGCCAAGTTTTTATAGATCTCCACCAATCAACATATAAGGCGCGGCATGAATGGCAAGATGTTTCCTTTCTATACTCTTCATTTTGTTAGGTGCCACACATGTTTGTAAAAAGATATAAATATCCTCCAAATCTATGGGCGCGTGTTATAATCTGAAAAATTGTGCATCCAACATTGTGTATTCAATGTTATGCACATCCTCACCTAAATTAATTCTAGAAAGATGGTCAAGTTCTAAATTTCACTTTCTTGGTTTGATTACCATCGAAAATTCAAATTCCTGAAATAACAAGATCCACCGGCATATGCGCCCTTGAAAAATAGGCTTGTTTACCAAATACTTAAGTTCCATGTAATCTATGTAAAATATAAATGCGGTATCTAATAAATACTGCGTAAACTTATGCAATGCATAAATCATAGACAACACTTTGCACTCCATTGTTGTGTAATTCTACTCATCTGGAATTAACTTTCTACTTGTAAAACATATAGGGTGATCAACAAAACCTCTTCTAATATTTGCTAACACTACTTCAATTTCAATACCTAATGTATCCACATGCACATGAAAGGGCTTTTCCTAAGAGGGAAAATGCAAAATGGGCGCAATAGTAATCTTCTCCTTCAATGTATCAAAATCCATTTGTTTTGCCTTATCCCATTGAAATCTTCCTTTGTGCCTCAATAGTTCTTCTAAGGGAATGGAAATCTTGACATAACCTCTGATGAATTTTGTGTAGTAACCCGTATTCCTCATAAATCTACGCACTGCACTTTGATTGACAGGCTCCTCCAAACCCAAAATAACAACAACTTTGTCAAGTTCTACCAATAAGCCTTCCTTGCAAATAATATGATTTAGCAATGTGCCAAAAGGAGTAGCAAAGAAGCATTTCTTAATGTTTAGAGAGATACTTAACTTTCTACATCTTTCAAACATCAATCTCAAATTGTTGCAATGATCTTTTAATAATCCATACATTGTCCAATCATCCAGGTAGACTTGTAGAAACTTATGAATAAAGTCTTGGAATGTTTGTACCACAATGCACAAAAATATAGCAGGCACATTCTTAAGCCCAAATGGCATAACCGTATAAGCAAAAATTCCTCATTCAATGGTAAAAGTATTCTTATCTTGGTATTCTTTTGTAATCCTTATCTAGTGATACCCTGAGAATCCATCTGTAAAAGAGTAGATCTCACACCCTGCTACACCTTATAAGATTTCCTTAGTAAAAGGTGTTAGAAAAGAACTATCGCACATGCATTGTTCAAGTCTCTATATTCTACACAGATCTGTATCCTTCCATATTTCTTGATACTAATCACCATTGGGCTAACCAATTCATATTATTTAATGGATTCAATGATCCCATATTCCAACATTTTTTCAATCTCTTCTCTTACCTTTACGCGCAAATTAGGATTCACGTGATGAGGCCTCTTCCTAATCAGGTGCATACCTTCCTTTAATTTAATCTGCATATCTCTGAATGAGTGATGAACTCCTTTCAATTCATGGTATCTACGTGGGAACAAATATTGGAAGTCACACAGTATCTCAATTATCTTTGAGACATCTTGTTCTATCCAGTAATCACCAATGATTTTTTCTTTCAGTTTTTCTTCTGTGCCAATGTTTACTTTCTTTATCTTTAACGCCTCATGGTAGACGTGAGCCTTCTCATCTACACTATCTAATATGTTGCACGTACCCTCTGTATGATCAACATCAAGGTTCTCTATATCTTCATCTTCTATCAGGTACACCATTTTTCCTTTCTCTTTTTCTAGGCAAGCATGCTCAAACTATGCTTCATCTATTTATTCTCCTTCCTCAAAACTCACCTTCAAATCAGGGTCCCCTAGAAAATATAGGATGAGGTCCTCAACTTTGGCACTATCTCCTAGAGTAAGGCACTTGACTACCTACAAAGCCTCATTCAATGATGGTTTAGAAGATAGTTACTTAAAAGTTTGAATAATACCTGCTATCAACTCTTGCTAATTTATCGTCTGATGACGTAACTCCGAATGGACATACCAAGTGTGTGCACAACCCTACAAAGTAGAATAGAAATTATACACCCAGAGTGAAGGGGGTAAAGCTTCCGAGTCTTCTTGTTAGGAATTAGTGAACAAATATGCATAAAAAAATCCTCAAATCATAGCAGTAGGAAACTATATAGCAAAATTATACTTGCAAAAATATAACAGCATAAATAAATAATGCACAAAAGAAGACAAAACAAGATTTAATTTAGTTCACCTAATGTGGGATACGTCCACAAAGAACTTGCTCAAATTTTATCATCAACAAGAATAAAATAACTCTCACATTCTTCTCTCGGTTATGAACTCACAACAGAATTCCAAATATGCTAAACCACATCTAAACCACAATTGATACCTCAATTGCTCAACCTTGATCACTTTTGATCACCTCTTGATCACTAAGACTCAAGACCTCTTGAACACTCAAGATATCTTCAAGATACCCTAACACCTCTATTTATAGGATTATAATCCTTTTAAGAAGTCCTAAAGCCAACCTAGAAGTTTAAAATTCATAATCTTTCATTTTCCCACGGATGAAAAAAATATCACGACGTTGATAGCCAATTAATAGCAACTTAGTAGCAGCGTCACAGCAGACAACTGTAGAATTCTCTTGAAGTCTCTAAACATAACTGTTTAAAATCCAACACTTCAATACTAATTCTAGAAGACCAAAAAATAGGCTCCACACCCCAACAATCTCCCACTTGGAGATTATTTCCACTAAGAAAATTTCTCAACCCATCATTATCAACCATGAAGGCTAATCAAAGTTGAACACAAGTTCAACTTATCCCTTATTACCACCTTGTTCATCATATCTATAGGATTCTAACTGGTATGAATCTTTTCTAGTTTCAACTTATCTTCTTCCAAATTTACCCTGATGAAATGATATCTCAGCTGAATGTGCTTTGTCCTAGAGTGGAAAGTAGAGTTCTTCGTCAAATAAATAGTTCTCTGACTATCATTTTGTAGTCTCCCAACTTATTTCTTATGAACCAACTCATCAAGCCTGTTGTAGCTAAATAATCTCTTTACTTTCCTCTGTGGCAGTAACATACTCAGCCTTTATGGTTAACAATTCCACAACCTTTTGTAACTATGAAATCTAGCTCACCATTGTATCACAACCATAAATACATAGCCTGTCATGCTCCTCCTACTGTCCAAATCTCCTGCTATGTTTGATCCACCAAAGCACAATGTTTCTCCCATGGTCTTTCTCAAATACCGAAGGATCCACTTCACTACCTATCAGTTCTCTCTACCTTGATCACTCATAAATTTTATCCATTGATCCCACTGCATAGGAAATGTTAGGCCTAGTGCATACCATAGCAAACATCAAGCTACCAACCACCGATGAGTACAGTACCCTAGACATCTAGATTATATCCTCCTCAATCTTGGGACTTTACTCCTTTGATAATTTAAAGTGACCTACCAAAGAAGTACCAACCAATTTACAATCATGCATATTAAACCTCTCCAAGACCTTCTTTATGTACTCTTCTTGAGATAATATCAGCTTTGTCTCCTTCCTGTTTAAAGTTATTCTCACACCAAGGATTTTTTTTGCTGCCCCCAAATCCTTCATAACAAAGGAGTCGCCTAGCTTCTTCTTAAGTACCTTTATTTCCTGCATGTTCTTCCCTGAAACAAGCATATCATCCACGTACATGAACAAAATAATATAACTACCATCAAGAAAATTCTTGATGTACACACAATGGTTTGAATGACACCTGGAGTAACCATGCTCCTGCATAAAACTATCAAACTTCTTGTACCACTGTCATGGATCTTGTTTCAGGCCATACAAGCTCTTCTTCAATTTGCACACTAACCTATCCTTCCCTTTGACCTCATAACCCTGTTACTACTACATATAAAATTCCTCCTCCAACTAACCATGAAGGAATTCACTCTTCACATCCAACTACTCTAAGTGCAGGTATTCTACTGCTACTAAACCAAGAAAAGTCCTAATAGAAGTCATTTTAACAATAGGATAAAAAAATTCATCAAAGTCTATACCTTTCTTCTGTGCAAATCCCTTAACCACCAACTGGGCCTTATATCTTTTCCTGCCTCCATCTTCCTCTTTCATTTTTTACACCCACTTGTTCTACAATGCTCTCTTTATCTCAAGTAGTTACACTAGATCTCAAGGATGGTTCTCCATTAGATATCTATGCTCTTCATTAATGGCATGTTCCCACTTCTTCCTGGTATCTACCTGCACTACTTCCTCAAAACACTCTAACTCTCCACTGTCAGTGAGCAATAAATAATTCAAAGATGGAGTAAATCATTCAAGTTCCCTTCTTACCCTAGAATACCTTCTCACCTTAGGAGTTTGGGGTTCCTGATGAGTAGGTTCCTGAACTGGATGTGTCAGAACATGTTACACCTAAACTGGCCCCTTGGACACCTTTCCATCTATAGTGTCCTCTAACACTATGTATTCTTTCTTTGATTCCTCTTTCTATTCCTGCAACTGATCTTTATACATGACTTTTTCATTAAATACAATATCTCTAGACCTAAATATTTTCTTTTCCTTAAGACTCCAAACAAATAAACCAAATTCATCCTCACCATATCCAACAAAGGTGTCTTTCTCATACTTAGCCTCTAACTTGGTCCTATCATTTTTATCAATGTGAACAAATACCTCGCATCCAAATACTCTAAGAAATGAGTAATCAATTTTCTTACCAGACTAAGCCTCCTCAAGTATACCTCAATCCAAGGCCATAGAGGGTCCTCTGTTAATCAAATAAATAGTTGTGCTTACTGCTTCTACCCAAAACATGATTGGAAGTCTTTCATGTAACATCATGCACCTAGCATGCTCCATGATTTTCCTGTTCATCCTCTCTGACATTCCATTTTATTGTGGAGTCTTTGGAACCGTCCTTTGCCTATGGATCCCATTTTCCAAATAGTAATCAAGAAATTCATTACTACAATACTCCCCTCCATTATCCAACCTGATTCATTTCAACTTGAGACTTGTTTCATTCTCAACCAAGGCTTTGCTTCTTTTGAAAGTTTCAAACACATCATATTTATTTCTAATGTAATATACCCAAACTTTTCTAGTTGCATCATCAATGAAAGTGACATAATAACATGAACCACCAATAGAGTTTACATTAGCTAGCCCCCATATATATGTATGCACTAACTTCAACTTACCCTCCTTCCTGGTAGGTCCAACCTTGAGGAATCTCACTCGCTTCTATTTCCCATAAACACAATCCTCACAAAATTCCAAATCTAACTCCTTTAATCCAAGAAACATGTCCTTTATAATCTTCATGCCCTTATGACTCATATGACCGATTATTTAGTGCCACAAAGTTTCATCTCCATCTGCAGCAACTAAATTACAATAATCAACACCATTGTATAATACAAAGTACCAGTTTTATTACCTCTTGCAACCACAAGAGCTCCCTTGGTAACCTTATAATAATCCACTATAAATTTGAACGTACAACCATCACTACCTATCTGACCCATTGATATCAAGTTCTACCTCTACTTAGGCACATGCCTAACATCCTTAAGCATCCATGTGTTCCCATTCTACATTTTTACCCGAACACAACATTTCTCTACTATGTTTCATGGTTCATCATCACCAAGATATACATGTCCAAAATATCCTTGAACAAAATAAGTAAAGTAATGTCTATGTGGGGTGGCATGGAAAGAAGCCCCTGAATCTAACACCCAAGACTCAACAATATTATCTAAAGAAAGAATTAAGGCATCCTGAAAAACATCACCTGCTACCACATTTACCTCCTTAGTTTCCTCATTTTTTTCTTATCATGAAGATCCCAGCAATATTTCTCAGCATGACCAACCTTCCCACAGTGCCAACATTCTAACTTTCTCTTGGAATTTGACATTCCATGATCATTCAACTTCCCACGGTTACCTTTCCATATGCTCTTTTGTCTCCCTCTACTCTCCACTGTCAAAATGTTTCCATAAGTAGAAGAATATCTAGTTATCTTCCTTCACATGTCCTCACTTAGGATCACACCTATTACATCCTCAAACATCATCTTTGAATTATTAGAGACTAAATTACTTACAACCATAACCAATTTTTCCCAGTTATCTGGCAAGGAGCAAAAAATCAACCAATCCATGACCTCATCATCAAAGTCAATTTTCATCGTGTTTAACATACTCAAAACCATATTAAATTCATTCAAATGATCAACAACAGAACCATTCTCATACATCTTCATATTAAATAACTTTTTCATCAAAAATATTTTATTAGAGGCAGAGGGTTTTTCATATAACTTCCCCAACGCACTCATGATACCTTTTGTGGTCTTCTCTTGTAATATGTTGAAAGCAACCAAAGATGCAAGGAATAACCAAATTGTCCTGAGTACCTTTCTTTCCAACAACTCCCAATCCTCATCTAACATGGCTATAGGTTTATTTAAATTTTCTAGCCAAAGGGACATGGAAATCCTTCTAATACAAGTAACCCTCCATCTTCCACAAATCAAAGTTCTGCCCATTAAACTTCTCAACCCTTAATCTTCCCTCATCTGCCATAGCTCCCACTTAAGCTAAAATTTCCCTTTGATTTACCACTTCATTAAAAAACCACTAAATCTTTGATACCATTTGTTAGGAATTAGAGAACAAATATCTAAAAACAATTCCTCAAATCACAGTAATAGGAAACTATATAGTAGAATTATACTTGCAGAAATATAATAGCATAAATAAATAATGCACAAAAAAAAGACAAGATTTAATGTGGTTCACCCAATGTGGGCTATGTCCACCAAGAACTTGCTCATATTTTATTATCAACAAGAGTAAAAAAAATCTCAACGTCTTCTCTAAGTTATGAAATCATAACAAAATTCCAAAGATACTAAACCACGTCTAAACCACAATTGATACCTCAATTTCTCAACTTTCATCACTCTTGATCACCTCTTGAACACTCAAGATATCTTCAAGATACCCTAACACCTCTATTTATAGGATTACAATCCTTTTAATAAGTCCTAAAGCCAACCTAGAAGTTTGAAAGTCATAATCTTTCATCTTCCCATGGCTGAAAAAACTATCACGATGTTGATAGCCAATTAAAAGCAACTTAACAACAATGTCACAAAAAAAGACTGCAGAATGCTCCTGAAGTCTCCAAACTTAACTGTTTGAACTCCAAAACTTTAATACTGATTCCAGAAGACCAAAAAATAGGATCCACACCCCAAAACTTCCGCCAAGGATTTCTCACATTACTGAACGTGGTACAAGGCTGATTCCCTCCCATGATAGCCGCATTTCCTTGAAGGTGCATTGGTCCGTAGAAATCTAATAGAGAGCATGATTCTCACCTCATGCCACTCTATAATATTATCCCAATGAGTCATCCACCAATGCATGGTTTTCCCATGTAAGGTATAAACAAGCATATTCCTCTGTTCTACTTCACAGGTCCACTCAACTTACATAGCGCGCAGGAATACATCATGGTTTCATTCTCCCATGTAACTTGGTAATTTTCTTCCTCCTATACATCTAACTGAATGTGCCTTGAACACCTTAAGTCACAGTGCCATTTAATTCTCTTCTAACTAAATCATAAGTCCCATACACTTAATCATCACATGCAATACTAGTCGTATCACTAAAGGACTAAGCATCATCCCACTGACTGACTCCTTCTCTTGATGGCTCAATATCCTATGGGTCTCTGATGGTGCACACATAAATTCTATCAATGTCTTCTTCTCCTAAAGTCTCAACATAAGGTGTAGACATCCCATCTATTAGTGGAATAATAATGCACTCTTTGTTCTCAAAGTTGATGTATCCCTTGTTGAAGCACAAATCAACATTATTCACATAACACCAAGGACATCCAAGTAATGTTGGGAAATTATCTTCCTCGGCAAGTACTAAGACTTCAAATTCCCTAGTGAACTTGGCCCCTTGAATGGTTATGGAAGCATCCTTCAAGACTCTGATGGGCGTAGCTTTAGTTATATTCTCTGTGTACAACACATTCAAAGATGGCTGAAATGGTGGTCTCCCCATTTGATACCACACATCCAGAGTAATAACATTAACCTCTGCACCTATGTCAATTAGTATGTTACTAAAAATCCATCCATCAACTATTACATTCAACGTGAAGGAGTAAAGGATGAAGACCTCGAAGGAATTCACATGCATCGAATAGTTTCACTTCACCAAAGTGTAGGAGTTTCGAGATTAAAGTAAGAAAGCTTTGTAAAGCAATGTGCATCTATATGAGAGCTCAAGATTCAAAAATGGAGTACAATGGAATTGCTTGGCTTGTCTTGGCTTATCATATATCAAAAGAGGTGGTGTACATATAGGGGATTGAATGTGTAACTCCCATGTAAGAGAAGATTCCTCCATAATGGAGAAGAGGAGTTACTTTCCCAAATGGGAATGTAACTCCTATGACACACTTACACATATGATAGATTTTGTAAGGGAATTTGTCATAACTAAGATGACACCTAGATCCATGTCCACCTAAGTGAGATGACTCACCCTGTGAGATGGAATAACACTAAATAAGTAAAGAAAAATACCACCTACACCAAAACCCCCCTTCATCATAACTTAGGATGGGGCGTCAAGTCAGAAATGAGAAATGGGTCATGGCACAAAGCCTGATGAGGTACCCATGTATAAGAAACTATCAAAAAGTGTCGTAAAAGGAGAAAACCCAGTGGGAAAAACTCCCCTCCCCCCCAAAGAGAGAGAATTCCACTCTCTAATCTAAGAAAGATGCCAAAGATGGGTCCTAGCCAAAAACGAGCCTGTAAAGGTACCCATGTACAGAGAGGAAATCTCTTGGAAATAAGAAGAAGAGAGAAGAAGAGGGAGACGAGAGGAATGTAGAAGATGCCATGGACAGATCTTAACTCTGCAGCTCTAGGAATTATCCCAGAAGAATGTCAGTCATGAGATCCTCTACCTCTGGACTGAAGAAGATCCATCTACACCAAACTGTGTGCCTACCCTTAGGAAGGACAGAAATGGAGTGCTATAAGTCTGCCCACTCCGCAAAGGAAACTAAACACAACAGCACGACGAACTCTAAGTATGGTCCACGAAATTTTGACATAGGTCTAGCAAGTGAATGCGAAGGAACCGAAGGTAATGCCACATACGTAGAAATTTCAGAGTATGAAGAGTGAACACCTATAGAAAGAATTTCCAATTGATGTGAAGGAAACAAAACATCCCCTATAATAGAAAATGGATCCACAAGCAAGGGTGGATTAATGAAGGTCTCTGAAAAAGTGGAAGAGGTAAGAGTCCCATAAGGGGCACTCCCAACAACAGGGATGATGAACTCCTCTGAGATACCTGTAGAGCATCACAAGTGGACTCTGTCAAAAGATGACAAAGGTCAGGCAGATACTCATCCCAATGAGGGGGATCAACAAATAGAAGAGTGATATCAGATAGGTGTGAGTCATCCAATGAAGGTAAAGGAGTGAAAGGGGCCTTGCACACTGGAAGTGGAAAGGAGGCTGGTTTAATGATTGTATGAGGTTGAGTAGGAGATTGCTCGATATCTTATGAGATGTGAGAAGTGTCAAAACTCTATGGAATAGTGAGAGAAGGAGGAGAAGAGTCCTCTATCGTACTCTCGACATCAAAACTAGGTGGATAATCCTCATCATCAGAAGTAGAACTAAGTGATTCTGTGTCAGTGGAACTGTCACCACATGAAGAAATAGAGGAGACAATTGAATCAGTAGCAAAAACAATGGCGGCAGTATGTGAAGGTTATCCATAGAGGGACTGAAGAATGCTCCAGACACGGTGGGGAGGATCTAAGTCTACCATGTGAAACCAAAGAGATCTGGAGACATGCATCATCAAGTGACCAAAAACATGGTCGCAAGTGTTGAGAAATTCCTCCAGATAACGATGATCAATGGGTATAGGAACTGGCCCAAGCAAGAAAGGTGAAATACCCTCATGAGTGAAGTAACGTTCCATGGAAGCATGCCAAGATGAATAGTTCCCTCTCCTAGTAAGAAGTGGAAAAGGTTGTAAAGTGATCCTACAATGCTCAAGTCTAGAAAGAGAACCCTCCATAATGCAGAATTAAAATTTCAAGGTGCACAAATGCAAGACGTCGGACTCGACCGATAATGCATCTGTGTGTAAAACCCTAAGAGTACAAGTGAGCCCCCCAAAATGTGGCACTTTATAAAGTAGTGAATTTACAAAATTGATAGTTTCATCATGTAGTGTGTGAGAAATCATGAAAATTTGACTAAAGAAGCGCTAAAAAATGAGCAGCGAGTCAAAAGTTATAGCAAAAATACAATTCCCGCAACTAATGGAAAATGTCAATGAACTTTGCAAACTAATTTAAAAAGTGCCCGAAATGGGTGCAAAGGGTGTCATGTGGGTACTCGTTGGAAATGGCATCAAATTTTAGGAGGGTTTATTTTTCTTGCGAGGGGGAATTAGCCTCCTACCAACCCCGGACCTCGCCCTCCGTCTTTGACATGCATAGGAAGGGCATTAATACAAAAAAAATAAAGCCTTAAAATATTACAATGCCATAAAATAAATGTTTTGCCTCAAAACATTAAAAAGGAGGGATTGTTTTGACCACCAAACAATGTCTAAAAGGGAAATCTTTTTAACCTTAAAACATTAAAAAAAAAATTGTTTTAACCACTGAACAATTCTAAAAGGGATGGAGGTGTCCATGTTGTCAAGCCATGGATACACCGAGCTACATGATTGACAAAGCTAGGGTAGTGGACCAAGCTGATGAGTTGATGCCACGTGCCAAGGGGTTCACTAGCTACAAATCTCTATGTGTTGGTTGGGACATGTAATGAATGAAAGCGTCGAAGAGTCCCAAGGCAGAGTCCACATGGCAGATGTATGTCTACACCAAGAGCTATAAAGGTCGAGTAAAGAGGTCTAAATTACGTGTCAATTCTACAAAGTTTAAGTGGTTGTTGTATCAAACTCTGAATGGATGTGAGAAAAGTCCCATTAGAATAGGTTGTAGAGTGTGTAACGTCGAGGAAACAGGCAAGATTCGAGGAGAAGTGAGAGGGAATAGAAAAAAATTTAGTGAGTCGGTTGAAGGTCGACGACAGGAGCACCATGAATAGCGGGAAGAGCATAGTGAACACAAGGATTTGAGAACTCACAATCCACAAACCAGGAATAACATCGAGTCAGTCATGTTCCAGGGAAGCACAAATCCATGAGCATACAACGAACAAGAGGGCCAAGTTTGGCACGAACGCAGGGTCCCAAAGCATGCATAGGAGGTAAGTACAAAGCTCTAACATAGATCATAAATCCACAAATCACGAGATAAATGAAGTAACGAGTGTCGAAGACAATGGAAAACCCATGACAATGCAAAAAATGAAGGCATGAGCATGTTAATCAAGCCAAAATCTGAGGTTGATGTAGAAGGAGGGGAAAAGTGGTGAAACAAGGATGAATTCAAACGCCTGAAAAGCCAATGCAAACACACCCATGCAATAGAAAAATTTGAGCTTGTAATGACCAATGCAAATATTTTCAAACCATGAACTGAGCCAAATGACCAAACTATGCATGGGCAGCAAGCAGATAATGTGCTCACATTCACGCCAAAACCTGAAATGTTGAGAATAAGTAGATCACGAGCTAATGGGCCAATCAGTGATCCGGGTAGAGAGATAGGTAGAAAGTTGGATTCTGCAACACATTAAACCCAAAACATACACCCACAAGAATCTCAAAATATGCAAGTAAAGAACATGTAAAAGTGAGAGCTTACACAAGCAACTACATGATGGAGGAACGATGGTGAGCAGCGTGATTCTGGTCCCCTTGGCTCTGATACCATGAAGGATTAAAGGATGAGGACCTAGAAGGAATTCACATGCATCGAATAGTTTCACTTCACCAAAGTGTAGGAGTTGCGAGATTGAAAAAAGCATGCTTTGTAAAGCAATGTGCATGCATATGAGAGCTCAAGTTTCAAAAATGGAGTAGAATGGAATTGCTTGGCTTTTCTTGGCTTATCATAGATCAAAAGAGGTGGTGTACATATAGGGGAGTGAATGTGTAACTCCCATGTAAGAGAACATTCCTCCATAATGGAGAAGAGGAGTTACTTTCCCAAATGGGAATGTAACTCCTATGACACACTTACACATATGACATATTTCATAAGGGAATCTGTCATAACTAAGATGACACCTAGATCCATGTCTACCTAAGTTATATGACTCACCCAGAGAGGTGGAATAACACTAAATAAGTGAAGAAAAATACCACCTACACCAACACAACGTGATATCCTTGTCATAATCAAGACTATGAGGAGGAAAATTAGCATACAAGATATGCCTCTCACACTCACATCCAGCACGTGGTACCTTTCCTCTCAACCATTCTCATAACAAGGGAATGATATTCTCCTTACATAGAATCTTACATACTTCTTTAACATCATCAACATCATTCTAAGGGATCTCGGCATTCTTCGCATGTTCCAACTTTCACAACATCTCTTTTAAGCATTGGATCTCCCCTTGCAAGCTCCTAATCACCTCCATAGTCTCCTAGTAAACCTCTTTCTGATAAGTCAGATTAGGGTACTTTCCATGCAATACCTCTTCTCTTGTAATAAGAGGCCATTTATTTGGTATTTCTCTTACGCATGTAGGTTCAGCATGTGTAGTTACTAATACGGGCTCCAAATCAAGGTTAGATGCTACTGTAGGCATGAACAAAGGTTCAGCATGCTTCACACTAACCATTCCCACACCCTTATCCTTCCTAAAGTTTTAGATCATGTGATTATACAAGTTAGGGCACTCTTCATACTTATGTTTCTTTACACACCAAGAGCATTATAGTAAATTTGGGTACTCGCACTTGTAGTGATTCATAGATCCATAATTGAAACAAGTTCCACTGGGGAATTCAATCCTTCTCTACCACATCTACCACAGCCTTTGAATCCTCTGTGAAATATTCTTCCCCTTCCTCTGTCATATTCATGCCCTTGTTGATGCCCCTCGTTTTTAGAATTGTTCACAATGCTGGCCTAGCGCACATCGGTATCCATCGCATCATGAATATGGTCTATCAACCAGCAGTCCTTCATGTCATGAGTAGTAGATGTATAAATCTTACAATAGCAAGACACATTCTTATGAAGTGCATGTTGTAACAAAGGGCATCTACTTGGATCATAATCCCCGTGACAGATTTCACAATCTACTGACATGGCACGCACCGAATTTTGAGGGAAATTATCCTTGGTGTGTCCTTCTACTTCACAATCCATACACCAAAGTCCATTATGAGTCTCATGTGCTGAACTCGTAGACAAATTCTCAAGTTTCTTTACATGGACGTAATTTTTGCCTCCAAAAAGGGACTTACCCTAGTATCAATGCTTCTAACAGCATCAGCGTGCAAAGCAGCCACCAAGTCCTCACGCAGATCTATGAAATTCTTATGTGAAAGAACTCATCTAAATGGTGTTATCAGGCCTCCAACGAACCACTGAGCATGTTGGGAAGGATGGATATCATAAGATAACTTTGACAAAAGAGTCTTAAAATGTGTATCATACTCTCGCAAACTTTTTTTCATACCCTTTTGAATCTCCTTGAGCATGTTGATTATCTTTTGCTCAAATTCAAGAATATGAAATTCCACCTAGAAGGCATCATGTAGCACAGTATAGTCCACCACCATCTGATGTGGGTCATATTTTTGGTACCAGTTATGCACACGCCCCTCCAACGTAGTTGTAAACTAGTTTTCCTTCCACTTCATGGTAGTGATTCCCTTATTGTACCATAGTAATTCACACTTGTGTACATGCTCTGTGACATCCTAGATACCTTTATAATTAGGCAAATGAAGATACATCTCATAAAATACCTACTAATGGGGTTGTGGTCCTTGTCCACTAGATCTAAAACCTTGATTTCCTCTTGTGTTTCCTCCACCACCAGATCCACTAGTTCCACTAACCCATGACCCTCCAAATCCACCAGATCCTCTGGATCCTCCTTCTGTAGTAGGTATAGGTCTTGAAGTAGTGTTACTCTATGATCCCATCAGTGTACTAAACTGAGCTCCAACATTCTAGTAAGTTTAACTAATTCCATACGTGATACCCACATTCTGTGAGGCCACACCTTGTCCAAATGACATGCCTGATAGGATACCACCAAATATAGGAAATGTCTGTGTACGCAGCCATAGATGGATGTAATGTAAAATTATATTTACCTGATGCTTGTTTTCTTACCAATGCCAACCGTACTAGTAATACTTTTCTCAGAAAATGTGGAAAACTAAGCGTAAGGGCTTGGTTGCATCAAGTGGGTTTAAATGCGTGCTTATCGGTCCGTCTCCTTTCTCCATCTAACGAGCTCTCATTAGAAGTATGAGAGCATTTATCCTTCCATGCATTTTCCAAGATAGGGTAACACATACTATCTCATGTTCCACATCCTCCACATGAACCTCAAATCCTTCCTGCAATGTATGCCTCCAAACATCCATCGTTCTTGCAATCTCAAGATATCTCGCCAATTCCCTCTCCTGAGCCTCATTATACTTGAACTGTATCTCTTCTCTCTCCACTTCTGTCATAAGATCCATTCATTTCTTGGCCACACCCACTTCCATGCCCTGTGCCTAATGGGACTTTAGTTAGCCATAGGAAACACTTCTAAACTTAGGGTGATGATCAAGGATCTTAATAGCTAATGATATAACACGTACAGGAAGGATCCTCTCGATTCTCGCAAGAACTCAAACTCAACAACCTCTGGGAAAGAATACTTAGAAACCAAATACTCCAATGTGTAATCTATTCAAAACACCACTCCACCAAAGATCAACAACACAAGTCCAAATTAGATCGGCATCATGAAGCCGTTGATAATATTCTTGGGTCCACACACGATGTCGATAATACCAACTCCTCATCGATGCATGCGGCGACAACTATTCATACAGCTCTATTGGAAAATAGCAAAAGATATTGTTTCATAGAGCTCATGATACAAATGCTCCTCTACCCATGAACATGCATCAAACTCAAGTCTAACAGTTTTGAATCTCTGTGCAAACTCATCCTACGTGTTCTTAAGCCAAGTCTCCATGCTGGCCAAAGTCAAGCGCTCTACCATCACACACCACTCTTACAACACCTTCAAACGAGGTCCTAGACAATGGAACCAAAATGTAGTCACTTTTCCCAACTTCATTTGAATTGTCAGGCACGTCCGCACATATCACCAAGCCTGAGACTAGGCGCTCACCCGAGGCTATGCGTGAAGGCACCGAGCCCCTCTTTTATGTGATCCTTGCAAGAATGTTCACCATTAATGGGGTATAATAATATATAGAAATATAAACACATACATCCATTATAGCACAGAGGTAAAGAAACTGGATAACTAAACATAGATGCACCATAATATGAACATAATCATTACTAACAACACAGAGGAATCAGATCTGAACCATCAGTAAATATGAAGAACACAAGGGATTGGACCCATGAACATAGATATTCAGAACAATCCACCTCATATATTGATTCATAATTTTTTACAGTAGCCAGATTACATCAAAAAGGGTCATAACAAATCGAATACATCAAGAAATAACATCCTAACCCTACAAAATGACTCTACTTGAAGAGTTCTAGCCATGCTCTCCCTTGTGCATCTAAAGTCTCTCTTGCATCTCTTGCATCGCATCACACATATTCTTCTCATCCTTCTTTACCCATATTCATCCATCCCCTGCTTCATAGCTAAAAGCATTCTTAAATAGAGTGGGGGCTCTCCTTTACCGCCTCACAATCACTCAATATCAAACCACAAGTCAAATTTCATCATACCTTTCCATACTCGAGTACTCTAAACATGCAAGTTCCAAATAACCCATAACTAACTCTACTTTATAGTTCTTAAGAACAATGATTATATTCTAGAATATTCTTTCCTTGGGCTACAAGTCTCCATGTTCTAACCTTATCCATTATCACACCTATCTACATCCTCACATGTTTTCCATTTAACACCATAACCCAAAATGCAGTCAAGTCTCAAACCCATTTCTTCTCCCGCACGTAAACCTAGTTATGCATGCACACTCTTCCTCATGTGCCTTCTTCCTACATTGTCTTCCATGCACGTTGATCCCCTATTCTGGGACTTAGTCATTTTTCTGGGCTCAACAGATCTAGTTTTGAAATAATACTGACATTATTATTGACCAGATAATGACGTAGTTTCTAGAAGGTAAAAACTACGGCCAAGAAATCCTTTTCTATTTGTGGATAGTTAAGATTGTAAGCTATCAACATTCAGGTTAAGTAGTACACAACTTTTTCTCTCTACTCCTTTTCATACTAGGCCAACAGTTCCATAATTGCAAAGTGTGTGGTAGAGATGTAGATTAATAAGGGTTCACCTACTGTGGGTGGAATTAGAACATGGGGTTTAGCCAAGTAGTCTTTGAGAAAAGAAAATTCATGTTTCTGCTCTGGTCCCCAATCAAATCTAACATCTTTCTTAAGTATATGTGTAAAGGTGTGACACTTGTCTGCAAGCTGAGAGATAAACCTTCTAATTACTTGGATATTTCCTTACAAGATTTGCAGTTATCTAATATTGGTAGGAGGATGAATTTCTCTTATAGCGGAAACCTTTTCCAGGTCTACTTCTATTCATCTCCTTGAAATAATGAATCCTATTATTTTTCTAGATAACACACTAAAGACACACTTCTTCCGGTTTAGTTAGACCTTGTAGTCCATTAGACATTGAAAGATGCTTCGCAAAATTTTTGGGTTCTCTTCCCCAGTCCTAGATTTTTCCAATATTTCATCCACATAATCTTCCATGATGTCACAGATCATATCATGAAATATGACAGCCATTTCCCGTTGATAGGTAGTCAGACCTTGTAGTCCCTTAGACACTGAAAGATGCTTCATAAAAAATTTGGGTGCTCTTCCCGAGTCTTAGATTTTTTCAATATTTCATCCACATAATCTTCCATGATGTCACTGATCATATCATGAAATATGACAGTCATTTTCCATCGATAGGTAGCGTTTACATTCTTGAGGCAAAAGGGCATGACTTGATAAAATAATTTCCCCCATGGGGTAGTAAAATTTGTCTTATGTTGGTCTTCCTCGGTAATCTTTATCTGATTATATCATAAGAAGCCATCCATGAGTGATAGCATCTTATAACCAGATGTCGATGTTGGGAAGAGTAAATCCATCCTTAGGACAAGATTTATTAATATCTCAGAAATTTACACACTCTGATACCAACATGATTTTTTTGAACTGGTACCACATTGGAAATCCACTCTGAATAGTCGATAGGCCTGATGAATCCTACTTCTAATAATCTTTCTATCTTTGTTTTAACCAATACGTTGACGCGAGGATGTATCTTTCAAAGTTTTTATTTTATGGGCTTGGCATCTGGGTGCACAAAAATATTGTGTACCACAAATACAGGATCAAATCCTAGCATGTCTTCATAAGACCAAGCAAAGATATCAGAAAATTCTCTCAAAATCCCTGTAAAATTTTATGTTCTTGAGCTGAGAATGAAGCTCCCAACTTAGCCATTCTAGGTAGCTCCTTCGTGCCAATGTTGACATCTATTGTCTCCTCTACCAGTAACTTAGACTCATCTTCCATGTGTGTAGGATCAAGGGGAAGACTAATATCCTCTTCTACCAAAGTTGGTTCAATGAGATCCTCATCTTTAAGTGGGCCAACTATCTTGTCTGTGGGTTTTTCTGTTTGTTTGTCCACAAGGACCTTAAAGAGGTTTTTTTCTATAGGACTTTTACTTTTTCTTTCCACAAGGATTTTCTGAAGGACTTTTTATTTCCACAAGGATTTTATGTAGAAATTTTTCCCTTGATTACATTTTTCTTAAGCGATGACACAACTCTGCCTCCTCCCGAAAGTACGTGCATGTGTTGGGCTGAATGGAAAATATTTTATCTTGGTAATTTCTGGGAATATTGTCATGAATACCAAGGAACTCACCAATAGCCTCATCATTCTGAAAGACATCAATTGAAACATGTTGTTGTTGGAACCAATTCATGAGTGATGGGTAAATGAGGTTTATTGTCTAATTTATAGGGGATACGGTGGGGGTTATGGTTAGGATATCCACATCAGAAAACAAGTTCATGGAGGTGAGGTCTTCATAAAGACTACGCCGGGAATTCATTCTGCTTTCACCTTCAAATGAACTATCTTCATGCTCAGAAGAGGTATCTTTGACCTCTAAGGGGTGAGACTAAAAGAGGGTTTAAAAACCGCAAGCGAGGATCATGAGGGACAACGTGCACATCAACGGAAGTGTGAACAGTAGCATGAAGAGATCTCTAGAGGAGTGAGCGTCAACTAAATGTGCATGTAAAGATTTGAAACACGAGCAGAACCTGGTTAAGCCATAAAACTCTCCTCTATCTCATAGATCAAATGGGGTGTATATATAGGAGGTGTTGAGTAACCCCCAGTGTTGCAATCATGACAACTCGAGTAGAGAGGGGGAGTTACATTCCCAGAATAGAAGTGTAACTCCCAATCATATAGATGGATGCCAATGCTAGACTTACCCACTATACACTAAGGTATTAGAAGGGATTCTAATATACCTTGTTTTTTACGGTTGCAGCCACATCCTTTGTATCCCATAGTCATCATCATTCAATTGGGGATAACATACTTAGGTGATTAGTAACATAGAGCTAGTGCATCATCTTTAGGATGAAAGACAATATCTTTGAGCAACTTTTGATCTTCTAGTAACCCACCAGGGGTAAAATCATCAAAGGGGTGGTGCTTCTTTTATCTTTGAAACTTATAACACGGCCTACCATGTTCTTTGGAATATAGGGGAATGTTATAAACTAGAAGGGCCTGCTGCAGATCATATTCTCCACAACCACTTGGTCTAACCTTCATCCCCCATGTATTGAAAGGATTCTTTGATGTGGAAGCACCATTTTCATTGGGAGATAAGGTATTTGGATCCACTCGTGAAGTGAGGGCCTTCGACTGAATAGGAACATCGATCTCCATAGAAGGACACTCTTAGATGGTGGGGAAATATCTCAATAATGCTTTGTAATGATAAAATGGTTGGAGATCCCCCTGTATCGTAAGGGTATAGTCTTCATGGTGTAACTTTAGACATTGATGATACATTGAAGTTATGGCTTGTATGTCATGAATCCATGGACGGTCGAGCAATATGTTATAAGGGATCTCAAAGTCTAAGATATGGAATTTTGTATCATGTTTTATAGGACCCACTTCTAATGAGAAAGTGATCATATCGGCTGACTGTCATTTTTCATTGCCATATGCCTTTATGGTGATGAACTTTGTCTCCAAATCAGCTTCTGTGCACCCTAGTTGTCGAACTAGTTTTAGAGTACAAATATTTAGACCCGATTTGTCATCCATAAGCACTCTTTTGACCTTCTTACATTTGATTATTACTTCAATATGTAAGGGTAGTTTATGGGTAGGATTTTCTTCTAGGATTTATGTTAGACTTAAGGTTATGTGTGTTGAAGGAGCGATTTTCACTACCATTTCTTGTAAGTGTGTTGGGTCTATATCAACAGACACTCTTGATCCCTATAAGGTTTTGTAAAGGATTTTATTATGAACGTTAGAAATTTTAAGAAGGTCTGAGATTGAAATCTTAGTTGTGGTTTTCTCTAATTTATCTAATATGTCATAATGACTCTCTTGAGGAGGAGGGGAGGAGGTTCTAAAATAACAAGGCGAGCTCATCGCATTACCACAACGCTCTCACTTGATCTAATCTCAATCATGCTGATATGCTCCATAGGTGAATCAACACAACCTATTAAGGCATCAAAGTGGTTTGTCTTTGATACATAATTGGTACTCTTATTTTGAGACGACTGTCCATGATCCTACTTTTCCTTTCCTTTGTGCTTGGGGAAATTTTCTTTAAAAACTCGCATGTTTGTGTTTGGAGATTTAATAGGGGTGGAAGAATCTATTTCTATATCACCACTGTTGATTAAGTCATGAATGTAATGCTTTAATTTCAAGCACTTGTTGGTTTTTTGACCCTTGACGTGGTGAAATACACAAAACTCATTTTCCCTAAACCATGACAGCTTATGTGTGTCATCCCCGTAAGGTATTTTTTCAAGGTATCAAACTATGTTGATGGCCTTTAACTGCTTAGTATTGATGATATTGATTCAAATAGAGGGGTTAAAGAATGAAATTTGTACTCTGTAGCTAGAGTTCCCTTTGTGGTCTTCAAAGGAGCTTGGTTTTGAATGGCTTGTACTCATTTAGAGTCTATTATTCCATCACCAATGACATTTTTATTCTTATTAGGAACAAAATGTGTCTTTTCATTAGTTTTGGAATCTTTATGATTGCGTGACAAGGGTTTTCGAGTCCCTCTAGATAATAACACTTTTTCGATTTGACTCCCCTTTTCAATTACCTCTTTGAATGTGTTACCACAATGCATTTACAAGTGGAACATAATCTCAGGGTGAAGGTTAGGTGCAAATATACTTATTAGATTTTTTTCAGGTATGGAGCAAGGGAAGCAACTAGCTAACCCTCTCCATTATTGTAGGAAAGCAGTGAAACTCTTGCTCTTTTGCATTGCATAGTGTAGACACCAAAATTGGGTCACACTCCCTTTGGTCCCCTTTCGAATATCCAATTTAAACACATTCACCTAAGCATGACCCTTACACCCCAAATTAATTTTAATTTAATTATTTACAATTAAATTAATACTCATCCTCACTTCATTCATTATTTAATTACCTCAATTAAAAAAAAATCCACCTCACCTAGACACCTCACCATAGACATATTCATATCATGTTTCCAAAACTAAGACTTATCCCTACTTACCTTAATGAACTAAGACTTAGTATAACCCTAAAATCGCATGCCTATTCTTCCTCTAACCACATTCTTGTGTATTAAAATGCAACGTTCCATTTAGACCTGGAACAAAAATGAGCAAAAGTTGGAGGAGGATAGACAAGATCTACTATTTTAGGCAACCTAGGATATCCTGCCTTAACTGATGTCGGTCAACCCAAAACCAACGTCGTAAACCCTAAACCATTTTCAGTTACCATATAACCATTTTGGTAACCTTGTTTGAGAGGTTAGACACATTCTTGAGTTTTTGGATAAAAGTAGATCTGCATGCAAATAATAACTAGATCTCTTTCGTACATCTAGACAACCAAAGCCAGCACAACCATTGATCATAAGGTATTTGCATTCACATGAGCATTTCGAGAAGCACTGCCATGGCACTGATCATCATTTCACCGATCAACCATCACCACCACCCAACCATTGAACCTTCACAGTAGTAAGTGTTTCTCTAACTTGCACAATTTTTTTTCTATTCAATTTATAAGAGTTCTTCACCTTGTGTTTATCGACCACCATTTATAATTTTACCCCACCACTATTGCCTTCTTGTGAACCTAACCATTCCCATCACTCGTAACCATTTTAATCACCCATGTCTAATCCTGAGTACCTCTAAATATTCCCAACATCTCCCTAGACCTAAACCAACTCCTTACCATCTCTTACTCAGTCTCAAACAAACCCCCAAAACCATGAACTATTGAGTTATTACCAGCCCACAATAACAGTCGTCGATTCTTACTAAACCATCATTGATCATCCCAAACTGACATTGGTCTTTGTATCTATAGTCCTGCTAATACCATATCCCAATAACCTTTTCCAAGTGACTCAAATGACCCAAAATCTGACCCTGACCTGTTCCAGCACCTTGATTATTTACCTCATTTCTAGATCTGATCATAGCCTAGCCTGTTATGTCAGATTTTCTTATTATATTTGGATGAGATACCTAAATCATATCAACTACAGTAGGATTCTATTTATTTACATCATTTCCTACATTAAATTGTATTAAACATTTGGTTGACTGTCATCGAGGAAGTATCACACTTCCTGGATCTAGCACGCGCTAGGCAGCCCACTGACATATATTGTTTAACTCTTTCTTATGGTCTTGTTTTGTATTTTAGGTAGTTCCTCCTAGCCAAAAGGAAGCTCTCACAGTCATCATTAGATCAAGAAGTTAGAACACACACAACCTTCAAACTGACCATTGTAACATGTATTTCTCCTTGACCCACACCCTTATCTATTTTGTCTAAAAAATTAAAGAAAACGGTGAAACATTTTGGCAAGCCCGGTGGGAACCATTCGGGGTTCCTTGCATTTTATTCATTCCTAGGTGAAAGTTATGTGTTGTTTCCCTTCTGAAAATCTTACACATTAATTTTCCTCTCTAGAATATTCCTCTCTTTCTATTGTCTAAAATCAATCATGTTTTTGGTGCTATAAAAAGAATACTTCTTTTCTTTCATTAGTATTGCATTAGTGAAAGAGCATTCCTCTTCCTATTCATTACTTGTTACATTGAATATCACACTTAGATTTGGGCTTAAAACACTTGCATAGCATTATGATTCATTTCATCTTAGCTCACATTAAAATGAAGGAAATTTATATGTTAGAAGTCATGCCTAGCTGATGGTTGACATAACTGAATTATAGAAAAGCACATTCTTTCTTCTCTCTCTTTTCCAAACTACATAATTTGACACATACACATCTTCTTAAAACAAAATCCCACCCAAAAGAAGCTTTCAATGATCACAGGATTAGAGGATTGAGAGTGGGCACCCAGCTAGTTATCTCTATCCAATACCCCATCATAGGATGGCCCACCCCCACCATAACATAACCTGAAACCTCACCTTTAGAATTTCCTTCTTCATATGAAGCCTTCCCAACCAAAAACTCTACTCTAAATTAACGAGTCATTCTTTTAAATAGCATAATCCAAACACACTAAATTCACTTGTTGGGTCACATATTTTTCTTAGCTTTGTGCTTGACATGCATTTTGAGGTGCGAGGATATGATTCCTCATTTTTATTTCCGCTATTGGTTTACATATGACCGCCATCAGTTTACCTAATTGGTGTCAGTTCCTTGTTCTTTTGGTTAATTTACCCAAAAGATACGTATCTCATCTTCTCTTCTATTTTGAGTCTTTTTGTATCATTGTACTCTCTGTACTCTAATAACTGTCATCAACTACACCTTTCATGTCTAATAGTTATTAGTTTCTGCCTATATTGCTGAAACTATCATTTTCTCACAGTAACCAGTATTGATTCCTGTAACCAACATCGGTCACCCCTTAACCATCATCGGTCAGTTAGACCGGTGTTGTTCACCCTATTTGGATGTTAATCAAAACATTTAATAACTTTCCCTCCCATAATCTATTTTATTCCATCTTTGTTGTTCACTGTGTCATTTACAGAGTATTGTTCCTGATGAGGCCAGATTATGTCTGATTAATGTATAATAGATGATCTCATCTTACTCTCATTTTTATTTAGTTTGATTGAATTTTGTGACTTTTAGTTGATCTGATATGAGTTAGGATGTAATTGTCTATCTTTTGATTGATTTAGATTCTAATATTAAAAGCTCTAGAATTCCTTACGAAGTGTTTGCTTGAATTTATTTTTGTAATAAAGTAGGTCTAATCAGTCGAGGAAATGAAGTAGGAAGTGTTCAGTATGTTTTTGGTAACATCTATTCCCACACAGCTTAGTTCTGGAACTCTATCAGATAGTCATCATCTAGTTCTAGAACTTTCGGGCTTAGTTACAGAACTCTAGTATTTAGTTCCAGAATTTTCAGACTTAGTTCCAGAACTCCTTGGTATAGCTCCAGAACTCTCATGATTTTGATCCGTAACAATTTCCTATGGTTCTCAAACTTCTCTGAAGTTCCGGAACCAATGGGAGTTATCTATTCTAACCATATCTGAATATTTTTCATCTACGACCCTTTCAATCAGGAAAGGATGAGAAGATTTCTGAATGCATATCCAAGGAGAGTTATCTTACAGCTATCTGATCAACCATAATCTAACTCAGCATCTATTCTAGGCATGATTCAATTTCATCAGAATCATTGAGACATCTATGATTGTAAAATGTATATAAAATAATACCTACATTAGATAGATATAAGATATAGAATATGATATGAGATAGATATAGAACAGAGAAGAGAAATATAGACTAAGTACTCAGATCTAGTACATTTTGTAATACCAAATGTTTTATCAATAAAATAGTGATTCTAATTTGAGAGAATTCTGATTTGTTAAATCCTGATTAGAGGAGGAGCAAGGGCCCACTCCCCCAAGGACCAAGATATTCATTTATTTGGTATTTATATTTATTTAGCAAATAGCTTAGATCTATTAATTTTGCATTGTTTTAATTTTTTCATTTAAACTCTATTATATACTTGTTCTTGTAGGTGTTTAGATAGATTCTTATATTTCTTACAAAAAATTTCAAGCATTCTAAATTAAGTGTGTTTACTTTCAAAATAAAGTGTGTTTATTTTCCAACAGCAAGTGTGTTTCCATTCTGCACAATGTGTTTCCTTTCAGCAAAGCTTTCAGTGTGTTTACTTTCAGCAAGTTTTCATAGTTTGATTTAAATAAGGTTTTACCAAGAATTCCTTAAGACATTGAAGAGATCCCCCAGAAAATACAAAAAATAACTACAGTTAACTACTAGATCTATAAAATTACTCTTGTTGCATATAGCTTTAGACACATCCCTAGTTTGATATGACATCAACAAGAAGTTGATTAAATGAAGGGAATAACGACACCCATCATTTTTGGCATTGTTACCAGGGAACACTAGTTGGAACTTCCTAATTAAGTGTTAGCAAGAGCAACAAATCATACATCTAGTAGTTGAAGGATATTCCCTACTATATCATAAAATATATGAGTAGACCAAGAGACTCACAGGGTAGATTCCTCCCAAAAAAATATTCACAAGAATTCATTACATCCTCTAGTCAAAGTAAGGAATTTTATCAAGAATTGGAGGCACCCTCATCCCCTGTCAAACAAGAAACATAATTACCACATTTGGAGTTCTTAGATCAGTCATCTGAAGGAAGTGGAACTTTTAGGAAAATTCTTATTACTTAGGATCCATTTAGGGTGAGTTTTTATTCTCAATTGAGTACTCAACCTCCTACTCTTGATTTTTCACCTTCCCCAAGGCATACCACATACTACATTGATTAGTAGGAAAATTTAGAAAATATTTTAAAAATGGCACGAGAAGCTGAAAGAGTGCCTAATAGGACCTTTACTTATCCAATCCAATTGGGAGATGATGATACATCAATGAAAAATATATTACCTGCACATTTACCCACATTTAGAGAGATGTCATCTAAAGAACCTGACCAATTTTTGTTTGATTTTAAGGTACTATGTCAAACCTATGACTATAAAACAGATAATAAAAAACTCAAGTTGTTTCCATCCACTTTGAAGGATGCAGTAATGAGGTGGTTCATGGGATTACCATCCAACTCTATTAGCACTTGAGCACAAATGGAGACTGCCTTCCAAGACAAATACCAAGATTATTATAGAGGGATAAATAAGAAGGAATAATTCTTCAAAATCGGGAAGGAGGAAGATGAAAATATAGAAGACTATTTAGATAGATTCCTCTTTATGAGAAAAAGATGTGGATTTGTACTTTAGGAGGAGTTAAGTAAAACCATTTTTCTTAATGGTTTGAATGATGAATCTAGGGAATCCCTTAACTTGATAGGAGGTGGAGACATTGATCAGTTAAGAATGAATGAAATTAAGGAGATTTGTAGAAGCTATTCCAGAACAAGGGGTGGACCTAGAAAAGGAAAATTAGTGAAAAGTCTGAATATAGATATGAACAAACTAATGGATGAATTAGAAACTTAAAAAAAAAACATTTTAGTTCAATTAACCTCTACTATGGATGGATTACAAGCTAAAGAAAATGCCAAAACTGAACCATTGGCTATGTATTGTCCTAGATGCAGGAAGAAGCATGTAATAAGAGAATGTCCTTTGGATAAAATAGAAATGTGTCTTATCTGTGAATCTAAAGAACATGATACTGATGGTTGTTATCTACTTCTAGTCATAAAGAATCAACTTAAACAAACCAGTACATCATCCACAACAGAAGAATTGAATTTTATTCAGAGAAAACCTAACCAAGGGTAGTTTATGTCAAGATTAGTCTCTAATCCCTGGACGATACCATGGGTTGCTCAGTCAGTACAAAAAAATTGGGGACAACCACCTTGGGTACCTCAACCAACTTAGAAGCCTCAAGATTGGGAAATTCAATCTTGGTATTCTCAGGGACATCAACAACCATGGGCTGGTCAAGGAAATCCGTATGCTTGGTCACAACCTAGATGGAACCCTAATAATTATGCTCAAGGAAGAACATATCCAAATCTGAATCAACAGGCCATCATGAGATCCCCTGCATAGAATTCAAAAACTAAAAATGAATTCCAAACACAAATATTAGCACAACTAGTAACAAACCCAAGAAACAAACAAAAAACTCATGTTTATGAAATAGAACTAGAAAAACCAGTTAATTTACATGCCATGGATTGTAAGGATATTCAAACTAGATCTGGAAAAATCATTAGCAATCCACCTGTTATAATCACTGAAATGACAGAAGAAAATGAAATCCCTAGTACTATAGTTCTAAAAGAGGATATAGAAAGAAAATAAAAAGATCCAAATAGCGACACTACTGAAACTCCATTTCCAGAGAGATTTAAAGAAGCTATAGAAACCAAGGATTCTGAATTGGTACATGAACTAAGGAAATTGAATATTAAAATACCATTGTTACAAGCAATTAAAGACATTCCAGAATTGAACAAATTAATCAAAATGTTATGTTTGAAAAATCCTGGAAGGAAGAAACAATGCCCCAAGACTATCAAAGTAGATGGGAAACTTGCTGATTTATTAGCAAGAAAACTTTTACTTCCCAAATATGGAGATCCTGGAAGTTCTGTTATTTCTGTCTCTATAGGGAATAAGGATATACATAATGTTTTGGTAGATTTGGGAGTGGCTATCAATGTAATGATAGTGGATACTCTGAAAGCATTACCATTAACGAGTATACAACTTACTAATACCATATTACAGATGGCAGATTAATCTGTTGCAAAACCAGAAGGGGTTATTGAAGACATGGTAGTTATGGTGGAGTCATGGGAATATCTAGTTGACTTCCTTATACTGATAGCCAAAAGGTATTCCTATTGGTGTTAAGTCCAATAAGACATCATGGGCTAATTCATGGTTAGCTATGCCAAAACCATGTTTCTATTAAAGACAAATGGAGAAGAAATTTGGGAAAAGTTTCTTGGCAAGTTCAAGAAAAACCCTAATATTATTAGAAGAACAATACCAGCTCCATTTTCTCCTTCAAATGAATTTGGAAATTGACACCCCTACAGAAGAACAAAAGGAAGTGGAAAGAGAGAGTATACCATAAAGAAGAAGATCTGTAAGAAGAATCAAAATAGCATAGCCTTAAACTGCCATTGAAGGAAATTCCTTCTTCTATAGTAGCTTTAGGGGAGCTAATATCTATCTCTGACAGTGCATAGCTCACTTGTACAAGAGTAAGAAATAAGAGTAAGAAGAATATCTAGAAATAAATCCACCACTGGTCATGTTGAAATTCCCCTGAGAAAGAAAATTCATAAAAGAACAAGGGGAACCCCAAAGGGAAGGAGTGAACAAGAAATAGATGGAAAAGGAAGCTGCTGATATTTTGGGCAGCATGGCCATGGAATCCTCCTGAACCAAGCCAAACTGAGATGGATAGAGGAGATGAGAGACTTGAAGAGCTAGGAGTTTCAAGAATTGGTTGAACCATCAACATTGCCAAAGGAAGAAGAAAAGTTGGCATCCTAGGAGAAGAAAAGGAAAATTTCCTTTGATAGAGAAAGAATGCTCAACTCCTCAAATAATTTCAGAGGAAAAAGAAAGACATCAGGTTAAACAGGCTCTGTTCTTGTCTAGAGTAGAGCTCATTATCAGAGAAAAGGATGAGAAATTGGATTTCCTCAAACTCAAATTATAACAAAGGGAAATTCTCATTACAAAGTTAACAACTCAGCTTGCAGCCAGGATTGAGGAGTTATCAGTAATTAAGAAACAACCGATAGAAAAAGAGGAAGAATGTTCAGACTTCAAAAAAATCAGAATGTTGTGTCCACACTCTCTGTACAGACTAAGTTAACCTATTTGCCACTTAAACAACTATGGAATGACACCTTCATAGTGAGCTTAGAGAAGCTAAAACATCAAATGAAGATTTGAAGACCAAGATGGAAGAAGAGAAGAAGGCAAGAAAAGAGTGGGAAGAAAAGTTTTAATAAGGAAGAAGGAAACAAATATAAATATCTTGCAAAAATTCATATGGTCTGCATTATGAGTGAAAAATTACTTTCCTGTAGGAGGCCCTCTCCTACATATAGTGTGCTTTATAGAAGAGACAATTCATTCACTGATAGTTGTCACAGGATTGCATATGGACTTCCACATGAATTAAAGGATGAATATGAATTCATGATAACTTACTCTCTATCCAGTCCTGAGCAGAAAAATATTCTATGTGAATTTTATCTTTGTAATTTTATGCTAGAGAAGAATACATGATTTATGATCAATTTGTATGTAGGGTAGAGCCAACTCAATGCATTTTTCTTTGTTTTTCAAAACCAAATTTCATGGAAGGAAAGGGAATATAATTTTTTATTGAAAGCTATCTCAACTGGTCTCTGTATGAGAGCTCACTATCGTAAATGCTTCTGTCCTTCCTCATACATTTTAGAACTCATGCCTTTAATGAGAGATTCAAGAAACATTATTTTTCCATTCTACAAAAGAGTATTGATGCCTTTACCTCCTATGAGGAAGAAAAATTTGAAGATATTTATGAAGGATGCTCAAAGAGGTGGGATCTCCTTACTGTTTCCTTGAGAATAAGGGAAGTAATATATCCCCTCCAAATCTGATTTGGAGTTTAGAAAGGGAAAAAAGCATTATGCATAGTAATTCCTCATATCAATGAGACCTACGGTCAAATATGGATGGGAATGTAGAACAAGGCCCCCTCTACTTCTCACCCCCATTTCTCCTTGGAAAAATAGATAACCTCAAGATCCTACTGAATTTGAAGAGTGGGAGAGGAAAATAGAAGCAAGAGCTAGGGTACAGTACACCTCTAAGTTTAAGCATTGGAAAATCCAGTTTCAGCCATTTGATCTGAGCAATCAAATGGAATGCAAAACATATAACCCCACTTTTAAAGAATGAAGTTTGTAAAGGGAATTTCAAACAAGTAAGTTTGGGGGAAATGGTACGAGGCCAGAATATGCCTGATTAATGTATAATATATGATCTCATCTTACTCTCCTTTTTATTAAGTTTGATTGCATTTTGTGACTTTTATTTGATCTGATATGAGTTAGGATGTAATTTTTTGTCTTTTGATTAAATGTGATTCTAATGTTAACAAGCTCTAGAAATTCTATGACGAAGTGTGTGTATGAAATTTAGTTTTGTAATAAAGCAGGTCTAATTAGTCGAAGAAATGAAGTCAAGAAGCATTTAGTATGTTTCTCGGTAGCATTTATTCCAACACAGCTTAGTTCCAAAACTTCTAAGCTAGTTCTAGAACTCCATTACACAGTCATCATCTAGTTCCGAAACTTTCAAACTTAGTTCCAGAACTCCAATATTTAGTTCCAGAATTTTCAGACTTAGTTCCAGAACTCCTAGGTATAGCTCCGGAACTCTCACGGTTTTGATCCTTAACAATTTCCTATGGTTTTAGAACTTCTCTAAAGTTCTGAAACTAGTGGAAGTTTATCTATTTAAACCACATCCGAATATTCTGCATCAATGACCCTTTTAATTAGGAAAGGATGAGAAGATCATTGAATGCAGATCCAGGGATAACTATCTTACAGTTGTCTGATCATCCCAATCTGACTTTGCATCTATTATGGGCATGATTTGATTTCATCAGAATCGTAAGAGACAACTATGATTGTAAATATATATAAGCATACCTATAGTAGATAGATATAGGGAAATAGATATAGAACAAAAAAGAGACTAAGTACACAGATCCAGTATGTTTTGTAATACTGAATGTTTTATCAATAAAATAGCCATTCTAATTTGAGAGAATTCTGAGTTGTTAAATACTAATTTGAGGAGGAGAAATGGCCCACTCCCCCAAGGACCGGGATATTCATTTATTTGGTATTTATATTTCTTTAGAAAATAGCTTAGATCTGTTAATTTTGTATTGCTTTAATTCCTTCAGTTAAACTTTGTTGTATACTTGTTCTTGCAGGTGTTTAGATATATTCTTATATTTATTCCAATTGTTTTCAAGCATTCTAAATTGAGTGTGTTTATTTCCAAAAGCAAGTGTGTTTACTTTCAGAAGAAAGTGTGTTTGTTTTCCAATAGCATGTTTCCATTCTGCATAGTGTGTTTCCTTTCAGCAAAGCTTTCAGTGTGTTTACTTTTAGCAAGTTTTCATAGTTTGATTTAAATAAGGTTTTACCAAGAATTCCTTAAGACATTAAAGAGATCCCCTAGAAAATACAAAAATAACTACAGTAAACTACTAGATTGATAAAATTACTCTTTTTCATATAGCTTTAGACACACCCCTGGTTTGATATGACATCAACAAGAAGTTGATTAAATTAAGGGAATAATGACACCCATCAATTTACCTGATATATGTTGATTCACATGGTGTTGACTCATAACCAAACTAACACCCTCGTATTTCATGCCATCCACCAGCACCTCCCACCGAGTCCATCACCATCGTCCATTCTATCACCTATGGATCTAACGTAGCTTATCCCCATCGCTACCGGTGACGAGGAGTTCGTGAGACTCCTCGACCAGAATCCTGCTTCCCTCTAGTACTACCTTTCTCATTCCTCCACCTGGGATTCCTTAGGATAGTTAATATACAGCATGCATGTATCTATCCCTCCTGCTCTAGCCCCCACTTCTGCATCAGTTAGCCTCATTTGTACCCACCCCTTCACATATACCCATTTCACCGAAAACATCTCCAGTGTCGGTAACTTACACCCCTTTCCAAAACCTCATCCTTTTTATCCCACATTCCTTACCCCCAATAGCCACTAGATTTGTTACAACTACCCCACCCATTTACACATACTACCAATAACCCCTGACCTCATCCATCACTTATGTTGGCTATGTGCCACCTACATCTATTCCTCCTGCGCAGTTCTCATACTTAGTGCCACCATACACCAGCATACCACCCACCTCATATATTCAACATCAACCCCCTTTTTCTACAGGGGGCACCCATTCATCCCAACCTACTAACAACCTCATTAAAATGATGATGGAGAAGATGCAGACCTTAGAAGCATCTATTTCTGGCTCCCGTAATTCTTTAACATCTGATGAAATTTGTAACGAGCATATCCATCCATCTATTCCCATTCATCCCTACCCTATACATTGGGAGATGCATAAATTCAATCGCTTCAATAGTAAAGAAGACCTGCAATAACACTTGTGGTCATTCAAACATGGGTGTTACCTAATCACCCACGATGATGCTTTTCTCCTATGAACTTTCCCAATGACTTTGATAGGAAAAGCATTAGATTGGTATAGTGGACTACCTCAACATTCAATTTATTACTTTAATCAAGTAGCCCAAGATTTCTTACATCATTTTTCATTCAATGTTACCAAGAAAGTCACCATGACCGAACTCTATTCAACCCGACAGTATGAAGATGAATATATCACATATTTCATTTCCCATTAGAAGAGTCTTATTAACCAATTGACGTTCCAACTACCTCAGACTGAAATTATTGAGTTGTTCACTAGAGCTTATGTGAGACACATCTCACCAACTCTTCAAGTCCAAACCTTCTAAACCTTTGATGAAGCATTCACCATGACCTGAAAACTAGAATTTCACGCCATTGAAGAAAAGAAGATCCAATTACGAAACAAGAACACCCCCTTCAAATCAAACAATTCTTCTTGATCTTAGAAACATCAAAATAAGTATTTAAAGCTCAAAGGATCTACCAACATGTTAGTCCTCAAGGCAGGTCCACCTCATCCTTCTAATCAAGCCCAACCTTCTTCCAATCTTTCTCCTGTCCAAACCTTTCAGCTTTGGCGGGAACAGCAGAAATACACTTCGATTGGAGATCCCTATTCATCGGTCTTGGAAAATCTTCTTAAATCTAGAGCCATTACACTTCATCCCATAAAACCTCATATAGGTTTTGATCTTTCTCGTCCCATGTCGGCATGGTATAAAGAACACGACTATTGTAATTATCATCATGTTAAAGGACATAATGATGGTAACTGCATAACTTTTAAAAACATGGTTCAAGAGATGATAGACAATGGATACCTTGTTGTAGACAACCCGAATGTGCCAGCAAATCATAATTTGAACATCTTAAAAAATTCATTCCCTAATCATAAACCATCATCTAATTAAAATAGTGAACCTTCATCTAAGGATAGCAATGTCCATGAAGTTCACATAGTTTTTGATATCGTGCCAGCTGTTCCACAAAACCTACCTACTTCATCTATTGAGGAAATCTTGGCACGAGATCCTCCACCCATAGAGGAGCATACCTATTCTAATCCTCCACCCACAAAGGAGTCCCACTCATCTCTCCCTGCTCTCATGGAGGAACCCACACCTTCTACTAATGTTATTTCACCATCTACCTCACACCCTACCAAACAATCAACACTTTTTATTCTCCTGTCCACAAGAGAATCATCATCACCTTCTCCTCCACTAAGATATAATTCTACCTCACCTGACCTATTATCTCTCCTACCCATGGGAGATTCTTCAAACATGTCACTACCTGTCAGGGATAGTTTTCCCCTAGCATCCTAGGACACTATTGACATTATTTTGGCTCTTTACCTACAGAATCTGAGGCTAGCCAGTTCCCTATCTCACAGACCTACTTTACAGGTATTTCCACCCAACCCATTCCATCCTCTTCTTTAGTAATCTCATTTTCATGGTTGGTCGATCATCTGTATTATGTTGATCATTACATGCTATGGGGACATCTTCGACTTCTCATTTCAACGCAAATGCAAATGTTGCCTAAAGATACTTCCACGATCTACCCAAAGGTATTTTCAGAAACCAAAACTACACTGACCATTCTGATTGAAACAAATTCCTCTTCATCATCCCTAGCTCCATCCAAACTTCTACCCATTACTACAACTCTTTCCAGACCTAAAACCCTACCCACACTTATCCACTCACCCGTATCTAGACCCATCACTACTTTGGGTGTCATGTTGACATCAAGCCTTACTAACCCACCTGTCAAATTGGACTTAGCCGCATCTTCCCAAGTATGTACCAACATTATCCTCCCACCTAAAAGGAAAACCCAACCTTCTAGGTCGTGTACACCAGTCTCACCTACCACACCTTTGTCTCCTTCCCCCCTTCCATCCATCCTAGGGCCTCACCCATCAACATTGACCAAACAGTATCATATCCAAGGCCAGTCAAAGACTAAACAACCTAATCCTACCTCATGAGCCTTTATTACACCTTATTCACCCAAAAACCACACTTCCTCACCCT
Source organism: Taxus chinensis (assembly GCA_019776745.2). NCBI lineage: Eukaryota > Viridiplantae > Streptophyta > Pinopsida > Cupressales > Taxaceae > Taxus > Taxus chinensis. Next base: position 76,758,270 of record CM034149.1, read on the forward strand.
CACTCATACACTTCTTGCCACCCATACCTCCACTAGCTACTATAACCCCATCCTTTCCTATATGACTTCAACCCATTCCGTCTACCCTACCTTCACCAACCACCTCCACAGCAACTCAGTTTCTCTTATGGGTAACCCTTCCTCTTCCACCATCTACTTTTCCTTCTACACCCCATATTCCCATGTCACCTTTACCCAAGAAGGTACAACCCAAAGCTAAGAATCCGCTACCCTCCAATAAGGTAGTTAAACCAATCAAATCTTCCATCACCATCTCTTCTACCCCACCTTTACTCAAGCAGATGCCAATAAGACCTAAGACCACTCCACATACCAAACTAGTAGACCAACCCATTCCCCCTCCTATAAAGCCTCTTTCCTCACAATCATCCACACATGTACCCAAACCCACACTCACTTCCCATTGTGATATGTTAACGGGATCCTACGCCAATATTTTAACCAACCTCTTAGAGACTTTCATCATCACATTACCACCCCTTTGACCTTACGATCCTCTCAAACCCAAACCAAATGGGTTTAATGAAACCAATATTTGTGCCTATCATCATGTGCCAAGGCATGATGTTGAAAATTATAAGGCTTTGAAGACTGTTCTTCTCCAACTTTTTCCTCCTGAACAAAATTTTGATGATGACGACCTTCTTGATGAGGACCATGCTCCACCTTCACCTATCACCACACATCATCATCCTTTAATGACTCAGTGACCAGAATCTCCACCCCCACAACCATTTTACCCACCTCCAAAATTTGAGATCAACATGGTCCGTATTAGAGAATTAGCCAAATCACTACCCAAATGTCGTTGCGCCTAGCTTACTTCACAAGTCTTTTCTCCCCCGGTAGGTTTCTGCACGTCATTTCATTACACCACTCATCCTACATCTTCTCCATTTTCCCCCTCCCCTAAAATTAACATGGTTCATGTCGCTACATGCGCTCAAAAAGAAAATGGCAAAGAGAAATCAACTAGCCCATCAACCAACCCTATACCTAATATACCATCTTCACCTGCTCCCAAAATCACAATTCATGGACCTACATACCCTATCTCTGATGGGGTCACCCATCGCATGATGATAAAACAATTACATCAGTCTCCTCTAAAAATGTCTTTGTATGATCTCGTCCATAATTTTGAATGCCACAGACAAGCCCTTATCAAGGTTTTATAATCCATTGAAGTTATACCCAATGACCCCACACTTGTGGCCTCGATTATCACCCCTCACCACGTGGCCTCACTAACCATATCAGCTCCTCCTTCTACCCCCACGACCACTCCTCAAGTCACCCTCAGCTTCTCTAAAGAGGAGATTGTACCTCTCTAGTCAGATGACCCTGATCTCACCTTATTCATTTCCATCTATATCGATAACATACGTGTATGACACGTCATGATTGGTGGTGGTGCTAGAATTAACATCATCTCATCCCATGCATACAAACAAATGTGTATCCCTTCTAAATGTATGTATAATAACCCAGTTATGTTACACTCCTTCAATGATGCCATCACCTCCACCCTTGGCACTATTATACTTCATGTTTGCATGTAGGCCCTCACAGTGTCCCGAAACTATTGTACGTCTTAGAGGGGGAATTCCAATATAACCTATTTCTCAGCAGACCCTGGATTCACATCATGGGTTGTGTCCCTTCAACTTTATATTGATGTGTAAAATTAGAGCATGAGGGACATAACTACACCATCCCTGCCGACCCATTGCCATTCAAGACCCATAACATGTTGTACTGGCCCAACAATGTGCTTGTACCAATCAATGCATCTACCACTACCACCATTTTTACTTCACCCACAAGCCCATCCACCAATGCTGCCACTGCCTCTCCCACATCTAACCCTACTATTCCTATTGTTGTCATAGCCTCTACAGCTGACTCATCTACTTCCCAATCATCTAACGAGTCATCTATCCCTGCATTACCCACATATTGACTACTGATCCCTTAGAAGTGTGTTTTTCAACACCTCACTTTGGCGATAGTACCACCTATACAATAATCAACACATTCCTCACTCCGCAAGAGTATGAGTAACCTATGCTAGCACCCTAGTTATGACTACCGCGTAGGTGAGGTTTTTTCTTATGGTCCTCCCTACCTTCACATTAATCTAATGTAGGAGGGACTTGATATTGCCACTTATTCACCTGAGCCTCCATCCCAAACACAATCATTTTCATCTAACCTACAATCCTTTATTAACTTCTACTTCGGCCACACTTTCCTTCACTATTGTGCATGGAAACTCTTTGGCTTTAGTTTTTACAAACAAGGTCATCATACTGTCATTTCTTATACCACCCATAAATATAATGACCGTAATGGCATTGGATTTTCCGCACCATCTCCCAAGAATCCGCGTCGACATCATTTAGGAAGACAAACCTTCTCCTCCTCATTCACCCACATAACCATCTTCACCCATAGAGTCCATAGATCCCGAATCTATTCCTCCTAACTTTTTTTGTCATAAACACAATTTCCCTGGGACCTCTAACATATCAACGCGATGGTGAGGCTCCCTCTTCTCTCCCCTTCCTATATCCTGACATGATCAATGACGATACGCCTTCTATTAACATATTTCAATGTCAGGATGATGATTCTATCCTCACCTATATGGGTGCGAAAGAATCTTATGTTCACCGGTCATTACCCTCTAAGACACAAACCATGTTGAACGAATCGACTATCAAAATCAACATTAATACTCAGGATGACCCACACATCTTTAAGATAGTTCAATATTTAGATATTGCTGAATAGGAAACTTTTAACTCTTTCCTTTGGGACCATAGCAACGCTTTTTCCTGTTCCTATGCCGACAGGCCTAGTATTGACCCTAAAATCGTGGTCCACAATATCGTAACCATTCATAATTCCAAACCCATCAAACACAAGCTATGAAAAATGCATCCTCGCATTACTCTTATAGTCAAAGAAGAACTTCAGTGCCTTCTCTCAGTTTCCTTCATCCTACCCATTGACTATCCCCAAAGGATTTCTAACATCATTCCTATCACAAAGGTGATAGGGGGACTCCGCATTTATACAGACTTATGTGACCTCAACCTAGCTTGTCCCAAAGATGATTTTCCCCTACCAAGCATTGACCAAGTAGTTGATCTCACCACTGGCCATGAAATGATATCACTCATGGACGGTTTCTCGAGTTATAATCAAATATTACTCACTTTAGAAGATCAGAAAATAACTACCTTCATCACTCATTGGGGGACCTTCTACTATTGAGTCATGCCTTTTGGCCTTAAAAATGTTGGTGCTACATATCAGTGAGCTATGACTTACATCTTCCATGACATCATACATTGCATATTGGAAGATTATCGTAGATGATCTTCTTACCAAATCTAAACATCGAGATGAACATATGATCGTCCTTAAGGTCATCTTTGACTGCCTCATCAATTATTGTATTTGTCTTCAACCAAAAAAGTGCATCTTTGTGGTACTTTCAGGAAAACTCCTTGGTTTCATCGTTTCTTTGCGTGGCATAGAATTCAATCTTGCTAAAGTCAAGGCTATTCTATAAATTCCTCCGCCTACTAATCTCTGTCAAATTTGAAGCCTACATGGGAATTTGCAATCCATTCATCATTTTATATTGTAGCTTTCTGACCATTGTCAACCATTTCATCATCTTCTCAAGAAGGACGTTCCATTCAAATGGGATGATGAATAGCATAAAGCCTTTGATGCCTTAAAATAATACCTTCTTCAACCACCAGTGCCCATTCCTCCTGCCCTTTTACTTATACATTTCCACTACTGACCATTCTTTAGGTGTCATGCTCACTCATCGCGATGAGCAGCATAGAGAGAAAGTGGTTTATTACATAAGTTGTACCCTTCTAGACTACGAAACTAGATACACTCACGCTGAAAAACTTTCCTTAGTCTTATTTTTCATCACCACCAAACTCCACCATTACCTACTCAACCAAAAAACCTTCATTGTTACCAATACTAACACCATACACTATATGTATGCCAAACCCTATTGACATCAACATGCTGCACGTTGGCCTATGCTTCTTGCCGACCTCAACCTTGAATTCATTCATCAAAATTCCATCAAGAGCCAATCTATCACTGACCAACTAGCAGACCCACCTCTTTCCAAGAATCAACCCTCTAACTTTGATTTCCCAGACGAACCCATAGCTACCCTCTCCTTAGATGATACTACTTACCAAATGAACCTATTCTTTGATGGCTCCAAGTGCCAGCGTGGAGGTGGGGTTGGTGTTATCCTCATTCCTCTTAATGGTGAACCTATGCCTTTATCTTTCAAATTGGATTTTGATTGTATAAACAATATCATCAAATATGAAGCACTCGTATTGGGTCTCCAAACTACTTATACCTTAGATATTAAGTCAATCAATATCTTTGGTGATTCCCAGCTGGTCATAAACCAAGTCAATGGTATATGCCAGTGTCTTAATGAGATACTTAAAAAGTATAAACATCACTTAGACATACTTTTGACCACCTGTGACCGTTACGCACTTCAAACCACCCCCATTCTACCAATAATTTTATGGATACCATGGCTTACTTTGCTTCTTAGATACCCGCTTCGCCTGCTGAATCTAAAATATTTGTCATAATACAAAGGTTACAATCCCCCTTTTATTTACCTCATGAGGTCTAATCCATCAGAACCATTGTACCTGACCCATGTGACCTTTGGTATAAGTAGTTTGCAAACTACCTTTCCCTTTCCATTTTACTTCCCGATCTCACTCGTAATGGACAACGTTCCTTTCTTAAAGGTGTCTCTCAGTATGTCATCATGGGTGGTCTCTTTTATAAGTGTGGCTTCGACAATATTCTCTTACGATGCCTTACAAGTTTTGAAATTCCTTACACCATTAAGGAAGTTCACGACGGAATTTGTGGAGGTCACTTTAGTGGTTTAGCTATCGCTAAACACATTCTTCTCCTCAGCTATTACTGGCCAACCCTAAACCGTGACTGTTGTGACTATGTCAAACGTTGTGTAAAATGTCAGCAACATGTTAATCTTCATCACACACCTAGTCATGTCTTACAAGTAGCATGATACCTTTGGCCCTTTTCTCAATCAGGCTTAGATCTTATCGGTGAGATCAATACCCATTATTCACAACGCCATTAATGGATCATATCCACTACTAAATATTACACTAAATGTGTAGAATCCATCCCCCTCATTTCTAAAAAATCCAAGAAAATATGTGAATTTATCAACCATCACATCATTTTTTGCTTTGGTGTTCCTTACCATGTCATCACTGATAACGGAAAGCAATTCAAAAACAAAACCCTATGTAAATTGTGTGATAATTTTGGCATCCAACTCATTTTCTCATCACCTTATTACCCACAAACTAATGGCCAAGTAGAATCGACCAATAAAACCTTGAACAAAATTCTTATGAAAGTAGTTGACGATACAAACAAAGATTGGCATTCACATATTCCTTTCACCTTGTGGGTTTATCGCACTAGTATTCACACTTCGACTGCTGCCACAAATTTTTCTATGGTCTACAATACCGAGGTTGTCTTGCCTCTCGAAATCCAAATTCCATCTCTCCACATCTCACTACAAGACATGCTCAACGATGATGACTTTTACCAAGATTGTTTGGCACAACTTGAGTTATTAGATGAATGTCGTCTTAATGCTCTTGACCATCTCCAAATTTATCAAAAATGTATCAAACATGCCTATGAAAAATGTGTCCACGAACGAACCTTTCAGGTCAGTGACCTCTTCCTGAAGGAAAATCAACATGTAACTAAAGAAGAGAAAAGTAAACGGGGCAAATTTTCTCCTAATTGGCTTAGACCCTATATCATTACTCATGCCTATGGATCAGGTACTTATCGTTTTTCTTCACTCGAAGGTAAACCCAAACTTGAGCCTCTCAAATCCTTACACCTTTGACCATTTTATTGTTAACATCAAGTCCTATATCACTTTCTATCAATTGACCGCTCATCCCTTGAGCGTTGTTCACCTTCCATATTACCTATTTTTTAGGATCAACAACTAAACCATAATCATGTGATTACCCGTCACCTTTCAGCCTTATCTTCAATATGAGTACCACAACTCTACTCATGGATAATTTTCATCTTTTTAAATATGGAATCCCATGGTCATTCATTACTTGAAACTACCCCTTTCATAGTTAACCCTTGTGTACTATAGTTTTGTCTTCTAAACAAGAACCTAATCTTCCTCTATAGTCTTTTCCATGAATTAAACGTCCAAAAAAAATGGGATTCAACTCCTTGAGTCAAACTTCCAGAAAAAGATGACTCCCTCAAAATGGGACATCTTTTCTCTTTATTTTGTCACTATAAATAGACTACTCCCTTGAAGGATAGCTCTATAAAGTTATTGCAAAAATACAATAAAAATATCCAGAAGCTTCCCGCATCGATCAGCTTCGCAAAGACCTCAAAGAGATAATATAATCATCCCATATAGACTTCCCACATCGATCAGTCTATTAAAAACAAACAAATGAAGAAAATGATGAAATTTTTGTCATGGAATTGCCTATTTTTGATCTTAGGTTTCTTGTTAAGTAAACATGCAGTCGTACACTAAGTTACGCTAAACCATCCACTTTCACCTCATTGCCTTTTACGCCCTAGTTTTATCTCTACTCAAGGGACTTGCTGCAATTGTGACATTTCATGATCATGTGACTTTCTTCACCATTAGAATAGTCCATTATGTAATGCCTTTAGGGTCTTACATTCATAAGCCCATCTTGGGTATGGTAGACTCATTAGGGTTATTACCAATTAAGCGGCTCTTTTGCCACCTCTTACCATTCACCTTCCTCATTACTTATTTATTATCATATACAGGGCCAAGCCATCAACAGCTATATTTAAAACAACTCAACCATGCCTATAACCTCACTCAATCATGCCTATGACCTAACTCAACCATGCCTATGACCTAAACTCAACCATGCCTATGACCCACATTCAATCATGCCTAAGATATCCAACCCATTCCTCATGTTCTTCCCTAGCTTATGGGAGAACTACATCAGCTTGAGGCCCCTTTTCACCAAGGCTATGTAGGTAGCACTTTGAGGGCATGGGATCCTTGAAGGTTAGCTCGGCCACTCTTCACCGTAACCTATTTTCCCCTTCATTTTCCTATGAACATCCTACCTTAGTTCATTTCCATTTTATATCAACAATTGGAAATTAAACCAAATAAGCAAAAATTAATAAACATTTTTACCACATCATTGCATCATACATTGATCATTTCACATTTCCATGATATCAAATATTTCGTAAATTTACACCATAACATACATAATCCTCATCATTCATTTTTCCATGCTACCAATAAATTGAAAACAAAATCAAACCCATAAACATAACCAAATCATGCCTATACCTAACTCCATCACACCTGACTGACCTAACTCAACCATGCCTACATGACCTAGGCTCCACCATTCCTATATCTGACTCCAACATGCCTAGCTGACCGAACTCAACCATGCCTACAAGACCTCTACTCAATCATGCCTAATTCACCTAGTTTCGATCACATACACAAATAATAATGGAAATTAAAACAAGTACACTATCCATACCATAAATAGCATCATCTCTATAAATGAGAAAGCCTATGTATCCATACATATGTACACAGATACAAATAAATACAAATATCTCAAATCACTCAGATATAGCCTCACTATCTTCAGCACACAGGTTGGTATAAAAATCAAAATCACAAAAATCTCATATAAATCATCACTATCTTTGGCACGTAGGCCGATATATATATATTAAAAAATCAATACAATGATCATCTCCAGTGACTAATCGTCACCCCACCTTATATCCTCTGGGTCAGTCTCACATGTTTCCTCCTCTCTACCTATCTTTCATCCCACTAACATCTCACCACCCTCCATGGGCCTCGTTCTGACCTCTACAGGTACCTCACCTGGAGCTAGCCTCCGTGAACTAGTGGCCTCACCCTAAACCTATCTCGGGGCTTGTTGGCCCCTTGTACTCTCCACACTTTGAGTGCGAGACCTGGTTCTCTCACTCAAGACTTGTTGTGCTCTATACTCTGCATAAGTAGGGACATCTATCCCTGCGGCCATTAGGTGATCCTAATAGTATCTTGCCTTGCCTAGGGCATCCCCAAACTTGGCCATTAGTATTGTCTGTGGTGGTTCCATCAGTCTCTAACCTTGTACCTATACCATGGGACCCTATCCTGCCCCTTCTTGTAAAATGGGACCCTGTCCCTAAGCCTGTGTGGGTTCCTGTGTTTGTACCTGTGCTATGTACCTTGGGATATAATATTATAATGTATATGGGTTGATGGAGATGCCAACATGTGGCACACATCCCCTTATCTTTTTATATCATTAATTTATGATTTATTATGCTTAGGAGGTTGGCCTCAATATTGGCCATAGGTTAGAATGGTATATATAGTGGTTAGAAGGTTGTATTTAATCATCATATTGAGTATTGGAGTGTTATTGTATGGTTTAGAGGTTACCCCCTCAAAGTGGTATTGGAGGTTGCCCCCTCGAAGTGGAAAAGATATTATATGAGCATATTGTCATCATTTATCTATATTTTGGTGTTCTCTCATGTTATTTTACTGTATATGTTTTGATTGATACAAGTAATATCCTTACAAGTGGTATCAGAGCAACGATTTTGGCCAAAATTAGGGTAAAAACCCTAATTTTTTGTTTTGATTATATCTTCAAGAGGGTGTCGAATTTTTTCCCAATTTTTACATCATAATTTGGAAAAAATCTAAGTCAGAATATCTGAAAAATTCAGCTCCATTGGATCTGTTTTGCGGATGTTATTGGTGTTTTAGGTTTTTTCATAAATTTGCTTTTCAGGAAGCAAATTGTGGTATTTTTTAGCAAAATTTATATTTTCAGAAATCTCTTAAAATTTCAATTAGGGTTTGTTCTCTGTGTTTTTATCCATTGCCAAAATATTTTTATAATTTCTAAAACCCTAGTTTTGTGGATCATGGGGATGGTAGCTTTTTTTGGAGATGGTAGGATCGATGTTAGAGAATGGTGGAACAAATTTAGGGATAAATTCTCTAAACCATTGGATATTTTTTTATTCAAGTTGTGGATTAGTGGCCCTACACAAATTTGATTTTCTAAGTTGAAAAGGAAAAGTCTAATTGGTCTTTGCAGGAACTAGAACAAGTTTTCATGGACAGATGGGCAACAAAAGAAGAAGAAGACGAAGCAGAAGAAGAAGAAGAAGAAGAAAAACAAAAAGAAGAAGTAGAAGAAGAAGAATCAGAAGCATAAGCAACATCAGAAGAAGAAGAAGAAGAAGAAGATGTTGATGATGAAGCTGCTACATAGGATAGGATTTCATATGGGTGGTTGGATGATCGAGCTTGGCGACAAGTGTGCAATAATTTAAAGCACACTCATTATATGGCTTCTTCTTATGTTTCAGGGATGAAACATGTCAAAGAGGGAGGTAATGCTATGTACCTTGGGATATAATATTATAATGTATATGGGTTGATGGAGATGTCGACATGTGGCACACATCCCCTTATCTTATTATATCATTCATTTATGATTTATTATGCTTAGGAGGTCGGCCTCAATATTGGCCATAGGTTAGAATGGTATATATAGGGGTTAGAAGGTTGTAGTTAATCATCATATTGAGTATTGGAGTGTTATTGTATGGTTTAGAGGTTACCCCCTTGAAGTGGTATTGGAGGTTGCCCCCTCAAAGTGGCAAAGCTATTATATGAGCATATTGTCATCATTTATCTATATTTTGGTGTTCTCTCATGTTATTTTGTTGTATATGTTCTGATTTATACAAGTAATATCCGTACAACCTGGGCCTAAATGGCCATAATATGTGCCTTTGCAGTGGTCAGCTGGCCCTACAAACCTGCAACATGTGCCTGTAGGGTGGCCACTTGTACCCCATCTACATCTCCACCCTATGCAAGTACATGTACCTGTGTAACTTGGGCTTGAAGAGCTACTGCCTGTGTCTGTAGAGTACCAACCTGTGCCTCTGACCTTGTCAGCTGCCCCTGCACTATCCCCAACTGTGTCACTAGGGTAGTCACCTACCCCTATAGGGCATCCCTCTGAAATGTGATAGTGGCTACGTCAGGATTTCCTAGCCTCAATGGTACTGCCCAAGCATAGCATACCTCTATCCAGCTGAGTATTTGTAGCTCATCCAACTCCATGCCATCTTCCTATATGATGGGAAGCCCACATATGACCTCCAAATGATGTCCATGCCGAAAAACCCCTCTAGTACATGCCTATAATATGCTACATTGTGTATATCCCTGGCAGCCCGAAGCTCTCCAACATTAGGTACCATTCACCTATAGCCTACTCAGACCAAGCCCACCTAAAATGCATCTAGATGGGGCATACCAACTAGATGCACACACACGATGTGCTCGTATGCCCAGTAGTGTAGTAGAAACATACAGCACATGATGAACCATCGTAACCTCCCATAGGCCCATAACTCTCTGTATAACTGCACCAAGAATGGTGGTGCTCATGAAAAATGGGTCCTATCCTCCATCATGTCATGAAGAACCCCCATCAATGCTAGTGGGAATCTCTCACCCTCCGCATCTGGCAGTTTAAAACAACAAACTACCTCCATAATCAGAACCACTAACCTCATCTTCTCAGGAAGGGCCATGTATATGTCTCCATAACTCAGGCTGGCACTATGGAACCGCAACTCCGCTAGCCCCTTGCCAAACACTGCAAACATCAACTCCTCATATGCCTCTGAGGTAATGAAATACACCTTCGTCTCTACTATCAATAGTCACAAGATCCTATAAACATCCTCCAAGGTGACGATGATCTCACTTGTTGGTAGATGAAAGGTGTTGGTCGCCAAATCCCATTTTTCAATGAGGTCGACCATCAAGCTCAGATCCCGAACTATGTGCCAGTAGCATCTGACCCCAATCAGGCTGACATCTACAACATGCGCCACTCCTCGGCTATCACATTCCCTTGTACCTATACTAACAGGGGTGGTACCCTATCTTGTATCTGCAACTGGTCCCTCACCTACATCCAACAAACCATAACATGATTAAACCTTGACCATACCCACACCCTAGACCTTCCCACCTATTCCCAAGATCCTTCCTACTCAGGACCTATCTCCCTCATCCCATCCCTCGAATCATACCTATTTATACCGATTATCATCCCTATTTTCCTTTGAAACTACCTTCCTATCTCAAGACCTATCTCCCCCACCCACCCCCTCTCATTTGTTGGCCCATTTTTCCCTAAATGTCGACCATCATTGGTTCTTATTGACTAGCAATGGTCTCCCAAAACTGGCATCGGTCACCTCACCCTTGACTGATGCTGGCTAACTCCCACCGACATCAGCCAACCCTTGACCGACGTCGATCACTATCACGACATCAAATCCGCCAAACCCTACCCTGTTTCTCTAAAAACATTCCACATTCTACCCTACCGACCTACCCTTCCCTACCCAAATCTCACCCCAACCCATCCCCACCCTCTTTAACCTATATACCACTTCCTACAAGTCCTATTTCATCAATCCTCCTTCCAAATTCAAATTTGATTCCCCCCACAAATCCATTTTTACCCAAACATGATCTATACAAACCAATTCATCTAACAAATGTAAAATGGGACCAAATCCTACCTCGCCATGATGATGTCTCTGTGGGGGCACATTAGGCTACTACACGTGTGGTCCACATGACCCCTCTCCTACCTAGGCCATCACTAAATGCCCTCCTCACCTCCAATCAACTAAGTCACTCACACAGATCTCATGGGCCTGCCTATCAAATGACTAATCACCTGCTCCAAGGCTCACGAACTCAACTCTCCATCTTGCTCCATCACTTTCCACTTTTCCACTACTCCTCTATCATTTTCTACTATTGGCCAATAAGAAATGATTCCACAAAAAGTAGAATTTTCCTTTTTTAATCCCAATCCTCTATGACCGACGTCAGTCATATTTGTGCCCTAGTGTACTGGCGTCGGTCACACTTCAAACTAGTTACCCTTACCCCACTCCCTTTTCACCTATCACCACTCATTCTCACCCACTTTTAATCATTTTGGCCACCCATTAAAACATACCTAAAAGCCCAACCTACCCCTACATTTCCTTTGCTACATCTTAGATGTTGTTATTTTACCTTTACCTTGGCCTTACCCATGTCATGACATGTTTTCCTAAACTTTACCTACTTGTGTGACCATTGACCTTATGTACTCACTATACCTTGCAATGTTGTTACCTATGTTGTTTTAGCCTAACAACCATGCCTTGCCTATTTCTGTGATGTTTATCCTGACCAAACCTATGGTGTACCGAAGCATACCTAAACATTCATGTACCTAACCTACGTTGTGTTTCTTGACCATATCCTATACCTTGGATACCTGAATCACTTCACCCCTATTTGGATAAACCTATTGACCTTGGACGATGTAGAGTTTACAATCTCTTCAACCTGGTACTGTGTTGTAATCTATACATGTGCATGTGTTTGATTGCCATTACCCATGACCCTATTTTTACCACAACCTACTACCCATTACCCGAGTTGACTATCACCCTCTCCCTCACTACTCACACCTTTCCCCATCTACACCTTTATCAAACTACTCACCGATTATGTCTTGCACCTCATCATTTCCTAGTTTGAGGGGGATCACCTTCACCCATATATGGGGAAATAACTTCTTGGTTTTGTCAGTGTCGTTTACCAATACAAGCTACACAACAAAAAGGGACAAAATGTAGACACTAAAATTGGGTCACACTCCCCTTGGTCCCCTTTCGAATAGCCAATTTAAAACACATTCACCTAACCATAACCCTTATACCCCACATTAATATTAATTTAATTATTTAAAATTAAATTAATACTCATCCTCACTTCATTCATAATTTAATTACCTCAATTAAAACCAATTTCCACCTCACCGAGACACCTCACCATAGACCTATTCATAGCATGTTTCCAAAACTAACTAATACTTAGCCCTACTTACCTTAATGAACTAAGAATTAGTATAACCCTAAAAGCACATGCCTATTCTAACTCTAACCACATTCCCGTGTATCTAAACCCAACGTTCCATTTAGACCTAGCACAAAAATGAGCAAAAGATGGAGGAGGATAGCTAAGATCTGCTATTTTAGGCAACCTAGGATATCCCACCTTAATCGACGCCAGTCAACCCAAAACCAACGTCGGTAACCCTAAACCATTGTTGGTTACCATATAACCATTTTGGTAACCTTATTTGAGAGGTTAGAAACATTCTCAAGTTTTTGGATAAAAGGAGATCTGCATGCAAACAAGAACTAGAGCTCTTTCACACATCTAGACAACCATAGCTAGCACAACTATTGATCAGAAGGTATTTGCATTCACATGATCATTCCAGGAAGTACTTCCATGGCACTGATCTTCATTTCACCGATCAACCATCACCACCACCTAACCATTGAACCTACACATAAGTAAGTGTATCTCTAACCTGCAGCATTTCATTTCTATTCAATTGATAAGAGTTCTTTACTTTTATTTATCAACCACCATTTATATTTTTACCCCACCATTATTTCCTTCCTATGAACCTGACCATTCCCATCACTCATAACCATTTTAATCATACCTATCTAATCCTGAGTACCTCTGAATATTCCCAACACCTCCCCATACCTAAACCAACTCCTTACCATCTCTGATTTAATCTCAGACAAACCCCCAAAACCATGAACTATTTATTTATTACCATCTCGCAGTAACCGTCGTCGGTTCTTACTAAACCATGTCGGTCATACCAAACTGACATCGGTCTCTATATCTGGAAGTCCTACTAATACTAGATCCCAGTAACCTTTTCCAAGTAACTCAAATGACCCAGAATCTGGCCCTGACCTATTCCAACACCTTGATTATTTACCTCATTTCTAGATCTGATCATAGCCAAGCCTATTATGTCATATTTGCTTATTTCATTTGGATGAGATACATAAATCATATCAACTACAGTAGGATTCTATTTATTTACGTTATTTCCTACATTAAATTGTATTAAACAGTGGGTTGACTCCCACCGATAATGTATCACACTTTCTGGACCTAGCACAGGTTAGGCAGCCCACTAACATAGATTATTTAACTCTTTCTTGTGGTCTTGTTTTGTATTTCAGGTAATTCCTCCTAGCTAAAAGGAAGATCTCACAGTCATCATTGGATCAAGAAGTCAGAACACATGCACAACCTTCAAACCGACCATTGCAATAGGTATTTCTCCTTAGCCCACACCCTTATCTATTTCGTCTAAAAACTTACAAAAAATGGTGAAACATTTTAGCATGCCCGATGGGACCCATCTAGGGTTCCTTGCATTTTATTCATTCCTAGGTGAAAGTTGTGTGTTTGTTTCCCTTCTGAAAATCTTACACATTAATTTTCCTCTCTAGAATATTCCTCTCTTTCTATTATCTAAAATCAATCATGTTTTTGGTGATATAAAAAGAATACTTCTTTTCTTTCATTAGTATTGCATTAGTGAAAGAGCATTCCTCTTCCTATTCATTACTTGTTACATAAAATATCACACTTGGATTTGGGATTAAAACAATTACATAGCATTCTGATTCATTGCATCTTAGCTCACATTAAAATGAGGGAAACCTATATGTTGGAAGTCATGCCCAACTGATGGTTGACATAATTGAATCATAGAAAAGCACATTCTTTCTTCTCTATCTTTTCCAAACTACATAATTTGACATATATACATCTTAAAAAAATCCCACCCGGAAGAAGATGTCAATAATCACACAACCAAAGGATTGAGAGTGGGAACCCAGCTGGTTATCTCTTTCCAGTACCCCATCAGAGGATGGCCTGCCCCCACCATAACATAACCTGAAACCTCACCTTTAGAATTTCCTTCTTCATATAAAGCCTTCCCAACCAAAAAATCTACTCTAAATTCACGAGTCAGACTTTTAAATAACATAAGATAAACACACTAAATTCACTTGTTTGGTCACGTATTTTTCTTAGCTTTTTACTTGACTTGTGTTTTGAGGTGTGAGGATACGATTCCTCATTTTTATTTCTTTCCTTTCACTCTCTGCCATCACAGTTGGAGTATTTTGACTTTCTCAGATTGTGTCAGGACCTAATCTTATCATCCCCAAACTTCTAGGTTGATTATTCATCTAATCTAAATTCACAAAAAATCATTTTTCTTTATTCTTTAGATTTCATAGTAACTAGCATCATTCCAATGACCACTACTAGTTTACATCTGACCGTCATTGGTTTACCTAACCAGTGTTGATTCCTTGTTCTTTTGGTTAATTTACCCAAAATACACTTATCTCATCTTCTCTTCTGTTTTGAGTCTCTATATATCATTGTACTCTCTGTACTTTGATAACAGTCATCAACTACACCTTTCTTGTCTGACAGTCATTATTTTCTGCCTCATTTTTTAAAACTATCATTTTCTCATAGTAGCCAATATCGGTTCCTGTAACCAACATTGGTCACCCCTTAACCAATGCTGGTCAACCTGAAACTGACATCGGTAACCCTAAACCATCATCGGTTACCATATAACAATTTTGGTAACCTTGTTTGAGAGATCAGACACATTCTAGATTTTTTAGAGAAAAGTATATCTACATGCAAAAATTAACCAGAGATCTTTCACACATCCAGGTAACCATATCCAGCACAACCATTGATCAGAAGGTATTTACATTCACAGGAGAATTCCGGGAAGCACTGCCACATCACTAATCGCCATTTCACCAATCAACCATCACCACCACCTAGCCATTGAACCTTCACAGTAGTAAGTATTTCTCTAACCTGCATTATTTCATTTCTTTTCAGTTTATAAGAGTTCTTCACCTTTTTTATCAACCACAATTTATATTTTTACCCCACCACTATCGCCTTCCTATGAACCTGACCATTCCCATCACTCACAACCATTTTAATCACCCATGTCTACTCCTGAGTACCTCTGAATGTTCCCAACACCTCCCCAGACCTGAACCAACTCCTTACCATCTTTGATTCAATCTCAAACAAACCCCCAAAACCATGAACTATTGAGTTATTACCAGCCCACAGTAACTATTGTTGGTTCTTACTAAACCATCATCGGTCATACCAAACCGATGTCAGTCTCTGTATCTGGCAGTCCCTGCTAATACCAGATCCCATAACCTTTTCCAAGTGACTCAAGTGACCTAGAATCTGACCCTGACCTGTTCCAGGACCTTGATTATTTACCTCATTTCCAGATTTGATCATATCCTACTCTGTTATGTCAGATTTGCTTATTATATTTAGATGAGATACCTAAATTATATCAACTACAGTAGGATTCTATTCATTTACGTTATTTCCTACATTAATTTGTATTAAACAGTGGTTTGACTACCACCGAGAAAGTATCACACTTCCTTGATCTAGCACATGCTAAGCAGCCCACTCACATATATTTTTTAACTCTTTCTTGTGGTCTTGTTTTGTATTTCAGGTAGTTCCTCCTAGCCAAAAGGAAGCTCTCACAGTAAGCATTGGATCAAGAAGTCAAAAAGCACACACAACCTTCAAACCGACCATCGCAACAGGTATTCCTCCTTGGCCCACACCCTTATTTGTTTTGTCTAAAAACTTATAGAAAATGGTGAAACATAGAGATCTAGCATGGTGACATCACTCTCTATATTGAAAGAGAAGTGACATACAAAATTTTCCATTAGTTCTGCCCATTTAGATATGGATCCCTTGGGGATTTGTAAAAACAAATCTAGAATTTTTCCTGTTAAACTCCATGGGAAGAGGTGAATAAGATAGTTGTCTCTATACATGACCTCTTGACATGTCATATAGAAGTATTTGATATGATCTCGGGGATCACCTTTTCCCTTATATTTATCAAACTTCAGACAATCAAAATGTCATTACCTATAACATGGCTCTATCAAATGGATATGGGCACAACTCATCGAACTAGTACTTTTTTTTATTACCAGCTTTGCCTTCTTACAATGCTAGAAGGGCATTCTTCATAGTGGACCACTCTTGATTGAGGAGTTGTTCTTGTGTGGGTGGCATAGGTATGTACGAAGGGTTAAATATAGGTGTATTCCCACCCTTATTTTCTGCAAAAATTTCCTCATAAGGTTTTTTATGTTTCTCTCAACGAGGAGTATTTTTTTGAAAGTCATGGTATGAAGATTTAGGTTTAGCCTTTGGTATAACTTATTTTAAAGTTTTTAGTTTTTCTTTTTTTACGTGTGAGACCAAACTTGCCAATTGGCGAGTAAGAGCTTGCAATTTTTACTCTAAGGTTACTTCTTGAGTGGGTACTTTGTTACAATCTTCATGTGGAGGAGGTTTCTCATGATGATAATTTTCCTCATGGTCTTTACAATGTACTTTAACAATAGGTATACGATAGTCTCCTTCATTTTCAAAAGGTATCTACTCATCATTTTTTCATCTAGAAGTAGAGGCATGACTTGGGTTTAATATTTCGTCGATATGGTGATGAGGAAGGTCTATTTCTTCTTCTCCACATACCATGCTAGAAATGAGAGAAGGGTGTACTATAGAAGGTAATCAAGATCCTAGTTATACAACATGTAAAAGAACCTCATGCTTGTTTTGAAACAAGTAATCATCAAATTGGGGTGGATGACATTCCATATCCGCACAAGGAGAATCATCCTCACCACCACCATGATCAATCATGATATTATCCTCCAAAAGTGATTTATCACTTCCAAAGGTCTCATTTCCTAACTTGTGATACCCCATTCTTGTAATAGGGGGCATAACACAAAATATTTTACTAAGGTTTACTAAAAGGGACCCTAGGTAAATTTTTGCGATGTAACGACACTACAAAGAATGATGACTATAGAATAGTCATGAATCCAATATGTCAATATGAACCCAAGGATACTAAATAATAAATAATGATCTACCCTAATAAGGTAATGTGTGATGAGAAATTCCTAGGAAAATACAATGACGTACAAAACTCAAATTCAGTCACAACAAAATTTTACTCCCTATGGTTTTTCGAAATAGGTTTGAAACAAATAGTGACAACACAATATCACCACTTAGGACAAGTTTGAAATAAACAAGACCTAAATACTAAGAAAGTGTTAATGCAAGCCTCCAATAAGGTATACTACAACCATTTTCTAGATACTAACAAAGTCTAAGTTTTTGAAAATGGAAGTTACAAATGTGAGAAGCATAACAACGCTATTTAGACACGTTAATCAAGATTTGTAAGAAAGAAATATTTTAGTATCAAAATGGCATTATAGTGATGTAAACAACGTAACCTCAACACTCAAAAAAACTCAAGGCAATGTTAGGATTTAAAAATATTCCTAAGTATATCAATGAGTTATTATGTGTGCGAGCAATGTAACAATACAATTTAGAGATTTAGGTCAAGTTTCATAATGGAAACAAGACGTAAATATCACAATTATATGGCTATAATGTGGGTAGCATAAAAACTAAAGGAATTCAATGATAAGACTACCTAACTACAATGATAATGAGTCTTAATATGGGTTTGAGAAAAAGGGACTACTAGAACATGAAGGTGTACCATTCACACTTTCAACACTTGTATTCTGAAATTTGCAACCTAGTTATTCAAGTAGACTACAAAAGTGGTGGACATAAATATTTATAGCAGTATCCGCATATGTTGTTCTTATTTTTTCCCAAATGGGAAACAAGAAAACAAAGGTATAAACCAAGTGGTGATGAAACAAACTAAGTGTGAATTTGGCAGAGTTTCACTTTGTCTTAGGAAAAGTGAAAAACTAGGACAAAGTAACACGTCATAGGTCTCATGATCAATATCACATGGTTTCAACTTTAAGGAACTCTTCCTCTTATTCGAATAACAAGGTTTAGACTCCAAAAAAATTGTCACATTTTGAGAGCCCTATGGAGCATGATGTCTAAGTCAAATTGGCTCCAAGCCACAAGCTTCTTAATGGTTCTCTCTCTAGGTGTCACAAATTACCTCTGCGAGCTCGATTTACCAAGAAAATCATAATAACTAATCTTGGAGTATCCCGAATTTACTTTACCCCCTTCAATATAGTGAGAAATAAATGTGTTCAGTTGTATTTTCACTGGGGTCGCAATGGAGATAACTTTGACTCTAATCTTACCAAGGCGTACTAATCAATTGGGTTGTGGATCACTTTCCTATTTTGTTCACAAGGTTCCCTCTTACGTAAAATATTTTGGGGTTCCTAGGAGCATTCTTATTGTTATCTTAAGGCTTACGCCAAAGGAATTTTCTCCTAGTTAAGAGGATGATTCCTAGTTCTTAACCGAAACCTGCATAGTGTGATGAACGATGTGTGGTGTATTTTCTTATATTTTGGATTAGGAAATTTGGTTTAGACCATTGTTAGTAACTTAAAACACACGTGAATGTTAGAATTTGGTTTGAACAAAGTTCTTATTTCTTTGGAAAGTGTTAGGTTCTATATACAAATGGTCAGTAGTTATCCAAAAAGATCTACAATATCATAAAAATAGGATTCAATGTTGTTTATTATTCTCAAGATCGTCCAAGGATGCGAGAGAAGAGCATACACAACAATCAATCTAACTAGATTAACAATGAAAAATTTGTAAATCAAATAACCACCATAATACTTTGTAAATCAAGAATCGTTCTCAATTAATCCAAGTGTTTTTTAGTGAAAACCTAAAATTTTAGTCGATTCTCAAGATCACACAAGGTGTAAGAGAAGAGCATACACAAGCTTTAGCTTTGGTTATTTATCAAATGAAAAGATCTTAAACTAAAAGAATCATATACATGCCAAAAATGAAATTTTATTCCCTTAAGCATAAAATTGAATGATGAATTTTCCAACGTACTCTAAGATTAGAAAAATAAGGTATAAGGTTGCTTTTGATTCTCAAGATCACACAAGGTGCAAGAGAAGAGCATACAAACCTTATTCAAAACTCATACAAAGCACCAAAAAATATCACTCATCAAACCCTAAGAAAATATGTTAGAAAATTTCCTTTAAATCAGAAAATATACAGTAACAGTAGCTAAAAACCCCTGTAAAATGACAGAAGCACAAAAAACCAGAAGTTGAAAATTTGAATTTTGAGCCAAATTTACCTTAGCATGCCAATGCACCCCTTATCACAGTAATGCGTCCTTTATAGTAGCAGCGCGTCTCTATCAAATTTACACAGTCAATTTACATGGGTGCTTCCTGAGAGACATCGATGCACACCATGAAGCACCAGTACAACCTATACATAGAGGAAAAATTTTCAATGAAACACAGGCACGTCTAGTGGAGTGTGAGCACATCTTTAAGAGCGTGAGTGCAAACTTTAAAATGTAAGTATGCCTCTTTGAATGTGCACGTGTCCCTAAAGACGTGAGCACACACCTTCCTGTAGGTGATCAAAACACAGGTTTTGATAAGAAAAATCTAATAAAGCTCAAATATTTGGCTTTCTGATGTAATTTTGACAGCACTTTACCTCCTTAGATCCTACAAATAACTTAAAAATGAAACATCTACTACTAATCTAGTTCAAACAACTATCAAAATTTGAAATTGATCTAAAAAACTTTGAAATTTACTCTAAAAATCTTGAAACTAATCTAAAATCTTGAGAAACTAATCTAGAAAACTTAAAACTAATCTAGAAAATTTGAAACTAAGTTACAAATCTTAAAAATGAATGCAATGGGGTAATCTCCCATCAAGCGTGCCAAATGATAACTACTAAAAGTCTCTAACAAAGATAAATAGCTAGACTAACACCACATAGTCTATTAACAAAGCTAGGAATTAACAATAGTAACATCAATGATTAAATCTTAATGGAACACTTAAAAAAACTAACATGATATCAATCAATCTTAGTTAAAGCATGCCTACTTAGTATGAATTGCTAAACCAACATAGACCTAAATAGATCTAAGAGAAATAAAATTATGGTTTGTTGCTACTTCACAAATGGTGAGAGGATCTCTCCAATAATGGCTACAAGGCCATATTGGATATCCGTCTAATAACCAACATGAATATTGGAGGTAAAGATTGAGTAAGCTATTCCAATGAGGAAGTTGAGCTCTTAATCATATTTCTTATATGATATGTAATTCAAAGCATGGTGTAAAGTTTAAAGGTATGTGGTTATTCCTTTTTATAGTTTTTCCTTTGAGGAAAACTTGCATCTTGGTGCATGTGGGACTAAAAGAAAAAAGTAGATCAAGGTTTTTTAATCCTAATTAAGGCTTGTTAATCATAATTAGTGAATTAACAAGTGATTAAGATGTGAGGAGCCTTAATCAACTACTTAGGGTCAATTAAGAGGCTAGGATAATATTTTGAAGCCTTCTAAGATGTCTTGGAGGGAAATACGGTGATTTTGAGTGGTTGGAAGAGGGGTTTGAGCCAATAATAGGATTTATTGACCAAAAAAAGGGTAAAATAGGCCTAATTAGCTCATTATCACTAATTGTGTGTTTGGAAGAGGATTTTGACTTGCGTTGTGTTGTAAATTGGCATCCTGGATGTAAAAGGGGCTAGATAATCAACAAAACATTGTTAATTATCCAAAATGGTAAGAAATGTTGTTTAATTAGTGGAAATCAGTAGTTATAATGGAAATGCTAAGAATGAAAGTGATTAGTGTGCTTTTAGCAATAAGATTGCAAAAGTGGAATTTAGGTGTCTACTATTATCAAGAAAGCATGAAGGTGTTCTTTTTAAGTGACAAAACAAAATGTTATATTCAATGAGATCATGTAGACTAAGGAAGGAGAAAGATGTAAAAAGATTAAATAGGGACAAAATGAGGAATACTTGGATAACGCTATTTTCATTTTTGTTAAGATTAAGCATGCATGTTGTTGATCCAAGTAAGCAATCCACCACGCACGCAAGCAAGAAAAGCTCCTACTTGTGAGGTTATTGCAAAGAAATAAATAAATATAAAATGGAAATGAAATAATGAAATAACTTACCAAAGATAAAGGGTGGGTCCCACTGGGCATTCCATAATGTTGATCAAATTTTCCCTCTCTTGTTTTAAGTTAATGGAAAGGAACACAAGAAAATAGGAAACTTCGAATGATGAGAGATTTTAAGGCTACCTCTTGATATGTGATGATGACGATGATACATGTGCAAAATATCCTCTCTACTACAAGCTCGATAACCTACACAACAAAGAGAAACTAAACACAAAAAATAATTAGTAGATAAGATGGTGGGTTTTCTAACAAGGACAGTCCCGAGAAGTGATAACTTCCTAGGGATGGATGTCAACCCGCTTTGATAAAATATTGATAAATGATAGTAGATAAAATGGATGCATCAAATAATAAGATAAAATAAAGAAATGAGATATATGGTAAGATAAAAAATCAAATAAAACAAATGATGATGAAAGTTAGATAAGTAGAGTCAAAATTCGTGAGGTCAATAGTGACTCAAGATTGATAGGGATAGTTGACGGTGACTGCAGAAAAGTAGATCAAAAAATGCCGAAACTAATCTGCAACAAGATTTAAAACACTAAGAAGGTCTTGGATCTGATGTTGAAATTTTGGAGGGACATAAAGGATACAAGAAAATTGATGAACCTGATAAACGCGGACAGGGTCGATGATGACTGGGCTAGATTGGCGGTGACTAGTGTAGTGAAAATAAAATTTGGACTCCTGAACAAGTGGATTACAGGAACATGGAGGCCTAGTTGCTGAAGGAAATTGTAGGTTAGATGACACATGGAGTAGGGGATAGAAACGGAATTGATGTGGATCAGGTCTATGGTGACTTGGCAAGGTCGATGGCAACCGGGGGGAAGATTTAGGGTTTGATGGGACTAAATGGTGAAAGTGTAGCAACAGATTTACACAGGAAATAACACACAATAATATTATATTTCCTATATCTTCACATTATTACAATAGCACATATTTATAGGAGAGACTAATCCTATTTTCATGAAGGATGTCCAACAACTCTCCCCATAAATCTCTCCACAGATCCTATATTTGTGAGTTGGTTATATAACCAAATTTCACGTATAAACAATATTAGTTATAGTTGTTTAATATAACAACTATTAATCCTATATTATTAATATGAGTTATATTAACTCATCATTAATAATATTACAATTTAATCATATATATTATATTTGATAATATAGCTGCACACACTAATAATAATGTGAACACTATTCATTCCTAACATTCACCCCCTTAGTGTGAACATTATTAATCGCTAATCTTCACCCCCTTAATATGAACACGACGAAGAACCATATTTGAAAAATTCAAACCACCTCCTGAAAACACTTCTTAGACCAGGTACAGATGCCATAGATTATCTCTTTACCCTCGTAAAGGCGTAGTGTCGAGCCGAATTATGCAGGAATGCTCCCTTCCTCTTTGGGTTTCTGTGGGACTTTCCCTTCCTCCCTGGGAACCTAAATTCTAAATCTCAAAGATCCACAAGCTTCACACTAGCTAGATAACCATCCCTTGAGTCTACCTTGAAATCTTCTCCTACTCCCAAAAGTGAGTATTCTAAAAAAATTACTCCTTCAAAAATCTCAAAAAAAGGTTTATTCAGCAAACCATCACACTGCAAACAAGAACACTGAAAAATGAACTGAAAATAGAAACCACACTACACACATGTCACCAAACCATCTGTGCAGCCCCATTGTTGGTGACTGACGAGAGGTCGCTAATTGACCTCCTTCCTCCATTTTCCTCCATCCTCCAATATCATGTTGCTAGCTCAGTGGGATTTGATCATGAAGCTTAAGAAGTACCCCAAAAAAATGGACATCGCATTCAAGCAAAAATGCGTCCAATTGAAAAGTGAGGCAATTTTTTTTACAATTTTGACTATTTTGACTAGAAAATAAACAAATATCCTAAATACAATGACACTTTTTCCACATTGACAACTTAAAAATAACTTTACTAATTGTTTGACTCTTTTGACAAAAAATGACACATTTTAAAACCACCTCGAAGGATACTTTGACAATGCAGTGACAACAAAGACTCTACAAAATAATTTTGATAATAATGACAACGTACAAATTGACCGAACTATAAATTAAACATGAAACTCATATAAAAATAAATGCATTTAAAATGATATACATGAACACAATTTATGATTTGACAGACCCACTATAACATGACTTGACAATTTTATGTTAATACTAATAAGATGAAAAAAAAAATTTGACGACACTGGCAATTTCTTTTCTCTACTCTCATGATACAGTTTGGAGTCGTGCAGCATAAATAAAGACAAAATTAGGCCATCAAGTGGAGATATCTATCTGAGGAACCATATACTAGTTCTGAGCTTGCATGCAGCAACCAATGAAAGGAAAATATTTATAAAAACATCATGAATCCTTCATAGAACTGGCATAATTGATTGATCTATTTGAATGGCGATCCACGAATTTTGGAATATCAAAAACTTTTTGGAGAAAATTCCTATGCATAGGCCTTAACCAAAACATTTTCCTTCTCTACAAAAAGTGCAATCAAGAGAGATGATAAATGAACTCTGTATTTTTTTTTTCAATATAAAAATCACCATATCACTACGAATATCCTATGCAAACTAAACTTCCCATGAAGACATTTTACAATAAAAACTCTTTTTCACAGAGGCATTAATCTTCCTCATCATGAGGAGAAAATCACATGACAACTTCCCCTATTTTAATTCTTCTATTACTCGGCTCACTCTGATGTTAGCTGATAGAATCCAATGTGTTTGCTTCTACAACATAATGAGCATCCAGATGCCTTTTCTTTCAGAACAGATTAAAATTGTATACGGGCATTCCAAACTATGACAAAGAATGAAGAAACTATAATCTTTTATCACTCGGAGCAATTCAAATTTCATGTCATTGCTCATTTGTAATTCTCAAACAACCATCATGCTCAGGAAATATGTCGCTCTGGTACCAAATGAAAGTGCAGCAACAGATTTACATAGGAAATAACACACAATAATATTATATTTCCTATATCTTCATGTTATTACAATAGTACATATTTATAGGAGAGACTACTCCTATTTTCATGAAGGATGTCCAACAACTCTCCCTATAAATCTCTCCACAACTTCTATATTCGTGAGTTAGTTATATAACCAAATCTCACATATAAACAATATTAGTTATAGTTGTTTAATATAACAACTATTAATCCTATATTATTAATATGAGTTATATTAACTCATAATTAATAATATTACAAGTTAATCATATATATTATATTTGATAATATAGCTGCACACACTAATAATAATGTGAACACTATTCATTCCTAACAAATGGATGGGAAAATAATTATGGGAAGAGGATCAATGAAGACTGATAACTATGAAGATCCAAGATAACTGACAAACCAGCAAGGCTGATGCAAAATGGTGATGAAGCTATGGTGAGGGATCCAAGATAGGAAATGGAATTTAAATCTCCTAACATGACATGCAAGGTCTTCAAAGTAGCTCCAAGTTGACAACTACAGCACCAAATAAGAGAAAGAAACATAAAAAAAATCATAAGAAGACTTGAATTCTCAAAATTACATCCTGAGGAGATGGAGGGTATGGGATTATTTATAGGTTCGGTGGCAACCTGCATGGGTCTTTTTTTACTACAATTGAATGTTGATTTGGGAAGTGGATATGATGATTAACTTGATGAAAAGGGCCCTAAAAGGGGTAAAATTAGGGTTTCATGATCTTTAGGCAGGTTAGGGTTGTATAGGGAGGATAAAAGGTAGTTGAAGGATAAGAATGCATTGAATGAGGGTAAATGGGAACCTAGGGATGACAAATGGGTTGTTTAGGGAAGAGATTAGGGAAATGGATGGGTTTAGGGGTAATTAAATATGATTAAGGGTAGATTAGGGAAGATAAAATAAATGATGGGATAAAGTTGGGAAAGTTGGAAATTAGGATGAAATAACTGGGGTTTAGGAGGGAAATAGAAATTTGAATAGGAAGAGAGGTATGTATGTAAATGATGACAATGAAGGGGAGAAAACGTGTGTTTAGGGACAAGCATACCAAATATTAGTGTCTATATCGACCTTCTTTGCACCTCTGATTTTCTATATCTACATTTTACATCTCTAAGCATTTACTTGTAGGACCATTCACCTTTCAATTCTTCTTACCTTGATATGGTTCCAACACTTTCAATATTGAAATAAAAGGAGGAAGTGATTATAAAGAAGTGATGAGGGTCGTCAATCCTCTTCATTAATAATGTCAATCCAGGTTGGGTGTCAAATGATTGTATGCAAAAGGAGAAAGAGATATTTGGAGAACAACTCCTTTAAACACAATCCAAACTTGCAGAAATTAAAAAACACACTTGCAGAAATGGAAAAGCACACTTGCAGAAATCAAAATCACACTTGCAGAAATGAAAGCACACTTGCATAAAGTAAATTGTTGAATTGAAAATAAATCAAATAAAACTCCTGCAGGTTCACAACAAACTAAATGAAAATGAAGATTACAATACAAGAAAAAAAAAATACAACAAAATGATTATCATAGAAAAAGGAATAAACATAAACATAAATTATTACAATACAAAAACTCAAATACATAGGTCCATCTTCCTTGGAATTAGTGGCCAAATCATTACTTGGAAGAGGATTTAAATCATGCTTCCAAGACCTTGATTCCACAATTCAGAATATTGAAGAGAAAAGAATAGATTTTTCATTGATTGGAAAAATATTATACATAAGAGTGTGGAAGGTTGCATTTATAATTCATGCATCCAACCAACTCCTCTTTTTTAGGAATACAATATGATCTTCTTTTTATTCTGATTTACTTAGTCAACACACCAAGAACTAACTACCTATTCTTGGGCGGATTTATTCAAAGCAATAAATCCTAAACAAAGTTAACTACAACCATCCACTTATCGTGGAGAGTATTTCCACAACTCATCCCTTTAATCTAGGAACACAAAGTGGGAGATTACTTATTTAACATTCCTAATACTATTCCCTATTTTCTCATCCTTGAAACATGGAGATAAAATGGAGGAGTGCTAAGTCCATGACTTTGAATTCTTCTTGGAACGCCACATGCATGCATGACTTTATATTGCCACATGTTTAGATATATATTCTTGGTTGATGACGTGGAAGCAAAGAGTGGGTTGAATATTTCGGTGCTCCTTTACATTATTTTGGAACAAACCAAAATACTTTCACTAGCTGGGTGTTTCCATAGTTGCGTGAAGAATTTATGTAGCTACATGAATAATTTTCATAGCTAGGTGTTTCCATAGTTGTGTGAAGAATTTTGGTAGCTACAATCTATGAACTTGGAGTAGAGTTGCTTATGACCTATTTTCTACACACTATCCCATTCCAACTTAGAAGATATATCAGGAAATAACAACAATTAGACTACAAATAGATTTCTAAAGAGATGATAAGATATATCCTATATTCTACCTTAAATATGCTATTTGTTATTAAAACTACATCTAAATTCACTTGAAAGCTTGATTTTAAGAGAGAGATAATAAGAGTGTCATTTGGTGATATAATAAGACATGTTTTGGCCTCATCATTTCCCACACACTTAACTTCTTGCATGCCCTCATGCAAGCTACTGATCTTCCTGTAGAATCTGATTTTTTCAATAATTCTACATCTTTCAAAGTGTCTTCTCATTTTTTTTCATGATAGTAGCGAACTGAGATTCTAGAAGTAAAATTTTTACTTCTTTCTTATTTGTGCTCTCATGAGGTTTTTCGTAGATAATGTAGGAAGATTTTTTTCTACTCTTAGCTCTATTTTTCTCATGCATTCTTCGAAATATTTGGAAGAGAGTGAGTCTCCCCCACACTTAGTTTTGTGCATGACCTCATACAAAAAAAAATATTTTTAATTCAGCAGCTTATAGATCTCAATTTTTGTAAACTAAAAAGATGACATCTGCATCATTTGCTTTAGTACTTGACTTGATCAACACATGTAGATCTTGACAAATTTCTCTTTCTTTTTCTCATTTTTTAATGCTTTTGAGAAGTGAATCTATTTGTTTTTTTATTAGATAAGGTAAAAACAAGTATCGACTCCCAGGGGCCTTACAAAATATGGAACAAGAAACACTGAACAACAAAAAACAAAAAAGGTCCACAAAAGAAGTTAAACATGATTAACTCAAAGAATGAAGGACATGACCAAAACCAAAAATAAACTAAGAACATAACAGAGAAAAGAAACCAAACTTAAACATCTGACTGTAGAAGTTCGCAAAAAGTCTGCCAATAGTCCCGAAAAAAAACTAGCTAAATTTTTGGAACAACTTCACTTTTCTTAGCAAGACTTTATTTGTTTAAAACAACCTCTGTTCCATTTTCAATCATATCTTCCTCCAACTCATCCTCAGAACTACTGATGCACAAATTGAACTTCCTCCTTTTAGTGCCTTCCTCAATCCACTCCATCCTGTCACTCAGCTCTTTGACCTGTAACTCTAGCTCCAGAATATTTTGTTTAGACTTCACCTAGGAAGAGAAAATTTGCTTAGAGATATTAATGACATCCAACATGGTTTCAATTTGACCAACATTTGTTTCCTCCATCACCTGAATCACCCCTTCTAAATACTAAACCTTTCTACTTCACTCCTCGAAGTCCTTGAAATTACCACCACAAACCCTATTCCTTGAGGTGCTCGCTTCACCACGACCTTCCTCAATATTCTCCTTTTCAATCTCCTCCCCTGTACTTTTACATTTTATATCCTTCATCTTTATAATGTATTCCAAAAGAGTAAGATATTCCTCCTCCACCTTATCTTTCAAAGGAGAATTCAGAATAAGCTTACCATTTTCAAACATTAGGAGGATGATCCCCTCATACAAAGGCATCTTTGATTTATCATGTTGGAACACCATCAGAGAATTAGTCATCAACATAAAAAAGAAGAAATGAATGCTCACCATGACCTTATGTCTAAACATATTCAGAAGGGTCAAATGATGAGTATATATTTTGTGATATTTTCCCTCTAGAGTGATATACTTCATAATTTGGAGACACAGGTCTCTCCATATTCCCAGAATACATGACCTTACAATACCATCAGTAAAAAAAAAACTTTCCTTTCCCACAAAGAACAATTCAATTTCATGCTCCCTGTGGGTTCTATCCTTAAAATTTTTGAGCCCTTCTATGTTCATGTCTGTCGCAAGGGTAATGGTGATATCTAAAACATCAATTTCCATACCTCTAAACTTAAAATTTACTTCTTTCCACGCTCTTCCAAATTCATTTGATAGGGAAGGATCATGACTATACAATTTGGAAATGAAGTTACGAAAACCCGAAATCTTAATCTCATTCCACAAAAGATGATTAAAAACATCAATATTCTAGCTTTCCTGTTCAACCTTGATTCTATCACCACCCATCTTCACAATGCCAAACCTCCCCTACTCGTTAGCACTTCTCAAATTTTGAAACACCT
Organism: Taxus chinensis; assembly: GCA_019776745.2. NCBI lineage: Eukaryota > Viridiplantae > Streptophyta > Pinopsida > Cupressales > Taxaceae > Taxus > Taxus chinensis. Next base: position 76,788,069 of record CM034149.1, read on the forward strand.
TTCAAGCCATCTAAACCAGAGTTCCTTTTATGTAAGTTTTCACAGTACTAGAGGTACCAACGCTCACTCGTGCTGACATCATCATAATTTGTGCAACTATTTGTATTAATGACTTCATTAATGTCTGAGGGAGAATCATCTCCTTTATACCAGATCTTATAATCATGACTATGAACTCCTTAATTTTCCATCTTATCTATATACTTATTCCCTTGCCGCAAAGTATGGTTAAAATAAACCTTTTCAAATCCTTTTAAAATTTCCTTTACATCATTAACAACATTTCTTAAGGGCTAATTTATGAAACCCTTATTGTTAAGAGCATTAATAATAATGAGGGAGTCCCCCTCAACCTGAATGTTATTGAGACCTTTATCTTTTGCCAACATAACCCCCAAATAAGAGCTCAACTTTTTCCATGTTGTTTGTTTGTCTCCCTAATGGCCCAACATAAAAAAACAACCATTCACCTTCACTATTTCTTATAATTCCTCCTCCCCCCGCTTGATCCAGATTCCCTTTAGATGCCCCATCAAAATTAATCTTGACAAAATTATTCTCAAGTCTGATCCAAATAGTACTCTTTCTAGGTCTATGTAATTCCATCAGAATGAGGGCGAACTTATCAAGAATTTCCTACTCCCATTTTGGGCAGGGTTTTTTGGCCTTACCTTTAAAGAGTTTTATGTTTTCCTTTATGGCCAAAAAAACTTTACTTTTGAATCTCAAGAGAAGAGATTTATGGTCACATAAGATACTGTTGATGATCATCCTTGGAGGATTGGACCGTCATAGTTTTGGAAATCCTTAAGTTAGTGGGACGTGTACCCTAAGGAGACCTCTAGATTTTAAAGAAGCTGGCTCTTCATTGAAACATGAGACGAGGGTTAGAAAAATGAAACAAAACATGAATTTAAAGGGGGGCGATGCACCAAATGAGCCTTCCAAGAGAAAAATTGAGACCATAACTATCTGAAAAAGGGAAAAAATGATCGACTGAAAACGGTGGTCGAAATTGCACCACAGGTCAAAAAATATTCACACAAAACACTACCTCAAACTACTTAAGCACAAATTTAAAGATAATAACAACATTGGAAGATGCACAGTTTCTATGTGAAAATAAAGGTGATCAGAGTCAATAAAGATATGCAAATGATGAAAAAAAAGCACCACATGACATATATATTACTCTAACAATTGTGCACAATATTACATTAGAAAATAGGCAAGATTGCTATTACAAAACCTAGGAAGAGGGCTAGAGATTCAGACCCTTGTCTTTTACAAAAGGGGGACTTGAGATAGAGAAGAAAACCAAATGAATCTCAGATCTACCTCTAACTCTATCTATATATCTATGATTTATGTATAATATATATAGGAGGAAGAAGAGAAGATAATAAGCCCTCCTTTTATCCTTTCCAAGTACTTTTAATTATGATAAATGGAGTGAAGTGACAGGAACAAATTTCTCAAGATATTTCTCACACTTTCCCATTATCTGTCTCTTTCTAAAGGGGTGAGGGCCATGTCTATTTAATGCATCTTTAACTATCTTGCAACCGAAACCTTTGAGATGGACTCACCTTTTGAGGAACATCCCTTCAGATCTTTATTATATGACCAGATATTTTGATCCCTTGTGCATTGGTTTCTGGACTCATGAATCAAATGGTGCGTGTTTTGTCGCTATACTAAAATGACCCTTTGAATGTAGATGAATAAATTGAGTCTTCGTAGGTTGGCACTCTTCACACGGGGCTACGCATTAAATCGCTACTGAAATGACAAGCCAGATGACCCTTCACCTCTGATTTTTTTGAAAAATTTCCCTCGATCTTACAAATAAGTCTCATAATCACTCATACATGATAAATGGATTGTCATCTTTTGTGGCCTTATTTTAGCATGGAGTCCATTTCTTTCCAGATCCATGTGGGATACCCGCGCACCCTTAAGATTTCTGAATGCCCTTCAAGGTTTTGGGAATGCGTTGTGCCGACACTTGGCATTGCCTACGAGCCTATTATTTCGTCACTTTGGGCGAGTAAAGGACCCCACCTATATATAATGTAAATACCCCTTTTTTGGGTGGGACCTTTTTAATTAGCTCCATGTGGAAACCCTATGGGCTTTCGAGACTTTGATCCCTCCTTTGACTTTTGAAGTTGCGACGGTTAGACACTTGGCATCATCTGCAAGCTTGCTATTTTCTTTGTGTTTTGGCTAAGTACCTTTTCCATTGGCAAAGATTTGATTCTAAATGGGCTTTGAAAATGTAGGAAACCTCATGAGATATGGAATTTAGATAACAGATACAATCATTCCTAGCCCTCCATAAACCCCAAAATAGGTGAGGAAGGGAAATATTCCAGGCCCATACTAAGATGGGGAAACTGAAAGGGCTCTCCCATTGAAGACAACAATCCTCAATAGTCATGGGAAAAATCCATTGAATATTGAACAGATCCAGAATAGATTCAAACACTTCTTGGGAGAAGGAATAGTGAAGGAGAAGATGATTGACATTTTCCTCCTCTTTCCTGCAAAGAGAGCATCTATTGGGAAGCTTCATACCATGTTTCATGAGATTATCCACTGTCAAAATTTTATTTTAAACAACCAACTAGTAAAAGATGTTTACCTTAGGGATAAGGTCCTTTACCCAGAGCCTACCCCAATATTATTTTTGAATAACATCCTTAAAATTTAAGCTATATGTTGATTTTACTAAGAAGTTTCCAGTATCTTTCTCTTTCCATTTAATGGAGTCCTCCTTGGTCTAAAAAATGGGTATATGGAAATCCCTTAATTTCTTTTTGAGATCCCAAAATGGTTAGGTATCTCCATCAAAATATAGAGGGGGAAAAATTATTTCTAATCTAAAATTTTCCTCCTGAATCTAGAAATCTCTTATCCAAAATTTTCCCCTTTCCTCATAGAACTGAGCAGTCCTTTTCTAGATGTTTGCTAAGGGACAATCCTCAATCCAACTATAATACCAGAAACTGATTCTATTACCTTTTCCTATCTCCAAGATATTTCCCTTGGTTAAAATTTATTTTGAAGCCTAAAAAGAATTTCTAGAAAAAAGACCCTTTAGGAATATTGTTTTGATTAAAAAAGGATTCCATTCTACCTATATTTTGCAAATATTTCTTCTTTATAATTTCCACCCAGAGGCCTTTCTCTCTAGAAATCCTCCATCTAGATTTGGATACCAAGGCCTCAATCATAAGAGATGATATTTTTTAAACCCAAGACCCCACATAACTTTGGTTTAGTAACTTTTTTTCTAAGCCACAAGTGGGAATTTGAACTTTTCCTTAGCACCCGCACAAAGGAATCTATTCTAAATTTTCTCCAAGGAACCAATAAAATTGGTAGGGAGATTTAATAGGGACATCACATAAATAGGTATAACTTGAAGAGAAATTTGAAGCAATTGAATCTTCCCAGACTTGGGAAAGAAGGAGACCCTTCCAAGATGACAAATTTCTGTTTACTCTTTCTAGCAGAGAATTCCAAATTGACATATCAGGCTTCTTTTAGATTAGGGGCATGCCTAAATAAGAATAAGCGAAAATGCTTAATACGACACCCCAGGATGTGAGATAATTTGACTTAAACCTGATTCTCCACATTAATGAAGAAAACAAGCACTTTTGAGGAAGTTAACCATCTATCCTGAAACAAGTTCATGTAATCATTAAGAACCAACTTAAAATTTGAGGCTTCCTGGATCGAGGCCTTACCCATCATAAAATTATCATCGAAAAAATTATTAAGACAGATAGAGGTAAGACCATTAGATATTTTAATACCTTTGATACAATTAGAGAGCAGATCATGCTGGGAGATTCTACTCAAAGACTCAACCATAATAACATAAAGGAACAGGATGAAAGAGGGTCACCTTATCTCAAACCTCTACTTGTTTGGAATTTTTTTTTTAGTTTACCATTAACAAGAACTAGAATAACTAGCAGTGGAGATGTACCTGTCATTATCATACTCACCATAATGTTATCAAAACCATCCTTTAACAAGATATCATGAAGGAAAGACCAATTAATCCTATCATAGGCTTTATGCATATCCAGCTTAAGAAACATAGCTGATCTACCAGAGTTTTCAATAGAATGGATAGCTTCTTGAATCATAATAATGTTGTATGTGATTTTCCTCCCCGAATCAAAAGTCCCTTGATTTCCGGAGATGAAATTTGAAAGAACAATTCTGATCCTACCAACTATGATTTTAGTCAATAATTTATAATTGGTGTTACAAAGGCTTATTGGTTTGAAATCCTTAACCTCTTTAGCTCCAAACATTTTCGGCACTAGGACTAAGAAGGTATTATTCATTTTTCTTAGAAGGTGACCATGTTGTTGAAGAACTCTTAGACCATATCAATGACCTCTTGCTTTATCACTTTCGATAATTTTTGGAAGAAGAAAGCAGGGAAACCATCCGGACCCAAAGATTTATCAAGTTCCATATCAAAGACTGTAAATCTGGATTTCCTCCTCTGAAGTAATCCTTAAGAGATCTCAATTTTCAAGGGGGGTAATCACATTTTGGAAAAGATCCAGAACTTTATTCTGAGCCAACTCCTACCCTCCTTAAAAATCTCCTTGAAATAATTTATTATAGTCATATTGATATCCTTACTTTCCATATAGATCTCACCATTCTAACTTTTAATTTCATTTATCTTTAGGAGATTATCTTTGGAAGTAGTAAGAAAAATGGAACAATTTAGTATTCCTATCACCCTCCTTGAGCCACTTCACCCTATATTTTTGTCTCCAATAAACCTCTTCTTTAGCCAAAATGTCATGGTATTCAATCAGAGAGTTTTTGTTCTTGATCCTTGAGAGCAGTATTAAGACCATCATTCTCCATAAGTTCCTCAATAGTTCTTAAATCCTTTGCAATTCTACTTTTTTCCTAGAAAATATATCCAAAAGTCTCCTTATTCCATCTTTTATGGCTACTTCTAATATGCCTTAGTTTAAAACATAGTCTAAAACTAACAACCCTAACAACTTGAATGTCCCACCATTCTTGAATTTTGTTGAAGATATCTGGGTGATCTAACCAAATATTTTCAAATATGAAAGGTCTAGCTTTCTTAGATTGATTCATCCCAAATTAAGGAGAAGGGGATTATGATCAGATCCAATTCTAGGATGGGTTTTAAGAGAATATAACTGGTTAATCATATAAATATGAATTACCATAAACCTATCCAATCTAATCTAGAATGAGCTCAGATCCCATCCTTCATGTTTTCCCAAGTATATTTGTATCATTCTAGTTCTAAATCAAACAAACCATTACTGGCTAGGAATTCAACTAAATCCTCCATACTCTCATAATAAGAGATAGAACCCCCTTTCTTTTCACCAGGGGAAAGGGGGGTATTGAAGTCACCCATAATAATCCAATATTTATCTTTAAACATTTGTCTAAAACTCAAGAGATCCCTCAAAATATTCCTTCATTTACAGACCTTATTGGGAGCATAAATATTAGAAACATACCAAGATTTTTTAGAATCAATTTTCTATGAAACTCATAGACCACATGTCCAGGGGAAGAGAGGATCACAACACTTGAGCACAATTTTTGGATCCCAAAAAGTAACAACACCTCATGAGGCTCCCAAAGATCTACACCCCTCCCAAAATCTTTCCTTCCAAATATACCTACCCACCTCTTTAAATCTATCCATATTCATTTTGGTTTCTTGAATGGCATGAAAATATCGAGTTTATTTTTAAATATAAGATCCTTAGCAATTCTATGTTTACTGGGATTATTCAATCCCCTAATGTTCCAAGAGAGAAGAATCATTTAACATTTCTTATTATGAGGAAAAATATTCCCCAAAGTACTATGAATACTAGCATCCACCTCCTTCCTGGAATTAGTTTCTCTTAATTCCTTATTACTCTTCTTACCCTTAGAAGTTGAATCTTTACCTATACCAGCTATAGAATTAATACGAGTGATAGGTTTTGATTTACTTACTAGTGTCTTAGGAGAAGCATCTATGTCATACATATCAACAACATAATTTGATAAGATCCCAAAAACATTAGCCATAGGAAGGGCCTCTTATTATCTTTAACCAAAATAACTCTTGCCGATAGACGATACCTCATCCAACAAAGGTCCACAAGAAACTTGTAGGGAAAAATCATTTCCTTCTGATTCGTGAATTTCCACATCCTCTATTTCTAGAACCACTTAAAAAAATGGATCCACATTTTCATATTTATATTCTTTGACACTCTGTTGATATCCAAAGCCAACCAATTCCTTGCCAGGGGATTTAAGTTGTTCCGAGGGATCTGCGTCTTTTGCTGCCTCTTGGATTATCAGTTGTTCCTTAGCTTCTACTACTTTTCCATTTTTCTCGACCAATATCCATTCCATAGTATCCTTATTTTTTTTTGGCCTTATTGTCAAATTACAGGTTTGGAGCATGGATTAGCTTTGATTTCTTATTCTTCCTACTGATATATCACACACACCATTGATTGCACACATACACATATTGAACACAGATATAATCAACACACTTCTGATTATATTAACTTATAGTAATCAATACATTCATATTGCATACATATTTTTTACTACAGACTTCTATTACAATCCAATTTACTCTCTTACATTCTATATATTTACCCATAGCTATGCACTCCATTATATAGGAGTTGCACACTAATAACTCACATAACAATCTCTGTTTTATATGCAACCTCTCAACAATTTATTTGGTTGCATATGAAACCAATTCTCCTGAATGGTTTCAACTAATTAACAATACTAATAATAAAACAATTTCATATTGTTTTATTATCTAACTTACTAGCTTACTTAATAACTAATTACCATATAGTAAATACTATTTACTATATGTAATATTACATTCACATTATAATAATATTATCCATGATAATATTATATTCATCATATCTAATGTTCACACTATACAATAGCTCTAACAGGCATTTGGAGATTGGCTAAGGGTTCATTCTTTTTTTTTAAGAGAATAATTTCTATGGTCATGACCCACCAGCTTACATCTTCTGCAAACAAAAGGAGGCAGTTCATAATTACATATTTTCACCCAGACTCCCTCAGAGGTCATTAGTTTGATATTACTTTCCAAACTAGTATCTTGGACCATATTGACATAGAATCTGGCATGAGTAAGTCTAGTCTTTTCCTTTATGACTGGATCTAGAGCAATAGGCTTACCCAAACTTTTTGCAATGCCTATAAGGACTTCTGACTCCCAAAATTCCAAGGGTAAGCTTGGAAGATTGACCTAGACCAGAAACTCAGATACAAAAGTCTCAAAAGGGTTAAAGGTTGATTCCCATTTCTAAACTACCAGATGAGATTTTCCAATGAACCATGGTCCTTCAGTCAAAATCTTTGCCGCATGTTCTTTACTAGGTAGAGAAACTAAGAAGAAACCATTTACATATGTCGAAACTTCAATGGCACCATTAGATGTCCATATCCTCTTGGCCCATCCTCTGAAATAATCAATATTGGGTCTAGAGCCCGGGCATTTTGAAAATAAATCTCCTTCCATTGAGGCTTTAGTTCTTACCATGAGAATCTCAGGGATTTTAAGGGATAAATTACATTTCTCTTTAGACAACTCCATACCATCCAAAATCCCTTTTTCCAGTCTTTTTCCGACCAAACATTCCTACAACGTGGTTACCACCCCATCCTTCTCCTTGTTGTCCTTGGTCTCAACAATCACGTGCTCCTTTACTAGGCTCTGCTCCTTCTCCTCTTGTTGTTCTGTCTCCCCTGCTGTAAGTTCCCACTCATTTCCTGCTTTCAAAAACTTTTCATTTTTCGGCACCTCCATCTCTGTCTCCATCTACATGTAATTTTGATATTTCTAGAATCTATTTGTAATTAAAACAACAAATAACAATATTCAAGAATAGAAAAATAGAAGTTACCATACCATACTCAGTAGTTATCCTTGCTTTCATCATGTTGTATAACCATGATTTCCATTTGGAGATGAAAAAATAAATAGATATGAAGTCAAGGCCTCGGCAACATAGAACTTTTTAGTAGAAAATAATTTCATCAACCAAGTTGACATAAGAGAAACAATCATATGGATCCAAGAAAGACTTTAAAGTGTAATTTTTTTTGTTCTTTTTCTTCTTCTTTTTTCTTTTTTTTTTAATAATTGGTCAGCCAGTAAACTAATTTTCTAACTAATCATTATCCTTTTGAGAAATGTCAACATGATGGAAAATCAGGAAGCAATCTTCCACAATGTCTGCAACATCCAACCAGTTTAGAAAGTTGATTTAGAAATTGAGAAACAATGGTAAACTATTTTGGGAAATGGAATGGTTCAGGGACTTCTTCATTTATTAGGAATGAATGGTTTATTATGAGAGGCTATGGGTATGATCCCAAAATACAAATGGTATGTTGACATTTCAATTAGCATATACTGATTGAGCCAGTATTTTCCTATAATCATGAGAAGGTTTAACATTGACTACAAAATATCAGAGGAACTTTTGGTGGTTCTAGAAGTTGGGAAAATGAATTTTGAACAAAAACTGAGATAGAGAGGGTAGCATGGAATGATTCAGGTACTGAAAATGAGGAGTATGAGAAGAATACATACATGCAACATAAGATTTTATTTTATTTTTAAATAATCTTCAGCATGTTATTTTTTTAGCAACATGCACTCAAACTACGATATCTTAGTCATTTTTCAACAAAAATAAGCGATTCAAAAAGATATGGAAATGTCATATCGTATAGAAAAAGACCCAGAAAATGTTTGAGCTATTTCTGTATGAGATGTGAGTAGTTTGCATCAGAAAATTTTGTTATCAAAATAATCTTCAACATTTATTTATTTTTAGCAGTGTGCAGTAAAACTATGATATCTTGGTCATTTCTCAACGAAAATGAGTGATTCAAAATGATTTGGAAAGCTCAAATTATGTAGAATAAGACTCAAGAATAGTTTGAGCTACTTATTTATGAGCCATGAGTAGTTTTTATCTGGGAAACAATGCTATTTTCACATAAAACTCCTTAAATCAACTAAATCTTTTCTTTGACCTCCTCTACAATGCTCTATTTATTTTTGCATTTTTCCACCCAATCTGCTTGCACTAATAATCCACAGAAATATTTGTCTCTATTATCTTGCAAAAAGTTAGATTTTTCTGTATGTCTTGCATGCATGAACTATTATTTAATCTTTACAGAAGTAACAGCACATACAAACAAAAAATATTCTAGAATAGGAAAACCTCATTGCATGAAAATAATAAACATGAAATGTTTTTTTCCATTTTATTAAGGGGGGTTGCTTTTGGAAATCTCTCGTAGGTTTCTAAATATAATTGCAGAAATAAAATTTAATCAATTTGCAGAAAGGAAATGTTAATCTATTTTGTAGAAAAAAAATATTAATCTATTTGCACAAAATAAAAGTTTAAAGAAACTATCACCAAATACCTCCTGTCACAGAATTTTCCAAGAGGTATTCTATTGTCACTAGAATATTCTTTTAGAAAAATATGAGTCTCCTAATAACACCGCATTCCCCAACAACGGCACCAAAATGATGAGGGTCATCAATCCTCTTCATTAATAAAGTCAATCTAGGGATGGTGTCCAATGGTTGTATGAAAAGGGAGAAAAATATATTTGGAAAACAACTCCTTCAAACACAATCCAAACTTGCAGAAATTAAAAAGTACACTTACCGAAATGGAAAAGCACACTTGCAGAAATCAAAATCACACTTACAGAAATGAAAACACACTTGCATAAAGTAAATTGTTGAATTAAAAACAAATCAAATAAATCTCCTGCAGGTTCACAACAAACTAAATGAAAATGAAGATTACAATACAAGGAAAAATAATAATACAACAAAATGATTATCGCAGAAAAAGGAATAAACATAAACATAAATTATTACAATAAAAATACATAAATACATAGATCCATCTTCCTTGGAATGAGTGGTTAGCTCATTCCTTAGAAGAGGATTTAAATCATACTTCCAAGATATTGATTCAAAACTTAAGAATATTTAAGAGAAAAGAACAGATTTTTCATTGATTGGAAAAATACTACACATAAGAGTGTGGAAGGTTGCATTTATAATTCATGCATCCAACCAACTCCTCTTTTTGAGGAATACAATCTGATGTTCTTTTTATTCTGATTTGCTTAGTCAACACACCAAGAACTAACTACCTATTCTTGGGAAGATTTATTCAAAGCAATAAATCCTAAACAAATTTGACTACAACCGTCCACTTATCATGGAGAATATTTATACAACTCATCCCTTTAATCTAGGAACACAAAGTGGGAGAGTACTTATTCAACATTCCTAATACTGTTCCACTATTTTCTCATCCGTGAAACATAGAGATAAAATGGAGGAGTGCTAAGTCCATGACTTTGAATTCTTCTTGGAACACCACATGCATGCATGACTTTAGATTGCCACATGTTTAGATCTATATTCTTGTTTGATGACTTGGAAGAAAAGAGTGCGTTGAATATTTCGGTGCTCCTTTACATTATTTTGGAACAACCCAAAATACTTTCACTAGCTGGGCGTTTCTGTAGTTGCGTGAAGAATTTCCGTAGATGGGCATTTCTGTAGTTGCATGAATAATTTTTGCAGTTGAGTGTTTCCGTAGTTGCGTGAAGACTTTCAGTAGCTGCAATCTATGAACTTGGAGTAGAGTTTCGTATGACCTATTTTCTACACACTATCCCATTCCACCTTAGAAAAAATATCAGGAAATAACAACAATTAGACTACAAATAGATTTCTAAAGAGATGATAAGATAAATCCTATATTCTATCTTAAATATGCTATTTGTTATTAAAACTACATCTAAATTCACTTGAAAGCTTGATTTTAAGAGAGAGAATAAGAGTGTTATTTGGTGATATAACAAGACATATTTTGGCCTCATCAATAAGTATCATGGGAATTGGTACAACTATCCTCCTATCAAATGGCTTGAATACATCATTCTACTTTTGGAAGTTTGTGCCTCCGCCATGTTGCTTCTAGATCATTCAAACTGTTTGATTTATTTTAGAGCTTCTATTTATTGTAATCTTGAGCTATGATTGACTATTTTATGCATTTATGTTTGACCAGATAGGCATGTTAAACCCTCTTCCTTGGCATCCACAATTTTCTCCACCAGTCATTGGTATATGTAGCTTTGTACCCGTGTCTCTAAAAGTTTTCCATGTTTCATCTTAGACCTCTCGTAAGCATCTAAAGACGAGAATGAGTTTTCATAAAAACATAATTACTTTAAAAAATTTAATTCATGCATGAATCCACATGTACAATGAAGTGTCCATTTAGTTAGGTATTTATATTTTGGAATTTTTTAAGAGATTTAGTAAATTGTATTATTTATGTCTAATATAATCTATGTATTCGTCAGAAGTTGAATAAAGTCTTTTGAGAGTTTTACTTTTTAATACAAATGCTTAGTGTTTTAATTTGTGACAAAAGTAAAAAATTAAAAAGTAATAATTTGATTAGTTGTTAAATGTTAGCTTCATTTAAGTCTGATTGTTTTAAATCAAAGGTCAATGCTATCATTTGTTTTGAGTCAATTAGATTGTCAAGTCCTATTTATATAGTCTAAAACTCTTTTCTGTTAAACATTTTATGTCATCAAGTCATTGTAAAAAGTCCAAAAACTAAAAAAAAATTCCTCATGGATGCATTTTTAGTTGAAACCGATGTCCTAAAAATAAATGATTTCACATTGTGGGGGGAATAATAAACAATGTGGAAATCATTGAGCTTCAAAATTATCATTTATTGAGTTAACAACAACACACTGGAGGACAGAGGCATAAGAGGTTAGAGGTTTAACAATGACCTCTTATCACGCACCAACACTAGGGCCACACAAAGCTATGGTGGTAGTTTGTTTTTTAGTTTTATGTGTTATGGTGTGCTTCATTTTCAGAGTACCTGTATTTTTTCATGTTCATTTCGCAACATATTCCTATATTCAAATTTGTAATAAGTGGGCAGATTATCTTATGTAATCTATTGATGTGTAAATATAGTGGAAATATAAAAATCATAAGGAAAAAGTAGTAGCATGATATTTAGGTTATTGATTGTCATGTAAAACTCATCCTTTGTTGCAGTTGTTAGTAATCCACTGAAAAACTATCCTTTGTTTTGGTTATTGGTTAGTCACTTACAAAACCATCCTCGAGGTTGTTGCTTATCTTGAAAACAAAACCAGCCCAATCATGAGAAAGAAAAGGTGAGGACGTTGCAAAAGAAGTGTCATTTTTTTCTCCCATTTTTGCACTAGGGGGGATGTTAGGAAAATGGTTTAGTGCTCCATGATTATTATGTTTTGTAAATGTAATATTAAATATTACATTAGTGAGTATGTTGTGTGAGTTACAATAACTCAAGTGAAATAAAGGTAAGTTATTGTATGGTTGAGAGATTTGTGGATATATGACTCTCCTTGTTTATAGTAAATACATTTCCTATATAATTATTTTTTACCGTATGAACAATATTATGAAATATATCATTTTTGTTTGTTCAATCTCATCCAAATCAAAAAAAGAGTTAGATTTCTCCAGAGGTATGTCCCAATGAGAAAAGATCCCACACCTTGGGGACGTTCCCATTTTTGCTTTTGAGGTACCCAAGTTTTCCAAACTTTTTGATCTTTCACAAGTTCATGTTTCAATTCCAACATAGCCCATCCATATATTTTTAACAGTAATAGTTTTTTCCCTTAATCATTTTAGATAAGGGATGAATCTAACTAATTTTATCATCTCATTCCAAATTTATCACTAAAATCATGTGAATTTGAAGACTTATCATCTCATTCCAACTTGATTACTTTAATCATAAAATTTTTAACACTTCATCATCTCATTCCTACTTAATCACATTACATGATAACATATTAATCTCAATATATCATAATCCTTGTGCCAACTAGGTCAAAACTGTAATGGAAGTGACCCTCTTACTAACATAGTGATTAATTGGTTATAGGATGAGTATGTTTTCTTACTTAAGTATGATGGGTAAAAGAGAGGTTCCTAGCTAGGTTGTCAAATGTAGGGATCCTATCAAATACCAACCGCACTGTGCAGATACAAAGGTTCTCAGGGAGTATTAGTGTCATAAATATAGAGGATAGTAGTCCTAACCCTATGTTAGTTATAGGTTTACAAGTCCTATAACCAAGATAAAGAGAGGTATCCTACTAGGATTATGAAATAGAGAGAGGGGAAAATTGAGAGGTGGGTAAAGCCAAGGGGTGTAATAATAATAAGACAATGTGATAAACCAAAGCAAACATACATCTACTTTTTCCTATAAAAATGATTAACCAACAATCACAAAGATATACATACAAAATAAGAGACTGAAGAGGGTTAGAAATACATACTTTCACCATGTGTGTGAATACTAATGCATAATCCTCCCAAAGACAATAACATTGAGGGAAAATCACTATGGATGGAGAAGGGGAAGGCTCACCAAGAAGATCTCATGTCCTAACTGACTATGGTGACCCAAATGTAAAAGAGGTAAGCTTTAAGACACCAAAATAGGCTAAGAAGTGTGAAATAGTGCAAGAAAGGTCATATCATGTGCGATTTTTATGTAAGTGTTTTACAAAAGTGGTTGTTATCTCTGAAAAATAGTACCCTCTTATTTTTCATAAATGAATGGATGAGCAATCATTGATTTTGGGTAACATGGGATTATCTCTCAAGTTGTGGGACTTGCTACTTGAGACAAACCTCAATAGAAGGTTGGTTCCTTTACCTAATCCTAATGTTAAACTACTCCCAAGGAAGGAAATGTAGCTATTTAATCCTACACTAACATCCACAAGTACTAAGGAGAGAGGGAAATGCATAAAAATGGAAATTCTAAGCTAAAGAGAGGTGATAACACCAAGAAAGGGGGAAAGACACTCTTAGATTAGTGAAAATGGGAGGAAAATGAAGGAGGAGATGGCAGACATCAGTACCACAGTCCCAAACAACATCCAAACTCTCATTTCCATGGAGCACAACAGAAATAAACCCTGCAAAATGAGAATAAACATGCACAATAGACCAAACATGTAATAGAGAGGCAAGATAATGCAATAAACACAAGATAGGGAAAAGAATAGCCACAAAACATGAATTTTATTGCTTCAAATAGATGCATAGTCTATTACAATGGAGTAAGGAAAGAATCACCCTACAAATGTCCAAATATGAGGCTTGGAACTCAAAATACATATGCAACACTTAGAGAAGGATGCACTAGAAATACAAGAGGTTCCAACCACTACAAATGAGCATCCTTTTACAATTTATAGAAAATGGGAAAGAGAGAGGAGGGAAAAGTAAGGGAAACTCATATTTTCCCTTTCAACCACTAACAACATGTATTAAATGTCTAAAAATAGGTATAGGAACCAATCCTAGACCAGTCCTCTATGATACATTGTGTGTAGGAGAAGTAATGGACACCATACTTGATCAAATTTGGTGGTTGAGCTACCTAGAACTACATCTTTTAAAGTTGAAATGTATTTCCTATTTTTCACCTACCTGCCCTCACCTAAATTAAGAAATCCAAGTTTTTTGGTGTAGTACATGCCGAGATATTTCCAACAGTACCAAGTTTGTGAAATTTGGAGTAACAGAGTGAAATATATGGTCATTTGAAGTTTAGGGGTTCGGGAAGGTCACAACTGGTTCCATGCACGACTCCACAAATTGCATTAACCCTTTAATTCCAAGGGTGGTTGCATCATCCGATTGGGTAACTCATGGAACTGTGGAACTATTTTTTTGTGCTTATCGGTCCTTACTTTATCACATGTCTATTTTTTTCTTCTCTCTATGCTCTGTCTGCATCACCACATTGTTCCCCTGTTCCATTAGTTGTCCTACCGGTTGATTCAAAGAAATTTTGATTTGATTGAACATTTTTCCCACTCCCTTAGTTCCTAAAACTCCTACTTCACCCACATCATTATTCCTCCACTCTCATGATTTAGCTGACTTGTCTGATTGGAGAACTCGTGACTCAATGGAATGTTCCATTTATTTCATCAGGGCTTGCTTCGCCTACATTACATTGTCTTCACTTAGTCGTCGGTCTAAATGGCTATGTGAGGAACTCAAGTCACCGAGGAAATTTTCCTCCAGTTCTTAAAAAGTTTGATTCACTTTCAAAACTATCCCAACTCCTTGTCTGAGGCTGGTGCGGAAATGCGGGGAACACAAGGAACACGGGAACTGTTATGTCTACTCCTCTAATGCCTGATTTAGCCGATTTGACTCCAAAAGACCCATTTTTATTTTTTTGTTAAGTATGGAACTAAATTAGACAAAGAGGATATGAATGTCCCTAACATAGATTTTCTCCTTTTTTATTAGCTTACCTTGTCCAAATCCAAATGAAAATGTGAGTTATCAAAATAAGCCTAAGAGTGGGTATTTTGGATGACAGTAGTTCTCTACTAAGAAATCATGGGGGTATAAATACTCAACACCATCACCCACAAGTGATGTCATCGGCTATGAAAAATATGAAATAGGCGTCATTTCCCATGGGTGATGGCATCGTCCTTGGGGGAAACCCCAAGGTCATGGGATGAAATCATGAGGAATGGAGACCATAGAATAAATGGGGATGCATGAAAAAAGACCAGAGTGACTGAAAGTAGGGCTAATAATGTGTAATAAGAAGAAAAGAGTACACATGATGGGAGAAGTAGATATAATGAGTGCAATGAGTGAGAAAGGGGAAGAAACAAGGAAATTATTTTGCGACTATGGATAATAGCGACATCTCTCAAATGTTTTTGTCTAGCCCACATGACGAATCCCAATCATCCCCCAATCCTAACAATCTCGTTAAAGCACTCGCTCAGGAGTAGAATGCATGAGAATCTCCTACACAAAAGAAACAATTAGTAATCATAAAAAATATGGTGTATACATATGCCCTACCCAAAGATCATTGTGTGTCATAATAGTGAAACACAAGATGATCTATGGAAAAATATTTATGTCACACAAAATCAAAAGGAAATGTTGAAGTTAAAGTGTTGAAATAGAAGTTCTAAAAAGAATGTTAAATGAAATATACCTTCCTAATTATACGTAACTACTAGTGTCACTCTAATTTCCTATGGAGGGCACAACAATTACTTAGAATCTTGAATAAGTAAGTGTAGTCTTTGTTATTCACTCAAGTGTTATGTGTGTTAGCATTTCATTTAGTCTGAACTAAATGCTCACCTAAAGCGCACACAGCTATCAGGTCCCTCATTTGTATTTTCTCTTTAATATGTTAGCATGCATATTAATAATAACAATTGTCCAAATAATCATTCGATTATAAACCATCACATACATCTCATCATGGAAACACATATAATAAGGAAACAAAATAGATTAGATAATAACCAATATCAATTACACCATGATTTGTCTATATTTAGACATATCAATTATCATAATCCATCCACCATATTCCATTATAACAAAAGTATACATAACTAAAGTTGGATACATAACAACCAGTATACCAGAGCGTTGGACCATATGCACAAATATCAAACCCTGGACCTAATAACATAATTCCTCTAACTTATCACGTTCTCTATTACACCCTCTATCACAAAGCAATACAACAGATATATATAGGGGTGGGTACTTACCTTTCACTTCCCATGAACTCTCCTAATAATATGTGTGCTCTAAAACAAACTACATGCATGTTTTTCCACAACAACTAATAATATATTATCCTATAAATAAATATGCTTTAATCTTATTGATATCCTTCATGCGTGTGCTTGATCTACATATTCATTCTCCAAAAATATCATGTACTTTCCTATCAAGTCATCATGCTTTATCTTTTTGCTTGGTTGCCACTCCATCATGTTTTTCTATCTTTATCCCACGATTAGCAAATCAGCTAAGTGTTGAATTTTGTATTCCTAGGCACAAACCTCTTGCCCGTTGTTTCCATCTTTCCTTTGTTTTCCTCCATGCATCCCTTGCTTTCCCCAATCCTATGTGTTCCTTTCATACTTAGGCACCCTATCACTTAACATTACCCCACACTAAATACATTGCATGTCCTCGACAATGGGGTTTACCCGACTTATCCCTCCAAAGAATGAATGAATACAAAATTTCAAAGAATGTATATGAATGTACACCAATAAAAGAAAGAATACTCAAGCACACTTACTCCTTAGATATATGCAACAACTCAGGAATTCTTTATTAATGGTGCCTTTTATCTCTTACGACTTAGTCAATTCCTTAACTATTGCACCTGGCACCGCTCCAAAAATATTTGACACCTACTAGGAATCCATGTTCTCTCCCTTCTCCTTGATCTCTCTAACAATTCCTACAAGGCCTGAAATTACCCCCTCAAAATCATCCATACTTCAGGAAACCAATGACCCGAGATCCTTTATTCTGGTCTCAAAAGTATGTCAAACCGTTTTGAGTGTGTCGCACCTCTTTGCAATTTTGGCTATCTTCTCCTCTCGCCCAATTTTTTCTTCCTTTTTGGCTGTGAGAACTTTATTCTCTTTATTAATGGTATATGCCTTAAGGATATGGTCAGGGTCTTGGCAGTTTTTCAGTGTCCAGCTTGCCTTCTTCAATTCATCCGTTAAGGTCATATACATAGCATCATACTCAACAATTTTATGTGCAACTGCCACTCTATTCTTTTTCTAGATTGTTTCCATGTCTTGTGTTGAAGGCCCTCATGTAGAATTTTTTTCCTCAAGAAACATCCCTACTAGCTCTTCCAGGTAATGCAACACAGATGGATATTGGTCCTTAGCCTTCTCCACCAAGTCCTAGCACTTTTCAGTAATGGAATTTGAAATCTTCTCATCCTTTGCAAATGTATACTTCACACATTTTTCTACCTTGTCCCATAACTTAGTTAACTATTTCACTTCCTCCTCTTTATTCTTCTTGTCCTCAATCATTACCTTGAGGTTGTCCCCCTTGTCCAATTTTTTGTGAACCACTTTTGTCGCCATTTTTGTTAAGGCATTACTAGCATGTTCATTGGTGATTTTAGTGGGCCTTACAGTCACATGGGTTACATGAGGTGCCATATTCATTATGTTCCTTACACAAGCTTCATCGTTTATGTCAAACTCAGGCTCATCCGTGTGTGTCTACATGCTTCAAGAAAGCATCTTCCTTTTGCACATATTCGCACCTTCTGGATCAATCATCTCTCATCCATAAATATTTTCTGTTACGACTGTACTCTGAAATCTTACGCGTATTATCTTACTAGGATCATCAATATACCCAATCTCTGGGGTATGCAAAATTTATTCTTTCCTTCTACCTCTAGTGTGCCTACCTATGGGTATCCAAGTTTCAGCACCTAAATGCATGCCTCCTTTCTCACGAGAAGCTCCCCCATGATCCTCGAATGCTTCATCCTCATTCCTTTCTTTTTTTTCATCCTCTCTAGTGGGGCCTTCTTCATGATCACTTGGTACCTCTGCACCACGATGTGTATCATCATCCTTTGGCTCTTCCTCATCTTCCACATTATGGATGACTAGGGTCTCTATATTGCATGCAACCTCCTCTAATAATCTCTCCTCATCACTGTCATGTTTTTGAATTAACTTACACCTCTTCTTATTTTTAAACTATGGGCTCAACTTGGTTGGCATAATTATTGGTGATATTTGTACAATCTCAAAATTTCTTATACCACTATCTATGTGTTTTTGCTTCTTCCTTCTTCAGTAGCCTTGGTTAAGTGTGCCACTTTCCTCCTTCTTTGTCTCCTCCTCCTTAGTATCATTCTTTATTTCTTCCTCTTCCCGGCTTAGAGGAGTATCCTCATACATCCTCTTAATGCCTACAATCTGCTTTCCTTTGGGAGGCCTTGGAAGTTTCATATCCTCACCACCAACGTACTTCCCATCATATAACCTAGGCCTTAGGTACACATAGACACACACAAATTCTATCTTCCCAATTTCCATGGTCTCAAGAGTAATGTTAATATCATCTGACTCCATCGTTTCTTCATTAGTTGTAGTCTAGTTGGTTAGGATACTCATCTCTCACCCGAGAGACCTAGGTTAAAGTCCCAATAACGGAACCAAAATGTAGTCTTTGTTATTCACTCAAGTGTTATGCACGTTGGCACTTCATTCAGTCTGAACTGAATTCTCACCTGAAGTGTATACAGCTACTAGGTCCCTCCTTTATATTTTCTCATCAAGATGTTAGCATGCATGTTCATAATAACAATTATCCAAATAATCATTTGATTATAAACCATCACATGCATTTCACCATGGAAACACATATAATAAGGAAACATAACAGATCAGATAATAACCAATATCAATTACACCATGAGTTCTCCATATTCAGAAATATCAATGATCATAATCCATCCACCATATTCCATTATAACAAAAGTATTACATAACTGAAGTTGAATACATAACAACCAGTATACGAGAGCGA
Organism: Taxus chinensis; assembly: GCA_019776745.2. Classification (NCBI taxonomy): domain Eukaryota; kingdom Viridiplantae; phylum Streptophyta; class Pinopsida; order Cupressales; family Taxaceae; genus Taxus; species Taxus chinensis. The sequence continues at coordinate 76,807,720 of CM034149.1, forward strand.
TGGACCATGTGCACAAATATCAAACCCTGGACCTAGAAAACATAATTCCTCTAACTTATCACATTCTCTAATATTCCCTCTATCACAAAGGCATAAAACAAATATATATAGGGGTGAGTACTTTCCCTTCACCGCACATGCACTCTCCTAATAATATGAGTGCTCTAAAATATACTACATGCATGCTTTTCCACAACAACTAATAATATATTATCTTATAAATAAATTTTCTTTAATCCTATTAATAACCTTCATACATGTGCTTGTTTTGCATATTCATTCTCCAAAAATAGTCTTTACTTGGCTGCCAATCATCATGTTTTATCTCTTTGTTTGGTCGTTACTCCATCCTATTTTTCTATTTTTAGCCCACAATTATCAAAACCGGCTAAGTCATTAATTATGTCTTCCTAGGTGAGAACCTCTTGTGCATTGTTTCCATATTGCCTACATGCACATCCCTTACATGCCCCAATCCTCTGTATTAATTTCGAACTTAGGCACCTTGTCATTCAACAACAAGACTGAAAAGAAAAACTATAATATAATCGGTAAAATAAGACATAAATCACTTATCTCAATCATACCCCAATCCTGACATACCCCTTACGGAACCCTCTTAGGAGGAGAATGCATCAGTGAACCTTGCACAAAAGAAAAATTGATTAGTAAGTATAAAAATATGGTGTATACATATGCCCTAACTAATATCATCACATGTCACAATAGTGAAACACGAGATGGTCTATAGAAAAACATCTAAACATCTATGCAACATGAAATCAAAAGGAAATGTTGAAAGTAAAGTGTTGAAATAGAAGTGTTAAAAAGAATGCTAAATTAAATATACCTACCTCATTATTACCTGTCAACGTCACTTGGCTTTCCTGTGGTGGGTGCAACAATTGCTTGGAACTTTGAATCAGAAAGATGAAAAAAATACTAGAAGATAATCAGTAAAATAAGACATAAATCACCTAGCTAAAAAGGTCTTGGGAGGGATGATATTCAAGTGGAAAATGACAACATTGAAGAGCACAAAAAACTAATTGGTACATGTTATAAGAATGATAAAATATGATAAAATTCGCTAACCAAAATACAATGTCATGGAGCTAGCAGGCTTGAAGAGATATATAGATGACCAAAGTATCTAAGGTAGGAATTTATTACCGTATAAACCAAAGTGGGAAGGATATACCCAAATAGGGTATAAATGTGACAAAGTAGTTAATTCAGAGATGTTTGCATAGAAGATGTCTATGTACAAGTGGATAAGTGAAAAGATCAAGAGTAGAACTTTTTGAGAAAATGAGCATTGGTCAGTTCTTTGAAAATGTGGCCCTCATTTGTTTGCAGATGATAGGTACTAGGACTTAGAATGTCCTTGATGAGATAATACCCCCACCACTTTTGAGCATATTTACCTTCATTATCATGGGTGTAATATAACTTTAAGACTAGGTCACTTGCTTCAAAGTTATGAGGTTTAACAAGATTGTTGCTAAATCGCTTAAATAATGTAAATTTGAACATTTATCATCTCATTCCAAATTAATTATGTTAATCATAAAAATTTGAACACTTCATCATCCCATTCCTACGTAATCACATTACACAATAGCATTTAAACCTCAATATATCATGATCCTTGTGTTAATAGGGGAGACACTATAATGGAAGTGACCCTCTTAGTAACATAATGATCAATTGGTTGTAGGATGAGTATGTTTCCTTGTTTTTCCTTCCTCTCTCCTCCTTTTTGAATTCAAAAATTCCAAAAAAATCCTCTAATTACATGCTTACTAGCCCAAGTCAGACATGCTTCTTTAATTTATCTCGGAACTGCTTCTATGACTCTAAAGGTTTTCACTAAATAAAAAAGCTAATGCCACTTTGGTTGATTGGTGTGGTCCACGGTAGCATAGAAACCCCAATATATCATGATCCTTATGCCAATATGGGTGAAAACACAATGGAAGTGGTCCTCTCAATAACATCATGGTTGATTGGTTGCAAGATGGGCATGCTTACTTGTTTGAGCTTTATCTTTTCTTCTTTATGGCTTTAAACTGATTAAATATAAATTAAATTAAACTTTAATTTCAAAGAAAATACTATAAAAAATGATATTCTGATACTTATGTATAATATACACAAGTAATAAGCATTCACTAAGGTAAAACACTAAGCAAATGAGAGGGGAAGATGACTTAGTTGATTTTACGCAACCTGCGAGTGATCTGGACTAAATATTTGCTAGGTCTGGCTAGAAATAGTTTCAAACATGCTTGATGAGGCTTCATAACCCTAGAAATGTGTAGGAAAGAAGCACCTGCATGAGGATAAGAATGCCCCAGGTGCTAGTGACAGATATGGGCGCCTGTATTTTTTTTTATGCCTAGAACCTAATCTTTTCTCAGTCAGAGGAGCTTCACTATTAGTCTCTCTTTACCACTCTAATTTTCCATTTAAATTTTCACTCGTACTTGCAACCTGTAAAACAAATGTACACCTATGCATGCTCACAAACCACATCAAATCTAATAAAAAAATATGCAGAATGGGGATTCGAACTTGTTAGGGTTAGACCATATAGGTTGTATAGCTATAAATCAGATCTAAGCATACAAGTAATGAACACGAAAATAAAACCAAAAGAAACAATACAAGGATATAATGTGGTTCACCCAATGTGGGCTACGTCCACCAAGAAACAACCAATATATTATTCCAGAGGATATATAATTGAATATTTGCAATCTTCCACACCTCACACAATGTACAGTACATTTCCTCTTACAAGCTTCTTTGAGCTCTCTCCAAGAATTCTTTCCTACAATTTATTCAATCTTAATTCTATCCTCTAACCCTAGTTTTCTAGCTTATATAAGCATATACAAACTTAGGGCACTTTAGTTATGTAATTACAACCCTTAGATCATCTTTTAATCAAAGGTTGGATCTAATCTTGTGTTCTAAATAAAAAAAATTCACACACAGGTAACCGATGTCGATTTGTCCCAACTGATGTTAGTTAGTCTATTAGGTGACCGATGCTAGTCAGCTGACTAATGTCTGTTACTGTGTAAACATGTAAGTTGTAAACAAGCTATTTGTGAAGCAATTCAGCTCCACATATCAACAATATCCTGCTTGGAGATAAAAAATTTCACTGTAATGTACAACTCCATCCTTGGATCCTCTTCCTTGGCTTTGTTTCTCCCTCTTTAAGTATCAAAATTGAAGACCTACAAAAGTGGAGTATAGCTCCAACTTCTCCTTTTCCAACAACTTTGTTAGCATATCCGCAGGGTTCTCATTTGTATGAATTTTCTCTAGCTTCAGTTTCCCATCCTCCAACACCTGCCATATGAAGTGATATCTGAACTGAATGCATTTCGTTCTTGAATGAAATGTTGAGTTATTTTCTAGATGAATCATACTTTGACTATCACCGTACAAACTGCAATCCTCTTGCTCCTTTCCTAACTCTTCCATGAACTTTCTCATCCATATCATCTCTTTGCTAGCCTCTATAACTACAACATACTTGGCCTCTATAGTATACAAGGCCAGAACCTTCTGCAATCTTGAAATCTAACTAATTGTCATCCCACCTATTGTGAATACATATTCAGTGGTGCTCCTCCTACCATCCAAATCTCCAACCATATATGAATCAACATAGTCACATAAATAAGTATTTGATCCTCTATAACATAATTGCATGCTGGAAGTCCCTCTCAAATATCTAAGTATCCATTGGATTGCTTTTCAATGCTCTTTACCTGGATTGGCCATAAATCTACTCACAACTCCCACTACTTTTGCAATGTCTGGTCTGGTATAAACCATAACATACATAAGACTTCCAACTGTTGAATCATATGGAACCTGTGCCATGTACCCAACCTCCTCATGTGATGTAGGACACTGATATTTTCTCAATTTAAAGTGTCCAACCATAGGTGTACTTATAGGTTTTGCATTCTACATTTTAAATATTTTCAACACCTTATTGATATAATCTTCCTGAGATAAATACAATTTTATGTTCTTCCTGTCTCTATGAATTTATATGCCAAGGATTTTCTTTACAGCTCCCAAATCCTTCATTGCAAATGTGTGAGATAACTTTTCTTCAAGCTCACCAATGTCTTGCATACTAAATCCTACAATAAACATATCATCCACATACAGTAACAAAATAATATAGCTCACATTTTCAAGCTTCTTGAAATAAACACAATGGTCATATTCACATCTCATATAACAATTCTCATGCATAAAACTATCAAAGCTCATATACCATTTCCTTGGAGCTGTCTTGAGACCATACAAGATCTTTTTCAACCTGCACACAAATTTCTCCTTACCCCTAACTTCATACCCAAACGGTTGTTGCATATAAATATCTTCCTCCAAATCACCGTTAAGGAAATTCATCTTAACATCAAGTTGTTGTAAATTCAAATCTTCTGTTGGAACTAAACTTAGAATAGTACAAATGGAAGTCATCAAAACTATAGGAGAAAATATCTCACCAAACTCAATACATGTTTTATGTGCAAATCTTTTTACCACAAGCCTTGCTTTGTATCTTTTATGTCCACCCTCTTCTTCCTTGATCCTATAAAACCATTTGTTTTGTAATAATCTCTTACCTGCTGGAAACTTGACTAAATCCCATGTATTATTCTTTTCTAATGATTCAATCTCCTCATTCATGTCATGTTCCCACTCCACATGGGTATCCTGCTACATTGCTTCTTAAAAACTCTCGAGTTCACCATTATCATTCAATAATAAATAAAATAATGGAGTACATATTTTTGGAGGTTTACTTACCCTTTGGGACCTTCTCACATAAATATGGGGTGTTTGGGGCTCAGTCTATGTCTGTTGCACATTTGTATCAATTTCTGATAGTGACTGATGCCGGTCACTTGTAGCCGAATCCAATTTTCCTATAGCCAACATCGGTTCACCTAACTAACACTGATCCTGCTCTTGCCAAGACCAATTACCTTGACCGGCACCAATTCCTGTAGTACTGATGACGGTACATGTGTGTGATTGTTTTAAATCCGAGAATGCATTTTCTTCAATAAAATTTTCACTTGGTTCATTCTTGGGTATCAAAACCTAATCATTGTACATTCTCTTTTCATTCTAATCAATGTTATAACTCCTAACAATCTTAGTATCCTCTAAATCCCAAAAAAGGAATATGAAATCACCAGAACCATAACCAATGAAAGTGCATCTCTTGGATTTAGTATCCAATTTCTTCCTATTTTCTTTATCACCATGCAAAAAAAACTTTTGAACCAAATAATCTAAGAAAATAAAGATCTACCTCTTTTCCAGTCCAAGCTTCTTTTGGTATTCCACCATCCAGTGCACTTGAAGGCCCAAGGTTAATTAAATATACCACCATATCTATTGTTTTGGCCTAAAATTCCAAGGGTAAACCAACATGTATCCTCATGCTTCTTACACATTCCATGATAGTTTTGTTCATTCTTTTAGCCACTCCATTCTACTGTGGAGTTATAGGAACTATTTTTTCTCTGTGTATTCCATTCACTGAGCAGTAATCATTAAAAAACTTACTACAATATTCACCACCATTGTCAGATCTAAGGCACTTTAACATTAAATTTATTTCATTTTCTACAAGGTCTTTCCATCTTTTTAAAGTCTCAAAAGCATCAAATTTATGCTTAATACAATAAAATCATACCTTTCTTGTGGCATCATCAATGAAAGTCACATAGTATTGGGATCCTCCATAAGAAGCTGTGCGGGCTGGTCCCCACACATCTGAGTGCACAAGATCAAATTTGTGTTCCTTCTTTGTTGACCCAAATTTAAGAAATCTCGCTTTATTTTTTATTTCCAAATATACAATGCTCACATAAATCAAGATCTACATCTTTCAAATCTGATAACTTACCCTTAGCCTTTAAGATTTGCATTCCCTTTTTATTCATATGGCCTAGCCGATTATGCCACATGCTTGCATCTAAATATGAAGTAGATAAATCAGAAAAAGAAATTAGTAATACAAGTAGAAAAATACAATGTTCCTACCTTCTTTCCTCTTGCAACAACAATAGCTCCCTTTGAAATTTTCCAAGAATTGGTTGTGAATGTAACCATGCAACCATCTTCACCTAGTTGTCCTGCAGACATTAGATTTCTCCTGAGGTTTGGCACATGCCTCACATATTTCAATATCCATGTATTTTCATTCTGTAATTTAAGATGAACTTCACCTTTACTAGTAATCATTCATGGTTCATCATTTCCTAAATAAACATGTCCAAAATTACCCTGGACATAATTTTTAAAATAGCCCTTATTAGGGGTAGCATGGAAAGAAGATCCTCAATCTAAAACCCATGATTCTATTTTATTATCCAAGGAGATAATAAGGGCATCATGCATTACCTCAGAAGATGCAACATTTTCCTCTTTACCTTTCTCTAGTACATTATCTTTGTTTTCCTTGAACCAACCATCCTTCTTTACATGTCCTTTCTTTCCACAATTCTAGCAAGTTATTCCTCTACCTCTCGATTTAGATCTACCATTCTTTGACTTTGATCTACCATTATTCTTGTTCTTGGATTTCTCATTTTTTCTCCCCCTTCTTTCTATATTCCAAGCATTTCCAGATGATGACTCTCCTATAATTTTCCTACTTATTTTTTAATTCATGATTATACCAATCACGTCATCAAACTTCAAAATATTAGTATTAAATGTTGCATTACTAACTACCATTACCAAATTATCTCAACTATCTGGAAAAGAACACAAGAATAAAAATGATTTCACTTCATCCTCAAAAGGGATATTAGCCAATTTTAATTGATTTACAATAGAATGGAAATCATTCAAATTATTAGACATAGATCCACCTTCTAGCATTTTAGAATTAAATAATTTCTTCATCAAATAAATCTTATTCAATGAACTTGGTTTTTCATATAAATTAGCTAATTTTTTCATCAAATTTACCGTGGTTACTTTTATTATATTCAAAGCTACATATGCTGTCAGACTCAATCTTATAGATCCTAGAGCCTTTCTGTCAAGAATATTCTAATCTTCATTCTTTATAGGCCTTGCCTTCTCATCTAATGGTAAGTATAAATCTCTCTGATACAGATAATCCTCCACCTGCATCTTCCATAATTGATAATTATAGTTGTCAAACTTCTCCACTTTGTATTTACTATCTTCTGTCATTGTTGTGCTCCCACTCAATCGGAAATCCCTTTGTGAGTAAATTTTTCAACACACAAAACCCTCAAACAAATATTTGATACCAATTATTGGGGTTAGACAATATAGGTTGTACAGATATAAATCAAATCTAAGCATACAAACAATGAACAAAAAAATAAAACTAGAAGAAACAATACAAGGATATAACTTGGTTCACCCAGTGTGGGCTACGTCCATAAAGAAACAACCAATATATTATTCCAAAGGATATATAATTGAAGATATGCAATCTTCCACACCTCACATAATATACAATACTTTTCCTCTTAGAATCTTATTTGAGCTCTCTCTAAAAATTCTTTATTACAATTCATTCAATCTTAATTATATCCTCTATTCCTAGTTTTCTAGCTTATATAAGCATATACAAACTTAGGGCACTTTAGCTATACAATTACAACCCTTAGATCACCTTTTAATCAAAGGTTAAGTCTAATCCTGCACTCTAAATAAAAACATTTCACGCACAGGTAACTGATATCAGTTACCCCAACTAATGCCAGTCACACCAACCGATGTCAGCTACCCCAACCAATGCCAATTTTTCCTAACCGATGCTAGTTAGTCTGTTAGGTGACCGACGCCGGTCAGCCAACCGATGTCGGTTACTATGTAAACCCGCAAGTTGTAAACAAGCTATTTGTGAAGCAATTCAACTACACATCTCAATAAAACGGTAATCACCCAAAGAGTGAACTTATGACTGATTGATGCACTATATCTCAGATTCCATGTAGTTATTTGTGCTTGTGTGTGAAATGATGCCCTAGGTTGTCCTTGTGTAATTTACACGATGAAAGCAAGATAGATGTAGATTATATCAAGTATACAAGTTGTGTGTAATGAAATAGAATGAACTCCCCTCCTATGATGTGTATGCAAAATAATGCAACCCTTATCCCTAGCATGGATGTGTTAGATGTATCCTTATAATGCTCTTATGCCTTTGTGGAAGCTTATGTGGTGATAGATAATGCTTATAGTGTTTGGCCCCTTGTTTGAAAGAAGTGACTAAGTATATATATGATTCCCTTGTTTGAATTTTGTAATTGACAACTGAAAGGCTAACCCAAAGTATTAAAAGGTGACCAAGAAGTGAAAAGGACCCAAAAGAGTAAGAAAAAGAAAGAGAAGGATAGGGGTGCCCATAAGGGATAGGAGCTCCTGGGTGCTTCTATCCTAGTTGGGCACTAGTGTCCGAGGTCATCAAAATATAAATCAGTAAAGTGCTGATAGAGCTATGAGCTATAGGATGTGTAAATCCAGTAAAGTGTGGAAAATAAAGCAATCAAAAGGCCAAAAGGAGTTATCAACCACTAGTTTGATTTCTTAGGAATCATGTATACATTATTATGTTTTAGGACCTAGAAATATACCCAAGAGCATAGATTTTGTGTCTACATTTTCCCCCACTATATGTTGTTGAGTGCCTACTCGATATCATAAAGTAGATAGAAGATGTGTTCCTTGTAAACCAAAGAAAAGTGTAGCCAATAGCGTGTCAAGTGGACAAGTAGTTATATGAAGTGTGAAGTGATCGTAATGTGAAGCATGACAAATAGGAAAGGGAGGTAGACCCTAGGGGTGAAGAGTATGCATAGTAACATGCTACTGGAGCTTGTGCTTGTAGATGTGATCTACTTCTTGTAAGGATGGACCTACAAAAGAAGAGCCAAAGAGTAGTTAAGGTCTTGTATGTGAAAAATCAAAGTATATAAATGTAGTAATTAAGGAAAGAGTGCACCTGATGTATGAGAGGGTAAAGGATAGAAATTTTTCTTGTTTTCTTGGAGATGTTGTGGATTTGGGCATCCTACCACCAAGGGTGAGGTATTTGGGCAATATCATGTTAAAAGCAAGTTTTTTGGGAGATCTCACGCTAAGGATGAGTTTTTTTGGGTAATTTCATGTTAAGAGAAGAGTGTTGGGGAGAGAGGTATGTTTTTATCTCCATCTGTGATTCTTTTCAGATGATAAGTTCTACATCAGATTAACATGTCCCAATTTTTAACCGAATTGTAGCCAATTGAATTAATTATGTAACTAAAGGTAAGTGCCTGATACGGTAGATCCATATTATAAACTACTGGAAACTGTGTTGAACCGATAAATTGTTTGTTTTTTCCCTCAAGACACAAGTGCTCATGTGGGACACAAGCACCCACCATTCCTATCTATTATTAGGTGCTAGTGTCTGCTCTATGTTTGTGATCTAAGTCTGATTCTGGACCACTCTATAATTGTGTGCGTCTGCCAATTTTTGTACTATGTTGTTTTGGTCTAGAGCTCTGTGTTATTGGAAGGGTGATTTGTTCACCCAATAGTTTCCCCCCTCATTTGGGGTGCATGTGATGAATGTAGGAGGAGAAATCCCAAACGAGAGGACCTAAAACTGATATGATTGGATACTTGCAGGGGGTAGGGGAAGTGCATGGTAGAAACCAAGGCACATGTAAACAACATATACTAGAAAGCAAGTGTTAGTGTAAAAGAGATAATATGAAATAGAATACAATGTATCAAGCAATTATGAATACAAGAGGGACCACAAAAATTGGCTTGAATACATGGGACATCACTCACAATGTCACAAGACAATCAAGGCCAAAGCAATCATAAGAAAACAATGATCAAGAAAGACATAGAGCATAGCCTGCAAACAATAGAAAGCAAGAAGTGATAGATAGTCATGGTTGTATAAAGTCCTTCAAGGAAAATGCTACACATGAAGCACATATTAACATGTTAGAAACATAAATAGTAGGTCAAAGCATGTATATAGAAGTGAAAAGTAAGTGGCAAGAAGTAGAAAATATTGTAACAATAGGACATGTAAGTGTGGAGTATGATAGTAACAAAGGTAGATGCCCTCAGGAGCCTCGATGTGACTAGTAAAGAGCAGTGTCAAGCATCATGCATCATGTACGAATATGTAAAATTCCTACATTCACCTTAAGATACCATGTGAATGTACATGTGTGTATAGAAAAAAATAATAACATACTAAGTATCCAGCTAGCATAGGAAACAAAGTGCAACTTGTAAGTAGTATAAGCTAACAAGAGCAAATACAACGAATATAGGTAGATGTCATGTAAATGTGATGGTGTGTTGCGATATGGAATATGTGTAGATGAGGGGATTAGTTTTTCTCCCTAGCATATGTGTGTGACATGAGGTTCATTTAGGAATTGCACCCTTAATAGTCAAGTATGAACCATATAACTAGAGTGCATCATCGGGTAACAGAGGTATTGTATGTGATTGAGTGTAGATGTGAGGAAATTATTTATTATGAAGCACAAAGCGTGAAGTGTAGTATACAAGATATGAGTAGATGATAGATATTTCCAATAATGATGGAGGGGGGAGAAAGTGTGATGCCCCCAAGTGTATGAGTAAGGTTCATTTAATGCCCTCAACAATCATGCATGAACCTTGAGAACATGAGTGCATCATTAGATAACGAGGTAGAGTATGTAGTAGAAATATTGTCTTGTATAGATAGGAATAAGTAATGGTATAAGAAGCAAGTGGGGAGGGGGTAATTCTGATGCCCCCTAAGTGTGTATATCAGGAGCTACTGGCAAATAGATGTGATCATTATGAGCAAGAATATCCAGAGTATGTATAGTGTATAGTATGTGTATCATGAATATAAGGATCCACAAGTAAACATGAGGAGAAAAGTATGTATGGATTGACATAAGAGCAGAAAGGGAATCTAGGAGCATAGATAGATGTAGCAAGGTGTGCTCATAGTGTAGATAAGGGAAAGTGCTACTATAAATATTGACTTGAAGTATAAAACAAAAGTTGTGTATGTGAGTAGTATGGATAGGCAACTACTGATTAGAACATGCAACTATGGGGCACGAAGTTTGATACCCCCCAAAGGTGCAAGTGATGGATATCTATTCGATGATGGGAGAGAAACCATGCCATAGTGGCAGATGTGGAAATGTGTCATGATGATCATATTTGTTAGAGTAAGATGTAGCATTGAGAACAAATGGGAAACACTTTTTGTGATTGTAAGGGGGGAAATGGTCGTAAGTCCCTGTGTGTTCTAATAGAGCATCATCAATAAGGAATGTATCCAATTCAGGCTAAGTGGGAGATGCGGGATCACTAATAAGCTTAGGGTATAGTAGAGGAATCTTATGAGTGTGTGAAGTAGTGTAAACCTCAAAAGAATATATGGCAGGAATAAAAACAGCAAGCGGAGGGAGATAATTGATGCTAAGTTTGGTGGATTGCATAGGAATGGAAAGAGTCTCTATGACCCTCTTTCCATCTTTTCCTAATCTATTTTTGGTGAAACCGTAATGAAGCATATATTGGTACCCAGGACCATATTTTGTGAAATTAGGAGGAGATGTAGCAGAAGGGGCTTCAATTGAATGATCAATAGTGTTGTAAAAGGAAAATGGGGAGGGATCTGCTAAGGCCTCATATACCACACCTTGGTATAAGAATTTAATACGAATATGAAATATTGAAGGAATTTCATGCATGGCATGGATCCAAGGCCAACCGATAAGGATATTATCATTAATATTATTAGGCATTACATGGCATGGGCCGAGAAAAGTGCATAGCCCAATAGAAATGGGAAGTGTGATTGTACCTAATACCTTTTTAGGAATATTATCAAAGATGCAAATACAAATATAGGAGGGAGTTAAGGAGGCTTCAGAAAGGACAATTTACTAAAGGAATAATATATTACAAATGTTAAGACTGGATCCATTATCAACTAAAGATTGTTTAACCCCTATATTATGGATGTAAACTTGAATATAAATGGGTGCATCATTATCTAAAATAGATTGAGAAGAAATTTCAAAAGATGTAAAGCTAATATGCAATAATAAGATCCATTGTTCAAATAAGGATATGAGTGGTTGATCACGAGTTGAGTTCACCAAATGATTTAATATAAATTAAATTAAACCTTAATTTCATAGTAACTACTATAACAAATTATATTATGATAATTATGTACAATATGCACAAGTAATAAACATTCACTAATGTAAAACCCTAAGTAAATGAGAGGGGAAGATGACTTAGTTGATTTTACGCAACCTAGGAGTGATATAGACTGAATATATGTTGGATCTAGCTAGAAATAGCATCAAACAAGCTCGATAAGGTTTGAAACCCTAGAAATGTGTAGGACAAAAGTGCCCATACGAGGACAAGAGCACCTCATGTGCTAGTGACTGATATGGGCGGTTGTGTTTGTTTAGTTTCCTGGAACCTAGTCTTTTGTGGGTTGAAGGAGCTTCTCTATTAGTCTCTCTTTACCACTCTGATTTTACCTTTAAATCGTCAGTCATATCTGTAACCTAGAAAACAAATGTCTACTTGCACATGCCCACAAACCATATCAAAATCTAACAAAAATTATGCATAATGGGGAGTCAAACCGACCCTAGAGGTCACCCAAAGAGTGAACTTACGATCGAGCGTTGCACTACATCTCAGAATCCATGTAGTTCTATGTGCTTGTGTGTGAAATGATGCCCTAGGTTTCCCTTATGTATGATGTGTGTAATGAAATAGAATGAACTTCCCTCCTATGTTGTGCATGTAGAATAATGAAGCCCTTGTCCTTGACATGGATGTGCTAGATGTATCCTTGTAATGCTCTTGTGTCTTTGTGCAAGTTTAGGTGGTGATAGATAATGTTTATAGTGTTTTGCCCCTTATTTGAGATAAGTAATTAAGAATATATATGATTCCCTTGCTTGAATTTCGTAATTGACTACTAAAATGTCAAATCAAAGTATTAAAAGGTGAACAAGAAGTGAAAAGGATCCAAAAGAGTAAGAAGAAGAAAGAGAAGGACATGGGCACCTAGAAGGGATAGGAGCGCATAGGCACTTCTATCCTAACTAGGTGCTAGTGTTCAAGGTCATCAAAAGATAAATTAGTCAAGTGTTGACATAGTTGTTGTATGTGTAGAGCCAGTAAAGTGCAATAGATAAAGTAGTCAAAAGGCCACAAGGAGTTGTCAACTACTAGTTTTTTTTCTCAGGAATCAAGTATACATTAGTATGTTTTAGGACCTAGAAATGTATCCAAGTACATAGATTTTGCATCTACATAAAAAATCCAAAAAAATTCCTCTAAATACATGTTTACTACCCCAAGTTGGATATGCCTCTTTAGTGCATTTTGGAATTACTTCTAGGAATCTAAAATACTCATTAAATAAAAATACTAATCACATGCTACTTGATTATCTCATTGCATGATAGCATATAAACCCCAATATACCATTATCCATATCCCAATAAGTGTGACACCACAATGGAAATGGTCCTCTTACTAACATAATTGGTGATTGGTTGTTGGATGAGTATGTTTATTTTCTCATTCATCCCCTCCCCTCCTTTGTGACTTCAAAAAATATTGTAAAAAAACCTCTAGATACATGATGATGGTGATGCAAAGATCGAGATTACCCTAGACTATTTACAGAGTTCACACAATGGAACAAAACAAAATGGTTTATTATATTAATTCATGCCTTCATGAAATCTACATGTAGATTATCTCTATGGAGATATAGACTCACTCATGGAGCTTTTACATACTTTGGTGTTTCTCCTAAGGACCTAACCTAAATTGGTTTTCTTGTTTGACTCATCTATAATGGCCTACAACGACTTAGTCACTCTACACTGGCTTTTTGTGCCTCACATGCACATTAAACAAATTCCTCAATAGCCCTTCACTAATCCTTAGCCAACAACCTAGAAATGGTGAACTCGGCCTCTGTTTTATATTTATGCATTCCTTCTTCTCTCTCCTCATATGAATTCTCCTTTGGGAGGGTTGGTCCCTTCTAGATGCCTCTAGATCTTCTCGGTTAGATTCAAATTTGAATTTAGCCAATTAAATACTATGAGCTACCTCCATCTAGATGTTACCGATTGTGCCACGCCAACCTGGTCATTGGGATCAACTGATAGTTGAATCCTCAACAACTTCCTTATTAGACATCTTATGACCTTTATATTATCTACAAACCACCAACTCTAGCATGCACTCCTTACTAATAATCCTTTTCCACACCTCTTCTTTGTTCTTCTGCACACTCTTATGTTTGAGTTACGCCTTTACCTTTCTTCCACGCACTGTCTCTAGGATTTTGGGCCTCCTCAAAACATCCACACACCAAATTTGTAATATAAGATATTGCACAAATCCTCCTTTCATTATCTTGTGCCTTCTACACACTCTCTATTATTATGCATAACTCCTTCACAATATTTGTGCACTTTCAGTCAAGTAGGTTAGACCAAAACTCTACCGCTCTACCTATGCACATCGAAGTGTATTATTTTTATACACCTACTCTGTAAAAACCCTGTGTGCTCCTCTACCTCATGCTTTGTCAAACCTTCTGCACACTATTGTGTATCCTTTTCTACTACACTCCATGAACACTCCATTTTTTACTACCATCCATTATGAAAAGTACTCATGCACTTTCCGTGTAATTTCCCTTTCATATTATTGCACCTCATTTCTTCATTCATTGCTCTCTCCAATCTCATACACACTCACACTTAGCCAATATTGTACAAGATTTACCTAGACCTTAGATGCTCTGGCATCAAACACCTGAGCTAATTAAAAACTTGAGTTCCACCTTAAGTAGTCTGAGTGAGTGGTATAACCACCCTTCAAAATACTAGAGTAGATAATCCCAAATCCTTCATCTAATAAGCCTTTCTTTGGACTTGATGTTTCTTTTGACATCTCTTTCAGTCCCTTATCACCTCTCTATGACTCCTTCACATGATCTCGCACACACTTGTGAGCCTCTTCCCACCATAGACTGACCACCTCCTCCAAATGGATTTATTCCTACCATCTATTTTTTCTATAAATGTGTTCTTGCCTTGAACCATTGTGAGTCTCTACTCGCCCCTGAACGTCAACCTCTTCCTAGGGCTTCTCATCATGGCCTTTTCCTTTGTGACTCTGCACTCGACCTTGTCCATCCACCTCCACTAAAGTTCTTTAAGACTTTTCTTCTTCCTTGTCATCTTCATATTTGGGCTCTCATCCTTTATGTGTCTCTTCCTCGCATAATATTTCTTCTCCTTTTGCTTCCTTCCTTCATGCCCTTATCTTCCTTACGGGATTCCTCTATACATTCCTTCTCCTTTTCCCTTCATCTCATGTCACCCTTCTATCGTGACCTCTCCTCTTTGCACTCTTCTCAGTGTCATCTCTCGTGGCCTCCGTTGTGTTATCTTATTCTACACCTTTCTCCTTTGTGCATCCATATATTATGCACTTACGGGCTTGGACCCACTATTGGCTACCCTCCTCTTCTTTATATTCTCCCTTATCTACCTTAGGTTATTCTCCATTACATGTATGCCTTCCTTTGCATCTCCTTTTGTGCATTTTTTCTTTGGATTCCTTACCTTCATGCCTGATATGCCTTATGGGATTTTCTTGCACTTCTCCTCCTCTGAACCCTTACCAGGCCACAATCCATTCACCTATGCATTAACATGCCTTTGTTTGTTCTCTTGCAGATTCCTCTTCTCTTCTTTATGGCTATTTGCCCATATTCACTCCTCTAGTGCATTTTGTCCTTCACGCACTCTCCTCCTTGTCCTTTCTGTTGGTTGTGCTTCTGCTTCTTCATCACACAATCTTCCTTTGTGGTTGTGGGTCACATATCCTCCCCCTCTTCTTGGGGAAACTTATCTTAACCATGATTTCTCTTCCTTACTTCTTCCTTTGTACATGGTTCATCATACAAAACTTCTACATCTTCTCCCTCATATTGTTCCTCACCTCCTATTACCTATGATGCAACTTTTATTTCTCCTTAGAGTGTTTCTTCACTAGTATTGCACCCTCAAGTGTTCACGCGTTCTTCCTATTGTGTGCTTTGCTCACTACATACTCTTACAGTCTCCTCCTCGGATCACTCATCCTTGGTTTCCTTCGGGGAAACTTATTTTCCTCTACGTAGTCCCTCTATGATGTGATCTTCTTCTCTTATATCTTCATAGATCTCTCTTTCCTCTGGTGCGCTCTATTTCATGCGTACTTTCACAGTCTCCTCTGTAGATTGTTATACTTTTGTTGACTTCAGGGAAAATACTTATTTCTTCTTCTATACTTCCTCTAACATGGGGCTCCCATTATTGCACACTCCTTTATCTTCATGCTATGTGACTCTGTTGTTAGGAGTTTCTCCTCTTACGTAATATCCTACACTTTCTTTCCACTGGGTATCCTCCTTCACACATTCAACTATGTACCCCTTCAATCCTTCCTCTAGGATATCTTCTTTCATGCAATACATTGCACTCTCTAGTCATTCTATTAGGACTCCTTTTGTGCACTCTTCTTTCTCCAACTACCTAATCTTCTGGTCCACTCCTTGGACATCACACACTTCTCACCATTACTTCTCTATGGCCTCCAATTATGATTTCAAGTCACCTTCCATGTGCTCATGGCCTCCTATGACCATTTCTTCCTTCTTCCGCCCCTTGGATGGGACATTCATATTTGTGCACCATTCTTCACTTCGATGCACACTCTTTGCTCTCCTCTCTTCTACCTCATCTTTTGGTCTCAAGTAATCTTATGCACTTTTGTGGTCTGGTGGGACCATCTCGTCCTTGGAAAACTCCTTTTGTGCACTACTGTGCATGCTCCCGGGTGAGTAATCTCCTCACCCTTCACCCAACTTGTGAACTCTTTCAATGTGATATCTGTTGCACATCCTTTAATGGTAGTCTCGCACATACTTTCTCCTTTATTTCGTGTTCCACTAGAATTTTCTTTGGTTTTGCTTCCACACTCGACTGACACTCTCTTCACATAATATTCTCTACAACGTCGATTCTTCACCGAGTCATTCATCTCCTTCTTGGCACTTTGAGCAACAAGACCCTTATTCCTTTGATGGTCTTCATCCATGTTCTATAGTATAGTCCTTACACCATTTAGCTCCTCTAACATTTTCATGATTATTGCATCTAATACATCCTTTCTTCTCGGTGACATCTTTCCCTTACGCTTAAGATTTCTATATCCTTTGGATGTTACACTATAGGATCTCATGTGTTTTCTCTGCCCACCCTCTCTCTTAGTGGAGAACACAACTCCTGCTTGCTGCCTCACATTTGGTGTTGTACTAGCTTTATCTTCTCTTCTCACTTACAGGAAAATATCCTTCTCTAATACCACTTTGATGATGATGCAAGGATCAAAATGACCCCGACCATTTGTAAAGTTCACATAGTGGAGAGAAACAAAATAGTTTCTTCTATTCACTCAAGCCTTCATGACATCTACATGCAATTTCTCTCTATGGAGCTACAAACTCACTCATGGAGATTTGATAGATTTTGGTGTTTCTCCTAAGGCCCTAACCTAGATTGGTTTTCTTGCTTGACTCGACTCTAATGGCCTATAATGACTTTGTCACTCTCAGCTGGATTTTTGTGCCTCACATACATATTCAACAACTTCCTCAACATTCCTTTGCTTAGTTTCTTGGGTATTATTTCAGTATTTTCATTGTTCATTTATTTACTGCAAACTTGCATTATATTAGGCTATTATTTACATTTTAGCATAATCACTCCCGCCCCTTGTATGGGCATTAATATTTGCACACCATTATTCTCTTCAATGCACACTCTCTTATCTCCTCTTTTCTACCTCATCTTTTGGTCTCAAGGAATCATATGCACATTCATGGTTTTCTGGGACCATCTCTTCCTTGGAAACCTCCTTTGGTGTAATAATTTTGTGCACTACCAAGTGCTCCTGGGTGAATTCTCTCCTCAACCTTCACCTAACTCATGAGCTCTTTCAATGTCTTATCTCTTGTGCATCCTTTAAATGGTAATCTCGCGCATACTTTATCCTTTCTTTTGTGCTCCACTAGCACTTTATTTAGTTGTGCTTCCATGCTCAACTGACACTATCTTCACATAATCTTCTCTACATTGTCGATTCTTCATAGAGTCCTTCATCTCCTTCTTAAAACTTCGAGCAACAAGACCCCTATTCCTTTTATGGTCTTCCTCCACGCTCTCTAGTATAGTCCTTACATGATTTAGCTCCTCCAACATCTTCTCTAACATTTTCATGATTGTTGCATCTGATACCTCCTTTCTTCTCAGTGACATCTTTCCCTTACGCTTAAGATCTCTATATCCTTTAGTTGTTACACTCTAGGATCTCCCGTGTTTTCTCTACCCACCCTCTCTCTCAGTGGAGAACACAACTCTTCTTAGCTGCCTCACATTCGATGTTCTACTAGCTCTATCTTCTCTTCTCACTTAAAGGAAAATATCCTTCTCTAATACTACTTTGATGATGACGCAAGGATCAAAACGACCTCGACCGTTTGTAAAGTTCACATAGTGGAGAGAAACAAAATGGTTTCTTTTATTCACTCAATCCTTCACAACATCTACATGCAACTTCTCTCTATGAAGCTACATAATTACTCATGGAGATTCTGGCGTTTCTCCTAAGGACATGACCTAGATTGGTTTTCTTACTTGATTCGGCTCTAATGGCATATGATGACTTTGTCACTCTTAGCTGGATTTTTGTGCATCGCATACACACTCAAAAACTTCCTCAGCATCCCTTTGTTACTCATTGGCCAACAACCTTGAAATGACGAGCTCAACCTCTATTTTATAATTGTGTTTTCCCACTTCCCTCTCCTCGTTTGAATTCTGCTTTGGGCAGGCTTGTCCCTTTTAGATGCCTCCAGGTCTTCTCACTCAGATTCAAATTTGAATTCAACTTATTAAATGCTTTGAGCTACCTCCATTTATAAGTTACATGTTGTGCCACGTCGATCTAGTCGTTGGGCTCAACTGACTGTTGAATCCTCGTCATCTTCCTTGTTAGACATCTTCTAAGCTTTGTCTTATATGCTAACCACTAACTCTATCGTGCACTCCTCACACACAATCATTTGCCACACGTCTTTTTTTCGCACATTCTTCTATTTAAGATACACCTTCACCTTTCTTCTATGCATTGTCTCTAGGATTTTGAGCCTCCTCAAAACTTTCGTGTGCCTCCTTCGTAATCCAAGCTATTGCACAAATCCTCCTTGCATGCTCTTGCATCTTTTGCACACTCTCTATTATTACACATAACTCCTTCGCAATCTCTACGTGCCTCTAGTCAAATAGGCTGGACCAAAGCTCTATTGTGCTACCAAAACTCCTATGTGCATCACTTTTGCATTATTCTTTTGTGCTTACTCCGCAAAACCTCACATGTTCCTCTACCACACACTTCACTAAACCTTCCATGCATTATTGCACACTCAATGTGCAATGTGCTCTTTGCTGCCAGTCATTACACAAAGTACTCGCGCACTTCCGCACAATCACCCTTTCATTCTGCTACACCTCCTCTCTTCATTTAACGTGCTCTTCAACCTTGTAAGCACCCACACTTAGCCAAAATTGTGCAGGATTGCCCTGGACTTTGAATGCTCCTGCATCACATGCTTACTACCCCAAGTTGAGTACACCTGTTTAATTAATCTTGGAATTGCTTCTATAACTCTAAAATTCCCCACTTGACCATCTCATTTCAACTTAATAACTTAAACTATACAATGTACAAATTCAAACACTTGACCATCTCATTCCAACTTAATCACCGTGAATGCTTATGCCCTTCTAGTTAACCTATCCATATCTTGCACCATACAAAAAAAACATAATATAATTCATATGGGATTTAACTACACTAACCAATTTTCTCTCATTCAACCATTCTATCACACGTTATTTTATTGTCAAACTTAGGATAAAGAATGACGCTTTGGTCATCCCTATATGAAGTACATTTCAAAGTTGCTAAATTTAATTAATGAAGAACCTTAATTTCAATACAAATTTATCACATTTCAAAGTCAAATGTTATTCGAGCATACCTTCCTTCCCTAACAAAGGAACTTTGCACCATGTCCTATCTTTCCAAATTTCTACATTGACCACATGAAGCCACTAAAAATATAAAAAAGAAAAAATATATATATATATTCAATACCTTTTGACTGAGAGAAATGTATACCATTTTTTTAATTGACACCTCAATGACTCATGCAAATGTTTTTCTATAATTAGGTGTACGTACTATATAATTAATTTGCTTAAAAGTGGGTTTCCCATGTGACCGGCTGTTATGCCGACTAATCTGGCGTCTCACGTGCCTTGCCCAAAATAAAGTGCTAATGCCACGTGTAACGGTACGGTTCCGTGGTCCTACTTAACTCTAGATTGTTAACCCGACCTTGACCACATACGGCCGATATAATACGAAAAGAAGTACCTACCGTATGTACTTGTAACCGCGTATCTTCAGCCTTTTTTAAAAAGGTCGTGTACGGAAGCGAAAGCATATTTTCTCCATTATAAATAATTAAATAGTAATTAACATTTTTAAAAGAAAAACACGAGGGAGTGCATAATGATTTTTCTAATATTATTTTTAGGTTTGATGGTATTGGCCGCCTAATTTGAAATAATTAAAAAAATAGTTTTAAAGGAATTAAAAAATGAGTAGAAATTAATAAATGGTTTTTGGAAGGGATTTAAAAATAAAAATTGTAGGTATACAAAGGGATTTGTGGATTAATTGTGAAAGTTAATGATGTGTTGGGTTATTTATTAAGATTTCAATTTTGGGTGATGTAGGTTGTGGTTAGGTGTAACAATATTTTTATGGGAGTGGTTTAGTTATGGAATGTGAAAGGTTTAATATTTTTATTTGTTTATTTAAGAGTAGTTTAGTTGAGTATGAAATAAGGGTTTTATTTTTATTTTTATAGTGAAGTCATATGTAAGTTATATGTGATTTTGATGTTTTTTTAAAAAATAAAATTAGATTGTTTGAATGTGACTTTGTTAGTGAGGAATAATGATGACAATTTTGAGAATAAATATTTCTCGTGATCATCAACAAAAGGTCTATATAGGGGCCCTCATCCCTTGGAGAGTTAAGATTGTTATAGCTCAATTAATGACTAACTCTCATCGATTTAGATGTTAAACAGATAGATGTAAAAGACATAAACAAAAATGGGAAGAGAGACTCTCTGTCTTTTGTCCAGATGGAGCAATGGAATCAGAGAAACACTTTATTATAGAATGTAATGTTTATAATGACATTCATTCGAGATATGCAATCAATTTCACAACATTGTCATTATAGGATATGTTCAGCGAAGAGTTGATAGCTAAAATGAGGGACTTCATCATCAAGATTAAGAGAAGAAGATTGGAAATAATGAAAATAAAAGAAACTGGATTTACATAGTAAGTAATTTAGGAATAAAGAGACCTTTCCAAAGGTTAGTTCAAGTCCCACGCATTTATAAATTAAGATTTCTATAAGTATGAAGTAAGAAAGAGTCAACCACGAAACTAATTTACTTATTACAAAATAAGATTGTAAAATTCACTTTCTAAAATAAATAATGTAAGATTGTCAATTAAAAAAACAATTCAATTAGAATGATTATTATTATTATTTTTTTGAGAAAAGAAGTGGTGGAAGCCTCATATGTAACTTCAATGGAACAGTAGTATTTGGAATATGACATTGTGGATAGAGGAACCAGGATTCCACACACTCTCTGCAATTTTTTAAAAAAATTCATGGTAATGCTTAGTTCTATCTAAGAATATATACATTGTACGGCCTCACAATTTTTTAATAAAATAGAAAAATTCAAGTGGGTGCAGCATATTTGCAGTTAAAGTTTTTGCATGGAAACATAACATCAACCGCATGCGCAATTATATATTTATGGGGAAATATCCAGGCAAATCTCCAATCACATAAAGAGTTGTTAGGTCTGGTGTATTTTTGGGTAGTGGTGTAGAATATGGACTTTGACTGTGAGTATTTATTTCAATGCATGGTGTGGGTGTTTGCTTGGCCACTCCTCCTGCATGCGATGCCACAACTCCCACTTAAAACAAGCATGCCAATGTTCTAGTATAAACTTGCTTACTCTTCTGTAGTTTTTTTATCTTTTTCTGTGTCATAAGCTGCTGAACCATCAACATTACAGAGTTTTATCATATGTGTTTGGAGGATTGGAGGCCCATGCTGCAATAATTGGATAAACCCAAAAACGAAATTCACTGGAGGATCTGCTACTTGTGGGGATTAAAATTAGTCCGAAGTGGTAGACAGCACTTGCTTCGGGCAAGGTCCTGGTTATGATCTTGTGGGTATGTTACAGCTACAGAATTTTTTCCTTGATGAGGTTAGATAACTTTAGTGTATCCACTAATTTCCAGGTTTTATCATGTGGGCGTCTGTTTGGTTTTAGAATATATTCTCTAATTTTTGTTTGGTTGCAATTTGGATCGATTCTTCCTGAAGTGATTTTTTTCTGTTCACAGGTGCGGCATTTAACCGCTTTGCTTGTTGGTTGGGTAGAAGTCTGATTTAGGGAGGGCAGTAAAAGCTGTGTTGCAATGGACCAGAAGGATGGCAGCCTTGAAATGATCAATAAAGAAGCTGTAGATTTGGTAAGTGTTTTTTTAGGCCTCAGTTAGCATGCGATTTTAATGGAGTCTCTAAGATTCTTTGCCTATTAAATTTTACTTTGTTGAAGATTCTTTGGTCGGACTTTATGTTATGGGATCTCTTGATACCTGCTGGGAATAAGTTTATATCGTGGCATGTGTTTTCTTCAAATCGAAGGTCAAATATATTCTTCAGAATTTGTATTTTGCTTTACATGTCCCGAAACACGGTTCAGACTTTTGAAAACCCATCAGAGAATATTTTAATCAGAATGAATACCCACTAGCGAAATCTGCATATATACCATAGGACTTCGTAGGCAATATCTAGGCTAAGCTTGTTTCAGATCACTGTATAATGATTTGAATGGTTTTGAGGTGATAAACCTTAAGGCTCAGAGGCTTTCAATCCATGCCTGTAGGCTGTAAGGATGCCTGAATTCAAAGCTAAGCTGTAAATCGACTCTTCATAAGGATACACAATTATAATAGGAGCCAGGCAATCCTGATGATCCGGGGATTACACCTAAATCCCAGGAGGGATGACTCCAACTTTCAAACTGTAAAGCCCAGTAATCTAACCCATCTTACCTAGATGGGCATGGGCAACTAGGCTGGTTTGAGGTCTTCAGAAGCCCTTGTTTGACAGGACACATTGTCCTGCTGTAATTCTATTGCGAATTGAAATGAAGACAACCAGTGAAAAAAACATACTGGCATGTTTATTTCAATGCTTTTGTAGATCTGACTCCCTTTAACATGCTACAGATTGCTTCTGAATATTTTATTTGGAGGGAAATTATATAGCTTTTGACAATGCAGAGTTTGGATTCGGGAGCTTCAAAGTTTGTATACGCTAAGCATTTTGACCGGCTGCCCAATGCAGGAAAATATTCCTATTGAGGAAGTGTTTGAAAATCTTCGATGTACCAGGGAAGGCTTGAGCTCTAACGAAGTAAATGAGCGGTTAAATATCTTTGGACACAACAAGCTTGAAGAAAAGAAGGTAAGCCATTTTAAGGAGGAGGAAGATGGTTCTTCTATAACTCTGTGCAATGACACTTCATTGTTTTCCAATAGAGTCATCAGATTTGTCAATACTTCTGCAGGAAAGCAAATTCCTGAAATTTTTGGGCTTTATGTGGAATCCTTTATCATGGGTCATGGAAGCTGCAGCAATTATGGCCATTGCTTTGGCAAATGGAGGAGTAAGTTTGAAGTTTTTTTTTGCATTTGTTTAGACATTGCAATTGTATGTGTGGCTTGGAATTTGAAGTTTTTGCTCAAGTTTTATGAGTCTCATTGCATGGATGGTTTGCAGGGGAAGCCTCCTGATTGGCAAGATTTTGTTGGTATCATAACACTGCTTGTCATCAACTCCACTATAAGTTTTATCGAAGAGAACAATGCAGGCAATGCAGCTGCTTCACTAATGGCTCGGTTGGCTCCAAAAGCAAAGGTCCTAGCTCCAAAATGCACTAATTTTCATTTTATAAGTTCTTGTTTCCCTGTCTAAGGCTGTTCTAGAATCCATGTTTTCATTTCAGGTTCTAAGAGATGGGCGGTGGAGTGAAGAAGATGCTGCCTGTCTGGTTCCTGGAGACATAATTAGCATTAAACTTGGAGATATTGTTCCTGCAGATTGTAGACTTCTCGAAGGAGACCCTTTGAAGATTGATCAGGTTATACGCTGTATTTTGTTTTCATGGCATATAAATTGATTGAGGCTTTAACAAAATTTGGATTAACACGACTCTCTTATGATGACAGTCTGCACTAACTGGAGAATCATTGCCAGTGACCAAGAATCCTGGTGATGGGGTTTACTCAGGTTCAACTTGCAAGCAAGGTGAACTCGAAGCTGTGGTTATAGCTACAGGAGTCCACACCTTTTTTGGTAAAGCAGCCCATCTCGTAGACTCAACAAATAATGTGGGACATTTTCAAAAGGTGCATTTTCTGCTTGCATTGTATATCTGTGACACGTTATTTGGTGCCAATTTGTTTTGATTTGCATATTATCTTCTGTATGTGGTTTCCAGGTTTTGACAGCAATTGGAAACTTTTGCATCTGTTCTATTGGTGTGGGCATGATAATTGAAATTATAGTACAATATCCAATTCAGCATCGCCCATATAGACCTGGAATTGATAATCTATTGGTGCTTCTAATTGGTGGGATTCCAATAGCAATGCCAACTG
Organism: Taxus chinensis; assembly: GCA_019776745.2. NCBI lineage: Eukaryota > Viridiplantae > Streptophyta > Pinopsida > Cupressales > Taxaceae > Taxus > Taxus chinensis. Next base: position 76,832,811 of record CM034149.1, read on the forward strand.
TTCTTTCTGTGACTATGGCCATTGGTTCACATCGCCTTTCTCAACAGGTCCCTCGAGATCACATACAATTCTTTTGTGTATTTTGACTTTAGAACATTGCCACCATACGTAGATGATTAGTTGAGCTCATATATATATATATATATATATATATGAATGCTACACTGTTTCTATTTTTATATAAAATAGAGTCAATATCTGTGCTTGCTTCCATTTTTGCAGGGTGCTATTACGAAAAGGATGACTGCCATTGAAGAAATGGCTGGAATGGATGTGTTGTGCAGTGACAAGACTGGAACATTAACACTTAACAAGCTTACCGTTGACAAGAATCTGATTGAGGTCAGACATTAACTGTGTCCTAATGCTTGAACTTTGTTGCAAATATCTAGACCAGAAGTTAAGTGTACATCATTTTGTTGACAGGTATTTGCAAAAGGAATTGACAAGGATATGGTGGTCTTGATGGCTGCCAGAGCATCCAGAACAGAGAATCAAGATGCCATTGATGCAGCTATTGTTGGGATTCTTGCTGATCCTAAGGAGGTATGTAGACATGCATGATCTAACTGCCAGGTCATTTGTTTGTCAGATCATATTATACTGATTTTCTGTTTGTTGGCCTTGCTTTTGAACTGAATTATTCCAAAGGCAAGGGCAGGCATTCAAGAAGTTCACTTTCTTCCTTTCAATCCAACCGACAAACGAACAGCGCTGACTTACATTGATGGTCAAGGTAGAATGCATAGAGTTAGCAAAGGTGCACCCGAGCAGGTACAAGTTTGTTTTTCCACTGAAGTTTCTTCTGTTACTGCAAAGAGTTTGCCCTTCATCAAAATGAATCTCATGTGAAGTCACTTGTTTCCAGATCCTCAACCTGGCACATAACAAATCAGAGATTGAGCGCAGAGTTCATACCATAATTGACAAGTTTGCTGAACGTGGGCTCCGATCTCTTGCAGTTGCATATCAGGTGCAGCTTTGTGTTTTGGGGTTCAGTTCTATTTTAATATTAGCCATGTCTCTACACGTTTTCAACCTGGCTTAAATTTTTTCCAGGAGGTGTCCGATGGCAGGAAGGAAAGTCCAGGAGGACCCTGGCAATTTGTTGGTCTTATGCCCCTCTTTGATCCTCCACGCCATGATAGTGCAGACACAATAAGAAGGGCTCTCAACCTGGGTGTTAGTGTGAAAATGATTACAGGTATGGCTAGTCCATGATAACAGTATTTTACATCTATTCATGTGATTGGAAGTGCTATTATTGTTTAAGACCAGATGAACAATTAACAATCTATTTGTCCTTCCAAATTCATCAGGAGATCAGCTAGCTATAGGCAAGGAAACAGGGCGTCGGTTGGGCATGGGTACAAACATGTACCCATCTTCATCTCTGTTAGGCCAGTCGAAAGATGCATCAATTGAAGCTTTACCAGTGGATGATTTGATAGAAAAGGCTGATGGTTTTGCTGGTGTCTTCCCTGGTATGCGTTCTGTTACTTCCATTTACATTTTTTATTCATTTGAACCTTTTCAATTGCCCAGATACTTCTGCTCCTTCCTATGCATAATGCACACAAATTATGGAGCTAGTGGTTCCTTAAAACTTAGTGCATTAAGGACAATTAAGCACCTTGAGATGACCCATTTACACATTTTGCTGACCTTGTCCAAGCAGCTAGGTAGTTACCCTAAGGGCATTTTAAACTTAGGAGTAATGACTTGATAATTATGAAAGTGCAACGCTGCTACTTTACGAACATTATATAATGCTAAGATTGGAGATGTAATTTTTTGAGGTCTCCCTTCAAGTTTTCTAAAAGTTCTCATTTTGATTTTGATCCTATGACTATTTATATCAATCCTGAATGCAGAACACAAGTATGAGATAGTTAGACGACTGCAAGCAAGAAAGCACATATGTGGAATGACTGGGGATGGTGTGAATGATGCACCAGCACTTAAAAAGGCAGATATTGGAATTGCTGTGGCAGATGCTACAGATGCAGCTCGGAGTGCTTCTGACATTGTTCTCACAGAGCCAGGATTAAGTGTTATCATTAGTGCTGTGTTAACAAGTCGTGCAATCTTTCAACGAATGAAGAATTATACTGTAAGCAGATATATGTTCATTCGCACTGGGCTTAATTCCAAATTAATAAGAATCACTGTGTTTAGCCAGGATTAAGTGTTATCATTACTGCTGTTGTGCAATCTTTCAACGAATGAAGAATTATACTGTAAGCAGATATAAGTTCATTCACACTGGGCTTAGTTCCAAATTAATAAGAATCACTGTGTTTGCTTGTAAGTATCACCATGGTTCTTACAATTTCTAACATATGACTGCAACTTTTCATGTCATGCAGATATATGCTGTGTCCATAACAATACGTATTGTGGTGAGTGTTTACGTAAATATCATGTTATCTTGCCAAAAGGAGATGAGAAAATCCGACAATTATTTTCTCCTCTAAAACAGTGTTTTGTAGTTTTGAATTTCTACACATGGTGATGGGGGCAGCACTTATCATATCCCCCTTTTAGGATGATTGTTTAATTTTTGGTTCATTCCTTCCTTAACACCCACACATTCATCTGTGCTTGCATGAAACAGCTTGGGTTCATGCTTCTGGCATTGATATGGCAGTTTGACTTTCCACCATTCATGGTACTGATAATTGCCATATTAAATGATGGTGAGTATGTCCTTAGTTGGGAATCTAAAGTTCATAAAATATTAAAATCAATCTATTGGAACAAACTTTATTATGCTACTCTTAATTACTGCTGCTGTCTGTAACACTTGAGCAGGCACCATAATGACCATTTCCAAAGACAGGGTGAAACCATCACCTCTGCCAGACAGCTGGAAGCTTTCAGAGATTTTTGCCACAGGGATTATCATTGGCAGTTACCTAGCAATGATGACCGTCATATTCTTTTGGGCAGCCTTCAAGACAGATTTCTTTCCGGTGAAAATAAATTCCTATTTAGTTGTCAAATCATAAAATGATTAAAATTGATTATGATCAATTAATAAGGAATAAGAAATCTTGATAGGGAGTTGGGTTGGGCTGTTAATTGATTTGTTGTGTTAAATGGGTTTTTGTTGCTGTTTTTTATGCAGAGAACATTTGGTGTTTCTAATCTTCATATTCCTAGTGAAGAAAATACTCGAAAATTGAGTGCTGTAGTGTATCTTCAAGTGAGCACTATAAGTCAGGCTCTTATATTTGTGACCCGATCTCGAAGTTGGTCTTTTGTAGAGCGGCCTGGCCTGTTGCTTGTAGGTGCATTCATGGTTGCTCAGCTGGTAGGGATTCATTCCCATAGGCTATGTTTCATCCATCAACCATTGGCAAATCTTCAATGCTTTCTTTCTTGATTTCATAAAATGTCCTTTGCTGTCTTGTTTGCTTGAAATAACATTTCACCACAATTACAATTTCATGAACTCTTTTATGGTTACTAGTAGACATTGGTATTTATTTAAATCCATTTTCAATCAGTTTCTCATCTTTACAACATAAGCCTTTCACTCATGATTCTTGTCATATGATTTGGCAGATTGCAACATTAATTGCAGTTTATGCAAACTGGGAATTCGCTGCAATTAAGGGCATGGGTTGGGGTTGGGCCGGGATAGTGTGGCTTTACAACATAATCTTCTACTTCCCTCTTGATCTCATCAAGTTTGCAATTCGATATGCCATCAGTGGAAGGGCTTGGGATTTGCTTATTGAGCAAAGAGTATGTGAACTAAAAGCATCCATTCCATTTGTCATTGAATTGTGGTAGTCAAGGTCATTATTGCCTCTTTAAAACTAATTCATGCGCGACTCTTCATATATTTTTAGATTGCCTTCACCACCCAGAAGGACTTTGGAAAAGAAGCGAGGGAGATCAAATGGGCCCATGCTCAGAGGACTTTGCATGGATTGCAGCCTCCAGACACTAAGATGTTCGGTGATAGAAACAGCTTCAGAGACCTCAATCAAATGGCCGAAGAGGCAAAAAGACGTGCTGAGATTGCAAGGTTAGATCTTAAGATTGTTTTTTTTTTGGTTTTTTTGTTGATCCATGTTCTTGTGCACATTAGAAAATACTTTTACATTAAAAAAATTCTATTTGAACTTGGTGTTTACAGGCTGAGAGAGCTACATACTCTGAAAGGGCATGTTGAGTCTGTTGTAAAGCTCAAGGGATTGGATATTGAAACAATTCAGCAAGCTTACACTGTTTGAAGGATGGCTGTTCTACCTTATTCTGCTATACTGTATAATAATTTTAGCAACATTCACGTACACTCCAACAGAACAGATATTTTACAAGTTTCTCTCACATGGAGAGCTTGTTAGGAAATAGGGAAGCAATGTGTGCTCTTAAGAGCTTTATTTTTTCCCTTGAGGTAACATCATCAATGGTTGTATGTGAAATTTCATTTTGCCATTAACAAGAAGCTAAATGTTTTTACCGTTTAGTGGGGAGTGGTTTGTATTCACATTTTGAAATGGCAAAAAATTGATCATTGCTTGCTATTCTGAATTGTTTGAAACCATGGACTGCAACCGGCTAAGGGCATATACATTGATATTAAATATGATGTATTGTGGAGGCAATATGCTGCATTGATTACTCGGTTGTTTGTACCAAGGAATAGCTCTACATGAAAGCTAATGTAAGTTAATTTTTAAAATTGTACAATGCCATTGGTGTTGGCTTTTTTGTTTAATTTCAAAATGCTTAAGCTTTTTGATGTTGCTTGAGATGTGAGTGTTTGTCAATTTCAATGCCTGTTTGGGTTACAAGTTCATGTTTTGCATTTGTTAGACAGACTAAGGAAAACATTGCACCACATCACAGCACCTCTGGGTTTTGGTGAGAGTAAAGGTGGCTGCTGGAAATATGTAATTTCCATATTTTTAAACCTAGGCCCTCCCATTTCCAAGAGAGTATTCTACCACCGAGCTACCCAACTTCTCATTTTTTGTGTTCTATTCTTTTTTGACAATGAGATAGTATCATTCATATAGTTCTGCAAAAAAATCAGGTTTGTTTAAATTGAAGATTAGAAACAACCAGATCCTACACCTCTTGTCCTTCGTTTTTTATTTTTTGGTGACAATGATATAGTATCATTCATATAGTCCTGCAAAACAGCATTTTTTTTTATTGGAGGTTACAAACAGGCAGATCCTTTTGTGAGAAATATTGCATTCATTGGTATCAGTGCATGAACAATTGACCATTTTCGACTTAGTACTAAGGACTATTGTCAAATTCACCTGGGACTCTACAGCCTCAACCCTAGGATTTGTACATTGGTGGATAATGAGGCAACACCCTTTACACCTCCATCTGCACTATTGGACAACAACCCATTCGATAAGATAGCAGGCTATGAATATCTCATAACCAAAAGTTAAACATATGAAAAGAGAGAGAAGGCGCTGCTATTGATATTTGGACACTGGTTTTATTATATATTGAGTTTGTTAAGTATTATTGAAACTCACAGTTTGCATTTGGCACTTGAGATTGTTTTAAGCATTTAGTTCCATAGCACATATACCATTCTTAATCTAAAGGGGATCTCTTACAATCTTCATATGATTTATATTGGGGTGAAAGCCTTATCAAATAGGTTTTTGTTGAATTCATGTCTTTCTTTTAATCCTTTCATTATGTAGATGTGGATGGAAAGTGGTTTTACATTAACATACACAACTAACCACATACATTGCAATTCATATTTAATCAATACATTTAAATTGCATTTTAATGGAGTATTAAAAATTGACATGAGGGAGTTTAAGAAGATTATATGTTTTGTCACATTTCTTGCCAGAAATAGACAATGCAACATTCGCCTTGAAATCATGGCAAAGAAGACCAAGAAAAACCTTGTACCTTAGCTCGAAAAACCTTGCTCTCTTTTCCAAGATTTTAGGTGGAGTTTTGGGAAACTAATCTCCTTTTGTAGGACACTCTAATTTGATAGCAACACTTTGTAACAACCTAATAAAACATAGGAAATATTTTGACGGACCTCTGTTATCCCGTAATTATTATTAGGCCCTTTGATGGGAACAATTCTTTGAAGATAACACACGTTTAATAATAGTCCAATATATTGCCAGTGCCCAATCCTTGTCAATTTAAATGGCCCTGTGAACAAGGAAAATCAATAGATAAACAGAAGATAAAATAAATAAACAAAGCAATACATTCTCTGTAACTCTCTTGCAAACCTCAATAAAGATCATGAGTCTCTTAGACTTGTAAGATCTTGAAGATTTGGATTTGTGGATGCTCTTGAAATGACTCTCCAAAGTGGATTTAAATGCTACGAGCTTGATTTCACGAGGATTTCAACAATAGATGAACAAAACTTTGTTGTATTTGCTTATGGATTTTCAAGGTTGAGTTTGCAAAGGAAATGGTATGCTTTTATAGCTAAGGGTAAGGCCATGAACGGTGGATGTGACATTGACTAAGCTTGAGGTTAATGATTGCAATTATTTGGGGTAGCAAGTAGACTTGGCAATAACAAAAGCAACCCCCTTTAGGAATCTATAAGTGGAGTTGATTGGACTGGTGAAGTGAAGTTAATTGGGATGAAGAACTGGAGTTCAAAAGGAGTCTAGTGGTAGTTTGATTAGGAAAATAGGTGTATTTTCTTAATTAACTCATTTAACTAGCTACAATTTGCAAGATAATTAATTAACTGATTATTTTATAAATGATAATGAAGCTGACTAAAGTGGCTCAAAGATTAATTTAATTAATCCCAACAAGGTGTAATGTGCATGGTTATTTAATTTAATTAATCAATCATAAGAGGGTATGAACTAGGATGAATTGAGATAATACTGAGAATAAATATGTAAATTTGGGGTGTCTACATTTGCCCCTCTTTAAAGTGCTATTGTGAAGGAATATCATTTTAAAGATAATAGGCGCATACAGATCAACGAGCGGAAAGCAAGGAAGCATTTGGATGCCTCAGTGAGTAGGATGGTAAGGAAATGCCCCCTCAATCAGGGAGTGACGCAGCAAAGCGGTGGACAACCTCTTGATAGGAAGAAGATGGAAGGAATTGTGCTCGTAACATGAGCGCCGTCTGGAGAGTGACTCTAATAACTTTTATTTTGTTGTTGCACAATAGAGTTATCACCAAGATTATAAAAGAATCAAGATGGTTAACCTAGATGCGCATAAATAAACACATAGAGAGCAAAAAAAAGAGAAAAAATGAAAACAAACCCAACATATAGAGTAGGTGCAGGCATCAGGGTTATAAAGGAACCAAGATGTTATCACACTACTTGTAATTGGTCTAAAAAGTAAATATCAACAATACAACACAATTTTGAAAAAAAAGACAATCAACTATGCCCCTAATGCGTTGCAACAACGAATGATTAAATAGATGCAAATGCTCCCAAGATGGGATAGGATCAACCTGGAAGAGTCGAGCAAAGGTACTCCTCATGAAACTCTTGTTGGATCCGTTGTGTAAATGATCGAAGTTGAAATCGCCCCAGACGAAGTTATATCGTAAAGGAAAAATAATTTTATGACTTGCCCCAAGTAGAGTAAGTAATCGTGCAGGGAAGAAAGTGATAGTTGTAAGATTGAAACAATCACCAGGGTAGTAGATAAAGGTATGACTTCATCAAGATTGTATTGAAATGTGGAAAGATTCACCTCAAGGGTTTTCCAATTGTAGGATTTCTGTGATAAGTGAATGTTTGTTTGAAAAAGTTTTATGATTTTTTTGAATTTTTGAAATATTTTTTGGTATTTTGAATATATGATTTTTTTGGATTTTTGCGAGTTTTTGAGAAAAAATTGAATTACAAATACAAAGAAATGTAAACAAATGTGAATACACAGAAAAAATAAAAACATGCCCTGACTGATTTAATAAACCAGGAGGAAAACACCACATGTGCAAGTGGTCAAAAGATACAAAACAAGCATGCAAACAAACCCAATATGAATAGGAATGAATGACACCAAAGTTATATGTGAACTAAGATGCGAATAAATTTCTTGAAATTGGTCTACAATAGAGGTAAACAAAGTACAAAATAACAAACTGAAAGAAGCAAAAGCATCATCATGATGTTGACAAACCGCAACAATACAACACAACTTGTAATAACGACGTCTAACAAAACTTTGAATGTGGTCCTTATTGAAGAACTAGACAGATTTGAATGCCCTCGAGTGATAACTTAGAATGCGAGAGGATTAGATCAGGGCAAAGAGCGGAGTGATGCTTAGATACTCCAAAAGTAATTCTTGTCGGATCCCATTGATGTTTGATTTGTATTGGATTTAAGATGTGAAATCCAAGTGTGCCCCAAGCAAAGCTATATTGCGAAAGGGTGATTGATTGTTTGCCGCGAGCATAGATATACACTACGGAAAGACAAGTGATTAGCAAAAGATGATCTAGAATGATCATGAGGAGCGCTGTCAAATGACAAAATTGTTGAACTGTGTTATCCAGTTGCTAAAAGTTGGTCAAACATTTTTTGAATGTTCTGCTTGTGACAGTTTCATAGTGTTTTTGGATTTTGGAACAATTTTATATTGTTTTTGGTATTTTGTGAAACATATTTGAATGTTTTAGAGTTTTTGTTTTTGAACATATTTGAATGTTTTTTGTAGTTTTGAATATATTTGAATGTTTTTTGTGTTTTTGAACTCAGTAAAGGTGTTGCAAAGCGTGAACGCAAGTGCAAACAATTAGAAGCATTCCATTCCATTGGTAAATGTAGATGATGTAATGATGGGATGTCGCATTCCACGTGTGGCTCCACACAACTAGGAAGATGTGAGGGCTCATCATCGAAAGTCAAGAACGACGTGACGACAAGGTGAATAGTGATATGAAAGTGAAGATAATGGATGCTAAGACACAATGTGTAATAATGATCCTTGTAGGAAGAAAGTAACGCATCACTAGTCAAGATTATTTGACCGATTCTAATTTGATTTCACTTTATAGGTTTTGACTCGACTTAGATCCATAGATAGCCTACTGATTGGTAAAATCCGGTTGAAGGAATTGTCGTCTCTCTTTAACATGAACAACTAAATTACTTCTGAGGATGTTTTGGATTAAGCACTTTTGATGCAGATTTGACAAAGGCTTTATTGATTAATTGTTTTTGTGAAGGACCCCCCTACATGTTGCCCCATGCCACTAGTAAGAGACAAGGGCTCATCACTAAAGACAAAATGAAGGCGAGTAAGGGCACCTGGCCCCATTCCCAGTCTCATACAACTAGTAAGAAGTATGGGCTCATCGCCGAAGGCTTTGAAGGACGAAAGGTGTAATGATTGATTTGTACTTTCTTATGTATTTTATGATTCATTTTTTTTGGTAGTTTGATTGATTTATGCCTTGTATGTCAATAATGTGCTTGTTGGGAAGAAACATTTTGCCCCCAAGTCTCAACCTCATGCAACTAGTAGGACGCAAGGGTTCAACACCGTAGACTAAAATGGATGATCAAAAGGTCCGGGTAAAGAAGTTTAGTGCTTTCTGTTAAAGAGATAAGATAAGATAATTATATTAATGTCCAACGAATGACCACAAAAGTAGGGTCAATGGGACTTCACAGTACAATGTTAAAAGAACCAGCAGGAAGACCCGAAAGGGTCATCCGAACAAGAGAGTAGAGAAGAGAGAGGAAAGAAGAAGGAGAAGCAAGGGCCACGATGGCCACAAAAGTGCAGATGGATGGAGCCGAAGAAGAGGGGGCCAAAAAAGCCCCATCTTCAACACTATCACCTAGCATCCGAGGCCGACCGGAAGTAGCTGGCGATATGCCCGTGACCTGTAGCCTAAGTCACCGCATTCGTCGAATTTGAAGGCAGAAATGTGGAATTCGGCGAATAACTTTAGGAGCCCAAAAAATCGTTCAAATTTGGCGAATTAAATCATATTTATGCAATCACGATTTGCGAGGGTTAAATATATTTTTAAAATGCTTAAAATCGTTCAAATTCGCAAAAGTAAAAACACGTTTAGGGTTTCTGGTCCCAATATATAAAACGGCGAGTTAGGGAGTGAGTCTACCACATTGTCGAGTCTGGGAGTAATTTTGAAACTGATTCGAGTGAGATTCGTGGTGACTGTGAGTGTTTTTCGCAGCTCAAGCTCGTGATTCGTGATTGGTTTTGAAGCTGGTGAATGTGAGTCTGATTCATGGTGACTGTGAGTGTATTTTCGTAGCTCAAGCTCGTGACTGTGTCTTTTTGTAGCATCGGCCGCTGAGAAGAGCACCTGTTCTAGTCTTCGAACCGTCAGGAAGAGCCATTATTCCAGTTCGAAGCTCGCCTCTCCAGCGACCGCCGCCAACAACACATGTATTTTCAAATTTCCGTAACCTTAGTTTTGTTATTATAATTTATAAACAATAACTTAAAGATTTATTAAAATATTTAGGTTCGTTTAGGTTTAGGCTAAAATTGGTAAAAACATTTAATAATAATTAAATTTAGGTTTAGGTTTATTAAAATTATCAAACATTTAATAGTTCAATTTAGATTTATATTAAGTTTAACAGTTAAACTATTTATTTTTTTATGTTAATAAAATGTAGTTTTATTTAGGTTGATACGATTTAGGCATTTATAGTTATTAGGTTTAATAAAATTTAAACTATTCATATTTTTTAGGTTTAATAAAATTTGCATTATAAATTATAGTTTCATTAATGTTCAATAGGCTAATAAAATTTTATATCGTTATGTTAATTGATATATAACATATTTTATAAAAATTTATATAGTATATCGTTAAATTAAGGTGTTTATATGCTTCTTAAATCATTTATTTAATAAATGTTAATTAACTTGGCTAAGATAGTGTTGAGGACTAATTTAATTAATCCCAAGGGATGTAATGTGCATGATTGATTAATTGGATTAATCAATCGCAAGAGGGATATGAACAAGGATAAGATGGAAACAAGTATGTGAACATGTATGTAATTTTGGGGTGTCTACAGACCCAATTAATGCAACGATAAATGTTAATTGCTCTTTAAATTTCCTTAAATACTTTAATGTTGCTCTAAATGTTTGTAATTGCTTTTGTCACATGGATGTTTCTCTATTATTCAAATTGATAATTCATTCATTTCATGACTTGTTCTAAATGTAGTAATTCACCTATGTATTTATCAACATTTTGAATTCAAATTAGGACCCTATTGGCGTGCTTGTTGACACACAATAGCTGGAAAATTTTGATGAAGAATGGTTAAGACCCAGAAGATCAAAGGACTTGAACAAAAAATTATGCCAAAATCATATAGTATGGTTTTGGAAAAAAGAAGTAAGTCCTAAAATTTGGAGAGAGAAAAAAAGAGAGGAGAGAGTTGTGAGAGAAGGAGAAGAATAGAGGGGAACTTGTATGAAGAAAACCAATAACACAAAACTCGTAACGATAATATCCTAATTTGGACAAATAATTAATAAAATCACACATATAATAGAACGTTGTAAAATCATAACGAATAACTAGTCATGTACCAAAATTTGACATCTTGTTGAGTAGACACAATATTGTGATAAGGAGATAAGGAGAAAACACACAAAGAATGTATGCGCGAGAACAAGGCATACTTGAAGGCGCAAAAGGATAGGAAAGGAAACACGTGCCAGGACAAGCTAATTCAGGACTTAGCCATTTTCATGGATGCATGCTATTTTTGAAAGATAACGTGTGAAGCACACATTGGGATGGAGAATTGCGTGACACGCAAATGCTATTTTGGGAATGAGTTTCTGATAAGCGCCATGCATGAGTTCAAGATAATAATAGAGTCACTTCTTCATGTTAACTATAGGATGTGTATCATTAGTGCACTTACATGTGTGCATGTTTATGTAAAGGCACATGGCTATTATCAACATGCGGGCTATTTTGGGAAGTGCGTAGGCGGTGAAGGGAAAGTCCCCACCCCTATAAGTATGTATTAAACTATATAGTTTAGTAGTAGTGAATGACTTATAGTGATTCTTTGTAATGTAAGAAGCTTCTATTTATTACAATGTTTAATGTAATGAAGTATATTGGGTGGATAATGGTTTTAAACATGACTATAACTGGTTCTTGTATGGTTAATATTATTATAGTTGTAGTTATTATATGGTTAATATGGTTAGGCACTGTGGAATGTTTATGGTTATTTATGGTTTTGAATATGTTGTATCTTCATCACACTAACATCTTGCACAAACAACTCTAAAGAGGGGTCTGGTACCTTTGCACGCTTCGGGTGAGCGCTCAACTTAGGTTGGGTGATGTGCCAACACACATGGGTTTTATATAGTAGATTTTAGGCTACATCACATCTACATAATGCTCCACTTTGATGTGTGTATGTATATATATTTAAATATAAAGGATTTGTGAAGACGCCTCAATCTTCTAGAAATATGTCGAGATTTATTAAAGTTAATACCAAAATAACAATGAACTAAAAATAAATAGTATAGAGATCATTTGATTTTCAAAGTGGAAGGATATTGAGATTATGTAACATCCATGCTCTTGTGTCTTGAGATATAGAAACTTGTGCCACTACAAATGTATGGAGAACATATGCAAGTAAATCAATTTCTAAATAATTTATAATCAATGAAAGAATATAAGGGTTTGTCGACAATTGTGAAGACACCCCTAGGAAGTGAATCTTAGAACATCTATTGAATCTTGCATGCATTTATCGGTACAAATTTCAATGATAAAAAACAAAGCTAATTAAATTTGATGTAACAGAACAAAGGAGGGTTAGAAATAGCCCTAATATCTAATGATGGGAAAAAATGTCTTGTGGCAGGTACACCTAGAGTAAACACCATGTGATTGCCCTTGTCTATGGAGTGGAATAATAGAGAATGTCATGTGCCATAGAGTCTAGAGATAAAATGAGTGAGATATATGCCGCCCTTTTGAGGTGCGAGATGAATTGGTGAATTTAAAATCTCAAATAAAAAAAGGATAATGGACATCACGAGTAACATAGGAAATAAAAAAAATTAACATGTATAATTGTAAGCTATTATCATGAAATGTTTGTAATAAGAAAGTTGCCCCGTATGGGCTTGGGATGTAAACTATATAAACTATATAAATACAAGTGTAGTATGCCCCTTGTCGGAAAGATATGAATAATGCAAAAAGGAGTATGGTGGCCCACATGGGTGAGGTGTAAGCAATGAGAGCCCAAAGGTGTTATGTTTTAAGTGAGTGGATATAATCAATATAATCATAAGAACAAATCGACCCCATATATGTAACATATAATCAATGCAAGTATAAAAGTATCACACACCTTATGTACAATATGTAAGCAATATAGCTATAAAATTAGGTTTTTGCCTTGTGAGATGTATGTAAGCAATGTAGCACAAAGAATGATGTGCCCCTACATGAGTCAAATATGAACAATGTTAGGAAAAAATATGTCTTTTCCCCCAATAGATGCATGATATAAATCACGACAATGCAAGAAATTAGTAAAGCATAATTTGGTAGTATATGGATCATGGCACCAAAAGACGGAACAAACACATAATGATAAATAAGTAGAATAAAAACATATACTATATTTATAAACACATATTGAGAAAACATCTCAAAAACACCAATTACAAAGAAAAGACATAAAAAAGGGAATACATGTAAATCATAGAAAGCACATAGAACAATAGATACACATCATACACGAAATAGTCATGTAATGCATCTTGGAGATACACCAAGCACAAAGTAAACATGTTGAAGACAGTAATCATAGTCCAAACACATTGAAGATGTACACACCTCATTTTTTACATTTGCTAACCATTTCATTTGTGCAGTTGATGTGTTTTCCTCAATGGATGCCTCAAGGGGCCTATTGGGGCTAAGGTGTGATAGAACTTGGTCAAGTGGGCTATACCACAACAATTGAGAGATGTCACTATTATACCATAGTTCCCCTACCCTCACCTCAATTATTCCCTTTTTTTACACATTACATCCATCATGTTTACTTGTCTCATTATGTCCATCTATTATGTTTATTGCAAGCTATTATCCCTACTTTTGATCAGCTTGGAATTTTGTTATTACCTTTAGCTTGCATCTCACATTATTTTACACCTTTTGACCTCAAGGTTCCCCCATGGTCGAAGACATCGTTCATAAGTGATGGTATCAAGTTTAGTTTTTCCATAGCTAATGTCATTGATCATAAGCGATGGTTGTCAGGTATATATACCTCATCGCATTTTTTCAAATGAACCAATCAATATTCAATTCAACATACATAAAAACACTTATAGCTCACATATGTTTGCACTATTTCATGCTTATTGGACTTAAGGATTTGGAGCTACACATTTTTACATTTGGGTCAACATAATGAGTTAGATTGTTGATCTTCTTGTTGATCTTTCCCCTTCTCCACCCATAGTGATTCTCTCTCTATGGTATTGTCTCTAGGGAATGATTATGCATCAACGCTATCATACACGCTATAAGTTTTAGTATTTTTAAGCCCTTTTTTAGTCTTGTATCTTGCACTTGTATGTTGT